>CM024641.1:19250663-20450663 GCA_014182715.1 Eucalyptus cloeziana | reverse complement strand
TGTTTTGAACTGTGCATGAATTGGCTAAGAGTCTGTACTGCATAGTTGTCCCGACCTAAAAAATTTGGTTCCAGGGTGAACCCACCTAGGTTTTAAGTTAATGGACTATTAAGTTTTAAACTTAGCTCGGGCCCTCCCAGGCCCATACCAATTCGTGACTTAGGGTTCATGTTTTTTAAATATGCAGATGGATTTTATCTAGGAGTCGCCACTAATCAATTTACAGTAGGTCGATTAGACACCTAAGTAAAATAATGAGAGAATTATTTTACTCCTACGAACCAGAGACTAAGGGTATGGGGACTTGGTTACACTAGACTTCTCTAATGCTCTTTCAAGTACAATTTCTTTTTATTTTTAAAAATGATTTTGAATGTAGCTTGGATTGATTTTAAATCTATTTCCCTAACATGTGAGATGATCATGCGGGTACACAAACCACCAATTTAACACTCAAGAAAACGATAAATAAATTACAAGGCTTACCTTAAAGCAATGAAAGCACCTGCGTTGTTAGATCATAATTCACATCATCAACCCTAGATATGATTTCTAATTAACAAGTAATTTCTTTTTTAAAGATTTTCTCTTATTTAAATGAAGTCTAGAAAACTACTTGCAATGTAATGCGATGCAATGACGTACAAAAATTTCAACTACAATGACATGCAACATGCAACCTAATATGCAAGCTATATATCACGCCGTCGGGAGAATTTAAGCAATAGGAGCATTGACAAAAAGGATCCCAAAAACAATGGCCATGCTTGTCTTTATAATAATGGATAGGATGTCCATCACTTTTAAAATATTTGACAAGCTTTTTTGGATTTGGCTCGGAAATATACTCAGGAACACATGGTTCAATCATAAAGAGAGTTTGGAAGATAGAAGGGCTTTTTTCATTTTCCTTGCCAAATTTGATAGAAACAGTTCCATCATTTTTTTCCGACAAATTCAGAGTCCGTATCGGAAAGGCTTGTTATTCTGATGAAGCTTTTCATAGTTGGTAATCCATGTTTCTGGAAGAAGAGTGGCCAACTTTTCCTTTGGAATTTGTGTGGGGACATGGATGCAGGATGCTTGATCATTTTGCATGGAAATGAATAAGGCATCTTCATTTCCGTTGTTGAAGTTTAAATCAAGCGCATGATTTTGCACTCGATAAACCATCTGGTAGTGGAGTGTAGCCGCAACAGAATCAGCAATCTGAGGTGCTCCTATAAGCTGAACTTGAACCTTCAAAAAAGAAAGCAACTGTGGATTTGAAAGAGCTATGTTGAAATTTAGATACAAAGTCACAAAGACTGTTCCAGCATTCAACGTAGTCTAAACAGCGCCAATACAAGCATGTTGGTACTCGAGAAAACGAGTATCCAATAGTGCTATTCTTGCGACAACTGGCAAACCTTTTCGGTCATGAAAAGTAAGAGCAAGACGAACGGCTCCATAATGGACATGAGAGTAACCTTGTTGAGCCCATTGTTTGGGAAAATCAGGAGGAAATTGAAGAGTAACAAAGTACTCTTTTTCAGTAGTAAGAATCGGATGTTGATCAAACTTGGAGGACTGCACGTATTCCTTTACCTCCTTTGGGGTTTGGCGAATAAGTTGTCGTATGGAACGGACGGGAGAAAATGATGAACTGGGTTTGGCAAAAGCAGAATAAGGATTCATGAGGGAAAGCTGAGTTTCAGAAATTTTGGTTTCATCACTAAGAGAGACTTTATAAAAATAGTCTATCTTAGACGCATTTGAAACACGAAAATCCGAAGAGGTGGAAGAAGATGGAGATGGAGCGAGAGTAACAGGTGCTGCAATTATTTCTGGATCTGTCATGGTGTGAAGAGATCTTCCCGGCACTGGATTCACCTACTAAGCGCATGGAACGGACATGGTTAGAAACGAAACCATGGCTTTGATACTAGTGAATAGATCTAGACTTAGAACCAGTGAGGCCAGAATCAATTTTCCTGTAAGTATATGATAGACCTCGACGAAGACCCAAAAGGCCAAAGGACCCTTTGTACCAAAAGTATCTTAATGGAGATCCCTCTGTTGACACTCTTGGTGAAAATGACAAGTTTCAGTTTATGGTCTCCTACGCACCAACCCCACCTCCACAATTTGTGGCTTCATCTTCAAAAGCATCAATTCCTGCTCCATCACCTCCTCCGTCTCCTCCTAGGGAAAAGTCTCTTCCTAAGAAAAAGCCAAGTCTTTCCCCATTTTACAAGCCAATTCAAAAGTGGGCAAAAAAGCATTCCAACCCACTTCTTACTCCAAAAGAAGTTTCACCAATTTCTTCGACCCACTTTTTACTCCAAAAGAAGTTCCAAATTCTTCCATCGCCATGTTCCATGAAACAGACTTTCCTCCTCTTGCACAAGAAAATTCAAAACTCTATTTTCCTGCCTCAAAGGAATTTATTGATCCATAAGGTAGATATTGACATGTTCCAAAGATACCTACCCCTACAGATGTGGATGAACATGGTAGACATAAAAAGATTCCAATGGCTGAAGCTGTTTTAAATTGGCAGTCGGAAACTCTTTTGGCACATAACAATGCTTTTAAAGTAATAGATTCCAAGCTTGGGAATGTGCAACAAGATCTTCGACGATATGATGAAACCACCAAGAAGATGCTTTCAGATTTCCAGAAGAGGCTGCATGCCTTGGAATTTGGACAACATTTAGGGTATCATTATCTTGAAAGCCCTGATGCGGAAATACAAAGGCTTAAAAGGCAAATTCAGATCCTTCAAGAAGGGAGACTTAATCCATTTTCAATTACCCCACGAATAGAATACCCTTCTTTCCCAACACCTCAAGCGTCCACACCCCAGACTTCTATTTTTACTTCAACTTCCCACACTTCTATCATTCCTTCGCCACCCCCAGACATCCATTTTTGCTACAATTGCAGACATTCCTGTCACATAAAACAAGACAGACGTGGCTAAAATGAGGAATCATCTCAAAGAACGGATCGCATAAGGAAGGAAAAAGGAAAGGAGAAGAGGCCTGCATAATCCTCTCTTGTTATAAGAGAGCCAGACCAAATGATGCTGTCAAATCCATTAGAATCTTTTCTAAGAGATTTGAGTAACCAGGAACAACAACCCAATCCTGTTACTCAACAGCCTGATCATGTCATACCAACAGACCATATTCTATTCCCAACATCACCTGCATTTCCAAAAAATTTTGATACTGAATCAAATTTGGTATCTCTTTCATCCTCATCATCGGTCTCAATACCATCCATTGATCCTTCTCCCATTAGGCCTGTGACTTCTCCAATTTTCATGGCTAATCCACCAGACTATGATATGGAATCAAATTCTTCTGAACCAGAAGTCGTCCAGCTAAATAACTCCTCCCAGAATATACTCATTTCATCAAAACAGTTTTTCACTATTGATGATATCCCTTACTATAAATGGCCAGAGAGACTTGAAGAATTCCATACTTGGTTGAATACTCAAGCCATAACCAACCAGGACAAGTATAATGTTATCTTCAATTTTGTCACAAGGTTTACAGGTAGTCTTAAAATGTGGTGGGCATCTGTCTCAGAACAAGACCAACTTCATTTTTTGCTCTCACCAAATTTTACGTACGCCATCACTCTTCTATATCATTTCTTTGTCAGAAAACCTGTTGACCTTGTAGAACTCAGAAGAAGAGAATTTTTTGAGTGAAAATACTGCTCCTTTCAAAGAAAAGATCTAGATAAGCATTATCAAGAAATGCTTAAACTTTTCTACCAGGTTGGAGCTGATGCAAATCTGAAATATGTCTTTTTGGCGTCCATCCCCAAAGAATTGTCTCAAATGATAGAAAAAACCTTTCTAGCCAAACAAGGACGAATCCAAGATGTTCAATTAGGAGAAATTCAGCAAGCAATTCATTTATGCCTAGAAGAATTGTGTGTAAAGCATCAAATGATCCAAGCTTATGTCCATGATAACAGAGGACTTGACACAGCCCATTCTCGCTAGAAGCTAAAGATCAAATGCTCCAAGCGAGATTGTGATGGTTCTTGTGGAAAACCTTCCTTAAAAAAAAAAAAAAAAAAAAAAAAAAAAAAAAAAGCACTTTAAGACATTTTGGAAAAAGAATTCCAGACATGGATCCAAGCACTTCCGAAGAAAGAAAAGTGGCGTTACCTACGCAAAAGAAAAGATCGTTTAGGCCATAAGAAATCAAGCCGATGCTTCATCTCGCAATCGAAATGAGATTTTGCAAAAAATTATCCTCAAGCGAAAAAATGTCGAATCGTTTGATACATCATATAGAGAATGAAACTGGTATTTCTCTTGAAAATGATGATATCGAATCCTTATTTTCTGCGGATGAAAAACCATATGAACAAACTCTTTGTGTCATTCCTTGTTACCAAACTCCTAGTGACACTAATTCAGATTCGGACCAAGATTTTTTCCATTTATCTCCCACTTCTTCAGAACAAAGCACTAATATATTTTCAAGTTAGACTCATTGTCCCCATTTCCCTGTGAAAATCTTCACTTCCAAGTTTGCCAAACCAATCACTGTCATTGCTCTCATAGATACTAGAGCAGCTTCTTCCATCCTTGACACTAAAGTTCTTCTTGAAGAATATTGGACTCCCTGTGTCCGATACTTCAATTCTGCCTCAGGAGATACTTTTTCTACAACTGTTAGAACTACTCCAGTAATCATTCAGTTTTTCCCTCGGTGCTCCATAACCACAAAAATCTTTGGGTCTAGTCTCCCCAACAAAGATTTGATCATTGGTTGGGACATCATGACTCAAATTCCTCAACTTCGCATTATTCTTGGAAAATGTCTTAAATATAAAGACCAATTCTCTGAATTTGTTAATATACAAAGACTCTTTTCCATTCACATGAATTTGTTAGACCCAATCATGCAGAAGTTGTTGGAATCATGTTCAGAATCTCATTCTAAATTTGCCTAAAAATGTTCCCATCCTTTATGGACAAATCCAGACTTTTTTGTTCGTCTTCCTTTAAAAAAAAAAATGAAGACATCAATCCCACAAAGGTAAGTCACGTGGGAATGAAGCTAGAACACCTGATTTTAGCTCAAAAGGAATGCTCGGAATTATTACAGCAAGGCCTTATTGAAATTTCTAATTCTCAATGGGCTTGTGAAGCTTTTTATGTCAACAAGCGTGCCGAGCAAAACAAAGGAAAGATGAGATTGGTAATTAATTACCAGCCCTTTAACCTTTTCCTCCAAGATGACAAATTTCATTTACCATCCAGAGATTCCCTTTTTACTGGCTTAACCAAGGCCCACATCTATTCCAAATTTGACCTCAAAGCCAGATTTTGGCAATTGGGCATCCATCCTGAAGACAGACCCAAGACAGGGTTCTGTATCCCAAACCAGCACTTCCAGTGGAAAGTTCTTCCTTTTAGTCTAAAGGTAGCACCATCCTTATTCCAGAAGGCCATGTGTCAAATTTTCCAACCAATATTATCGAATGCGGCAATATACATTGATGATATCCTGCTCTACAGCCCCGATGAGCAGTCGCACTGCCAGCTTCTTGCACAGTTTGCAGAAATTGTGAAGAAACATGGAATCATGTTTTCTCAAAGAAAGATGAATATTGCCCAGACAGAAATTGAATTTCTTGGTATGCATCTTAACAAAGGTACAAACTACCCAGGGCCACATATTGCTTAGGAATTGCTAAAATTTCCCAAAGAGAACTTCACTGCAAGACAAGTTCAGCAATTTCTTGGGATAATCAATTATTTTAGGGATTTTGTTCCAAATATTGCAAAATTGCTTATTCCGTTGCATACAATGCTGAAAAAGAATCTCCCACCTTGGGGAAAATCTCAGATTGAAGCAGTCGCTGAACTTAAAGAGATCATGCAAACTCTTCCTCCACTTCAGATCCCATCAACAGGAAAAATAATTCTTCAAACTGACGCCAGTGATGAATACTGGGCAGCCATCTTGTTTGAAGAAATTGATGGTAAAAGGCATCTATGTGCCTACAAAAGTGGAAAGTTTTCTCAAGTAGAGATGCATTATCATTCCACTTTCAAAGAAATCTTGGCGGTCAAAAATGGTATAAAAAAGTTCGAATTCCATCTTATTGGCCATCATTTCTTGGTTGAACTAGACATGGCATCATTTCCTTAGATGACCAAGTTCAAACAGAAGCAAGTTCCCAATTCTCAACTTCTTCGATAGGCTGAATGATTTTCAAAATACTCTTTTGAAACCAAACACATTGCTGGAAAAAAGAATGTGCTTGTTGACTTTTTGTCAAGCCCAAAGGCACCAGCAGAAATCAACATGTATATCATGCGGCATGCTTTTCATACTTCCCATTGGAATGAGAAGTATAAAATTCAAAAGATCAAAGATTGGCCAAGTTGGAAATTCCTAAAGGAAATCATCGAATACATCCAGATTGACAACCTCGCTGAAAACCTAGACAAACTTATGTGGCAATGCCACACGGAACTCTTCAGATCCAATGGAGGTTCGATTCTTTATCCTTTTGGATTAAATGCAGATTATCCATTTATCCATCCTTTGATTTGGAAGAAAGATGATTTTCCTGATCAACTACGATGGTTATTATGGTACTTAACCAATAAGTACTTGATAGCCATTGAAATTCCAACCAGAGGGTTCATTGCCAATCTCACCAGGATATTTCAATTAGGCAGAGGTAAAATCGAAAAAGAAAGTGACATAATTCTCTTAGATTTTCTTAATTGGTTTTATCCTCCCACTCATTGGAAATATATCCTGCAAAAAGAACTGACAACCACCTAGCCAAATCCTAAAGTCCATACCATTCTGTTCTTCCATCGACCATGGAATTTTGTCACCAATAATGGCAACATTATCAAAGCTCCTCAAATTATGGGAACCACATCCTATAAACCTTGGCCACTCAACACAGAAACTCGAATTCACAAATCCTATCCAGGACCAATTGGATGTTGTGAACATTAGTATCGAGAACTCCAGAGAATTTTATGCCAAGAAAAGAAAACCATTCCTCCGGATGTATGAAATTGTAATGTACCCACTGAATGGGATCATTATGACCTAGAACCAGAAACTAAGCAGGCGCTCCAAGATTTCAGACAAGCATCATCATCACAGGACCACCAGTTGGCAAAACAAGTGATATTGCACAATCCTCTCAGGACTAGTCCACTCAAGACCCCTATGCCAGATGGGGAGGTCCCCTTTCTCAAGACCCTTATGATCATGGACCCTTGACCTTATCCCAAAGCGACACATCTTTCTATGCACAACCATCCAATTGGCCTCAGCCAAGCATCCTTGCTAACACTGAAGACACTGATGACACTACAGATTGGGCACAGGAGTTAGCATCAGCAACAACATCCTCATCACATTAGCTAAACCAAATTCTCTCACCAGAAGACCTTGAAGCACTTGAACAAAAATATGATGAACATGTCCTAGCAACAGTGCACAACTCAGACGACTCCGACTATAACTACAATGCTCGTGACGAAAGAGACCGTTGAAAGTTCATAGTAGGATACTGTAGCTTTAGGCTACTAGGCTAGGGAAGTCACTGTTCATAGTGTGCAAATAATTCCCTATCGGGAATTTCAGTGTTTGCGTCTTTCCCGGCGCCTTTGTTGGTTCGAAGGACTTTGGTCCTTGCTTGTTTGTTGGTTTGTGACCTCTTTTGCTATATAAGGCGAAAAGGATGTATTGTGTTGGGCGGAGTCCCTTGAAGTAAAGTGAGTGTTTCGTTATATTCTCTCATGGCTTTCTAAACTCCCCCTTCTTCTTCAGCCTGGTAGAATCCTCTAAAAAATGCAGCTCGGATAGTTAGAAATGTTATCATTCCCGGTTCCATCTAGGTGTCTTTAGGCTTTGAACTAAAGATCCGAGTGGTTTTTCTGCTAAAAGGCTATCCCTGAAGGGCTTGAACGAAAGAGAGGTTCGATCACTGTGGGAAGGCATACCTGTAGGAAAATTGATTCTGGCCTCACTGGTTCTAAGTCTAGATCCATTCACCACCTAATCTAATGATAGGCAATTTTCTAATTAAATAAACCTAGCAATGATCACTAAATGACATACATTTCATGAATCTAATTCTATATGACGTACAATGACATTTTTTGTATTTTCTTTCTTTCTCAAAAATGCAATCTATTATGGAGATTGAAACTAATTTATTCTAAGACATTTTTTGCATTTTTTATGAAATTCAAAAATGAATATTATCTAGCTAAATTAAGATTCTATCCAACTTAATATTATGGATTAGGTTAGGTTGAACCCTAATTTAAACCAAGATTTTATCTTAGCCTAGCAATCTCTAACTGAAGATGCAGTCTATCTAAATTAATCTAAATTTAAAATGAAATATGTAATTTTATCCTAATGTGCAATGACGTACCAAGGATGACCTAATTCTACATGATATATGGATGATGATTTTTTTAATTAATTAATTAAAAAAATATCAAATAATTAAACATGCAATCTAACATCTTAAATCTATTTATTTATTATTCTTTTGTTTTAAATTTCAAAAATTCATGATAAATAGAATGTTTAGTCTAAATATGCAAATAAACCTAAAGCATGCAATATTCTAATTTAAACATATTTTAAAATAAATAAAACAAATACCATTCACAATTATCAAAAATATCACATATCACTTAGATCAAGGGGCAACATTTCGCTAATAAAATCGATAAATTGATCTTAAGCCTTAAAAATCAAAATATCAATTTTATTCCCACTTAATTAATTATTTCATCTAAAGCCTTATATATAAAATAAAAATCAGACGCGGTTGCAAATTAGGTAAAATGTTGGAATTTCTAATTATACATAGAGAAAATGTCAAATAAATAAGAAATATAAAAAAATAAAAATAATAAATATGCCTAATAAAATAAAGAAAATATACCTAAATTGATTTTTCTCCTTTTTTTTTTTTTTTTAAGAAAAAAGGCTTGGCCGGTTCGGAGCTCGGGCGAGGAGGTCACCGGCGAGGGTTTCCAGCGAGGGCACGGCGAGCAAAGACGTCTAGCGCGGGGCAACGAGGATCGACGTCGGGCACCAGGGAGAGGCGAGCAGCGGCGGTGTGGGCTCCGTGGCGTCGAAGTGCTCAGGTTGCGGCTGCTACAAGGGGCTTGGGCGCTGGGAATCAACGACGGCGTCGGGCTGCAGCGGGTTGACGAAGCAAGGGCTCGGCGCGGCGTCTGGGTTCTGGCGAGGGTGGATCGGCAGGGCGTCGGGCTTCAAGCATCGAGCAAGGCGAGCAAGGGCGTTGGGACTTCTGGTGCTACAGATTGCGGGTCAT
This sequence comes from Eucalyptus cloeziana, assembly GCA_014182715.1. Classification (NCBI taxonomy): domain Eukaryota; kingdom Viridiplantae; phylum Streptophyta; class Magnoliopsida; order Myrtales; family Myrtaceae; genus Eucalyptus; species Eucalyptus cloeziana. The sequence continues at coordinate 20,441,306 of CM024641.1, read as the reverse complement.
CGGGGGCCGCGAGGAAGCAGGCTTGGGATCTGCCGAGTCGCGGGTTGTAAGCGAGTCGAGGGCGAGATCGGCGTTCCGGCGCGGCAGATGAGGGTCACGGCGGCAAGGATCGGCCCAGTGAGGCAGCAGAAACGACAGGCCGTCGCCGAATTTGGAGGTTGTAGGCGACGGAGCAGATATGCTGGGTCGACGGGCGTCGGGCGAGACTTGTGGAGCGGCAGAGCGGTGAAGGAGCAGGGGAGGCTTGTGGGTCGCCGGCGCAGTGGTGCCGGCGTAGTCGAGGGCTGGAAAAAGGAGCGTCGTGGGCGGGCGGCTACAAGGGGCTGTGTCGCGACTTCGGGGCTCCTGGTGCTGCAGATCAGCGACAGCAGAGGCAAAGCAAGGGCGTCAGGCCGCGGCTACTGCAAGGGAGCTCAAATCTACTGGTGTCGGACAGTTGAGCGGCGAGATCGGGCAATGGTAGTCGTCGAGGGGGGCTGGTAGGCGCCGAGGACAAAGCGGAGAGCGGCGGAGCGGGTCGCGGCGAGACGATGGTGGTTGGTGAAGGTGGTGCCGGTGAGGCAGCCGGTGCGAACGCGGGCTGGCGTGTTGGCTGGTGCGGCCGCAAGGTCGGCGTGTCGCGGGGGGCTCGCGGAGAAGACGAACGGTCGGCTCCCCCCTTTTCTCTTTTTCTTTTCTTTTTTTTTCTCTCTCTTTCTCACGTCACTCACCCGTCCCCTCTCTCTTTTCTTTTTTTCTTCTCTTTTTCTTTTTCTCTTTTTCTTCTAAACCGAAGGAAAGCCTCACTTTTCTTTTTTAATTTTTTTTTTCGAAAAATCCCCCTTTTCTAAAAAAAAAAATTCTACCTCCGTCTCACGAAAAAATGTGGCCTTTTTAAAGTGTTTCCGGACGGCTATTATTCTATGGTATTTTCCGAGTTTCCAACTTTTGTTGCATTGATTTATTGCTGCAAATCGAGTGTGATTTTGCAATCAACTCAATTTTGCTTTGATTCCTTCCTTTTTATCAAAATCATTGCCCTCTATTCACCTGATTTTCTAATTGCTTCCGCATTTACTGAAATTAGAATTTCGAATTTCCATGCTTAAACAATCAAATTTATTTTCTCCAATTTTTCCTTTTGTTTGTGATTTTTATTTTATTTTTCCTATAGTTACCAAAAATTAGGTGTCAACAATAGCAGATGTCTGATTTAGTCATGGTAAGATATATAAGTTTCCCTACGAGTCTTTGATATCTTGATGGATCTTTTAATAACGAATCATCGAAAGAAGAAGATATGCCAGTATCATAGTCGACAGAAGTCAGCTTGGCATTCTACTCGATGGGAATAATGGCCAGTTTGCAACCTGACAGTCTTGCTTCTAATATAATCTCCATTACGAATTTCCACTGAATGAGTGAGATTCCCTAATCTGAACGAGCTATCTCAATTCCAAGAAAATACTTAGGTAAGCCTAAATCTTTGATACAAAAGTGGAATGTAGATACTCTTTTAGTTTCTTCATAGCAGAATCATCATTTCCCATAATAAGTATGTCGTCAACATAAATCATCAAGTAAATAGATGACATACCTTTCATCCAAGTGAATAAAGCATAGTCATATTTTGACTGTTTGAATCCAGCAGCTGTAAGAGCGTTAGTAAACTTGGCATACCATTGTCGAGAGGCTTGTTTCAGTCCATAAAGAGATTTGTGGAGATGACATACCTTAGACTCCCCCTGTCTCCGTAATCCTGGTGGAAGATCCATGTAGATTTCTTCATCCAAATCACCATGCAAGAAGGTATTATGGGCATTCATTTGATGTAATGGCCAGTCACGAAAGGCAGCAATCGACAAAAAAGAACGAACTGTGACATCTTTGGCTATTGGGGAAAAAGTTTCGTGGTAGTCAAAACCTTCTCGCTGTGTAAAGTCTTTGGCCACCAGCCGGGCCTTATACCTCTCTACAAAACCATCTACTCTATATTTAATCTTATATACCCACTTGCACCCAATTAGTTTGTGATGAGTAAGTAATGGCACGACATCCCAAGTATGATTGTCTATTAAGGCTTGTAATTCTGCCTCCATAGCCCTTTGCCAATGTGGATCATGCATTGCTTCATTATAACTAGAGGGCTCTTGTTCCTCAGAGATATGGCTCGTGCAACATAAACATTTTGATGATAGCTTATCGAATGAAATATAAGACGAGATAGGGTAACGAGTACCTAATGATCTCGAGGAAGCACATACATAATCCTTCGTCCAAATTGGTGGATGACTAACTCGACCAGATCGCCAAGGTTCTTCATGTTGCATCAAAGATGATTCTTCAATAGTGCTTGATTTTGGAGGAGCCATCATATGAGAATCCCTTTCTATTAAAGGTTCTTCAAGTGAATGATCCGTAGAAGTCTCAGTAGACATCGGAGGTGATGCAGCAGATGATTTCTGATGTCTTGGAGGAGGAACATAATATAGGATCCTCCAGAAGATAGATCTTCTTCTGATAGAAATTGCTTATTAGCTATCCTCTCATCTTGAGGTAAATGATTCACATCTCGGAAAGGGAAAATGTCTTCATGAAAAACGACATCCCTGCTTACAAAAAATTCTCTAGTGGATGGTTCATAGATCCAATATCCCTTTTTCAGAATTGGATACCCCATGAATATGCATTGACGTGCACGAGGTCCCATTTTATCCCTGTGCCCTACTGTAGTCACATATCATAGATACCCAAAGACTCTGAGATGACTCAGATCTAGTTTCCTTCCATACAATATCTCGAAAGGAGTTTTCCCTTTTAGAATGCATGATGGCATGCGATTAATTAGATATGCTGCTGTGACCACACAATCTCCCCAAAATTTTTCAGGAATAAATGCCTGAAACTTAAGGGTGTGTGCTACCTCCAAGGGTGACGGTGTTTTCGCTCAACAACTCTATTTTGCTGTGGTGTATATGTGCAAGAGCTCTCATGCAAAATTCCATTCAAGGAAAGAAAGGAAGCACATTCACCATTAAAGAATTCTCTACCATTATTAGTGTGAATGCGTTGAATGGATTTTCCAAATTGATTTTTTGATAGGGCAAGGAAAGTCCTTAGGTGAGAAAGAACTTGATTTTTTGATTGCATTAGAAATATCCATGTCGCACATGAGAAATCATCTACGATTGTGAGGAAAAATCGAGACCCATCATGATTCAAAGTGTAATAAGGCCCCCAAACATCAGTATGAATTAATGAAAAAATTCCATCAACTCGAGAAGTGCTATTTTGGAAAGGAGCACGTGTTTGTTTTGCTAATGGGCAAATAGGACATTGAGGGCAGGGAAACAAAGCAGTATGACCCAATCTTTGATGATTAGGAAGTTCTTATCATTGATAGTAGTATTACACAATGATTTATTGAATTTAATAGAAGACAATTGAAGATTGTTCAAAAAATCCATCCGGAAATATAGCCCTTGAAACACTCTATCCAAGCCCATTAGTTTCCCAGTCGAAAGAGCCTGAAATAAACATTTATCATAATTGAATAAGATGTGATAGGAATTTTCCTCACAAGCTCAAGATACTGACATGAGATTGAAGTGGAAATCAGGGACATAAAGTACATTTCGAAGTGTAATGAGAGAACTAAGATTCATAGTGCCAGTCATTTCAACTTGGGTGGTGTTTCCATTTGGGAGTTGTACTGATATGGGAAAAGATAATCTTTTGATATTGGAAAGAAAACCCTTATCACAGACAATGTGGTCACTAGCACCTTAATCAATAGTCCATGCATTCTTCAAAATTGAATTCATCAGACAATAAGATGTACCTGTGAAACTTCCAATTTTATCAGAAGCATCCAATTTCCTTAAGGCTTCCATCAGCTCCTAATATTGATCATGGGTAATTGTCTTGTCTGTTGGTTGCCCCGATACCTGAAAAATTGTTGAAAATTTCCCTTTTTCTTTTCTCTAGGTTTCCCATGCAACTTCTAGCAGTTTTCTATTGTATGATGCGGACGTTTACAATAGTCACAATACATTTTACCTAGCATAAGAACGCTTCAAGTACCATAACTTTGCACAAAGGGATACTTAAGTGCCATAACTTACGAAAGGTACACTTAAGTGCCACATTCGAAGAAAAACGGATCACTTAAGTGCCCCTCCGGCCTAAGTCCGGCCGAAACGCCGATGTGGCATTTTTCCGGCAAAGCGAGTCCAAAACGACGCCGTTTTGCTCGCTGACGTGGCCAAATAATGCAAAAACGGCGTCGTTTTGGGCTGACGTGGTTAAAATATATATAATTTAAATTTAAAATTAAATTTAGTTAAAATATTTAAAAATAATAATTTTAAAATTAAATTTACTTAAAATATTAAAAATAATTATTTTAAATTAGAAAATTTTTAAAAAATTTTAATTTTTTTTTTTTAAAAAAAAAAAGGAAAGGCGGGGAGGCGGCCGAGGGATTAGCCCTCAGCTGCCGCCGCCGTCGCCGTCGCCCCACCGCCGCCGGGAAGGGCCGGCGACGGCGGGGGAGGGTCGACCAATGGCGAGGGCTCGCGAGCCCTCACCGCCGGTCGGTCGGGGTCGCCGCCCCGGCCGGTGGTCCGCGACCCGATCGACCCTCCCGTCGCCGCCGGCCCTTCCCGACAGCGGCGAGGCGCGCAAAGCAGCGGCCGAGGGCGATCCCTCGGCCCGCCTCCCCCTTTCCTTTTTTTTTTAAAATTTATTTAAATTTTAAAATTTTAAAATAATTATTTTTTAATATTTTAACTAAATTTAATTTTAAAATTATTATTTTTAAATATTTTAACTAAATTTAATTTTATTAATTTTTTTTTTTAAGCACGTCAGCCCAAAACGAAGTAACAATAAAGAGAAAGTGTATATTTCCTAAATATTCTGTAATCTTTCTAATCCTAAGATAGACAAAATCCATATCAATTTACAAGACTATGGGACACCTAGAGTGCCATAACTTGGCACGGAGGGACACTTAAGTGCCATAACTTTAAAACGGTACACTTAAGTGCCACTATCGGAGTAAAATGGAACACTTAAGTGCCACTGGGGTGAAAATCCGGCCAAATGGCTGATGTGGCAATTTTCCGACGAGTTTGGTCCAAAACGGCGTCGTTTTGCACGCTAACGTGGCGGAGAAAATGCAAAAACGACGCCGTTTCGTGTCTACGTGTAAATAATAATATAAAAATTAATTAAATTAGATTTAAACTTAATTTTATTTAAAATATTTAAAAAATTAAAAAAATTAAGAAAATTTAAAAAAATTAAGAAAAAAAAAAAAAAAAGGTGGGGGAGTTCGAAGGGCGGCGAGGGCTGAGCCCTTGCCGCCGCCGCCTCCCCGCCGTCGCCGGAAGGGGGCGACGGAGGGGGAGGGTCGGCCGAGGTCGCCGGCCCCGGTCGACCGACGGCGAGGGCCGCGAGCCCTCGCCGGATCGCGGCGAGGGCCGCGACCCTCGCCCCAAATCCTGGGTGAGGGCTCACGGGCCCTCACCTCCGGTCGGCCGGCCTCGCCGGCCCCCGGCCGTGGCTCGGCGACCCGGCCGACCCTCCCCACTCCGTCGCCGGCCCTTCCCGACGGCGATGGGGAGGCGGCGAGGGCCCGCGAGCCCTCGCCCAGATTTGGGGCGGGTCGCGGCCCTCGTCACGATCCGGCGAGGGCTCGCAGCCCTCGCCGTCGGTCGGCCGGGGCCGGCGACCCCGCCGACCCTCCCCCTCCGTCGCCGACCCTTCCCGGCGACGGCGGGCGGCGGCGGCGGCGAGGGCTCAACCCTCAGCCGCCCGTTCGACCTCCCCCTTTTTTTTCTTAATTTTTAAATTTTTAAATTTTTCTTAATTTTTTAATTTTTTGAATATTTTAAATAAAATTAAGTTTAAATCTAATTTAATTAATTTTTATATTATTATTTACACGAAACGGCGTCGTTTTGTATTCTCTCCGTCACGTCGGCGTGCAAAACGACGCCGTTTGGACCAAACTCGCCGGAAAGTTGCCACGTCGCCATTTGGCCGATTTTGGCCGGAGTGGCACTTAAGTGTTCCATTTAACTCGAAACCGACACTCAAGTGTACCATTTGAAGTTATAGTACTTAAGTGTCCCTCCGTGCCAAGTTATGGCACTTGGGCTGTTCTTCTTGCCCAATTTACAATATGTACCGATCTTGTAAATCATATCTTCCAACAAATTCTAATAAAAAAGAAAACTTCTTTAGTCCGTCGTTTTCTTTTTTGCTTATATGGAAAGTTAAGTATTTCATCTCATTAAAAAAGGCGAGCTACTCCATTGTTTGGCTCCTCGATAATGCATTTCCCCGCGGCTTCCAGGAAATGTCATTAGAATTTTGTAAGTAAGACGAAGGAGGTGTCTGTGCGTTCTTTTGGAATTTCGGAAAATGAAGGTACTTTGAGGGTGAGATGGATCATAGCGTGGAATTTTATTGTGTGCAAAAAGCGTAAGAAGTTTTGAAGGTTCATGCGTGAAACTTTTTGTCGTTGTGATTACATTTGCCGTGCTAGCTGGATATGAATTTATTGTTAATGATTTTGCTGGTCTACATAAAATAAATTTTTATAACTATAATATAATGAAAATTATCAAAAATGTCATAAATCTATTGAAATTGTGTTAATTTACTCAAAAACCTTTTTTTCCCAATTGAGTCGTAAATCTTTTTGCATTTGTTCCAATTCAATCCCTTTAACTAATTTTGACTAAAAATCATTGACGTGCACAATGGCCATCCTCCTTGGCGTGACAAGTACTAATGTGGATATATTATATATTAAATATTTTTCTTTTTCTTTTTCTTCCTTCCTTCCTTCTTTCATTTTCTTGCTGTGGTCGGCGTGGATCACTGGAGCTTGTCGACCACTAGGTGAGGGCAATTTCACCATGGCTTACATTGGCCGTGAGTGGAGGTGGCCTCACCCACAATTGGCAAGGCCATAGCTGGCATTGCTTGCAGCCGTGCCTCACAAGCGTCTGGGCAAGAGGTGTGGTAGAGGGCGAGCCACCCTTGCCGGCAAAGCCACCCTTGCCAACAACCTTGCCAACCGCAGGAAAGGCTACCTTTACCTTGAGAGTGATACAGATCATAGCGTGAGATTTTATTGTGCACATCACGCTCAAAAAGTGTTGAACATTTGCTGGAAGTTAAATTTGCGACGGTCCACATAAAATTAATGTCTATAACCGTAATTTCATACGGTCTTGATTGGACTACAGCTTTCTAGTGAATTGATTTAATTGGCTTTGGGGCAAGAAAGCCTTTTAAAAGTATTGAAAAATCAGAATGAGGTAGATATCCTTTTGATAATCTATAGTCCAAACGTCAATAATAATGCCGTGTTCCGTGGAGAAGCTAAAAGCCGAACTGACTCGATCAAACTTCTTTCCAAATTGACATTGAATTCTAATAAATAAGAGCAGACTTATTTGTTCACGCGTTTTCACAGATACGAAGTCTTCTGGTCCCATCTTCTCTCCCTATCTGGGCTCCCCTCAAAGGAAAAGCGTGGATATTGAATTCTAATTAAATTAAAACATCTTTTAGTCCGTCTTTTCCTTTTGCTTACATGGAAAATAAAGTATTTCATCTCATTAAAAAAAGGTAAGCTACTCAATGGCTGCCCCATGTGGCTTCCAGGAAATGTCATTTCGCAACAAATTAGCTTTTTTCTTTCTTTTTTCTCTTTTTTTGCAAATTAGATAAATAATAATTCACAATTAATGGAAAGATATATCGATTATTAGTCCTCGCGCTTTCGCTTCAAGAGTTGGCCAATCATATTTTTCATCTTTTCAAGTGGCCAAAAAGTAACATCTTACCAGGCACGTCCAACAATTGAATTCTTGCCTCACCAAATCTATGACTATTGTAGGGACGGAATTACCATTTGCCTTGCCACCTTTCGGTTGCAACAGTACCCTCCATGGAAAATAGGATAAAAAGCATCTAAGAAAATAACTTAGGATTAATTAAGAAGTGGGAATAGCAGAGGAGGTAAGCTCGACGTGAACTCCACTGCTGGAGAGCAAGGGTGCCAAAAGATACTAACATTCATATTGAGAATTTTCGGATTCATGCGCTGAGCAAGAATTAAGTCTATGCACCGAAATCCTGCAAAGAAAATTCCAAGATCAAATTTAGGTCTAGTACACTGCTCTTCTTAATATCAAACAGGGAAAGTAGAAACCATGGATTTTGAATTGGAAATTAGCAAGCAGACATGTAACAAGTTCTTCTAGAGCGAGCTCGATTTGGTATGTGTAGATTCGGCAGATTCCTTCAGCTCAGGAATCATTACTCTTATTGAATACCATAGTGGCTCGGGAAGCAAGTACACATTTATGTACCACAAATCTGCTTGAAAAATCATTATTCACTATCTAAGGTGTCGAGCATGAGACACGTGAACAAATGTCATCATGCATGTGAATCGAATATGGACCAACATTTGTGTACAATGTGAACAAAATGCCACACGTGACAAAGTGTGATGCCGTGAGAGTCACCTCTTAAACCTCGTCAGGATAAACTATCATATGGCGGGAGCCACCTCTTGAACCAATGGCGTCTAAATTTAGAATCCTATTATAGTGCGATCACTTGTGTACATCAACATGTTTAGCTAAATGATAAGTTGATCAGAATGTCAATCGATTGGGAAAACAAAGTACGAGCTTACTTTCTGATTCTAGCTTGGCTCTAAAGTGATTAAACTGTCCACAAACAATTTTTCCAAAGATGGCTTTGATGGTGTGGGTGTATGCGTGCTAGCTCCTGGAATCAATGGATGAAATTGTTTGATGGAAATCGATCTAATGACAGGAATAGCAAATTGCTCGGAAACTAAAGTGGAAGTACCGTGAATTATTTAAAGGTGTAATGCAGGGAATAAAGGAAATCAAAGCAAAGAACACTAACTCAAAGGAACGAGCCCAACAAAATTAACTGAAAACGAGATTACTAGGACATTGACATTGCCGGAATTTATATTAATCACAGTTCGTACAAATGACACTCAAATGGAGACATTGACATCGACATTGAAGCGATACTCAAAGGGAAATCAGCAGTAATTTTGGCAGGGTTCCGGCATAATTTCAACATTTCTTTTTCCTCTGCATATCCTCTATTCATAAGTCTTACATTCCCTCTGATTATTACCAAGTTGATGTCCATTTCTTAACTCAACTTCTTTTATATAGCCATGATTTCTTAATTTAACTGCTTTCACAAATCCATAATTTCTCAACTTAACTAAACTTCCGATCTCTGAGCATTTCTCCTACTGTTTCTGCTTATTTTGAATTTAAATTAGGTTTAAGACACTCTTCCTCAAACTTTGGTGGAATGGTTTTTTATGAGCATCAAAACGAGATTGAACTTGATACAGCTTGGCTGTGATTTATTCACCATCAATGTAAAGTGACTTACTGTTATACCAGACGACAATTCAGTCACACAACCAAAGGATACTAAGTAAACTGAAGCACCAAGGGAAAGAGAACTCTCTGCCATCGAAGGATGAAGCATCAAAATTCACAATATATGATCAGCATGTCGAACAAGAACATCCAGATCATGCTATGCAATCTCAGATTGATCGATGATGAAGACAAATTCGTCATTATCATACCTGAGGCAAAACGTCGAACAGGTGGTGATCATGAATGGTGAGGCGTTCTACAAATAGGAATTCCTGTCAATCGGCGAGCAATATAACATGAGCAATTTGAGATCACAATTTGAAGCTCTCAGCAAAAGGCAAACGCAGAACAATCGTATGATCGAGTCTCGATGAATCGACTGCATCCTACCTTGGGGAGATTCGATCCGAATGGTTTACCTGCTAATAAATGAAGACACCGAAAGACCTGGAGAACCTCACGAAGATGAAGCTAAGGCGACGAATCAATTCAGCGACGAAATTGCTCGACAAAGATATTCAGCTGCAACTGGCTTGGACCGCGGGCGTCGACACTGGATTCGGTCCAGAGCGCTCAAGATGAGAGAGGAAGATATTTTTCCCGGTCTGTGCGCGTGCATTCTTGCTTCGCTCGGTTCCTCAGCTCTCTCGTCGCGGCCAAGGTTGCGGTTACCGGTGAGGGAGATTGGACAGCGGGTGTCACCGATCGAAGATGGTACAGACGATCGATTGTGGTGATGGAGTCGTAAGGAAGTGGCATCCTTAATCGCATTCTTTCATGTTGTGTATTTCACCAACTATTATTTCCATGATTTAATGATTTAAATATTACGAAATAACATAATTTTGACCATTATATAACAATATAATTTAAATCAGTCACATGACATCACGTATAACTTTTACGGTAGATTTGATTATATGATACTTTCGTTTGTTTAAGATCACATATATTTCAAACAAAGTAAGCATGTAAAAGCATTTCAAATGATTTTTAATTACTAGAACATTGTATAAATTTCTCAAAATTTGTAGCATTTAGTATTAAATGCTAAACAATTTAGGATTTAAAGCTAAAGCACCATAAAACAAGACAAGAAGTATGGCAAAATGATACTGTCATGTTTATTACAAGCAAATAATATATTTACTTTGTCCAACTTTCAAAATATCAATTTCTTATGTACATGCAGCCTCATGATATTTGTTAGTGTGTAAAATTTGTAACCTCTTTTAAAAGATAAGACGTTAATCGGTAACCTGCGAATCATCTTCATTATCTCAAGTTAAGATTTCGTCCATCTATAGTTATGTACGAGCATAGTGTATTTTAATATATGCATGGGGTATCTATATAATTTTTTATTTTGGCAAAAGCTCAAGATGGAAAAGCTCATTGGGTTTGCTCAACTAATAATACAAATAGGAATTTCTTTTTGGAATGGTTCTTCAATCAAATGATTTTTTTAACAAAAGAAAAAAAAAATACTAAGGCGAGAAACTAGCCTAAATATAGAAAGGGAGGGATTTTACCCTGCCCCCATTGGGCCACAAAAGGGAAAAAAATAGAAATTGAAAAAAAAAACAAAAAAAAAAATAAGACACACTCGCAACCCTTATACACGCGGATACTATCAATCACTCACACACATTCATACAAACCTTAATACAAATAACTTGGAAATGACTCCGAATCTTTTCGCAAAGCCTCTGCTTTACCTCTCGGAACACCCCCATGTTGAAGACACATGAGCCAGGCATGATGCCCCTCTTCTAATATATTGAGTCTCTTCCTCCATTCCTATCTTCGAGTCTCTTGCACCAATTCTTCCATCCTCTCCACACATTCCATCCGCTCCACGCATTCCATCCTCTCCACACATAGTGTTGTGGATCCTCCCTATCCTCAAAGAGTGAAGCCGGATCCATTAAGCAATTCTTTTCAATCACAACCTTCAAAGCATCCTCTAGAGGATTGGATTGCAACACATATCCTAGCTTTTTAACGGTTGCACCCGCTACTCTAATATTAAGGCTAAATATCGGATAACTCTCGTCAAATTGACCAAAGTCGACTGCTCCCTCCAACAATCCCCACAACGCATTTGTTCTGAAAAATTGAAGCCACACGTAATTCGTATCAAATGAACCAAGAGTTCCCGATACCTCATTTCGCCTTTGGGCGTTGACACGTGGTACGATGTCGAAAGATACTTCCTTTTCTCCATCTTCTACATCAAAGACAACACAGAGAAAAAATCCTACGAAGTTGTTGTACAAGTCTTGCGAAGCCTTGAAAGATATAGTACTGCCTTCAACACGGACAAACCCCTTTGGCATCTCTCTTCCGAGGCTAACATTCCCATAATGACACCAAAGGCTGGAATAGCGATGCCTCTGTTATATGTGTAAATTATTAGAAGTATCCAAGTTTGTAATTAGTTCAAGAAAAAGAGTTTGATTTGTGCATATTACTAGTAATTCAACTAAAGCAAGAGTTCTATAATAATTAGACATATTGATCGTTGCTTATGTTGAAAATCATTCCCCTGCAAGTGCTACCCACCCCTAATGTTAGATTGAATCACCCTAAACGCAGCTCATACAATACAAGCGTAATATATAGGAAGTGAAAAATTGATGGAAAATAGAACAGCATATCCAAGAAATTAATCGTCCTCGTCAGACCCCATTGTCTAATGTTCATTGTTACGAGTTCACTTTGGAGATCACTGATTCTTCGGTACAAACTGTCCTAATTGAACTCCTACTTACGTGCAACAAATTTAACATTATTAAAATAAATTGAAAAAAAAAATTCTACTTGCACTCAAACTAACGGAAAATTGGAAAGGAAAATCTAATGCATGCCCTCTCCACAAGACCAGCCTCATCCAACCACTTACCCCTTTTATGTCTGCTCTAACTTTATATAAAAGGAGAATCTCAAATGCAATACTCTCTATTAATAAAATTAAATCACATTGTCCAAGTAATCCGCATGTGGCTAGCCAGGCATGTAATACGACGGTCCCCTATCATAATAGCAACAAACACCTAAGAGTGAAAAAGGTCTCATGTAGAATTATTGATTTATTATAGTTGTGCAGTTTTATCTTACTCCGTAGAGTTGATCTAGTACTATTATTGGTGTTAGTTGTTATGATCAACCGTAACATCAAGAACCACATGTCCATTTGTTCGTTAGATTTTCTAAGATTTCAACCGTATTTTTCAATACATGAATTATGAACATCGGGTCTTCATCATTGTATCAAGTTGAGATTTTGTTAAGCTTTATACACATGCAGAATCACTTTATATTAAATTTGTTTGTTTGTCTAGAATTTACAGTTTTGCATTACATGCACCCAATGTACACCGTATCAACACATGCATATACACACACACACATTGGGAGAAGGGGGAGGAGAGAGAGAGAGAGAGAGAGAGAGAGAGAGAGAGAGAGAGATACCTCGATTGACGAATCAACCATGTTCAATCCTTTTTCCTTTGTGCTCATTGGATTATCTTCATGCGAAACCTCGTACAATAAAGCTGGATCTAGCAACTGATCGTCTTGAAGCAAAACCTTTGAATCATTCTTTAGTGGCTTGCATATTAGTCGAAATCCACACTTCTTCACAAGTAGTTCGTGATAATTGCATACTCTAATGCTAATGCGGAAATGAGTCCGGTCATTTGGACCAAAATGGTCTACTGTCCACAAATCCTTTAATTCATATACTCCAGCCACACATTATCCAAATCAAAGAACTTCAAATGCCTTTCGTGTATTGCGGCTTTGCAATTAACAGATCCTATAACCTCGAATGCGGTACTCTCACGTGACCTATGCAACACTTGAAATACAACACAAAAAGCTACTCCTAGGATCTTTTCATATAAGTCCTTTGAAGCCACGAAAGATATATAACCCTCTTTATTGGGCAGCAACCACTTTGGCATCTCTCCTCTAGGTAGAAAAACTCGATGATTTGGTTGGCAATGAAATTCCTGTCATAGATGTAGACTGTTAGATAGTTTTTTTGAAATTGGCACCTAGAAGGAGGAGTATGAATGAGTTAAGTGGCAATCCTAGAGTTTTATATAAAGTTAGCAATAGCAATACAAAGATTTTTTTTTTTTTTTTTTTGTACTTAATTGGTGGAAACATGATATGTATTGTTGAATATTTTGTAACCGGATGAACATGTGTTATTGAAGTTTTTCATTGGGCGGTCCTTGTAATTTAACAGCGAACTAGAGTTCTATAAATAAAGAGAATATCCTTTGCATTGTCTTACATCAACCTCCACTATATGTCTGCACAATCACTTTTTATATGTTTCCTTTTCTTTTTTTTTTTTTAATTAGCCCACCATTCCAGGATTTTTAGCCTTTTGCAATGCACAAACACCCAATGCAAGCCATAATGTACCCTACTCCATATCAATGCAAGAGAGAGAGAGAGAGAGAGAGAGAGAGAGAGAGAGTCTAACCTCAGGCATGACCTCAAGGAGTGACAAATCCGGGACAAATCCTTCCATCTGCCATCTTCTCCACGCATACTGTGGATCCTCCCTATTCTCAAAGAGTGAAGCCGGATTCATGAAGCAATTCTTTTCAATCTCAACCTTCAAAGCATCCTCTAGAGGATTGGATTGCAACACATATCCCAACTTTTTAACGGTTGCACCCGTTACTCTAACATTAAGGCTAAATATCGGATAACTCTCGTCAAATTGACCAAAGTCGACTGCTCCCTCCAATAATCCCCACAGCGCATTTGTTCTGAAAAATTGAAACCACACGTGATCCGTATCAAATGAACCGAGAGTTCCCGATACCTCATTCCGCTTTTGGCCGTTGACACGTGGTACGATGTCGAAAGATACTTCCTTTTCTCCATCTTCTACATCAAAGACAACACAGAGAAAGAATCCTACGAAGTTGTTGTACAAGTCTTGTGAAGCCTTGAAAGATATAGTACTGCCTTCAACACGGACGAACCCATTTGGCATCTCTCTTCCAGGGCTAACATTCCCATAATCACACCAAAGGCTAGAATAGCGATGCCTCTGTTATATGTGTAAATTATTAGAAGTATCCAAGTTTGTAATTAGTTCAAGAAAAAGAGTTTGATTTGTGCATATTACTAGTAATTCAACTAAAACAAGAGTTCTATAATAATTAGACATATTGATCATTGCTTATGTTGGAAATCATTCCCCTGCAAGTGCTACCCACCCCTAATGTTAGATTGAATCACCCTAAATGCAGCTCATACAATACAAGTGTAATATATAGGAAGTGAAAAATTGATGGAAAATAGAACAGCATATCCAAGAAATTAATTGTCCTCGTCAGACCCCATTGTCTAATGTTCATTGTTATGAGTTCACTTTGGAGATCACTGATTCTTCAGTACAAACTGTCCTAATTGAACTCCTACTTACGTGCAACAAATTTAACATTATTAAAATAAATTTTAAAAAAAAAAAACTTCTACTTGCACTCAAACTAACGGAAAATTGGAAAGGAAAATCTAATGCATGCCCTCTCCACAGACTAGCCTCATCCAACCACTTGCCCCTTTTATGTTTGCTCTAACTTTATATAAAAGGAGAATCTCAAATGCAATACTCTCTATTAATAAAATTAGATCACACTGTCCAAGTAATCCGCATGTGGCTAGCCAAGCATGTAGTACGACGGTCCCCTATCATAATAGCAACAAACACCTAAGAGTGAAAAAGGTCTCATGTCGAATTATTGAATTATTATAGTTGTGCAGTTTTATCTTAGTCCATAGAGTTGATCTAGAACTATTATTGGTGTGAGTTGTTATGATCAACCGTAACATCAAGAACCACGTGTCCATTTGTTCGTTAGATTTTCTAAGATTTCAACCATATTTTTCAATACAGGAATTACGAACATCGGTTCTTCGTCATTGCATCAAGTTGAGATTTTGTTAAGCTTTATACAATTGTAGAATCGCTTTATATTAAATTTGTTTGTTTGTCTAGAATTTACAGTTTTGCATTACATACACCCAATGTACACCGTATCAACACATGCATATACACACGGATATACACACACACACATTGGGAGAAGGGGGAGGGGTGGGGGAGAGAGAGAGAGATACCTCAATTGACAAATCAACTATGTTCAATCCTTTTTCCTTTGTGCTCATTGGATTATCTTCATGTGAAACCTCGTAAAATAAAGCTGGATCTAGCAATGGATTGCCTTGAAGCAAAACCTCTGAATCATTCTCTAGTGGCTTGCATATTAGTCGGAATCCACACTTCTTCACAAGTAGTTCGTGATAATTGCATACTCTAATGCTAATGCGGAAATGAGTTAGGTCATTTGGACCAAAATGGTCTACTGTCCACAAATCCTTTAATTCCATATACTCCAACCACACATGATCCAAATCAGAGAACTTGAAATACCTGCTGTGTATTGCGGCTTTGCAATTAACAGATCCTATAACCTCAAATTTAGTACTCCCAGACAACTTTGCTTCTTCTTGATATACAACACAAAAAGCTACTCCTAGGATCTTTTCATATAAGTCCTTTGAAGCCACGAAAGATATACAACCCTCTTTATTGGGCAGGAACCACTTTGGCATCTCTCCTCCAGGTAGAACAACTCGATGATTTGGTTGGCAATGAAATTTCTGTCATAGATATAGACTGTTAGATAGTTTTTTTTTTTTTTTTAAATTGGCACCTAAAAGGAGGAGTATGAATGAGTTAAGTGGCAATCCTAGAGTTTTATATATAGTTAGCAATAGCAATACAAAGATTTTTTTTGTACTTAATTGGTGGAAACAGGACATGTATTGTTGAATATTTTGTAACCGGATGAACATGTGTTATTGAAGTTTTTCATTGGGTGGTCCTTGTAATTTAATAGCGAACTAGAGTTCTATAAATAAAGAGAATATCCTTTGCATTGTCTTACAGCAACCTCCACTATATGTCAGCACAATCACTTTCTATATGTTTGCTCTTTTTTTTTTTTTTTTTTTCAATCAGCCCACCATTCCGACATTTTTAGCCTTTTGCAATGCACGAACACCCAATGCAAGCCACAATGTACCCTACTCGATATTAATGCGAGAAGGAGGGAGGGAGGGAGAGACTAACCTCAGGCATGAACAAATCATTCACGGGGAACCCATTACGGACTAGCTCCGATCCCAACTTGAATATAAGTCAACGTCCCCAACGTCACATATGTTGGAGGGAATTCTAGTTAGAGATTTGCAATTATTTCCCTTTAGTCTTCTCAATTTCCTCGGAATCTTGGAGATCTCTTGTAGTTGTTGGCAATTCGAAACCTCCAATTCTTCCAAGTCAAAGTCCCCAGCGTCACATATGTTGGAGAGAATTCTAGTTAGAGATTTGCAATTATTTGCCTTTAGTCTTCTCAATTTCCTCGGAATCTTGGGGATCTCTTGTAGTTGTGAGCAGCCACCAAGTTGTAGGACTTTAAGATTTTGCAACTTGTAAATGCTAGACGGAAGGATTACTAGTTTCTTGCAATAAAATAAACTAATGTCCTCGAGAGAGACAAGATTTCCTATTGATGTAGGAAGTTCTTCAATTGAAGTCCACCCTAGAAGAACTTCTCGCAAGCTTTTGTTCTTATTCAGAATATCAGGGAATCTTTGCAATTTAAAGCAATATTCTAAATTCAACTTCCGTAACTTACAGTGATTTGCAACTGAATTGTGGACATGCTTCAAGTTTTTGCACCTAGAGAGATTCAATTCCTCGAGATTTGGAATACAAGAGACATCCGGCATATAAACCAGTGACCAGCATTTACCAAAGTTAATGAACTTCAAATTTTCAAAGTCCTGCAAGAACAATAAACCAACTTGCATAGACATTCCAGAATGATCAAAGAAAAAAAGTGAGATATACATTCATTTCAAAATTTGGCTATGATTTTGAAATAAAAATCACTTGATCATAATCCAAGCCATATGTTATCAAAATTCACTAGATCATATGATGTACATAAAGCACACCCTCTCACTTTATGAATATGAGTCCAGTAAGTAATCCTTGTAAATTCACCAACGCTCGTAATTTCACTACACGCTAGAATGGCGTGGCCACTTCCACTACGTATACGTGCTAGAAACAATACTTGTGATTTAGAGAGAAAGATTGTGTAACCTCAAGTGGGAGCACATGAGCCAAAATCATTCCTTTGCCAACTGATTCATCACATGCATTTAAGTTAACATCTGGAATCTTATGTAGAGATTCGCAACCACCCGCCTGCAGATCCCGCAAAGGCAGTGGAAGGTTGGGAATCTCTTCTATTCATCACTTATTAAGAAGTGGTGATTGGTTGATCATTTTTAAAAAAGAAGACATTGTGTATGCCTAATTGGTCATAAACATAACAAAAATATGAAAAATAATAGAGTCCAAACCGTCTTGCATAGTTTTTGCTTTGAGCTAGATATATGTTGTTGTAGTGTAAGAGCTCAAAGTTTACTATATCATAATAAACACAACCACCACATATATACCTTGCATTTGTATACATAAATAAAAAAATGTAGATGCATGATAGACTTTGACATCTCGATCCAGTGGATTTCATGTGTGATTTATTAAACCTCTATGGTGCATGTCCAACATGGTAAGTCTTTTTGTGCCTTCTTTTGATTAAGCTTTAACTACTTTATTCTTGAGACGCCTTTATCAATGAGTTGTCATTCCATAATGATTTGGATATTTTTTATACAACAAATTTTCAATGAATTTTCTAAAATTATAGCACATCATTCCGAAGAAGAAAAGAATATTAAATGAAAGGGAGTCTAAGGAATGAGATTTGACATGTCATATCTGAAATTGTATTTGAAGGCGTATCTCTCGAAAGATAAAGGTGGTAAGTGTTTATATAGGGCAAGTCAAGAATGTCAATTAAACTTCATAAATTGAGACAAACCTAATCAACACTTTCCCTCGCGCATGCGCATTGTGAATGGAAATGTTGCTATTAGTAGGAAGGGGATTACCGGACAGTTTTTAAATGGGAAAAAATTTGAAAATGATCGTCATGGAGCCTCGATGGTTTACATGTTATTGAGTTTCATATTAGTGAATTGTGCGCCTAGATGGTATTCCAAAAACATCCCCCTTCCAATAGTGATGTGAAGTTTGTATGTCACTTTTGGCATTTCTTATGGTGAAAAGAGGGGACTCCACCTTAGTTCAATTCTGCTAGCCATCCTCAAACCGATAGAAAAGCTAAGGCTGTTAATAGAATTTTGGGCAATTTATTAAGTAGTTTTATTGGAAAACATTTTAAACAATGAGAGTTGTTATTGTTTCAAGGTGAATTTGCTAATGATAATTCGGTGAGTCAAACTACTGGAAAATAGCAATTTGAAGTTGTGTACCGAAAACATCTTTGAAGTTCTTTGGATCTTACGCCACTGCCCAATAAGTGCCAATTTAGTGGATATTCTGAAGAAAGAGCTAAGGAAATCAGACGGTTACAAAAGTGAGCTTGTGCAGAGTATGTAATTTAATCTATCTTTGTATCATGAAGACCAAGAGCTTCATGAGGTTGGCCTTGAGGACAAGTCTTTTTCAAAAGAGGGAGATTGACATTGGAAGTACTTCAAATCCGTATCAAAAGATTTCAAGATCCTCTCTTGTGATTTGAATAGTGGGGAAATAATATATTTTCTTGATCTGTAAGTTTCTTTATAATATATTTAGGAATGCTTTGATCTCGATCAAAATTTTGATTATATTGTTGCACATTTGAATTTCGTAAATTAGGTAGGTTGTTTTTACTTAATCGGAGGTTATTCAAAGGTATCTTAGGCTACTGGCTATAAACACCATCTTGGTCCCTCATTGTAAACACAGCATTATTAAATGAAGTTTTATTCCTGGGTGTTGTCCCTTATAAATTTTCCTTCGTCTGTCTGTCTGCTCTTTAGTGGATTCCTAGTGTCCACGAGCGATCAAAGAGTGTTGAGACCTTCGAGTGGCGTACAAAAGTGGTGATTCGGCTGAGGAAGACCTAGATTATCCAGTCTCGTCCTTCCTATTCATTGTGGTGTTTTCCACCACACTAAGATAAAAAAAAAAAAAAAAAAATACCCTTTTTTTATTTGCTCGTTCAACACAATCCGAAGTCCGTGGGACTGACAAGCATGACAGGAAAATTAAAAGACAATGATTTCATGCGTTTTGTAAAAACGGTGACGCTTCTGAAAATATTTTTTAAAAATTCATTTTTTCAGAAAAATAATAATATTTACGATATTGACTGAAACCTGAAGATAAATTAGAAAATATTTTTCACTATTTGGTTTGTGTACTCCTTCAAAAAATATTATTTCTTTTTTATTTTATTCTTTTCTTTTATTCTTTAAAAAAATTAATTTTTTTATTTTTTTTTTATTTTTCTTATTCTTTGGCTGAATGCTAGGCCACGCAAGCTTGAGCCTCGCCAACCTCCAGTGAGCTCATCCTCGCCTGTGTTCGGTCACCAGTCATTACTGTGCCTTTTTATAAACATAGTACTATAATTGATATTTGAAAAATCGAGTGAAACCACCAAATTAGAAGCATTTAATGGGAAACGTGTGAGAGTTTAATTAAACTTATTAACTTACGCATTTCTCTGTGGATAAAATGTTTGCAAAATAAGTAATTGACACACTTTCGTGAAGAAACAAAATTGAGATCCTGTAGAAGGTCCTCTTGGCTTTGTATACTAATGTAGATGATATGCATATAAATATAACTACAAATACATAATACATGTATAACCTTGGAATAGATTTAGATTTAAGTATATTTAAATTAGCGAAGTGAGCCTATTACTGACTTCTCTCTACAAAAACCCTTTTAGTCAAGCTTCAAAGACGTTGCGCACTTATAGAGTGCATACTTCAGCTGGCTTCGAAGTGCCAGATGAAGAGCACTAACACCTCCGCAGAGGAAGTCTTTTCTATGGAGTCGTACTCCACATTCTTCTTTTTATTTAAGCAGGAGAAAGAATTGAATTATCAATCTATTTCCCCTTCTGCTCTACTGCTAGGCTAGAGGACACCCAACAAGGGGATGTGAAGAATCGCTTCCATCCCGTGTTTCGTTACCTCTCGAAGAAATAGAGTAAGGGCTTTAATGGATGGCTCGACTGAGAAAAAAAAAAAAAAGACGGGAAAGAGGAGAGATTTTTAGGTAAAATTTTCCAACATTTTGAAAATGAATTTATTATCCATAAAGATAAAGAAAGCTTTCTTTTAGTTCTGTTTATTTTTTCCCTCCAAAGATAAAGAAATATTAGTTAGCAATGGCTGATTAGGTTAGTCCGACCGAAAAAAGACAGGACTTTTCGGCCACTGTTATAGAATTATCAAGCTTGTACCTACCTATGTAAAGACTAGCTTCCGATACAGATCCCTTACTACACATTTTCTATGTTTCTTTTCATTATCCGCTCCATGCAATCGGAGAGGGGACAATGGGAGGTTCAGTCAAAAGCATTTAGCGTGCACCCACTTCAATGGTCAAGCAAATATGCAAGAAAAATCTCTGTCTCTTTACAAGCGCAATTTCCAAAAGAGTGTAGTCAGCTCGTCTCTACTGTATGGGGTAGAACCTTTAATAACATTTTCAAAATCTATCCTTTCAAAAACATAAAATTAAATCCTTCCTTGATGTATATTGAAAATTCAAGCACAATCATCATTCATTCTTTAAATTATATCACCAATTACTTTTTGCCCCAATTTTCGGTACTCAAAAGTTACCGATTCATTAAGTTCACTGTTCTTATAATTTTCAATACTCAATATCTTGAAAATAAGTTTGGACTTTTTTCTTGAAAATTTTGGTTCGAAGCAAAATCAAGATTCGCATAAGGGAAGTGTTTAATACTCCCCTATAACGGAAAGATTCCACTTATGTTGGTTCATGGAGTAGATCGAGATCCTGTATATAAGGCTTTAATCAAATGTGTACAATTTAATAGATGTAGATGTTTCTTAAGCACATTAACAAGCACCGTCAGAGTTATTAATTGTTGCATTCAAAGTTTTCAATAATGCATTTGCATATTCATATTCATATGCAAATAAAAATGGATATATAAAATATAAGGAAATAAAGACTATGCATTTAAATACTCACCTTAAATTTCGTTAGTCGGACTTGATCTTGGACGTTGCTTCGACTCTGATCAAGTCCAACTAACTTCTTTGGACCTGAGGAAAATTCTGGAATCCAAGGAGGACATTGAGGCCATTCAAAATATCTCAATTCATTAGGAAGACACATAGGACCTTGGAAAGAGTTGTGCACATTAATCATGATGAGCACCCTCAACCCTGTCATGTTTCTAAAAGCACTTGGGCCTATGTATAATGATTTTGTCCAGGGTAAACGCAAAACTATGGCTTTTATTGCATTTGTCCCCTGCATTTATAAAAATCGTATTGCAATTAAAAAATTTTTTTTTTAAAAAAATCATAGGATAAAGGAGTAAAATCAGTATCTAAACCAACAAATCTCACCATATCCTTTGACAGAACATCATGAACATCATCATAAAGCCATAACCTACTACGTCTTCCGGGATCATCACGACATTCTTGTTTAACAATATCCATGCCCATCAACTGAATTAAGTCATGCATTTGTAGTTCCCCCCCCTCTTCATATATCAAAGACTTCTCTACAAGAACATTTACTCCAATAGTTGTGGAAAAGTTGCAACAGTCAAGAACCTTCACAATGTCCTGTTTAGATATTCCCTTGAAGAGACATGCAATATCAAGGAAGATCTCCTTTTCTTCGTCATCTAGTCCATCATAACTTAGCCTAAGAACTTCATTGATGGTTTTGTTAGGACTTTTGGCAAGTTTGTTCAATGCACTTTCCCACTCAAGTTCTTCTCTACCACATAGGAAAGAGCCCAGTATCTCAAGTGCTAAAGGAAGTCCATTAGCATAATCCAAAGCACCATCTACAAGATCCCTCCTTATTACTATTTTGTTGTATCTCGGAAAAGCATGCTTATTAAAAAGTTCAAGAGCTTCAAAATTGTTTAGAGGCTTAACTGCATAGATATGATCTTTATCTATCCCATGGGAAGTTAGCAAATGATTATCTCTAGTAGTAATGATGATTTTGCTTCCTTTACCAAACCAATCACATCCTCCAGCTAAAGCATTTAACTGTTTTACATCATCGACATCATCGAGAACAAGGAGAACTTTTTTGCAGCAAAGTCTGTCTTGAATTAAATTAATACCTTCATCAACACTAAACATTGATAATTCTTTTCCCAATAATATCTCCAACAATTTTTTTTGCAAAGGAAGTAAATCCTTGGAATCTTTTGAATCTTCTCGAACGTTTGCCAAGAAACATGCACCCTCAAATTGTCTAAAGTTAGCATTGTAAAGGGCTTTTGCTAATGTTGTCTTCCCAACGCCTCCTTGTCCCCATAATCCTATCATGAGAACCTCATAGACTCAAGATTTAACATTGGTTCCAGCTCTTCCACTTGGCGATGAATTCCAACTGGATGCTTTGCAACATGTAAGGGCGTGGGTTTCAGCTGCTTAGAGATCTCCTTCACAATTTCCTTTATAAGCGTTGCTTCATCTCTGACAAAATCAAGAAAAGTACTTGATACATTGATTTGGTAGTTTAGATATGATTAAGTTTCATCAAAGACAAAAAAGAAAGAAAGAAAAAAGATCCGATTTTTTTTTTGGTTGGAAAGAAAAGATGTGATTCAGCATATAAAAAATAATGACAAAGTGGTGCTTTACATCAATTACTACTTACCCATCGTTCAAATCCCATCCAGATAATTTGCCAGCGTCAAAGAGAGCTATCTTCCATGTATTCACTTTCTCTGAATCCTTCCCAAACTTGGACTCATGTTTAGCCATAGCTTTCCTGTAACTCTTCTCCCCTATCTCACTTCTCTTGGTTCCACTTTGTAAAATACTGGCAGCACAACCAGGTTCTTCTGTGCTTTGCACTCCATAATTTTCACCAGCTCATCCAAACACCATGGCGAGGAAGCATAGTCCTCAGAGAAAACGATGATCGTGACTCGCGATTCCTCGATCGCCTTCATAAGTGCTAGCGATATTTCCTCTCCTTTTCTCAGTTCCTCACTATCCTTGTAAGTGAATAAGCCATTTTGGTCTAGAGTCATGTAGAGATGACTAAGAAAATTGCTGCGAACGTCGGTACCTCTGAAACTCAAGAAGACATCGTAATTCCTCTTAGCTTTAGAAGAAGAAGAAGCCATTAGAATTTGGTAAGAGGAGGCAGGTGCTGGTGTGTTTGCTTGGAAAATGAAGGTGCTGAAGGGTGAAGCGAGATCTTAAAAGGTAAGCTACTCCATTGGCCACCCAATAAAGTACTTGGCTGTGGCTTCCAGGAAATGGCATTCGCAATCAGTGAGTTTGTTCCCCATCGGATCTTTTCGGTATTTTCTTTGCACGCAGAGGCATGACTTTCATTTTTGAAGGTCAACAAAGAATATTATATTAATTTCCAGCTTTGTGGGCAAGGCAGATGAGAGGATGTGGCAGGAAATTGGAGAGAAGGAGGCGGTGCCCGGTGGGCTCAACAAGCTCGGCTTGGGATCCTACTCTTGAGAAGTGATGTATTGTGGCACGGGGAAATGTCGCTAGCGTGATTTGTTGCATACTACTATTTTGGTAGCTAAACTTCCCATGATTTTTTGCCATGCCTTCCAATAAATCAATATATAATGGGAATGAAGAAATCTGAATTTAGAGTGCGGACCTACTGGTAACTCAAGAGGATAGCTTTGACATGTAAATCAATTGTAATATCCTACACAAGATGTATTAGTCATCCATGTATGTAGATACTTGTGTCGATTTGAGAGAAGGGCTTTGATATGAGCACGTCTTCACCAACAATCGGTTTCACATTTTCTATGCATTAGGCAATCTAATTACAAATTGGATAAGGATTACCTTTTTCCTTTCATAGCTTGGGCATGAGAATAGATCAAGCTTTTTGTTCAATTGAAAGTAATGCGGTAGGTTCTAATGTATAAATTCAAAGACATGAGAAATTTTCTAGAAGAACACCTCTATATGATTAATTGGTACACCAATAGCTTATCTTCTATTACTTTGGAGTGATGGATCTTTAGCTCGACTAGGGCATTATTTATTGGATGCTTTTTTGGAATTCATATGCTTGGTGATGTCATTCCCTGTCAAATCAAAGTGCTAGTCATTTTCAAAAGCATTGGATACTTGGTATGAGAATTTGTAAGAAAGACTTGACTAGGTGTAAAAGAAAACGTCCAGTTCAGATTATTTAGTCCAAAAGAGGATTTTTGCATTTAGACTTTAATGAAGAATGGTATTTCAAAAGTGTAAAGCATCCACTAACATGGGATGCATTATATATAGAGTTTAGCTTATTTTGTTATTATCTAAATTTATGCTGCATATAAACATCACTAATGTCAATTGAGTGCAATAATTATACCGATCATTATGAGTTTCATGTGATTTGATGATATCTGACCTTTTTTCTCTGTCTTCCTTGCTTACTCAAAAGCGCAAGGAAATGTTTGCTCTATCAGTTTCGCGCTAGCTTCCCTCCACGCGGCTTTGCTCAGAAAAGATAAAAAAAGATCAAGTTGATTTTGATGGGCAGGTGGCTCCCACCACTTTGTTCCTTCTACATGCTCATATCTTGAGCGATTCCAAGGCTTGACTCCGGTGGCTCATTCCCATTGCATTTTTTATTCTTCTTCTTTTTCTTTTTCTTTTTTCTTATAAACAGAAACGGCTTGGTTGTTATTATTCGGGAAAATGTTAAACAAGGAGATGGATTAGACTCGTTTTACAAAAAAAACCTAAACTGAATATAATCAAATAATTACCTAAAATGACTAAATCAATCTCACATAGGAGCCAAAGCTTGCTAATCGGCCAATTTTTTGATAACTGGCAGGTGTATGATTGGTCCAACAAACGAAACCTGGATACTTTTTTTAAAAATTATAAATCCCAAAAACAAAGCACCACCACCACCCCCACACATCGCGCCCGAAGGTTTCTTCCTTCATTTCTTCGCATCTTCTCCTTTGCTTCCGGTCTTCGTTTCTTTCCAAAGATAAAGACAAAGCTCATGCAAGGCCCACCTCTTCATTAGTCAGACCGATGACAGTGCAAGTTTTCCCTAAAATTCTGCAGCAGAGAATAAGCAATTGAGATTTCAACCTATGCACAAGAAAATCAAGTTTACGCACTCATAATTCTGTTTGGCCGTACTCATTCACACTTTGCTAATAATCATATGATATTGAATGGAGATAAGGAGTCATTTCTTTCTGTAAAATCTGTTTTTGTGAAATTTCAAAATTATCTCTGGTTGGAAACTCGACCTCGAAGGATCGATGTATTTGGAACTAAAATCAAGGCCAGACTATTAGGCGACTTCTTGGAACTTAGTCACTTTAAAGCTAGTTCAAACAATTGAAAAGCAATTGAAAATGCTACTTCGTTTCACACTCGAGCAAAAAATTATATTTATTTGGTCAAAGCTGTTCTATTTGACCGGTCAATGGTCGTGGGACCAACCACTTTTTATTATTACTAGTTTTTGGATTTCTTTTCCCTGTAGTATATTATTAACTGGGAATATCAACTCAGTTAAAATATACTCCATTAGCTCCTTAGTAAAATCCTTGATTGTGGCTTCCAGTAAAGAGTTAATATCATGAAAAATCTCAAATTGATATACCTATGACAATGTTACCTCAAATTAATTTTTTAATCACAAAGAACCCCAAATTAATACATTTAATCATTCGTTAAATTTTATCATTTAATTACTGAGTTAAATATGTGTATCGGTTTTGGGTTTTACCCTTCATTTATTACAAGTGTATTAGTTTATAATTTTAGTGGTATCAATTCAATTTAATAGAAAATAATTGATTGTAAATTTATCATAAATATATCAGTTAGAGATTCTTGTTATTAATTTACAATAAATTTATTTCATGGATACCATTTTGATATTTTTCTTAGTATTAACCCTCTAGTAAATGGCATTTGAAATCAACGAGTTATCTCATTTCTTTTCTTTCTTTCTTTCTTTTTTCTTTCTTTCTTTCTTTCTTTGGAATATCACTGACTTTTTTGTCGGAAAAAATGTCCTCGTTTTCTTTCTTTCTTTTGCATATTTGGCTATCACTCGAAAGTTATGTCATTTTGAGTTTGTTTTTGTTTTTTTCTTACGTGCACATTAAAGTGACTAGCCCTCACGTACTATTATTATAGACGTCGGTCAATCGTTTTTTCTTTTTTTTTTTGCTTTAATTTTTGTTAAAGTAACCAAAAAACGAAATCCTTTAACTCACGTTCACGGATTGAACTCCTCTCCCTCAAACCTATACTAGTTTCGCCGCTAGAGAGCCAAGATAACTCGCACCTCATTGGCCCCACGGGTCCTTGACTACCTTTCTGTCCATTTTTTTTTTTTAATTTGTCTTGACAAGATTTAGTTTCTTTAATGTAAGATCGTAAGCATACTTGATAAATCATTGGCAGGTTCGAATTGCTATTTGTCCCGAGTCAACATTTCTTTCTAAAACAAAACTTATTCGATGGAGTACAACATAGCACATGGTTCATACCATCTTTTTAGCGCCTTATGTGATGTGATTTAAATCATTTCAATAGTTTTACTTTGAGTCGCTGTGTTTGCAGAAATCGTTTTCCAAAAGCATGTGAAATTCTGAAAATTGCTAATTAAAAGTGTATTCACCATGTCTTTAAAAACAAATACACTCTAGATTTGAAAATTTTCTTCTCTTATTCCACATGTGATCTAACTTTGGTTGCATTGGTCCCACTGCATTCACACGCCAGATTTGAATATTTTCTTCTCTCTCTTATTCCACATGATTCACAGTGCATTCACACATTTGAAAATTTTCTTCTCTCTTTTATTTTATTATTATTTTTTGAGAAAATGAAATATTTAAAGGGGCTAATTACGTTCGATTTATGTGTTACTTATGCATGATATGTATGGAAGATTCAAACCTTGAGCTTGATTATTTGAAGCAATGTCATTCTTAGAGAAGTAAAAGTCACGTAACTCCTTTTACTCGTGATTTCGACTGAAGTGACTTTGAAAAACTAATATACGTCGCATTCACATGAAAGAAATTTTCACAACTATCCTAAAAACCTACAGATTTCAATTTTGATGATGATAATGCTCACTCAAATATGTCTCTTATTATTGTTGTACTTAAGTATTTTATGTATGATTTCGAAAGGGTTAAAAGGACTGCTTTGCCTAAAACATAGGATATCATAAGATCTTTTAGTAATATTATTGTGTGTGTGTGTGTGTCTACCTGAAAAAGTTAATGATTTGGCCTTGCAACTTTTCTTCGTTGAAGATCACATTTACCGCATTAGTTTGATGCATGATCGATACAAATATTTGTTCAACATTGATTTATTGTTAATTGAAATATGAATAAATTTGACAAATCGATAATTTTGGACTCTAAAATCATCGTCACCATCGCCACAATTATATTGAGATTTACTTCAGCTGTTTTTTTCATAAAGCAACAGTCGTCAGATAATTTTATAAGCTTTTGTAATTTTACCAGTGTCCCAAAATTACATTCCCTCCAGGGTCACAACAGGATAAAGGCTGTTTGATTTGATAAAGATGATAACGCACCGACCCTCTACTTTCCACACACCTCCCTGATTTCAAACCGAAAACAGACAAATTGTGTTCACATTACATTCTTGACTTACGAAGGTTAAAGGTTTTTTTTTTTTTTTCAATATGTTGACCGCAATTGGTGTTCCCACGCTGTGCTCTTGACTTGGGCGGAAAGATGCCGTTACTACTCCTACAAAATACTATATAATTGTTAGTCTAGAGCTTGCTGGCTTTTTTAACAGGGAAGAATGGATTACGACCAGGTGATCCTGTCTCCTCCTATTTGTTTGTGATGAAGGTGCAAATTTTCACTAAAATTCTGCAGCGGAGAATGGAGATTTACGCACAAGAAAATCGAGTTGATGCACTCATACTTCTGTTTGACCATTTACTTACTCGCTTACTTAGAGCGCGCATGACAAAATTTTTGTTTTCTATTTCTCTGTTCCCCATAACATGTTTGGAATAGGAATCTATTTGGTAACGCAATTTCATTTTTCTATTTCTAAAACAGATTTCTATTCTAGAAATAGATTTGGAGCAGAAATTAGAATTTAAAATTTTTACCTTTTCTATTTCTGGAACAGAAATGAGAAATCAAATTTTTTCTCATCGTTTACTCTCGTCACCGCCCGTCACCTACTTATCGCCCGTGGGATGCCGGATGCCCGCCGGCGGTTGCCGGCCGCCCGCCATCGACCCTAGTCACTAGCCGCAGACCGCTGGCCACCGGACGTCGGTCGCTCCGACCACCGCACTGCGGCCGCCCGTCGCCAACCGCCCGTCACTAACCGCCTATCGTCAAATGCCAGACGCCCACCGGTCGTTGGCTGCTCATCGCCAATCATTGGATGCTAGAGGCTCATCACCAACCACCGAATGTTCGTCGGCGACCCTCCGTCGCTCGCCACTGGCCACCAGATGTTAGCCGCCCGACACCCACCACCGAGCTCCTGTTGCTGAACTCCAGATGTCGAACGTCAGACGTCGAACTTCGAACATTGGACGTCAGTTGCCGGTTGTTAGAGTCCGACTCCGGTGTCAGACTCTGGACTTTGGCCGCCTGTCACTGGTCACCAGACGCTAAACGTCGGACTCTGGCCACCAGACGCCGATAGTTGCCGCTCCTAGAAATAGAAATTTTATTTTGTTATCGAACAAATTTTTATTTCAAAAATAAAAATTTTGAATTATTATCAAACGCGTTTATTTACTCAAAAACTCATCCATGAACTAGAAATTGATTTCTGTTCTAGAAATTTTATCACACACGCCCTTATACTTTGCTAATAATCATCCAGTGTTCCTAAAAGGAGATGAGGAGTCATTTCTTATATCAAGTCAGAAACATTGACCTCAAAGGACCGAGATATTCAGAGCTAAAATCAGGGCTAAACTGTTAAGTGACTTCCTAAAACTCAGTGACTTCAAAGCTGATTCAAACAATTAGAAAGCGATAAAAAAAATGCCCTCAATTTCGCACTCGAGCAAAAAAGTGCATGAATGTGGCTTTAGATGGAGTGATGAGACTCCACGAATGTATTGGAATTGCAATTACAATCAAATGAAATAGTTGAAATTGAAATTACATCGAAATGAAATTACAAGGAAAAGTAAAGAGATCTCTTGGAGGTAAAAGGGCGCATTGGTCGATCTACTGCTTTAGCGTCTTTAATCTTCTTCAAAAGAAGTGGCATCATGTCTGTCCACTTCGCTTGAAATTCTCCAATTTTGTGGGCAACCACTTGAGTAAATGGACTAGCTTAACACACCTTTCGGGGAAAAATAAATTTGGGTACTAACACAAGCATATTTGATCATTTTTTCTAGATGGTGTTCAATCTTATGCAGTCATTGAAGAAGAATACAGACAACTTAGGTTTGATACGTATCTCTCCAAAACCGTGAAAAAAGGAGCGGAAAAATTGACATCGCAAGTTTTTATGTAAAACTCATCCATATCACAAGCATAAATATTTGTTCGTCACGGTTTTTGTGGATGAACTCGTGACATGCGTGACCCCACCACGTGATTCTAGATATCAGTCGAATGAAGTAGGCATAAAACAAGTACTTACACAGCGAGAAGTTTCTAGCATAAAAAAGTCGAGCCCACAGCAAACGGTAAAGAGGGGAACAAAAGAAGAAGGAACGGCCCAAAGCAGTACACTTCCCTTCTTAAAGATTCCCTTAAAAAAAATATTCTGATTGATGTGACACGGTAGGGCACCATTAAAAAAAAAATATGGAGCGAATTTAATTGAAAGCACATGCATGATTACGTGATGGTCATCATGCCTTTGCTGAGGAAGGCTGCTTTTTAATTTGAAAACCAGGAAAGATTCGCAAAAAGAGAAAATATAATTTCTATTTGCTCCTTAACGTGATTCCCATTTCTCATCATCGCACTCCCTTTTATAATCCTGGGAAATGCGGATTTCTTATTTAGTGGGACATTCATTTTGATCGTTCCTCACCGTCAACATCGTGGACTGAGTAAGTTCTTAAAAGGCTCAAAAAAAAGAAATAAATGAGAGATCTGTCTAGAGGTAAAAGACTTCTTAATGTCACATATATATTCTCTATCTATCAGGAAAATAAAGATAGATAGGAAATTATAATCTCACGATAGTGAAGATAGACACAATATAAAGATTTCGGTTTCGATTACTATTGGATAGACAGATATAATAACATCTCGTGCCTAGAATGAACAAGGGTAAGTAAAAGGCTCACAGTAAAGCCACATGCCTAACGGCACTGCTACTAAGCTAACAGGCTGGTACTTACTCCTTTGCTTTAGCAACAGTGCCGTTTTGATCGTTCCTCATCGTTACCGTACGTTTCTTTTTTACTATTAAGTTTTCTTTTTTGACTTTTGCTCTGCTTCGAGGTTCCTAATAATTATAATGAAATGAAAGATTGCCTTTCGCATCTTAATTTACCCGATGCTGCAGATTTGCTTCTGGTGGAAAATACCATTACCTAGAGAGGCCCTTTCCCTTTTTATGTACTCATCTGCTTGTAATTTGGCGGAAAAAATTATTACCTAGAGGCCCTTTCCCTTTTATATACTCATCTGATCGTAACATACTCTTGGCTTTTTCAGTGTATCAAAGAACATAAATATACAGTATGAATCATTTTCATTTTGGGCTTATCTGAAAATCAAATGGCACCATATCTAAATTCATAGAATCAATCTATGCAATACTTTTCCTTATGGATGTAATTAGACTACAAATGCTTAGATGCTAATTCTTTTGTCTTGGCTACATGCCACCATGAGATCAAATTCGTTTATTATATGGTGTTTGTGCAGCGAGCCGGAGTACGATAGCATTTGTCCTCCTTTGAACCCAAAAAGGTAAAGTTAAATCGAGCATGAAGGCCATGGTCTTTTGTACTAGTATACCGGTTTTAGGTCAATGGAATTGTGGGTTGTAAGGACAACACACAAGGAGAAGCAAATAGTGATACAGTCCTCTAATGTGAGATCGTGAGCTAATAAATCATTGGGAGGTTCCACTTGCTATTGGTCCCAAGTCAGCATTTTTTTACGAAACAAAACTTATTCAATGGAGTACAACATTGTACATGTTTTTACTATCTTTTTCTCGTACCTCATGTGATATATGTGGTTCATATGATCCCTTCAATGGTTACTACCTATTGAATCACTGTGTCTGTCAGATCATCTTCACAAGGAGTATGTGAAATTGTGGAAATTGCTAATTAAAAGTGCAATCACTATGTCTTTATTTGGTGGATCCTCTTTAGGAATGTCAAGATTTATGTTTTCCACGCGTGCTCCGACTGTGGCTGCATCAATCCATGTGCGATTCACATGCTAGATTTGGAAATTTTCTTCCCTCTCTTATTTCATGCGTGATCTTACTTTGGCTGCTATAATCCCAATGCATTCACACGCTGGATTTTGAAAAAAAAAATTCTCTTGTGCAGAAACTTTGGCTACATTGATCCAAGTGCATTCACACAGCATATCTGTCCATCGCATATAGATGATATTGTATGGAAGATTCTAACCATGAGCTTGATAATTTCGAGTGGTGTCATTTCACATCAATGTTTTCACTTTTGGATAGAAGTAAAAATCATGTAATTCTTTTTTCCGTGATTTTGACCAAAGGGACTTCGAAAGACTATACACGTTATATTCATCTAAAAAAAGTTTTGAGAACTATTTTAAAAAAAAATATAGAACTAGGTCTATGTTGTCACTCAAATATGCTACTTACAATTTAAAATTATAGTTGTTTTCCTTGAGTAACTTTTAAAGAATTTCAAAAGGACCCTAAAACACAGAATATTATAAGTATTTCAGTAATATTACAATGTGTGTGTCCCTAAAAAGGTTAATGATATGCGCATAAAACTTTTCTTCATTGAAAATCGCATTTACCGGATCGATACGAATATTTGTTTAACGTTGATTTATTGTTAACTGAATTATTAATGATTCTGACAAGTCAAGATAAATTCTATGACTATAATTTCGTACAATCCTGATTGGAGGCTAGATTTCTGGTTGGTTTATTGATTGGCCGAGGGAAAGAAAGCCTCTTAAAGCGTCGGAATCGGTATTAGGTAAATATTGTATTGCGTAACCTAATACAAACGTTGGTAACAATTCCATATTCCTCTTACATGCTAAGGACCTATTTGGTAACACTCCTAAGAATAATTGATTCTGTTTTTTTTGTTTCCAGGACCAAAAAAAAAAAATATAATAGAAATCAGTTTGGTAAATATTTTGTTCCTGATAACAAAAATCCGTTTTTTTGTTCTCGGGAATAGATTTAAAACAAAATCAAAAAGCAAAATAAGTTTTTTTTTTTTCGGGAACAATTCATAGAATCCATCTAATTCTTTCTTTTCTCTTCTCCAGCCTCGGCCATAGTCGGCGACCAGTCGACGAGGGCCGGCAACCTTGCAGGAGAGTTGCCAACGACATCACTAGCCCCTAGCGATGTTGACTTGGCAGTGACCCAGCGAGGCCGAGCCTCGCCCAGCCACAACAAGGCTTGGCCTCATCGACCGGCACGAGGCTAGGCCTCGACAAGCCAGGGTGAGGTCGACCTCGCATTGCTTGGGCAAGGTTGAGCCTTGTCGGTGACTAGGCAAGCTTGCTGAACCTCACCCAGCTAGTCGTTGACCATCAAGGAGGAAGAAGAAGAGAAAAAGAAGAAGAAAAAAAAAAAAATGAACAAAATGAACAAAATAAGAAAAATATAATAAAATTAAAATAAACAAAAAAAAAAATAAGAATTTCATCAAACACATTTCTATCCCAAGAATATAAATTTTGTATAATTATCAAACACGTTATTTTGTTAAGAAATTATTCATAAAAACTTAATAAAAAAATTATTTCTGATTAAAAATTATTCTTGAAAATAAAATTATTATTAAACAGGCATTAAAAGCCAAACAATGTAATCAAACATGATGTCATCATATCTTGTTGTTTGTTGTTCCAACATCACATCTCATGTACCGCGTCAGCTGTACCTACTTTTTTAACAATGCCCCCACCGTCAACTTTAGCTCCATGCTTCGGTATTTAAAGGTCTACAGTGTTAACCGTAATCAATAGCTTTAAGGCCACAAGTTTGAAATTTTTTATTACTATTTGTGACGATTCACAAAGATTTGCAATATTCTATTGTAATAAAAAACTTGACGTCGTAAAACGTCATTAAAAATGACTTTTACCGTGTTGGACGTCCATTTGCTAGTGCATAAAGTGTTTTCAATTTCACTTTCAATTTATAGTGGGTAAAATGTCAAACCTTTTGCGCAATCAATAACAACTGAGTCAAATTCAATAGCAGAAATCTTCTCATCTTTTCTTCTTGGTTTTTTGGTTTCATCTCTTTCCTTTCTTTCATCTGTATACTTCTCTGTTAGATATCAACATTAACAATCTTTGTATAGCTCTCTTCCTTGGTCTTATTTAGAGATAACTTCAGCAAAATTGAGTAGTGTCGGCCAGTGTCCCACATTATATTCTTTCACGTCACGACAGGATGAGAGCTGTTCAATTGAGAAAGCTGACAATACACCAACACTCCACTCTACACGCACCCGAAAAAGGAGTGGAGTAACGACAAAAGTTGAATTAATGGACAGTACTTCCATTCATATGTTATATTCAATGGGTGGGGACTCCGTCTGTCTGAACTCAAATGTATGTGAATGTATGATTCCACGAAGGTCCATGCGTATAATCATTTGATTCATGTATTACATTCTATTTAATCAAGCAAATTATACACATTATTTTTTTAACACAAAATTTGATGGAAGCATATCATATATTTCATGAAAGTGTTAGTGACTTCTTATTAGAAAATCGGGTGATCGGTGATCTTTTTTGCCAACAGTTTTTTGTTTTTGTACACTATTAGTACTTGCAATATCCCTCTTGTATACACTTTGCAATCAAATTCTTGAGAGATCAATCTTATGAGAGCATTTATTTGTAAAAGAGTGCGCCGTGTTTATGGAAGAATGTTGGCTCCATTGCAAACCAATCTTTGTTTGAGGCTTCAAGTATAATTGATTAGGCATAAATCTTGAACGGTCTCTGGAAATGGAGGGGGCACACATTTGGACCGGACCACTATAAAATGATTCCACATTCCTCTATCGTTACTCCTTTTTATTTATATGCATATAACATATTTAATAAATTGCTTAATTTATATTTGTGTGTGTATACTTAATACTATGGAGCATATTCAATATTTGGGGCAAAATATTGCTTGTGTTTATTTGAAATTTTTAGAGCTAAATATCATAGCATCACATGTTGATCAATTAAGAGAGTTGATGATATATTTTCATCACAATATATAATTTAACAATAATATGATTAACAAGTGTCAGAGGAGGAATTTGATACATTCACCCGCCAAATGCAGAGAGGCATATGTATCCTTTTGCACTTTTTCCCACATTTCATAAAGCAATAGTCATCAGACAATTTTATAACTTTTTGTAATGGAAATAGATTGAGCTTTTCATCCAATTGAAAATAATGTAATGGTTCTAATATATAAAATCAAAGAAATAAGAAATTTTCTAGAAGAACACCTTTAAATGATTAATTGGTGTGCTAATAGCTTATTTTCTATTACTTTAGAGCAAAGAATCTTTTGCTAATTTGGGGCCTTTTTTGCTGGATGCTTTTTTTGGGAATCCACATTTTAGAGGTGCTTCTCTCAGTCAAGTCAAAGTGTAAGTCATTTTCAAAACAATTGGATACTTCATGCAAAAGTTCATAAGAAAGACTTCGTCTAAATGTGAAGGATACATATTCAAATTATTTAGTCCAAAAGAGGATTTTCGTGTTTGGACTTTAATTAAGAATACACTTTAAAAGTGTAAAGCGTCCAGTAAGGTTGAATGTTCCATGTGACTTGATGATATCTCACTTCTTTTGTCTTTGTCTGTTTTGCTTAGTCAAAAGCGCAAGGAAATATTTGCTCATTACTTTCATGTAGGCTTCCCTCCATATAACTCTAGTTTGATAAGAAAATTATCAAAGTTGATTTTGATGGCAAGTGGCCCCCACCACCTTGTTCCTTCTACATGCTCAAATCTAGAGCGAACCCAAGGCTTGACTCCATTGGTTCATTTCCATTACATTTTTTTTTAATTTTTATTTATTATTAACATAAAGGTTTGATGGTCATTATTTGAGAATATTCTAAAAAAGAGCATAGTGTAGAGTCATTTGCAAAACAATTCAATATTTCATGGGAAAGTTCTTAAGAAAGACTTCGTCTAAGTGTGAAGGATACACATTCAAATTATTCAATACAAAAGAGGATTTTCGTGTTTCAACTTTAATGAAGATACACTTTAAAAGTATAAAGTGTCCACTAACCTCGGATGTTTCATGCGATTTGATGATATCTCACTTTTTTTTTCTGTCTATTTTTGCTTAGTCAAAAGCGAAAGGAAATTTTTGCTCATGACTTCCGTGCTAACTTCCGTCCACACAACTCTAGTTTGGAAAGAAAAATTATCAAA
Organism: Eucalyptus cloeziana; assembly: GCA_014182715.1. Taxonomy (NCBI): domain Eukaryota; kingdom Viridiplantae; phylum Streptophyta; class Magnoliopsida; order Myrtales; family Myrtaceae; genus Eucalyptus; species Eucalyptus cloeziana. Next base: position 20,405,003 of record CM024641.1, on the reverse strand, counting down.
GTTGATTTTGATGGTAGGTGGCCCCCACCACCCTGTTCCTTTTACATGCTCAAATCTAGAGCGAATCCAAGGCTTGACTCCATTGATTTATTTCCATTACATTTTTTATTTTTTATTTTTTATTAATAGAAAGGCTTGATAGTTATTATTCGAGAATATTATAAAAAAAAAAAAAAGCATAGAGTAAAGTCATTTCATCAAAAAATGACCTAAAATGAATATTATTTCAAATAATAATTTAAAATAATTAAACAATCTCACATCGGCTAAACGTTTACCAGCTAGCAAGCATGTCTTCCCATGTTCTTCCCTTGCTTTTGGTCTTTGTTTCTTTCGATAGAAGTAGACAAAGCTCGAACAAGGACCACCTCTTGATTAATCAGACGCTCACATGTGACAGCAATACAAAGGCTGTTTGATTGATAAAATTGACAATACACGGACGCTCCACGTTCCATGCACTACACATGCATGGACCCCTCCCTCATTTCAAACCAAAACGAAAAGATGATGTTCACACTGCATTCTTGACTTATGAAGGTTGAGGTTTAAAAAAAAAAAAAAAAGTAATCTATTGATTGCAATTCATGTTCCCACTGAATTCTTGACTTGAGAGGAAAGATGCAATTACTACTCCTAGCTACTCTATAATTGTTGGTGTGGAGCTGTAGCAGTAAATTTCACTTTAGTGAATTTACTACTCCTAGCTTCTATATAGTTGTTGACTGGAATCGAGTCATTGGACTGTTGATGAATTTATCATGCTGGTCAATTACGACTTATTAGCTATTCTATAATTGTGAACTACTGCTGCGATATTTTCATCCTGCCCAAGAGAACTAATAGAACAAATCGAGCAAAGCGTGATGGTTTCTTTGGAAAAGCTCTTCTACGCATGGAGCAAAAGGTGTATCTACCTAAGAAGCAAGTATGCTTAGGGGTTAAATGATATTACTGGAATGGAATAATGCTTGTATCATGATGTATAATTTGAGCATTTTCTTGAAATCCACTTATTTCTGAACATCTTGGATTAAAATTCATAAACAAAAAGGGACAAGTTTCTGGCCTTTAAAGTTGTGCTCTGACTCCTTCTATCGCTGAATTAAGTGTTGAAGCTGTGTAAAATAGCTGGGCAGCTAATGAAGTACACATTGAGTAGGGGAGTACATTTTTCTTATGGTTTGATCGTGGCATCTTATGGCCCTTTGCTTGATAAATATCCAACGGGAAATTGTCTATGGTTCAAGTCTATCTCTTGATCTTAATCAGTAGTTGTTTGAGAAGCATGGATTCAAGATCTGACGATTTGCTGCAAGTGCTGGCTGCTTTATGCATGATCCCTTTTCTAGCATCCCGCCATTGCTACTTTGATGGAAGGTATAGTTTTGCTTGCAAATGGAATGCAATTAGAGAGAAGCAGCTTGTCAATTGGCATAAATGTGTTTGGTATAGCCCATGTAATCGTAAGCATTGTTTTGTAACCTGGCTGTTGAACTTGGAACGACTTGGGCCATATTTTTTACAAATGTAGAACAAACGAATACAGATTTGAGCACACTCCCAATTGGGCCCCTCATAATTTCCACCATCTATAAGAACACTAGAATGTGCCCTTTTTGCCAGTCATGGCCCTTCACCTTTCTCAGTTGTATGTGCCAATACCAGGATGGCATACCAACTAAGATAATCAGACAAATTAGAACGCAAGATGCTGAATTCAATCTGCAAAACCTCAGAAATAGAACTTTAAGGCAATGTAAGAGGACACTCGGTTGCATTATAGCTCAAACTTCATGACACAAAAGATAACCAAAAAAATTGAAAGAACTTGGATATAAACATTGATGGGATTCTACCCAGGAATCTAACTTGCAAATGCAACTGAAACGTCAACTCTGTTCTAGATGCCTCCGACCTTCATAGGATATCCTCTAACATAAGTAATGCCACCCTTTGTCACAGAAATAGAACAAGGCAAGAAAATGCCAAATAGTAGGGCAATCATTTGGATGCACAATGAAATACCATTCTGAAAAATAGGAAGGTATATATCTCTGAGCATTCGAAGGTAAACACACCATGAATTTGTTAAAAAGCAGAGAGATTTCCAACAATTGATACTTGTAGCATAAAACATATGGAACTATTTGCTTGTTCAAACTTTCACAGAGACAGAACAGCCAAAAGCTCTGCAAAAGAGTAAAATTAATACCTGCCAGCTTAATTTGGTTAAATGCAGACAGAGAGCTACATCTGAAACTTGGAAAAGCTAACCTTCACATAAATTGTATTGCTTATACAATCTTGCATAATAAGCATTCCAACTAGTATAAAGGGGGGAAACTTAAAGAGATTAATGGACGCATAAACATAAAAGAGAGAGCAAAAATCTAGAACTTCAATAAGAACTTCAGTATCCTTGTGTTTTGACACTGATACTTCGTATTGTGATGCAATAAGCAATCTGGAAAAAATTATAGGATCCACAAGAGTAAAGTGCAAGAAGCAATACAAATCTAGCATATTTTATATCACAAAACCATAGTGACTCAAACAATACTAAAATTGAGGCCAAAAGACAAGATCTACATAACTTCTTTCGACTCCATTTACATCTCAGCATTTGGGCTACTCCTACTTGCCTAAAGCAAAACTTAGCTAAAAAAATTTCGAATTTATGGCTGCTAAAAAATATAAATGGTAAACATGTATAATTTTGGACATCTAAAAAGTAGTCCCTTGCAATTCAATTTCCACAACTTTGCGTTAGCACTAGCCAAAATCGACAAATGTCCCATCCATCCATCTTTTGTCACAAACCTAGATGAAGTTGCTTGAGGTGACAATCACTGTGGTTGTCACATATCCACAAAAGAAATCAGACAATGGACAAGAGGGTCATTCTCTCTAGGAAACAGCATAAAGTGCTAAAGTTGCTGAAAGCGGAGTGCAAGAAATCATTTAGAAAATGCGGTAAGCATTATATCAAATACTCAAATTAACTGCAATCCATAAGTGGACCTTTTTGCCATGAATCGGGAATATATTTGACAATTGAGATTATCTTAGAAAGGTTGAGGTGCTTCCTCAGGCCATTCTTTGCTTGCTTGCATATAAGGCCAAACCTACACCTTCTTAGTGTTTCTTTTGATACTTCAAATGAAACCTAGAAGAGACTCCACTTAGTCTCTAACATCTCATCCAGCTCATCAAATGAATGGCATGTAATATATTTAAACCACAAGTGATCAAACTATAAAAAGAGAATGTTCTTGTATCATAATTACTATGAACGTGATTCACCAATACCCAAACCTCAAATGAAAAATTAGCCTCATTTTCTTCCTCCAATCCAAAAGCAACGCACAAAACCCAAGGTTACTCCCATGCAAATCTCGAGGTACCCAGAAAGAGACACAATGCTCTTGACTTTGGATAAACCAACATGATATCCCTCTCCCAGAAAATATAGTATCCATGTAGTGACCAATCTCACCAACATCCGGCGATAGCATATCTATCAAATCAGAAATCACATCATCTCATGCACATGTACAATGTTAGCTAGGTCGATACCTTTACAAACTAATCCATGACAAGAATCTAAGCGAACATATGCTGACATGGAGTAATGTTAGCTAGGTCGATACCTTCACGAACCAATCCATGACAAGAATCTAAGCGAATGTACACTGACATGGAGGACTGAATGCACTGAATAGGCAATTTTGGAAATCTGGACAATGCATTGCAGCCATTTGCTTCAAGGGTGCAAATGTTTGGTGGAAGCTCCAAGATCTCTTGCAGCTACTTACAGTCATCTAATTTTTTAATGGACCATCAACTCCTCAAACTTGCTAATGCATGTCGAAAGACTAACAAAATTATTTTCATAGAGATGCAAAATATTTACAGCATAGAAGCAGGTAAGACTAAAGAAATTCTTCCTCCAACAACTTGCACCCACTAAGCTTTGGGGAGACCAAATTTGAAATCCAAGTCTACCATTAGGGAGATTGGAGCCCTCACTGCTCCCTGGAAACAAGCTAAATAGTGAACAACCCTTCAAGAGGAAGGTGCTCTAGATTTTGCATCTCTAAAATGCTACTAGGAAGATTGATAAGACTTTTCCACAATCCACAACAGAGATAAGGTTTCCAATTGAAGCAGGAAGTTATTTAATGGAGATCTGAGATATATGAAGTTTTGTTAAGCTCTCCATAACCTTAATATCAGGAAATTTATCGAGCTTAGAGCAGCTGGTTATATCAAGTTTTGAAGATATTTCAACTTCAATTTGCTTGGAAGCTCCTTGAGGTTCGAGCACCTACTTAAGTTCACTGTCTCCAAATTTGGCACCTCTGAGATGTCCAGAACACTAATCAGAGACTTACAACAACTGTGAATAGGAACTTCAAATTCCTAAAATGCTACAAATTAAAAAGAACAGCCAAATAAGGTTTTGATAAATTTCACTTTGTGAAAGGCACGAAAATGGAAACGGTCAATATAAGAATGTATGATGTACCTTTAAGTTATCTCCTAATTCTTTAATTTGGCTATTATGCACATCAAACCAAACAAGTTTCTTTAGACCGGCACTAAACTTCAGAGTTGATAAAGGATACTTAGGCCATTCAAGCCACCATAAATCTTTTAGAAGACATATGGGACCTCTGCTGAGATGTGCATTCAGGACTAGGAGCAATCTTGGTCTCCTCATATATGTGAAAGCACTGGGATTGATGTCTAGCTCTTCTTGTGTTGGTAAGTCCAGCACTATGCCTCTAACAACATTGGCTCCCTATTAAGGAAAACAAAATAATCATTATTACCCAGCCCGAATTACAATAGTGTGTAAATTAAAGAAGACAAGATTATCAATGATGTCATGAGAAGCTCTCACAATATCCTCCAAAAATACTTCCAAAACATCATCGTAGCACCATCATCTACTCCATTTCCTAAGTAATCTGGATACTCTTGTTTCATGATATCTTGATCCATCAGCCAAATCAAGTCATGCATTTGTACTGTTCTCTGATTCTCAACGTTTATTAAAGATCTCTCTATTAAAGTTTTTCTGATTCTCAACGTTTATTAAAGATCTCTCTATTAAAGTTTGAATCCCAATTAATGTCTTTAAACCACAACTATCAAGAACTTTGGTTACATAATCACTATCCCTCCCTTTAAATAGGCAAGCAATGTCAAGAAAAATGTCATTTTCATTGTCCCAATGTATCAAAACTTATCTTCAAAACACTGTTTATATCTTTATTAGGACTTTTGGCAAGTTTACCCAATGTACTCTCCCATTCCCCTATACTTCTACCACATAAAAGGAGACCCGAGACCAAAACCGTTAATGGATGGCCATTAGCCTAGCCCAAAATATTATGTATGAGATCACAATGTATGTCTTCCCTCTGGTTTCTTGGAAAAGCATATGAACTCAGAAGTTCAAAAGCTTCACCTTGATCTAATGATTTAACTTCATATACCTGATCTATCCCATGAGAAGTCGGTGCATGTTTATCTCTTGCCATAATAATGATCGTGCTCTCTTTTCCAAACATTCACATTCTCTAGCTAACGCATTTAACTGGTCCCCATGATCCACATCATCAAGCACAAGCAGAATCTTCATGCAGCAAAGTCTATCTCATATTAGGTTAACACCCCTATCCACACTAAAGATCACTAAATTTTCTTTCCACAGTATCTCGGAGAAGAGTGCTTTCTGCAAATGAACCAGGCCATGAGGTTTACTGGAAGTTTCTATAACATTTGCAAGAAAGCAATACCCACCAAACTAACCAGTTATACTGTTTGACTAGTGATACTGTTATAGACAGCTTTAGCGATAGTGCTCTTCCCTATACCTCCCGCTCCCCATATTCCTATCAACCGAACCTCATCCAAGCCCATACTTAACTACGATCTTACTTTCTCTACCCAGCAACCTACACCGACAGGATGCTTGGCAACACTCGAGGGTACTCGTCTGTAGTCGAGATCTCTTTGACGATGCTCTCGATGAACTTGGTCTCATCTCTGCCAAAACAATAATGGCAATATACGATCCATTGAACTAAATAAAAACTAACACGAAGAAAACAACCACTCCGTAACATTCCAAAAAATGACCCCATCGCACTAATCGATCCCATCAAGTATCAACAGATTAGAGAATTCCATATTCTTTTACAAGGTCGAACAGGAATACTGCGCTTACCCATGGTCATAATAATGCCAATCGAACAAATCGGCGACTAGCCAATGCCTTGCCATAACCCTCTCTCTCTGCCATCGAATCTCCCTCGGCTCCACGCTGTAGAACAGGGGCAACACCAGCTGTCCCCTTGAGCCCCTTCCACTCCATCACCTTCCTTCACTGCGCTCGTCCAAGCACCACCCAGACGGAGCGTGGTCCTCGGAGAAGACGAGCACGGCGATCCGCGACTCCTCGGCGGCCTTCGTGAGCGCCCGGCAGGATCTCGCACGCCGGGCCTCAAGCCCTCGCCGTCGATGTGGGCATCGATGCCGCCGTGAAGGGAGGAAGCCGGGGCGGACGTCCTCGCCTCTGAAGCGGAGGAAGACGTCGAACGGCCATCTTGCTGCGGAAGAAGGAGACGACGACGACGACACTGGAAGATTGAATGTGATGCTCTTTCCTCTTCAATTTTTTCCAGAAACGACGACAAGTTAATTTTCCATTCAAGTTTATTTTAAAAGGACCGAGAAATATGAAATAAAACAATCGGATAGGTTAAGCTTAATTTGTATTCATACTGTATTATTTAATCAAGGGAATTAAGTATAATTTTATCAGTTAATATAATAGGTGCACTTTTATTATGCTTTTATTAGGAGGATTTCTTTTTTATTTTCATATTACTATTTTTATATTTTATAAGTTTTGTCTTTTAAATATTTCTTTAATTAATTTTCTTATCATCACCCAATAGAGCGATTTTAATTTTTAACTGAATTTGATCATGTAAAGAAATAAGATATAATTTTAGTTTCAAGTAACTTGATAATTTTTTTTTTTATTTGAGCTTGATTTTCGTCCTCTTTTATAAATTTAGTTGTTCTTTTAACTAATTTCTTTGTAATAGTTCAATTAAGCTAATACCTAATGAAGTTAAATCACATTATTTTCAATTAGGACTAGATTATCTATGATTTATTTGTACTGTCTACGTACTTATATATAGTTGGGTATCATGATTTATATTCACAATAACCTGCATTATCTATATTATTGAGTCAAATTTCTCACACTTTAAAACTTAACAGAAGTTTGAAAAAAAAAAAACCTAAGTATATGTTACTTAAAATTTTATTTCAAACAGACACATATTTCAAAATGTACTCTAAGATTATGAGCCAAGTGGAACAATTATGCCGTGTTCCTTACTAAGTGACAATAATAGAGCACATTTTGAACAATTACGTGGTGAGTATAGTAAATATTCTTTCAGCTTTGATTATAAGGAAATATATTATATAAAAATAGGTTAACATAGGCAAGATGATTATGAATTATGTAGTGTCTTTGATATTGACTACACTTAATTATTTGAAATTTGCGCAATTTTTCTTTTAACAAATATCTCAATTCGCACGTTTAGAATTTTGAGTTGTGGATATATATACAAAATCTGAATTAAATTTGTTACTTTACGCGTGAAAGAAACTTAAGTTTCTCCCGCCCCTTTCGCTTCTCCCCGCTGCCTTTGCCACTGCTCCGCCATCACCGTCATCGCGTTCGCCCCACCATCATGTCCTCGCCACCGTGGCGTTCCTGTCACCATCGCCTGTCCTAGCTGTCGTTGCACCTCTCTTTCTCTGTTTTGCGTTCCTGTCACCATCGCTTGTCCTAGCTATTGTTGCACCTCTCTTTCTCTTTTTTTGTTCCTCTGTCACGGAAGACAAGCGGAACGTCTCAGCCGTAGCCAGCCTCAGGTGACCATTACCCAAGGGTAGCGACCCTAGATTTGGGGTCGTGAGCTTAGATTCATTCCCCAATGCCGATGGACATAGAGAGATAGAGAGGGGGTTAAGGTGACGCAGCTGGGGCGGCATGGTGAATCGATGGAGGCTTGGAGAGAAGGTTTTCTGTTTCTTGTGCAGCGTAAGTGTGCTCCGTGCTGTGTGAGCGTCGGATGAGAGTGTGAGAGAGAGAGAGAGAGAGAGAGAGAGTGGCAAAATTACTACTTACTCATCATCCAAGTACCGCCTGGACAAGCTACCCGCCTCCTGGAGAGTGTCCTTCCATCTCATCAATCTCCTCACATCCTTACAAAGCCTCTTTTGAAAATATTCAAGACCAGTTCGGTAACTCCCTTTCAATCCACTTACCGTATCTAATTTCACTTTGTAAAACAATGGAAAGAACTTGAGCTCTCTTTGCTTCTCGCACTCCATGATCTTCGCCACCTCTTCCAAACACAACTCCAAATAGATGTTGTCCTCGGAGAAAATGATGATTGCAAGGTCTGATTCCTCGATCATCTTTGGAACCGTGACCCTTAGATTCTCTTCATCTTTCCCCCTTCGTTGAGCATGGAAGTAGGATATTCCAACATGGACTGCGCATAGATGTGTGACAAAGTTGTCGCCAATGTTCTCTTCTCTGAAACATACAAAGACTTTGAAACTCGTTCTAGAATTGAAAGAAGAAAAAGATGCCATTAGAATCAGAAACAGAAGTTAACAATGAACAATGAGTTGCCTAAGATTTGGTACTTTATTTGGGTGGTTATTCACATTTGATATTCTCTATATATTTTAACGAGCTGCCTAAGATTTGGTACTTTGTTTGGGCAATTTATTCTCCATTTGATCTCATCTATATATTCTCTAACACACAGTTGCATGACTTTCTTCAAGAAAGAGTATTATTATGTGCTTTAACAATATTAGCATGTGCATAGATCTAACCTATTTGTGCGTGAACCTTTTCTACGTTAATTAGATGTCTTGATCGATATTATACTACATTAAGGTGGAAAAACAAGTATCATCCTTGAGAAAATCCACTTCTGATAGACTGCAATTTCTTATATCCAGATGAATTAGCTTTAGCAATCTGATGGCACAATCCGGAATGACTGAATTATTCTCCATCTTGTGCAGAAACTAACGAAGCTTTGAGTAACCATTTGCATAAATATATCTAAAAGCTCGCAACCTGTGGATGCAGCCTGATTAAACACATAGCTGGAAAAGAGGGGAAGCAGTTTTTCATCACACTAGAGGGCATAACAAAGCAAAGAGGCGGTTGTGTCGATTGCTCTGTAAGTTGGGTTCCACGAATGGAGCCAAGCTTGCTTCCGTAAATATCACACATTTGTTGCTAGAAGTGTGTTGGAAGAGACGAAGTATAGACTTTTGAGTTTTTTCACACGGGAGAGATTTCCATTCAGGCAAATGGTTTAGCTGGTCGGGTTGGATTTGATTTTCTATCGGTGTCCATGGAGATTTTTCCTGAAGTTATGAATGGTTTTGTACTCATTTGATGAAAGGTGAGAATGATAAGAAGAAAATAATTTACAAGTCTTTTATGGATGGAACGTTGATTATTCTAGACCATTAATCCTGAGGGTGATCTTGAGGCGTTTAGCCATCGATGATACTTACATCACTATGAGAAAAATGATGATTTTTTCCAAACAAGTTAGGCGACCTCCAAAATTCTCACTTCTTTCCACAGTATCCTCCTCCTCCACCAAGTTTAATAGAGTTTTTACATGTTGCCCGTATTTTCGAGAACACTGTAGCTTAATGACCTAATCAAGGTCTATGTTTCTAACCATATTTTAAATTTTTTCGATTTTTTTATATTTTTAGATCATTAAATTTTATTTATTTATTATTATTCTTATTATATGTTTCGAAAATAGGGCTCTAGGCTGGGCCTTCAGAACCGGCACAGACACGAGCTGACACATATCATATCTATGGGCACGATTCATTGGGCTTATTGCCTTAAGAGGATTCAATCAAAAACTCAAACCGGGCTCAATCATAGAATTGAGCCCAATTCCCTCTTGAAACTAATCAAACACAAATTCACTAAAAAAACGAGGCCTATAGCCCAATCACACGGCACTAACCCAGCTCTCTCATTCTAAGCCCACAATGAATTCATTGTCCATTAAGAGGCCCATTTTCCCATTTGTTCTCTTCTATCCTTCTTATTCTTCTTTGTTGCCCTGTCGTCTTCTTTCTATCATCTTCCTCGCGCACATCCTGAGAGCTTTGCTTTGCTAAAGAAACCAACTCAACCTCATCAACGATTCAAGCATTGAATGTAACGTCGTCGTTGTCTGCCTTCAGTCGCCTGGACCACGGCCATCATTCGTTAATCGTCATGCATAAACCCAGATTAGCGGAAAGACACGCAGGATATGAGCGTAAAGAACTGGACCTCATCCAGCGCGAGATTTACCCAGCTAATTAACGTATGGGTCAAAGATTTCGAGCCACGTTTCTCGCCAAGAAAAACGACCACACCATGTGGTCATAGAGATGCAAAAAAATAGCAAAAATAGATAGCTGGTGACATATTGGGAGACCAAAGTGTACTGGAAAGCAGAACCGTAGTGAATGGGGAAACAAGTTTAATCCACAATGCTTAGACTAGCAATCACATCCCATAATCAGTATCTTTCAACAAAATCAATCCGAATGTGTCAGTTTTGCTTCCTAATCAATCAACGACACGAGGCGAGGGTCACAGATTTAACTCATGCATTCTATCAAACAGTTGGTGAGCATCTGAGGAAAAAAGACATAACGAGTGTATCAACACCACAACGCAATCCAAATATTTCTTTCTTTGCAGAAAAGGTTTGATTGATCGAGGCAAAAGAATGATTTCAAACCTGTTCTCTTCCCAGACATACACCAGCGTCAACTTCAAACTAAATCTTCATTTATGAAATGACCAAAAAAATGTTGCAAAACCAACCTTGCCGAGGAGGGATTTTCAACCACGAGGGCTGATTAAAATCGTCCATGGAGGTTCAGGAAAGCGTCGATCATCAAACTTGAGATGGATTAGTGGAGATCAAGCGGGACTTGACAGCTTCAGAGTTTTCACCTCCAAAACGGTGCAAGGCAACGGTCCTTCCCATACTTCACAGAAGCAAGAGATCCAAAGCGACGAGGAATGATCGAAAGCCGGAATGGGGACTCCAAGTACGCCGGCTACACTGATCGGTGTAAAAACATAGGATGGATTGAGTGTTAAAACAGAGGATAACAGAGAGTTTTTGGGCCGTGGTAAGTAAATGGCGTGAGTGATGACGAAAGACGTCTGACCGCGAAGGAAAGGAGTCTGAAAATCTCCCGGAGTGCTCTCAAAATTTATTTTCATCCCCACTCTTTGTTTTTTCATGCAGAGTAACTTCTATCTCCCTTTCTTAGCTCACTCTCTCTGTGACATCCCCCCAAAACACGATTATCAGTCCCGTCCTACTCAGAAAAAAACCGACAATCCCACCTTTGCATTGCGTCCTCTGGGCGAGCGGTTATGGAGAGAGAAAGGTCTGAGAGAGAATCACCAGTGATGATGAAGATGACGATGAATATTATCAGGTCTCCCCCTCAGGTTTGGAGAGAGGAGACTGTATATGGAAGATCTTTTTCTTTTTCCCTTTTTTCTTTCACGTGTTTTCCCCCAATCCCCCTTAAAAATGCTTTATAGATGGGCAAGAGTTGCGCGAATAGGGCCATATGAAATGATGGATAGAGCTTTTTCTTTTCTTTTTCTCTTTCGCATTTTTTATATTTTTTATTACTCGAATGCATATTTGATTTACCAAGTAAAATTCAAGTGTTAACACCCGTGTCTAGTTAAGCTTACTGTAGTGACATGTAAAATTGTGAAAATTGCTAATCAAATGTATTTGTCTACCTTTGCTGCTAGAAGTGTGTTGGAAGAGATGAGATATAGACTTTGAATTTTTTTCACACAGGAGAGATTTCCGTTTAGGCAAATAGTTTAGCCGATTGGGTTGGATTTTTGGTTTTCTGTCGGTATCTGTATCTGAGGAGATTTATTTTGAAGCTCTGAAAGGGTTTTGTGCTCATTCGATCAAAGGTGAGGATGATAAGAAGGAAATAATTTACGGGGGTTTTTGTGAAGGGAATGTTGATTATTTTTTAACATTAATCCTAAGGATGATTTGCGGCGTTTAGCTAGTAGTGATACTTAAATGACTATGAGAAAAAATGATTCCTTTTTCAAAACAAGTGAAGCGATTAGTTCATGATCCTAACGCTCTGCATTTGAATGTGATATACTACCTGCTTCCTGTTTCTGGTCTCAGAGCTGATTTGTTCGAGGAACAAATCAAGCTAACGTTCAAGGTCCAAGAACGGCTTTCAGGTCTCCCGAAGCGACCTCCAAAAGGACCGAATTTTCCGTGCAAGGGATGGCCTTAACTTGTAGTTTTGGAACTTTTGATGTCAACCTCGGAGGTGAGATGCCTGGAGTCCTAAACGACCACCAATTTATTGGAGAGTCCACACAAAAAGGTATGGACATCAGAAAGAAAGGAGAAGTTTAGATATGGAAGAATGCTTGGGATGGCCAAACCAAACTTGAAGGGTATAGCCTATTACTGTCTAACACGAGTTGCCAGAGTTGATACTATGACGGAAATGAAGGTGATCCATTGGTAGAGGTCCTCTCCACCCAGCTTACTTGGCTTCAAGGGAGATCCCACATGGTCTGCAATAAGATGCGGCAAGGATTTGCGGGAAATTCGGGAGGAACTTCAATTGTTCAATTGATTTGCTCCAATTTTCCTCCAAATCCTCATTTCTTTCCACAATATCCTCATCCTCCACCAACTTAATAGAGTTTTTATGCGTTGTCTTTATTTTTCAAGAACACCGTGGCTTGTTTCTTACTTGAAGATGTGTTTTAAGATTCTTCTGATCATGTTGCTTTGTGAGCTTATGTATACACTTGAGCTGGAGCACGTAAAATTGTTGAAAGCACTCAATCTACTTATTTACCCCTGAAGCCCTTTTGATGCTATGACAAAAAGAGGAGGATGCGTGTGACACTGATTGGATTAATGAGCATTCTTGCAGGGGAGCTTGTGAATTGAAGTTGCATCATGAGATTCGAAGCTTTCATGATATTTAGGAAGAATTTCAGTTCCATTGCTGCAACAGTTACAGAATGCTTAAAAGGAGAGAGGTTTTGGGAGTTTTGAACCCTTAAAGAAGAAATTAACTTAAGCTCCTGTGTTAGCACCACTGAACATTGATTTGGTTTTCAACGTTTATTGCAATGTGTCCAATGTTGGCATTGGTGTTGTCCTCAATCAAGAAGGTCGTCCATTTGTCCATGTCAATGAAAATTTGAATGATGTCGAGCTGAAGTATTCCACCTATGGTGAGTTTTATGCTACAGTCTGTGCACTCAAGCAGTGGAGGCACCATTTGCTAACAATTCGGATTGTGCTATCAGATTGCCGAATCTAATTCATCTGGATCTAAGCAATTGTAGTCTATCATAAGTGGATTTTCTAATGGATGTTACCTATTTTTCCAACTTGTTCTCCTCATCCCTAGCAGGTAATGCTATTACTACTTTGCCTGCAAGCATCAGTAAGTTTGACTAGTTGGATAATCTTGATTGGTCGAATTGTGAGCAGCTGCTGCAGAAGTTCCCCCACTTCTACGGTTACTGTAGAGATCAACTAAATTTTGTTGAAATTATGTTGAGGACCTGGTCGGTTCCATAACTGAGAGAACTATTCGGGAGATTTAATCGATTGGCATACACTTGTTTGGGTACATATAAATAGAGCAATGATACGTATGCAGAAGGAGTAAGCCGGCTTCTCTGCCTAAATGACATGGCCCGTCTTCAATTATATAAGGACATGGAATACTTGGGCAAGAAAAAAGGAAGTAATAGAAGATAAGCAATATCAGGAGAGCTCGAGGAGACGACTTGTTCAAGATTAGTAGCCAGGAGATGACTTGCCAAATGACAAACTGCCCCCTTCTCTCTAATTGCATTCCATGTACTAGCAGAACTACCCCTTCCATCAGGGCAGCAACAGTAGGATAAGGAAAAAAGGTATCACATAAAGCAGCCTGCACTACCAGCAAATCATTACATCTTGAATCCATGCTTCCCAAAAAACTGCTGACTAAAATCAAGAGATAGACCTGAACCATAGATAATCCTTGTTGGGGAATCATCAAGCAAAGGGCCAGATGAAGCCAAGGTCAAACCATAAGATAAAAGAACTCTCCACTACTCAATTTATAGGTCATTAGCTACCTGGTCTTTTTACGTGTCTTTGGAAATTGAAAATCTCTCTAATAAGCGCCAATGTTTTGTCACGACTAAACTGACTAGCTAGTCCACCATCAGGAACTTTAACGACATGAACATTGCAGAATGCACAATTAATTGACTGCCCTTCAATATACAGAAGACCATCTAGATGGTGAAACCTTCCATATGAACTCTCAAGAGTCGACTCCCATTTTTTTTTTCCAAAACTTGGATCCTCTTCATACAAATTTATCACAACTTCAAATCCACCAACATTGATTTACATAGTAAGAGGAGCGCATATCAACAGCGTAAAGTGTCCTCGACTGGATTTTAAGTGCCAGATTTATGTTTGAGAAAGGAATGGAAAGGACTGCAGAAATTCATTCCAAGTTGCAAGTGGGCGATTAAGCTTCTGTTGAAGTGGTTAATGATCATAGTACAAAACAATCATTCTCCATCTGGCGCAGAAACTTACGAAGCTTTGAGCAACCATATGTGTAAAAATACCTAAGAGCTCACAACCTGTGAATGCTGCTAGGAAGAACTTAAAAGTTCCTTGCAGTCATTCATAAACAGAATTATAAGAAAAACAAGATTCCTAATTGAATCCGGCAATTCTTGAATTTTGCTGATGGCAGGCTAACGCTTAACTGAATTTGGGATGTATTCTGCACAAATTATCTTTTCTGGTGAAAATCAGGTAATCAAACATCTACCTTTATTTGGGAAACGAGAAGACATAATTATTAAGAGTGAAACGAAGTAGCAACATTTGTTGCAAATGTAGAACCAACAATACAGATTTGAGCACGCCCCCCATTAACTACTCATCCAGAGATAGAGAAACAGACCCTACACAGGCTCAACCAACCACTTCCTACAAAACACATCTACTTCGAGAACATCAGAATGCATCCTTTTTGCCGGTCATAGCCCTTAACCTTTCTTGATTTAAGTTGCACGTGCCAACACTAGGATGGCATGCCGACTAAGATAATCAGACAAATTAGAATAAGTATGCAAGATGCTCGAACTTCATGATGGGTTTCTTCTACCCATGAATGAAACTTGCCAATGCAATTGAAGGAATCGACTTTGTTATAGATGCCTTTTTACTTTCAAGCTCTTTCTTCCTATCCTTCATAGAATATCCTCTTACACAAGTAATCCCACACTCTTGTCTCGAAAACAGAAACAAGGCGAGAGCGGCAAATAGAGGGGCAGTGATTTGGATGCACCACGGAATACCATTTTGAAACAATAGAAAGGTACTTCAATGTGATATAACGTGTATGAAGCTATACACAACATGAATTTATGGAAAAGAAGAGAGATTCCACACAATTGATAATTCTGGGATAAAATATATGGAACTCATCAAGCTCATATTTGCTTAAACTTCCATAAAGACATAACATCCAAAAGTTCTGCAAAAGAGTAAAATTAATGCGTGCGGCATTAATTTGGTTAAAAAAAGACTCAAGGACACATATGACAAACTTGGAAAAGCTCACCTACACATCACATTGGATTACTCCTATGATCTTGCATTATAAGCACTCCAATTAGCATAATATTGGGAAACTGAAAGAGATGGTAGACACATAAATAAGAAAGAGAGGAAAGAGCTAGAATGTTCAGTCTGCTTGTGTTTTGACATTGACACTTCGTTTTGTGACGCAATAAGCAATCTGGAAGAAATTATAGGATCCCCAAGAGTGAAGCGCAAAAAGCAATAAAAATGAAGCAAGTTCTAAAGCACAAGATCATAGTGACTTGAACAATACTTCCAATGAGGCCAAAAAACAAGACCTACATAACTTTTTTTAATATCCCTTTATATCTAAGCATTTGAATAATTCCCAACTACCTAAAGCTAAATTCAGATGCAAAAAGTTTCAAATTCGTGATTGCTAAATAACATACATGGTATATGTATACTTTTAGACATTTGCAAAGTAATCCCTCACAATTAAATTTCCAAATTTAGCATTAGCACCGGCCAAATCAACAAATGTCCCATCCATCCATCTTTCGTGACAAACCCAGATGAAGTTGCTTGATGTGACAGCCACTGTGGTCGTCACATAGGAGAATTCCATTAGAAACCCATCAAAAGATGGACAAAAGGGTCACTCTCGCCAGGAAACGGCACAGGTGCAGAGATTGTTGGAATTGAAGTGCAAGGAAACATTTAGCAAATGCAACAAATTACAGTAAGCATTATGTCTAATATTCAAACTTGGCCGCAATCCAGAGGTGGACATTTGTGCCATGATTCAGGAATGCCTCTGATTACTAAGATTATCTTTAGAGGCTTGAGGCGCTTCCTAAGGGCAATTCATGTTGGCATAGAACCCTTAGACCATCCTCTATTTGCTTGCATATAAGGTGAAACCCAAACACCTTCTTAGCGTTGCTTTTGATACTTCAAATGAAACCTGGAAGAGACTCCACTCTGTCTCTAGCATCTCATCCAGTTCATCAAATGAATGGTGTGGAAAATAGTTAAACCACAAGTGATCAAATTGTAATGAAGAGAAAGTGCTTGTATTAAAGTTACTTCAAATATAGTTCACCAATACTCGAAACTCAAATGAAACGCTAGCCTTAATTCACTCCCCCAATTCAAAAGCAACACAAAAAGCCAATTCAAGGATATCTGCATGCAAATATTGGGGTACCCAGAAAGAGACAGAACACTCTTGACTTTGGATAAATCAACATAGAATCTCTCTTCCAAGAAGTATAGTATCCATGTAGTGACCCACTTGAAAACATCCTACTATAGCAAATCCATAAAATTAGAATCACACCCGCTCATGCATGGGGTGGAAGTTTCTAGCCATGCATAGTGAGGAAAAAAAAATATCAAAACGAACAAGATTACATTCTCAAATGGTACATAACAAGAACTTGACAAATTTCCAAATACAAATGGAAACTTCCCCCGTGCTGTTTGCCTCTCTTGAAATTTGTTAGGCTCGATTAGATTCTTTCACTTAAGTATTTTTAAGAGTGAACTTCAACTTTCCATCCATACTTGGTACTTTTAAACCTGTGAAGAACTTAAGTCCTTACTAGACTTGTGTCCCAAACACAATAGGAACAATTCTCATCCAGGATGAGTCTACGAGTAGTGAAAATGGAATAAACTCATCCATCTAGATTGACCAGGGCATCAACATAATAGAAAAATAACTAAAAGAAGAGATAATAGAATTTCACAAAACTAGTAGTCAAAACATTTAAATCCGTGAATTACGCAATGGATACAATTGGGCAAATTCACAAGCACTTGGTGGACGTCACAGAGGTGGGGTTCCTTCAAACGAAAGAGAGAAGGGATAAGCATTGGAGGTAGGGAATAATCTCGTTCACGCGGATGCCAATGGCTTTGGTAGCTCTAAATTCTCACTCCACGACTAAGCCATCATTCAAATTCAAGGATGATTTCCTTCATTCTTTTACCCTTGGGGATGCCTAGTCCTCTAAAACAGTTTCGAGCTTTCATAGAACAGAAACAGTGGAAGGTTAAAAAGGTGCATGAACGCGAAAAGCAATCAACTCACAGGACAATCCATATGCCTTCAACAAAAGGTATTGAACCCCACAGCAATCCGCACATAAGCGCTATGACCTGCCGGATCCAATGCAGCGCATCTCTCGATTGATCCTGCAACAACCACGGAAGCATGCGATCATTAATAATTCGATTATGCCAATGAAAAGCTCACTTCAGGACCCGATCAAATCGTTCAAAATCAAATCGGTTCCACTTAAAATTGCATTTCAGCTAATGAATCTATAGCACTTTAATAATCTACAATGGCAAAAGAAGCAAACGCTAGGGCGGTCGCCTCGAGCGATTAAATGGAAGATTATCCATTCTTTAGCGGAAACTAAAGCTACATTAACTAAAATCTAACATGCCCCTCTGAGCATAAGACAGCTCCAGGCGTAATGCCTAATCAAAACATAAAAGTGCAAACGGGCTTTAGTATTTCGTGGTTTAGAACAAATTATCATTCTCATAATAGAAAAAAAGCTGTCACTTAATCATTTCTCATTTTGGATTGAGCAAAGTAGTCCAAGGGACTCTATCAATCATCAATCACTAAAGAGATTGGCGTGTGACACGGCTGTGAGTGTTTGTTTTTCCATATTTACGAACACTTATAAGGGATCGCAACTAGACTCGTCTAAAAAACAAATTATAAAATCAGTAAATGATATGTAAGTAATCATGTTGAGTAGAATATGACATTTATCAATGAAATCACGATTCGATTGACAAGGAAACATGAAAAACAAACAATTTGCTATGAATTTGCTCTTTGAGAACTGCAATAGTAATTCATAGCCATAAGAGTGTCTTATGATTGAGATATCACGAAGGATATTTGGTCGTCAATCTTATGCAATAAAGAAGCAGCTTGAGTTTAGTAAATATACTCATAAAATCACCCAAAAAAAGGGAAAAAAAAAGTTTGGAACATCACTTTCACTTTTAAATAAAATGAAGAAGGCATCAAGCAAATACTTACTGTTACAGTTCCAGCAAAGTAAAGTGCTTACGTCGAACACTCCATGACAATTAGAAGGAAGTAGTTGCCATCCTTTAGAAGTCTTGATCAAACTATCCGACAAAATCGGTGCGAATTCATTCCAAGTTGCTCAATGATGATGATCGTGCCTTTGCTGAGGAACAAGATGATCTTCCCTTGCGTCTATTTTATATTAACCATGCATTCCTATGTATCCTCAATGGATGTGCAACGACTTGGACCCTACAGCTTTCATGTGAATTAGATGGTGAAGACAAGAAGAAACCACTGATCCGAGTTTCTTCTCTCTTTCTTCTTTTTCGCTATTCACTCTACTTTCAGAGAGAGAATATTATATGAATGTTTGCATCATGTGCCTCCGTCTTAGCTCCTTTCTTGATTCTTCATTTAACTGAGAACCTTTGGCCGTCGCCCTTCCTCTGTTACCTCCTCTATTTTGCTTTCTTCATGCATTGTGCTCTCCTCTGTACTAGTCTCACCACTTCCCTCCTGATTGGAGGCCCGATTGGTTTGATTGGTTCTGGAAAGAAAGACCTCGAAAAGTGTTGAAATGCGTATTAGGTAAAATATTGATATCTAATCCAATTTTCAATAATAACTTCCAAAAAGCTATAAGCCAAATTAGTCAATCAAACACGATGTCATCAAATGTGCGAGGACCAAGAAAAATGAGAAGAAGCCTGCCATGCCATTACCATTCAATGCATGCGAACGTGATGAGGTTAAATAAACAAAAAAAGTTAGAAACATAGCAACAAGATTAGGGACACTACAAGTCGATAGGCCTTTGCTAATGGTATGTTAACACATAATAAAACCCAAAAATCGGCGTAGACTCGAGTTTAGAAAGAGCCAATAAATTCTGAGGACATGTTAATAACAATAATAGGGAGGGATGGAATTGGATGGACAAAGAGATGAGGACAATCAAATGGCACAAAGATACACTGCCGAAAAATTGGCTTAACCCTCACTGCCCTCTCAGCCTTTTTGTCTTTACTTCTTTCCAATAGCCATCTCAGCCTTTTGTTAACATAAGATAATTTATTGTTTCTTCTTAGTATGTCAACAAAATATTATTATCGATCTTTGCCTTCATTATTTTATTCTTTTTTATTTTTGCAAATTATAAATAAATATTCGTGACTACCCAAAATATATTTCATTTCTAGGTTCTCTCTTTTTTTTTTTTTTTCTTTTTTTTTTTTTTTACCTATGTGCACATTATAGTATACTAGCCCTCTCTCATTTTTGCTTCAAAAGTTGGACAATTATATTTAGTAACCAAAATATGAAATTCTTTGATGCGTGTCGAACAATTGAATTCTTGTCTCGCCCAAATTTATCACTAACTTAGCAAATGAAATCACATTTTGTTGTACCACATTTGAGTTGAAACCATAGTCACTATGGAAAATGGGATAAAAAAAGCATCTAAGAAAATAAAATAGGATTAATTAAGGAGATGAAGTTAAACTAATTTTTTGCTTTTTGGGCAAAGCTGAAGAGAGAGATGAGGGAAATTAAGGGAAGGAGTCGGTGGGGCCCGCGGGGCTCAATATGCTGAGCTTGAGCTCCGCCGCCAAGGAGCCGGGGTATTGCAGCGTCGAGAACAACAAGCAGATGCCGCCGGTGAGCATCATGACAAGCCTGATCTTGATCATGGTGTGAAGGAAGTTGATCGGGAACCCCGACAGCTCCTCGAACTTGAGTTCGTGCTAATCGAGTTGTGCTCGAACTTCTCAACACTAGCTCGATAGGCTGAAGAGCTTAATATGAATTTTCTTTATCATTATAAAATCTTTTTATAGTTACAGATTACTAAAAATTACATAATATTCAAGCTTATACAATTTGGGATCAAGTTTAATTTGTATGTTGATTGTGATCAAGTCAAGTCGAGTTGAGTTTGAGCATCTCGATTTTCTACTTGAATTGAGTTTCAAGTACCAAGTCTACGGGTGGAGTTGAGCTCGAGCTCAGAAGATTATTGACATGGGTCGCCTTAATTACACTTCCAAATATTGCTGACAAGTTGAAAATTACACAACAATTTGCTATTTGGAAACTTAGGATGGTTTATTACAATTAAGAACAAAACATCATAAAACTTGGATATTTTCATCTGCAACAATTCATAAAGGGTTGGGACGCATGGTTGTAACAAAGAATAGTAAGGCCTAAATATGTATATTAATTAGGAGGATTTACAAAGAGTTATGAGGTTCTGTTGTAACCAAGATTAAAGTGCCATAAATTTGAAAACTTTGAAATTATGACAGTTTATAAATGTTTACGACATTACGTTATAATGAAGAATAGAACGTTGGAAATTTCAGATCTCTTTTTTGGCTCATCCATCATGACATCCAACTATATACATGTAATCCACGCACGAGCCCAAAAATGATAAGAACTGACTTTGTATGGATGCAGAAAAATAGTCGCCAAAAATAATATGAAAAAAAAAAAAATTTGATTGGCGTGAAGAAGGCGAAATTTGCAAAGTTGGATCTGAAGAGAAGACGTCCCACTCCTGTGTAGTTACCCTTTCCCGCTTTCGTCATCATCACCTCCTCCTCTGCACTTTCTTTAATTGCTTGCTTCCTTTCTTCTAAGTCCGGAGGTCACGGGAGATTAGCGTGTTAGCTAGGGAAGGCTGTAACTAAGGCACCATTTAACTGACATTATTCAAGTCATAGTTATTCTTTTTTCATGGGTAAGTACGAATGAATATGACTGAAAAAAGCAAGCTCAAAAATAAATCAAAGAGTGAATTCATATTGACTTAAGAAGGACAATAAAAAGCATAAGATAGCCTGTCGTTTGATCTGCCCATCAAAAGAGTTATGTTGATGAAGCTTCATATCATGGAATGCTTTCCCCATAAGATGTTTCATGAAGAATTAAACCTAACCAACAAGCAAAAACAGTGGGACATCCAAAGAAACGGTGCTAAACTTCATCTGCCCTACTATTAGTTATACTCAATTCTATCTCTGCGATTTTGTTTAATTTAATTAGAAAATAATTTTAAAAAGTGCATGGTACAACGAGACTATGATGAAATATTTACTCATAGCTAGGACAAGCTTTCCTATCTTGGTGCACGATTTCTCTTAATCTTGATCAATCTATCCGTCTATTCTCGCCCCAAAATTCAAGTTATTGTACGCATGCAGAGCACAAAGTGTAATTCAGTCAATCAAAGATGCACTTAATGAGGGAAGCAAGAGTCCCTAGAGTTGTACTTATAATCTCTAATACCATGTCAAATTCTATGGGATTTAAGCTATTGATGAAGGTATAATTTATATGTTTTAATATCATATTGTAAAGTTCCGCCCAAAAATTTAAATGATTATGTGTAATTTATTATAAATAGAACAAAGTGCTTCGTCTTACTCTGATCGAAGTGATTCTTCGATCGAGATCAATCATCACATATATTACGTTGAAGTTAGATTGGCTGACCTTGAATTTGGTGTTTCAATTAATTTGATCTCGATTCCAGCGACTTACCTTTTCCTCGACCTATGCTTTGAACCTTTCAATCTCATCTTGATATTTGGGCCATAATTTTACACCATCAACGCAACTCACCATTTCCTTTTTCTTTCCGCAAGAAACAATAACATCATTTGGATCCCCATTTTCTGTCTCTTCTCCACAACAATAATTGTTAAAAAGCATGGTAATAACGATTTATGAAATTCCGAGAAGATGATGAGCTGGAAATAGATATCTAGGTCAGAATATATCCTTTGACCGAGCTTGTATCAAACAAAAGTTTTTGACTCATTCCATGGACCATATCGCAAAATTTTTTGCGCGATAGATTGTTTAATATATGCAATCAGTATCGAAGCCAGGCCTGCTTAGGAGAATCAAATCGATATTGCTTATGAACTCCAATTGCAATGGGACCCCTTGCTTATTTGCTCATTTATTATAACATCAATTATAATATAATCCACACTGAAGTACACAAGATGAGAAGAACTTACTAGTAGGGACATAGAAAATATCAGCCAATATAATAAAAAAAATTAACTTGATTGGTGTGGAGAAAGCGTGATTTGCAAAGTCGGATATGAATAGAAACAAAGTAATGTGGAAGAGGGATAAGGACGTGCCACATCAGTAGGCTTACCTGCTCCCCTTTCATTGTCGTCCCCTCCTTCTCTGCACTTTCATTTTTCTTGAGGTCCAGACGTCACGGGAAATTAGCGTGTTAGCTAGGGAAGCCTCTAACTTAGGCACCATTTAACTGCAAATTATTCAAGTCATCATTATTCTTTTTATTTTATGGGTAAGTACAAATGAATTCGACTGGAAAAAGCAGGGGAGTAAGTAACCTACCACATGCTCAAAGTTAAATCAAAGAATAAATTCATATTAACTGCAAAAGGGACAATAAACAGCATAAAGATAATATGTCGTTTGATCTGTTCAACATCAAAAGACTTATGTTGATGAAGCTTCAAATCATGGAATGCTTTCCACTTCAGATGTTTCATGGGCCCAGTGGAACTCTGAACATCAACCTTGTAATTGCCTGTCAATATGGAAATCATGGAGAATAGTAACACCTAGCCAACAAGTAGGAGCAGCGGACATCCAAAGAAAAGGTGTTTAAGCTTTCATCTGCTCCTACCATTAGTTATATTTATATCTGTTTCTGTTCGATTTTATATAATTTAATTATGAAATGAATTCAAAATGTGCACGGATCAACGAGGTTACTAGGAAATATTTCCTCATGAGTGTGATGAGCTCTTCTATTCTTGTTCATGGTTTCTCTTGGTCCCGATCAAGCTATTTGTCTAGTCTTGCCCCGAGCTGGTCATCCCACGCGTGCAGAGCATCATGCGTAATTCAGTCAATTAAATATGCACGTCAGTGTCAGAAAACAAATCTTATAGATAATTTGATCAAAAGAGTTTCCATCAAGTTCCAATAATCAAACTTCTCTCAAAAGTGTAGACAGTTTCCCAAATTCGTAAGAAGCGAGTTAATGGGCGAAATTCTCAACAAGAAGCATTCTTTGAGATTAAAATGTAAATAACTGCAATCGCGGTAGTGTTATGTAGTTGAGAGTGGACAAGGTTCTTCCCACAAGTTGGACAGTGTTAATAAAGTCGCAGAGATGGCCTCTCAATGCGAACAAGCCTCCAATTCATTAAAAAAAAAAAAAAATGCTGCTTTCCTTAACCAAGATGATTGCGAAGAGGAAGAAAATTTTCCCTTCAAATAACTTCCCGTGGATACGCACTTCATGAGGGAAGCGGGAATCCGTAGATGAGTTACAGAAAAGCAGAAGAATTGATTAGTTCATGAAGAAGTCCACGTGAATTGATTCTTCTTCGGTAAGTTTAAACGCTTATAGTCAATTTATTTTCATCCAACCAAGATGGACCATTTCTATAGTCTAGACTCTAGCTCTTCATAGAAAAAACAAGTTCGATGAGAATGTGCCCGTTTTATACTTTTGCGGAATTTTAATAATTTTTGCAACTTACGATTGTTATAATATGATTGCACCTTCCTATGATAGGAAAGCCTATATATATGCCAGATTTTTCGAAGAAAGATGCATTCCACTTATCTATTTGAAGACTTTGAAGGCGTTTGTTAAAAAAAAAAAAAAAAAAAAAAAAGCTCATCTTGGTTTTTTGGTTTGGCGGGATATTTTTTTTTTCTCAAAATGGATGCGTTTGTTAAAAAAAAATAGAAAAAAAAAAAGCTCATCTTGGTTTTTTGGTTTGGCGATTAAGTGATATACGGGTCATTCTTTGCACATCTTAAGCGGTCCACCTCCCAAATTATCTAAGGACGCATTCCACATAGACATGCTAACGTCGATTTGTGGTCCAGAAGGTAAGGAATCCTCTTGATCAGGGATGATGAAATTTTTCATGTCCTGCTCTTTGCTCTGGTATTCTCGGTTCTCTGTCGGCCAGCGACCGGAGGGATTGCGGTTGGATATGGTGAACGGCGTATGTTGGCGTCGATTGGTGGCCAGCGAAGGAGAGGGTACCGGATGAGGATATTGGTTAAATCTCTCCAGAAAGAGAAGGGGGGGATGGGGTGCGGTGCGGCGCGGTATTCTACTTTTTCAAGTGTCATGGGCTTTTTCTTTTTACGGGCTATGTGGGCTTTTTAAATGATCTTGTGGGCTTGTGCATGTGGTCAATTGGATTGAATTTCCGGGCCGCGCAAATTGATTGGCCGGGCTTGGGTAACTTAGATCAGGCCTTTTCCATTTTTACCAAATGGGAACTCTTTCTTTTTTGTTCTTTTCTTTCTTCTTTTTATTTTTTTATTTATTTAACAAAAAATATATGCTTGTGTGTCCACAAAAATTCACATGTTAACCTAAAGTAACATAAATACATTATCTCCAAAGAGACCAGATCTTTTATGGATGCTGAAAGTTCCTCGGTTGAAGTGCACATTAAGTAAAGTCTTCACAAGCCTTTGATTTTATATGGAATATGAGGAATCTTTACAATTTTGAGCCATCACTAAGATAGAGAAGTTGAAGATTCTTGGAATGGAGCACATGAGGGAGATTGGTAAAGGGCTACCTTTAAGTTGTTGAATATCCACAAGTAAATTGAAAAGAGAGTGATTTTGTGGTGTGCCAAAAATAATTCTCATAGACTTTCATAAAATAAGAAAACAGAAGTTATGCTTAATAAAAATATGGATCTTGTTGAACAATAAGAAATAGACTCATAGATCCAACCTTGGGCAGTTGCGCTGAATTAAAGTCTCTCATTCATCGCCGAGGTCGAGGGTTCGAAACTCGCAGTTGCTGAAGCATTGTAAGTGGAAGGCTATGGTATTGGGGTCCTGTGCTAGTCTCCCCCGAGGTATAGGAGTCAGGCACGATGAGTCAAAGCGGAGTCCTTTTTTATTTTTTTGGTAAGATAAGATGTATATTGACTTTAACCAACGGAACTTTACAAAAAGTAAGTCACGGCACCAAAAACTTACACTCACGACGACAAACAAGTCACTAAGAGTGGAAGGGTGTTTAGAGTAAAATAGAAGGAGGGGAAACCAAAATAGTGGCGACCCTCAAACAAGATCTAAAGAAGATCTAACACCTATAAAGAGAAAAGAGAGGGATCCGGTCCCCAACTTCTTTGTAACATTCTGTTTCTTGGAGTGTCCGCAACCTGTTTGAAAGTGAGAGCCTTGTCCTTGACGACTTTGGAGAGGTGTTGTTTCAAAGTCGGAACGAATAAAGCTTGCCCATGGAACAGTATATTGTTCCTAGCCTTCCATATTATATGACAGAGTGCCAAAGGAAAAACAAGCAATAGCTTGATAGAATTCATTGCATGATAGGAAATTAATGGCCCATTGTAAATTCTCCACCCACGATCTATTTTGCCACGGGAGGTTGCATCTTGAAGCCCAAAAAGTAGCAAGGCCAGTAGAAATATGGCACCCAAAAAATAAGTGGTCTCTAGAGTCCGGTGCAGAATTGTAAAAGGCATAAGACACATTGGCAATTCTACCATAAGAAAGTAGCATAACCTGGGTGGGTAATCGATTCCTCGAGATGAGCCATAGGTGAAATAAGCGTTCTATTCCAAACAAATGAGGACCAAGGCACCAAATTGCTCTTCTGACGAATGGTTTCCCAAGCTCAAGGGATAGAAAAGATACCTGAAGAGTGTTGCAACCATAATAGCCTATCGGGAGTTTGGTTGAGAATAGGCAGGAGATGTGTCCAAGATTGGAGGAAATCTTTGGTCGCTTGGCTTAAGCCGGAGAATAAGTCTACTAACTTAGCATGCCTAGAAAGCCCCGACTAATAGATATAGGAGTTCATAACAAACAAGTTTTGAGGTCCACGGGAATGCCATGGATCGAACCAAAGAGAAATGGAGTGGCCATCACCCACCCGCCATTTAAAATATTGTTAGAAGTCCCTTCTAAGATCCAGCAATTTCCTCCATGCCCGGGAACAAAAAGTACGTTTTTTTACTACCATAAGTTCTTTTTTAAAAAAAAAGGTAAAGTGGATCCATTTACACCAAAGAGATTCCTTATCGTAAATAGGATCCATATATGTTTCAACATCGCTGCTGTATTACAATCATGGAGATTACGAATGTCGAGTCCTCCCTCTTGTTTTGGGAGACAAACGTCTTCCCATGCCACTTTCGCACCCCCTGACCCAAGGCCATGGCCCTTCTAGAGAAATTGCCGAAGAATTTGCTTAATACGATCTAACATCGCTCTAGGTAACATAAAGATGTTGGCCCAATACACTTGCATAGAATGAATGACCGACCTAATTAGTTGAAGTCGGCCCACAAAAGAGAGAAAGCGTTGTGCCCAGGATTGTACCCAAGGTTTACCAAGGCGTTCCAATGAGACTTGCAAGCGGAGTCCTTGGTTACCAAAAAAAAAAAAAACTCAAGTTAGTAATTGTATGATACAAATGAACGACCTTAGTTCACTGATGAAGTTAGAATTTTGCATGTTTTTAATCTTGTACGGTCTGTATTGGCCAAAAGAACAAAACCGATCAATATCTCCAACATTTTACACTTCTTAGACGTACCTCATTAATGTGTCTCTTCAGAGACATTAGATAGGGCAAAAGAAAAACCTCACGTCACTACTTAGAAGATGAATAAACTAAAACGAAGGACATCTAAGAATTGAACTATTAATTTTACAGAAGTGATAGAAATGCACTATTTTTTACCGGAATCAACCTGGGTTTTGTTCTCCGTCCACCTATGGCAATTTAGAATCCATTAAAATCAGCACTAAATTAGAAAACATATTTGCAAATCTGGCACTTATGAATCAATTGATCATTTGTTGGGAAATAAATCAGAGACGACTTTCTAAGGATTGAGGGAGTTCCCCAATTGAACACAGTCCAAGATCAACTTTTTTCCAATGCTTGGAGTTCGCTCGGCAAAGCAAGTAATCTTTCCAAGTTTACGTTCCATAAGGAATCCAATATCTGGAGATATGGAATTGTCGGCAAATGAATTAGAGATGGGCGTTCACTGAAAGAGTCCTGCTAGAACAATGAAACCAATAAGGATAGACATTCTGGACAAAAGGGAAAATCTATGACAAATTTTCAATTCAAAACTGTCTCTGATTTTTTATAAAAAGCTAGTGGTGTGTCCATATACTGGGAATTTATATATAAATTTTTTCACACATCATAACTCATAAGCATCATCGGAAAACTTTGATGAACAGGTAACTACTTCTATTTGTCCACGATCGAATAGATTTTCCTCATAGTTTTTTTAAACATAAAACAAAAGGCTGCTGTTCCATAGTGCAAAAATCGGATCACTGTTACGTGTTGATAAAGGGTGAAAGACATTAGTAACTATCAAATTATATGGCTAACAAAACTTTGACCAGAAGCAATGCATTGGTAAGTTAACAACACACTTAAGATCAGTTACTTGATAGTTATAAATTACCAACTTATATAATAATTTACCCATATGTTTAAGTAACTTACCAATAAGTTAAAGTTATCAATGTTTTATAGAAAACTAGTAAGATGCTTGTGTTTTGTATTGTTTTAATTGTTGATACCGAAGTGAATTTCTCACAAGAGAAATAAGATATATGCAGAAAATAATAACAAGATAAACATCCACATTAATCAAATTCTACACTAGAGATTACGTGAAACTTTATTTAACGTTAATCCAAACCTCATCATGGATATTTACTCTCTGACTAAAAGTAACCATAAGACAAAAAATTGCAATTTTTATTGAATAATAATATAAGAATATGCAATATTTCAAGCGTGTAAAATAATAAGAATTGCTCCATTCGTTTCGCGAAAAATTTGGCATTTCCGGAAATTGTTTCTCAAGAAGCCATTTTCTAGGAAAATAATCATATTTTTCGGTACTTGACTAAAATTTTAAAATGAATTAAAAATATTTTTTCCATTTGGTGAGAAAACATTTTTCCTGCATGCACTCATTTTCAATATTTTTATTATTTTATTTTTTTAAACCAATTTTTTAAATATTGATTTTTTTTGCTTTCCTTTCCTTTTTTCTTTGTTTCTTTTCTTCCTTTTTTTTTTTTCCCTTCTTTTGCCTTGGCCTTGGCCGGTCATCGAATGGCGGCAATTGGCCATTGGCGAGCTCCGACAAGCTGGGCGGGGCTCAAGCCTCACTCAAGGTTGCCAGATCAAGCAAGGCGGAGCTTCGCTAGCCTATGGCTATGTCACACCCCGATCCTCGAGTGCATGCTCATCCCTCAATGGTTGATTAAATTACGACATCCCAAGACACATTGCCAACCCATTCATTTTAATGCACATGCGGAAGCGAAATATTAAACCCTCGACAAAAATAAACATGGGATAGAAAAGCAGGAAATAAATTCACAACCAAAACACTTTTATGAACACCTTGGTTTATATACAGAGACTAGGCTAGCCAAAAGTCTGTACAAACAGAAAAGCTTACAAGTCCTCTAGGTACTCGAATCCCCAACTGAAAGCTTTGAGGTCTCCTAGAGACTCGGGTCAATTACGACATCCCAAGACGCATTGCCGACCCATTCATTTTAATGCGCATGCGGAAGCGAAATATTAAACCCTCGACAAAAATAAACATGGGATAGAAAAGCAGGAAATAAATTCACAACCAAAACACTTTTATGAACACCTTGGTTTATATACAGAGACTAGGCTAGCCAAAAGTCTGTACAAACAGAAAAGCTTACAAGTCCTCAAGGTACTCGAATCCCCAACTGAAAGCTTCGAGGTCTCCTAGAGACTCGGGTCCAGCACTGCACCACCAAAAGGGTCAGCGGTACCCTCGCCAAAAGCAATGTCTATTACCGAAGATGGGACCTCACAATCCTGCAGGGGACCCTCTCTAGGTCCATTGAGCCTGCGACGATACCATGCTCTGAATCGATGGAATACCCTCTGAGACAGGCCCGCATCGACCCAGACAATGGTCGTCACGAGTTCATAGACCCCGACCCCGGGAATAGGAATGTCAATAGACTGCTTGGTAACCCTCTTGGGCTGCCTAAAACGTTTCGGAGGAAGAGCCATCTAAGGACCTGAAAAGATTGAGCCCACGACAGGGTAAGACAATGTCTCAGCAAGTTTACCCCTTAAACTCCGACTAGGAAGGAAATACACCTAAAGGCAGTCTATGCACACACAAGACAGAGGACTTGCCTTGCCTCAGCTCCCTTCTATACGTTAGTATAATTCATAATCTCAACCAATCAAATCAGTCCAATCAATTCAATACCATCGATACCATTTATCAATCAATACCGTCTATCCATCAATCAATTCGATTACTGCTCACACAAGCTGAAATATAGATAGTTATAGCTCTCACAAGCTGATATATAGATGGTAGCTCATACAAGCTGATATATAGATGGTAGCTCGCACAAGCTGATATATATTATAACTCACCTAAGCTGATATAATATACTGCTCTCACAAGTTGACATATCAATGTGCTCATAGGTTGATATAGTACACTTCTCTCACAAGCTAATGATTTATAATGCTCACACAAGCCGACACACGATCAATTAGTCTCAGCCAAGGACATTGTGCTTTGTACACCAATTTTCCACTTGGCCTAATATCATTGTGTTAAAAATACTCGATAAAAATAATCGTGTGTGGGTACACGGTCGGCCTAAGCAAAAAATACAATATATTTCTTTTCAAAAATCCCACTATTTAATATAGTCCATAAAGATATTTTTGGCATTATAAACCGACGTTCGGTTTTTTCTGATTAAACACCGAAATTAAACAATTTTGGGATAAATACCCAAAATTTCAATCACCACTCAATTGCACAAAATAGCATTCAATTAAATAAACCAAGCACACCATTGCAATCAGCACGAAATTCTGGTCACCGGCTATTTCGGTATAATTTTCGAAAAATAATAAATAATTAAATAATTACCAAAAATAATTAAATAAATGCAATTAATTACCAAAAATAGAAACTTAGGTCGGAAATGCTTAATTAACCACCGAAACGGGCCCGGAAAATTTCCGAACCAATCTAGATAAATAGCACGATTTATCTAGTCCCTAATTAAGTCGTTCTATCCACCTAACATGCATAAACGGATAATTAAATCGTTAATCCGTTCTAACTAACCACATAAGCCATAATTAGCCTAATATAAACATCCCTTAAGCATCATTAACTCCATAAGCAGAGTTTAAAGAGTAAACTCACCGGTTTTGTGATCCGGTGAGTCCATGATGACGGCAATGTGAAGACGAGCGATAAACCTCTTAGCGGCGACACCAAACAAGGCCCGGAAGAGGCCTAAAACAGGCCTCGAAGCCACAAAGCCCTTGTTGGCTTCACGATCTATCCAAGGCCGAGCAAGTTGGAACCAACGGCTAAAACGGAAAGGTGAGCGGACGGGCGGCTGCAACGGGCCAGGCGGAGATGGATGGCGGATGGACGGTGATGGCGGGGTTTCGGCTAAGCTGCTACGGCAACTAGGGACGGCTCGGGGGACGGCCAAGATAGGGACGATGGTGAATGGGCGCACGGGCGAGTAGGACGCGGAGCTAGGCTCACGGGCGACACGGTGGTGTGCGACCAGTCCAGTGGCGGCAGGGGGGGCTCAGACAAGCTAGCTGGCTTGGCTGGCTATTCTCTGCAACTTCAAGCTCCTCAAACACTCTAATAAATGGATAAAGTGAGCCCTAAGGAGGAAGAAGAAGTTGCTGGCTGAAGGGGGGCCACCATTTGGCCACAAAGTCTTCCTCTCTATCCATTTTCACTCATGGCAAAGCCCCCACCGGCTGGGCTATCTTCCTTAGCCAAATTGGTGCACAAAATTCCCCCTAGAACCATCCCTAAGTGGTCCAAAGTGTTGAGGGACCCTTGGCTTACGAATTTTGAAACATTTTCCCCTAAATTGAACCAATATTCCCTCAAATTGGATTGAATTTGATGTCCATAAATTCCACCAAGGTGCCATCATCCCATTCAATATTTTTCCTTATCAATTGAACCAACTTGAATCCAAAAACGCGATAAAAAACGGTCCTTGAATTTTTCCGGTCCAAAATACCCTTACTTTGAAAATTTGTTGAAAATCCCGGTTTGTAGAAAAATCTTCGGAGGATAAGTTATTCCAAAAATGAATCGTGATATGACAGAACTTTCAATTTCTAAAATCGGGTTCAAATTCGTGCTTAATTTCAATCTGGTGCGATTTTAGCGTGACCTAGCCTACATAGTAGCTTTTAAGAATTTTTAGTGCAATTGACCCATGGTCGATTATTTTTGAACCACAATGTATATCTTCGACACATTGGAAACTCTCGGTTGTCGTGAAAATTTCGAGATTTCAAATATGGACATAGAGTACTAAAATGACAGAAAAATCGGTCTAGTGCCGATCGACGAGAATTTTGCAATTAGGTGGAATCACCCATACTTTAATCACATATCTCAGTCGAATCAATCTATCTCTAATCTCTAATCGATTTTTAACTATGCCGTAATGACCCTTGCAGACTAACACGGTCGAGCAGTCGATTTTTAGTCGAATTCTCAAATCTATTGTGTTAAAATCTCTTAACATGGTAACATTTCTATTCCTCTCGATTTATGTTTTTTTTTTTTTTTTTTTTTTGGTAAGGGTAAGTATATATAGACTAGACGGGTGGACTGCATGGTAACATTTTTGTAAGAGAAGACAACACTCCCGATTTCTATTCTTTTGTTTCTCGGAAGAAAAAAAGAACAGAAATCCATTTGGTAACGCCAACTTGTTTTTCTATTCGTTGGAATAGAAAAGTAGCCTAGGAATAGATTTGGAGTGGAAACAAGAAAAAAAAAAAAGTAACTTCTTGTTCCGGGGAACAATTTTTAGAAATAAGCCAATTTTCTTTTTTTATTTTTCTTTTGTTCCTTTCTCTTGCCGTGGTCACCTCCAATCGCCCGGAGCCACCACCGATCGCCGCCACCGAGCGTTGATGCCGCCGCCGACTGTTGACATTGTCGACTATTGACGCCGCCCGCCGCTGCCTGCCACCCACCGCCCACCAACCGCCTCCACCCATCGCCGCCCACCATCGCCGCTGCACAACCACCGGCGGGCGGCGATGGGTGGAGGCGGCCGATGGTCGGCGATTTGTGAGCAAGAATAAAAAAAGAATAAATACAAAAAAAAAAAAAAAAAAAACCGTTTCGTCCAAACGCATTTCTATTATTTTTCTATTTTTTTTGGTTGATTCTTCTTTTTTTATTTTAACAGTAGAAATTTTGTATAGTTACCAAACACCTTATTTTACTCAAGAATTGTTTCTTGAAGTAAAAATAGAAAAGAACTATTTCTGAAAGGAAACTGTTCTCCAGCCAAGAAGCGTTACCGTGCATACTCTAGTTATCTGGATGGAAAGCCCGATTCATTCAATTGAAAACAGAATTGGAAATTTAGGATGTCACAGGCTAGGCCAAAGCTCGCTAATGGCCAGTCGCCGACCAAGGAAGAAGAAGAAGAAAAAAACAAAGAAAAAAGGAAATTAAAAACGTGATTTAAAAAAATAATAAAAAGGAAAAGAAAACATAAAAATAAAAGAAAATTGTATTTGGTAAAAGATTGTGAGGTGAAAGAAGTTATGGAAAATGTTTTCAACTTTCTAAAAGGTGAAAAACATTTTGCCCACTTTTGAATGTGTTTTTTCCAACAGTAGAAAACGTTTTCCTTAACTAGTTCATTTTCCGTGAAATGAACGCTAGAAAATCCATAAAATATTTTCCTAAAAGTTGTTTTTTACAAAACCAATAGAGCTTGACAAAAATGAAAGCTACAGGTAATAATGTAAACTCCTCTCTCTTAATAACTTTCCTTGATTGTGTTGAATTCTCCACGTTCGTGCCATCGATTTGCTGCAAAAAGGCGAGCAAGCTATTTGTGTGGAATTTTCATGAGAAGGTGGCTCAAGTGCTAGACCCAACGCCCTAGCATATCTATAGAGTAAGGCTCTTCAATGGAGTCGCACTCCACAAGCCTTGTTTTCAAAAGCGAGAGATAGAATTGGATGATCAATTTATTTCCCTAGTTGTTCTACCGCTAAGGCGAGAGGATGCCTCAATAAGGGGATGAGAAGAGTTGCTTTCTATCCCGTGATTTCTTACATCAGGATGAAATAGATTAAAGGCACTGACCGATGTCTCAATTGAAAGGAAAGGAGGGGAATGAGTTACATATTGGGAAGGAGAAGGAGAGATTCCTTGGATGAAAAGTCCAACTATATTTGAAATAGAACTTGTCATCCATTAAAATTCTTGCAGTTTTGCTTCTTTCTTCCCTCTAAATATAAAGAAATAGATGTCGGAAATCGTCGATTAGGTTATCCCAACCGAAAGAGACATGGGACCTTTTTGTCGTTGTTTGAGAGTTGTCAAGCTTGGACCAATTTAAGTAAGACTAGCTTCCTATAGAAATTCTTCACTCCACACTTTCTACATGTCATTTCATTTTCAGCCACATACCATTGGAGAGAACAATGGGAGGTTCAATCAAAAGCATTTAATGCAAACTCACTTCATGATTAGGCAGATAACAAGAAAAATCTCTCTCTCTTTCCACACACAATTTTGAAAAGAATTTAGTCAGCCCGTCTTTACTATACAATATAGAATCTTGAATAACATTTTCAGAGTCTTATCATTTCAAAAAAATAAAAACAAAATTTAAATCGCCATTTGTGTTTATTAAAAATGTAAGCACATTCATCATTCAATAGTCAAATTATATCACCGATAAGTTTTTCTTCCAAATTTTGGTATTTGAGTTATCGATGCTTTCTGTTCATTGTTCTTTTAAGTTTCAGTACTTGTAATATATTGAAAGTGAGATTGGACTTTCTTCTTGAATACATTTTGTTCAAATCAACATCATGATTCTCATGGGAAAGTGCTTAAGACTCCCCTAAAACGGGAGGATTCAATTTATGTTGGTTCATGTAGTAGATCGACATCCTGTAATTAATGCTTTAATCAATTATAAACAATTTAATAGATGCTGATGTTTATTAAGAACATTAACAAGCACCATCCGAGTTAGTAAGTGTCACATTCAAAGTTTTTAGTAATACACATGCATATTCATATTCATATGCAAATAGAATGGATATGTAGAAGATAAGGAAATAAAGACTATTCATTTAAATGCGCACCTTAAGTTGCTTATCCAGTGCTTGGAAGTTCTCCTTAAGTTGCTTACTCAGTGTTTTGATGTTACTTTCATGCAAATCAAGTTTAGCTGACTCCTTAGGACCAGAGGAAGATTTTGGGATGCAAGGACAACATTCAGGCCATTCAAACCATTTTAGTTCACTAGGAAGATAGATGGGATCTTGGAAAGAGTTATGCACATTCTTCATGATGAGCTTCTTCAACCTTCTCAAATTTGTAAGAGCATTAGGACCTATGTTTATTTTCTCTGGCTCAGGTAAAATTAAAACTATCTACTGTAATGCATCCGTTACCTGTATTCATAGAATTTGCAGTGCAATTAATATACAAAATTAAATGATGAGAGAAAAATCAATATCAACACCAGCAAATCTTACCAAATGCCTTGACAGAACATTACGAAAATCATCGAAAAGCCATAACCTACTACGTCTTCCAGGATCATTAGGACATTCTTGTCTAATGATATTCATGGCCATCAATTGAATCAAGTTACGCATTCGTATGATCTCTCTCTCTTCAATTATCAAGGACTTCTCAAC
Source organism: Eucalyptus cloeziana (assembly GCA_014182715.1). Lineage (NCBI taxonomy): Eukaryota > Viridiplantae > Streptophyta > Magnoliopsida > Myrtales > Myrtaceae > Eucalyptus > Eucalyptus cloeziana. The sequence goes on along the minus strand of CM024641.1, from coordinate 20,369,308 downwards.
AAGAACTTGTACAACAATTGTAGGGTCAAAGTCCCAAGAGTCAAGAACTCTCATAATGTACTCTTTAGATTGCCCCTCAAAGAAACAAGCAATATCAAGGAAGATTTCCTTTTCATGGTCTTCTAGTCCATCATAACTCCACTTAAGAGCATCATTGATGATCTTGTTAGGAAATTTGGCGAGATTATACAATGTACTTTCCCACTCATGTTCTCTTCTACAACAAAGGGAGCAACCCAATACCTTAAGTGCTAAAGGAAGTCCATTAGCATAATGCAAAGCCATATTTACAAGATCCTTCCTTATTATTGTTTTGTTGTTTCTTCGAAAAGCATGTTTATTGAGAAGTTCAAGAGCATCATAATACTCTAGAGGTTTAACTTCATAGATGTGATCTTCATCTATACCATGAGAAGTTAGCAAATACTTATTTCTCGTGGTAATGATGATCCTACTTCCTTCACCAAACCACCCTGGTTCTCCGACTAAAGCATCTAACTGTTCTTTGTCATTGACATCATCAAGAACAAGGAGAACTTCCTTGCGGCAAAGTCTATCTTGCATTAAATTAATACCTCTATGAGAACTAGACACTGCTAATTTTCGTCCCGGTAATATCTCAGACAACAATATTTCTTGCAAAGCAACTAAACCTTTGGGTTCTTCTGAAGCTTTCCGAACATCTGCCAAAAAACATGAACCCTCAAATTGCCTATAAATATTATTGTAAAGTTCTAAACTTAAAGTTGTCTTCCCTATGCCTCCTGGTCCCCATAATCCTATCATGCGAATATCATCATGAGACTCAAGTTCTAACATTGAATTCAGCTTTATCACTTGAGGATGTATCCCAACCAGATGCTTAGCAACATGTAAGGGTCTTCGATCAAGCTGCATAGAGATCTCATTCACAATTTCCTTTATAAGCTTCGCTTCAACTCTGAAATAAAAAGGGGAAAAGTTCTTGACATATTGATTTAGCAATTCAAGGAATGATTAAGTTTTATAAAAACGAAGTGAAGATGTGATTTAGCAAATACAAAAAGGACAAAGTAGCGCATCACATCAATTAACACTTACTCATCATTAACGTGCCACCCAGATAAGTTACCGGCATTAGCAAGAGCCTCCTTCCATCTCTTCACTTTGTACGAATCCTTCCCGAATTCGGACTCATGTTTAGCCAAAGCTCTTCCATAACTCCCTCTCCACTTTCTCACTTCTCTTGGTTCCACCTTGTAAAACACCGGCAACACCATCAGGTCCTTCTGTTTCATGCATTCCATGATTTTTGCCACCTCTTCCAAACACCACCATGAGGAAGCATAGTTCTTGGAGAAAATGATGATTGCAACATGCGATTCCTCAATCGCCTTCATAAGCTCCAGCCATATTTGTTGTCCTTTCCTCATTTCCTTGTTGTCAATATACGTAAATAAACCATTCTGGTTGAGAGCCAAGTTTAGATGACCGAGGAAGGTTTTACGTACGTCAATGCCTCTAAAACTCAAGACAACATCATATTTCCTCTTACGTTTCGAAGAAGAAGAAGAAGCCATTAGAATTTGGTAAAACGAGGCAGGCGCTGGTGTGTCTGCTTGGAATCTTGGAAAATGAAGGTGCTGAAGGATGAGGTGAGATCTTAAAAGGTAAGCTACTCCATTGGCCCCTTAATAAAATACTTGGCCGTGGCTTCCAGGGAATGGTATTCGCAACCAATGAGATTTTGTTCCCCATTGCACCTTCCCAGCATCTTCCTCATGCCCAGAGGCATGATTTTTATTTTCGTGGGTCAACAAAGATTATTATATTAACTTTCAGCTTTGTCAGCAAAGCCAATGAGAGGGATGAGGGAACTGGAGATAAGGAGGCTGTGGGGCCCGCCGGCCTGAACAAACTAGGCTCGGGCTTTGGCGCCGTGAAAAACAAGCAGATGCCATCGGTCAACATTAGATATATTTTTTATTATCATAATTTCGAAGGATAATATTATGAAAAATCCTACAATAAATCAAAAATTAATACATTTATGATAAATTTATTTTTTATTAATTCCGTTAAATTGAATTAATATCACGAAAAATCACAAATTGATGCATCTATAACAAATTGAGAGTAAAATTCAAATTAATATGTCTATCAACTGTCACGTATCATCCAACTCATTAATTTGATAGTAAAATTCAACATAAATTAATAGACGATAAATTTATTGTGAATAAATTTATGATAAATATATAAATTTTGAGTTCTTCTACTATCCTGACTTGAGGTTTCTAGGAAATGGCTTTCACCTCCTTAATTATTGTTTTTCTTTATCTTATACGGAAAATAAAGTATATCATCTCTCTAGTCCTTTCTTTTTTCTGTGGCGGGATCATGTGCACCAGTCTCGTAGGTCTGACGGTCAAAGATTTTCGGTGTCAAGCGCACCGATCTTTTTTTAATAAAGAGCCACTTGTCTGTTCTCTTCAAGCCTTTACCGTCGAGCTCGAGTCTTATTTATATGTTGACTGTGATTAAGTGAAGTCAAGTTGAGTTCACGTATCCCAATTTTCTACTCGAATTGGGTTTCCAGCACCAAGAGACAGATTTTCCAAAGTACAAATCATTCATTTCTTTATTAAATTAATGTAAAATTGTGAGTTCAAGTGATAGATTTTTTTAAATGTTACTCACGTTGGCATTTAAACACCTCTTAAATGAAAGTTGGTAAAAAATGGGATCCAACATTTGCCCCTAACATTATTTTAAATGGTTTACTTAAAAGTAGTGTTAATATATTAACCCGTTTTTATTCATTTTAACATCCACTTGGATCTTGATTCGTATTTGATGAACTTGGACCACGTAATATATGCTTAGACTTGACGATATTGTACTTCACTTGTGTTAACTCAGTCCTCATGATATCTCTTTATTTTTTCTTTTTTGCTTAGTCAAAAGTCCAATTGAATATTTGCTCATCACTTTCGTGGTAATGTCACCGACCGCGAGATAGGCGGATGCGATGCCTGGTGAGACGGAAAGCCAAACAAGCCTTCCCTCGATAGGTCATCCGCGCAACTTCGCCCTGCTTTCTTCTAATATAACAAGGCAAGCCTTCGGAAGGAAAAATGATTCGGGAGACTTTGATGGGCAAGTGGCCCCCACTACATTGTTCCTACTTTTAAAACAAAACGCGCTCATATCTAGAGCAAATCCCGGGCGACACTCTCAGCCCATTCTCATCAGTCGTCCATGCTACGACACTGCGGAAGACCACAAAGTAGATGTTGTTAGCGGCCGGTTGGGGTGCGACGAAACTATGAGGATTGCACCTCGAATCTTCAGTAAATAAGAGTTGATTTTTCACCACGTTTCATATTCTCTTCCACAAAATCAATGGATTTATTAGAGAATTATTGCACTTTGATAATCGTAAATATTTGCCTCCTTAAATCTAAAAAGTCAAGTGAATTTCTTGGTGGAAATATACTTGAATATATTGCAATTCGGTGTTAAAAAGTTATTCCTTTAAGTCTATAGCGTACGCATCAATGGGACAACAGATTTTAAAGGGTGGTTACGTGGTACTATTTTGATAGTTAAAATTCGCATGACTATGCCTTCATGCAGAAAATTGGTGCTTTCACTTTATATAATTGTTTGCTAAATTAGTCTCTCATGATTGAAGATATCCAAATTTAGAGTGTGGCCTATTGGGTAATTCGAGAGGATAGCTTTGACATATAAATCAATTGTAATATCCTACACAAGATGTATTAGTTATGCAAAGTAAGGAGATACTAGTGCCGATTTGAGAAAAGGGTTATGATTTGAGTATGTCTTCACCAATACTCAGTACTTCACATGTTCTATGAATTAGGCATTCTAGCTATAAATTGCATATGAATTACCTTTTCCTTTCATTACTCGGGCATGAAAATAGATCAAGCTTTTTGTTTTGTTGAACATAATGCATTTGGTTCTAATGTATAAATTCAGATGGGCTCACAGAGACGTACTCGTTTAATTCCGGAGGTTTCCACGCTAAGCCAATCCGCCGGTTAGTGAACATTATTACTTGTCTTCTTCTTCACTGGATGCTATCTTCATCTGGGGCTAATTACAGACGAATACATCTATCGACTAACTTCATCGCAGGATATCGTCGTTGTATAATTGATTCAGTCGCTGTCCTGCGTTGTTTAATCGACAGTCTTATGGTTTGATTGTTTGCTAGTTTCAGATTCATTGATTTCCTTCTATTGATGCTTAGCTGAGCGTCTCATGTCATATTGCTCTTTTTTGTTTGGTATTTCTGTCTATCGAGCGTTGCGCTCCTTATGCTCAACACTTGTTTGATTAAGTTTCTAAACCGTAGAAGCATGATGGTTTCCAGTGTTTGGATGATTGTCGTTTCTTGCTTGACTCGGAAGTTTTTCATGGCATGTTATACTTGTTTGTTCTCGATTCACACATCATCGGATGTCATTCAGAAATTGCTAATCGTTCCTATTGTGCTCTTGGTTTACATGGATTGAAAGTGTTTTGGACTAGCTAGGGACAGAGATGCTGATCTTGACTCTCATTTCAATTCAGTATCAAACTTGATTCGATGCCACTTTATTCATACAGTTATGTATGGGGATGCAGGAGAATGTTGTAGCGAATTGGTGATGAATTTTGAGCACTCAGGCCATGTAACAGAATCTGAACTTGTGAGAATTGAGATCCTGTTTGATGCTGGATCACAGCCTTGTTGTGTTATTGGAAGATTATCATAGGATTCCATTTACCGAAAGGTTCTACTGATACTTGGTTTTAAAGTGGTTACGTGATTAATTGTCTGCACATTGCAAGATGTATCATGAAATTCTACAACTGGACCTCGATTGTTTACTGGAACGTGTTAGAATTTCTGAATTTTGTCGAGATTGAGACTCATTTCACCATGAATGCAAATCTGAGCATGCCGTTTTGTACGTCTTTTTTTCTATGTTTCTCTTCATTTCATATTCCAGTGGATGTTGGTGGCGCTCGCTGAAGAGAAATTGCTGGATATAGAAGATGGATACCATTTGTCATCTGGTTCTCCGAAGCATTTCTTGAGGAGCTACGTTCGACCTTTCCTTGAAGTCTAGAGGTGTCCAGTTAGCTCGTTTGAGCTCGACAAACAAGAAAACCAGGGTAATACTCTGTAAGCCTTTGATACGAGAAAGTGGGGCCACTTGTGGTGATTTTCCGATCTTCCACAAGTGGTCAGGGCATCATTTTGAATGCTCAATGATATTTCAAGATGGATATGTGTGGGTATGATGCTAATCAATGGCTGTTAAGGCATGATTAGTGGATGTTGATAGTGTAAATGCGATTTCTGGACTGATTGCGTGATGTTGATGATATGATGTATATTGCTGATTTTCATGATGTGATCAACCAGAGAATGCTATTAATCTTCATTAGCTCCATTTTAACATATCATACATCATCATATGATGTCGATTGCATGCTAAAATTGTGCTGCGGTCTTAGGTTTAGAATCTGAACTCTAAATGTGTTCTGTTCTGTCTGACTTGGCTGTTTTGTCGAATTTCTATGAACTTTTATGATGCGATTTATATGTTGATGGCCCACATGGAATTTGTTGTTCACGTCTAGGTTTAGGTCATATAAAATTTTCATAAAAATTTGAGATGATTTAGTTGGTACGAACACCATTCAAAGAGACGTGCTGGTTTCTGGAATTTTAATTTCCAGTTTGACCTTCACGTACTCTCTGATCTTTACAAAATTCCGTGTTTATAATCTCATGATGCTTCCTCCATGAAAAATGTTCATCACATCTATATCTGTATTGACAAGATTTTTCAGAAAATAAAAAGTTCATTTGCTATTTTTAGCCATCCTCCTAAAGTTGCAGTAATATTCTGGAATTTTGGTTCACAGTCAGACCATCATGCATTCCCAAAATTTTATAAAATCATACATTCAAGATTTGAAAACATGTTCTTCATGAAATTTTTAGACAAGATTTCAAGCTTTGTTTTGACATTAATTCCATTGAATCCAGAGCACATTAGGGTATTCAAAAGGCTTGATCAGTGGACCTGGTCAATTCGCGCCCAAGTCTTCCCTGAATACACGGTGTGACTTTGCATTTTTAATGAGATCAATGCCCTTTTCTTTTTTTGAAAATCCTCAAAACATCAAAGTTGAAGCCAGCTTCCAAACCTTTCATTTGACGTTAGTTTCATTAAGATTGAAGCTAGTTTAGTCATTCTTAGGGTTTGATCAGCGTGCATGGTCAATTTGCACCCGAACCCTGAAGTTAATCTTCTTAGGACTTCTGAATTGGTTTCATCATTTTTAATGAAGCTAAAGTCCCCATTTGCAAATTTATCAAACATAAAACTTGTTCATCTCCGTCTCAACTTGATGCATGCAAATTTTTGGATCTGTATTCCAAGGTTTGATGGCTTCGAATCACATTTGAATTGGGTCTGCTCCGTTTTCCATAATAGAGTTTGTTCTGACATCCACATGTAGATAGATTTTTCTGCATTAATCCATTGTTCATTCCATAAAACTCAAAACTAAGAATTTGTTTAGCACATTTCTGTTCTACACGCACAAAAATTTTCATTAATTTTCAAAGTTGTTTGGCATTTCTTCCAAATTTCCTCATGTTCAGACCCGAATAGGGTCAAATCCTGAACCCCTTTCTGTAAATCTTTCGTTTCGGGTCAAATGACTTAGAATCAGCTTAATTGGTCTTTTGAATATTTGTTATGCATCTCATTAGCTTTCCAATGGCATATGGATTGTATCGTTTGATGATCATTTGGTTGCTATGGCATTAGTGAGCATTTAATCAAGTTAGGGGTACCAAAAGGGCACTAGTCTTAAGACTAATATAATCAATCTTCCAAATCTAAAGTCTCCGGTTGTGCAAATAATAAGATATCTTCTCGTGTCTTACTCGGTTTCTAGCCGACCAAAATAAGCTAGTGGTGGCTGATTATTAAAAATTCATGTACGATTAATTGTTTAAAATTTGAATGCTCGATGTCGCGCAAGGTATGGGTTGGGAGAGCCCGAGTCAATGAAAGCCGTCGGCCCGAAGTTGGAAATACCCCTAAATCTAATTCCCTCCTTACTTATTGAAGTCTTGCATCGCATGCCACTAGTCATCATGTGAAACCATCTTGGTTTTAATATTTTGTTTGTTTGAGTCCGTTTGTTTTGTAAAAAATGAATGATTTGAATAATATTTTCTTTAAAAGAAATCACTTGTATTGCTTATAAATAAATGAGCGATGAATATTTTTTTATCGTCCATTAAAACATCTAAACAAAAATTATTGTTGATAGTGCAACTATAAACGATACAAATGATCATTTTTTGAAAATTATTTTCTAGATCAATCATTTTTCGCGAAATAAATGAAACATCCATACCTATTGCTTCTCTACTAGGCCGAACTTTCTCTTCAACACTATAATTCATCTTCATTATTCACAGTGCAAAGTCGTAACTTCATTGAATGGACTAGCTTAAAATACTTTAGAAGAAAACACGTTCAAGTTTGGTACAAACACAAGTATATTCAATGATTCTTTCAACATAGTATTCGTGATATAGGAAACTTAAGAGATATAAAAATTGTCACAAGATCAAGCGAGCAAGAAGGAAGAACCGAGCAAGCAATAAGCTATAGGGAAGATAGTATTGAAGAGGAATGCCTCACTTCATTGATTGTATTTTCTGTACAATATCATGTATATAGTACAAAAGGAATAATAATAAAAGCAAGTATATATTCTACCAAATATTCTATGATCTTTCTATTCCTAAGATAGATACAAAAATATATCAACAATCTTGAGAACCATATCTTCCAACACTCCCCCTCAAGCTGGTGGCTTGTATATGTCCAAGACACCCAGCTTGTTTAGAAGATATGCGTGTTGTCTCTGACACAGAGGTTTGGTAAACATGTCTGCCGGTTGTTCCGTGGTTTTGATCCCTCTTGTCTGGACAACTCCTTCTTGGATCTTTTCTCTGGTGAAATGACAATCGACCTCTATGTGCTTTGTTCTCTCATGAACTATAGGATTTGTTGCAAGCTTGAGAGCCGAATCATTATCACAGAAGAGTGTAGTAGGTCCCTTTATTTCTGCCCCTAGATCCATAAGTAAACCTCTCAGCCAAACTATCTCACACACGGTTTTTGCCATGGAGCGATACTCGGCTTCAGCTGAGGATAATGACACAGTGGATTGCTTCTTTGTCTTCCATGAGAGTAAAGATTCCCCAAATTTGATGCAGAACCTAGTAACTGATCTTCTGCTCATAGGACATGTAGCATAATCAGAATCACAATATGCTGTCATTTCCATGTTGCACTTTCGAGAAAGAAGTATTCCCAATCCTGGGCATGTCTTCAAGTATCTCACAATCTTCAAGGCTGCGTTCATGTGAGATTGTTTTGGGCTGTGCATGAACTGGCTAAGAGTCTGTACTGCATAGCGAGATATCGGCCTTGTCATAGTAAGATAGATGAGTTTCCCTACGAGTCTCGATATCCGACGGATCTTTCAACAAAGTGGATCGTCGGGGAAGATATTTCGGAATCATATTCAACAGAAGTTAGTCTGGCATTCTGTTCGATGGGAATGATGGAAGGTTTGCAACTTGACAACCCTGCGTCTGAGATAATCTCCATTACATATTTCCGCTGGCTGAGTGAGATTCCTTGATCTGAACGAGCTATCTCGATTCCAAGAAAATATTTAGGTGGACCTAAATCTTTGATATGAAAGGTGGAATGAAGATATTCTTTCAGTTTCTTGACAGCAGAATCATCATTGCCCATGATGAGTATGTCATCGACATAAATCATCAAATAAATAAATGACATACCTTTCCTCCAAGTAAATAAGGCATAATCATATTTGGATTGTTTAAATCCAGCGGATGTAAGGGCACTAGTAAATTTGGCATACCACTGACGAGAGGCTTGTTTCAATCCATACAGAGATTTGCGGAGACGACATACCTTAGACTCCCCCTGTCTCCGTAATCCTGGTGGAAGATCCATATATATCTCCTCATCCAAATCTCCATGTAAGAAGGCATTATGAACATCCATTTGATGTAATGACCATTCACGAATAGCAGCAATCGACAGGAAAGAACGAACAGTTACATCTTTGGCCACTTTGGAGAAAAGGTTTCATGGTAATCAAAACCTTCTCGTTGTGTGAAACCTTTGGCCACTAGTCGTGCTTTGTATCTTTCTATAGAACCATCTGCTCGGTATTTAATCTTATATACCCATTTACAGCCAATAGGTTTTCTATGAGTAGGTAAAGGCACAATATCCCAAGTGTGATTTTCTACTAGGGCTTGTAATTCTGCCTCCATTGCCTTTTGCCAACGTAGATCATGTATTGCCTCATTATAACTAGATGGCTCTTGCCCCTCGGAGATATGGTTCATGCAACATAAATGTTCCGACGATAGCCTATCAAATGAAGTATAGGATGAGATAGGATATCGAGTACCTGGTGATGTTGATGAAGCACACACATAATCCTTCGTCCATATGGGTGGACGACTAGCTCGACCAGATCGCCGAGGTTCTGGAGGTTGGACTGGAGTCGAATCTTCATTAGTGCCTGATTCTGGTGATGCTGTCACATGATGATTCCTTTCGTTGGGAGACTCGGCAAGTGAATGATCCATAGATGTCTCATTAGGTAATGGTGAAGCCATCAAGTCCGAATTTCTCGGAGGGGGAATAACAATGTAAGATTCTCCAGAAGGTGGCTCTTCCTCTGATAAGAAGTGGTGAGAATCAAGCCTTGCATTTGGAGATGAATGAAGTGCATCTTTGAAAGGGAAGATGTCTTCATGAAAAATTACATCTCTGCTCACAAAGAATTTCTTTGTGGATGGTTCATAAACACGATATCCCTTCTGGAGGTTCGGATACCCCATGAAAATACACTGTCTTGCACGAGGTTCCATTTTATCCCTGTGCCCTACCGTGGTCACATAGCATAGGCACCCAAATACTCTAAGATGGCTCAATTCCGGTTTTCTTCCATACAATATTTCAAAAGGAGATCTTCCTTTAAGAATCCGTGATGGCATACGATTGATCAGGTATGCTGATGTGATCACACAGTCTCCCCAAAAAATTTCAGGAACTTAAGCTTGAAATTTAAGGGCACGTGCTACTTCCAATAGGTGACGATGTTTTCTTTCAACCACTCCATTTTGCTGTGGTGTATATGTGCAAGAGCTTTCGTGTAAAATTCCATTTAAGGAAAGAAAAGCAGCACACTCCCCATTAAAAAATTCTCTACCATTGTCAGTGCGGAGACGACGAATTGATTTCCCAAATTGATTTTTAGACAAGGTGAGAAAAGTTTTTAGGTGAGAAAAGACCTGAGCCTTTGATTGCATGAGGAAAGTCCATGTTGCTCGTGAAAAATCATCTACAATCGTGAGGAAAAACCGGGACCCATCATGATTCAAAGTATGATATGGTCCCCAGACATCAGCATGAATTAGTGAGAAGATTTCATCGGCTCGAGAATTGCTTTGTGGAAAAGGAGCATGCGTCTGTTTTGCTAATGGACATATGGGACACTGAGGATAAGGAAATAAAGCAGTATGGCCTAGTCTTTGATGAAGAAGATTCTTATCATTGATAGCAGCATTACACAATGATTTATTTGAATCAAAAGAAGACGACAATTGAAAATTCATCCAGAAATATAGCCCTTGGAAAACTTTACCCAAGCCCATGATTTTCCCAGTCGAAAGGGCCTGAAAGAAACAGTTACCAGAATTGAATAAGATATGACAGGAATTTTCTTTACAAGCTCGAGATACTGACATGAGATTGAAGTGGAATTTAGGAATGTAAAGCACATTTCGAAGAGTGATGTGAGAATTAAGGTTTATAGTGCCAATGATTTCAAGCGCAATCATGTTTCCATTTGGGAGCTGAACAAATTTGGGAAAAGATAATCGTCGATATTGGAAAGTAAACTCTTATCACAGACAATGTGGTCACTAGCACCTGAGTCAATAATCCATGCATCCTTCGAAATTGAATTTACCATACAATAAGAAGTACCTGTGAAGCCTCCAGATTTATCAGATGCATCCAATTTTCTTATGGCCTCCATCAATTCCTGATATTGATCATGAGTAATTGTCTTTTCCACCGGTTGTCCAGATACCTGAAAAACTTGGGAAAATTTCCCTTTTTCTTTTTCTCCAGGCTTCCCATGCAATTTCCAGCAATTTTCTACTGTATGATGTGGACGTTTACAGTAGTCACAGTAAATTTTACCTTTGCCTTTGGAAGTAAAATTCCTTCGAGCCCAAGAAATTTCTATTCGTGGGCTGTGAGATTTGGGCCAAATTGGACCCATATCCATCATTTCCTCCGCGCGGCAGCCCACAGTCCCCGCCTTGCAGCCCACGCGAGAATTCCAGCCCACACGGTCCCTTTGCCTTGCAGCCGCGCGAGAATTCCAGCCCAAAAGAGTCCCTCGGCCCATCTGGGCTAATTAATTCCAGAGAGCTTCGCGGCCCATCACTTCTGGTCGAGCCCATTCTTTGTGAGCCGTCGGATCTTTGCGTTGCAAAGAAAGAATGCGAGCCGTCCGATCGCCCGTGTGGAATCAAGATAGCTAGGGTTCGCTGCGAGGAACCCTAGTTCCGCCTCTTTCGCCCTCTACCTCCTCCGCTCCTCGTGCGAATCGATTTAGGGTTTTCGCCCCCAAGGCGATTCCTTCTCCGCCTCGAGAATAGTCGTCGTTCATTTGTTGATTTTCTTCTTGCACGGCTAATTGATAGATGCGGCCGATGCTTGGTAGAGGCTCAACAGTCAAGATCTGAGATCGGAATGAGAGGTAAGGCTCATTGAGTATGAGCAGAAATCTGATCGCCTTTTCCCTGTCGCGAATCTATTTGTATTGTTGTAGAATGGGCTCGGGCCAGTCGAATCTCTCTTCGGCTGCCTCAAGTTCGTTCCATAAGCCTGAAAGTTTGTTGTATATGCCTGCAATAGACATGTTTCCCTGTTTAAGCTCCGAGATCTGCTGTGTTAACGAAAAAATCTTGACTTGATCAAGTTTTCCGAACATTTCTTTGATATTATCCCACATCTCCTTTGAATCCTCCGTCGGAGGGAGTCCGGTAGCGACTTCGGTCGTTATGCAATTTCCAATCCATGTTCTGACTAATTGGTTGCATTTCTTCCAAAAACGTGCCATTTTTTCATCGGTTGGGATCGGAATCGACCCATCGATAAATCCGTCTTTATCTTTTGTTACCAGTGCCCGTCGGAAATCTCGTGCCCAGCTCGAGTAATTGTCGGCGCCGGTCAATTGTTGGTTGATAAGCTTCAATTCCGGCCCGTCGGCATTAGTCGTGTGTAGTAGGTCGCCTGGTTCTGGTCGGCCACTGGCAGCAAAAATCGGATATGGAAACATCCCGGGTCCGAGATTCGGTCCGGTCCCTTGACCCGCATAACCCGCATGACCCGTATTGAGAAAAGGATGGTAGGGATTTCCTCCCATTCCTGATCCAGGTGTGCCGCCCGTCTGTTCTGGTCTAATGGATGCGCCTGCCCCTTCTCCGGTTGGTAGGCCTCCATCAGAACCAACATTGCTTTGGTAGCCTCCAGACGATGATGCATTTGGGTTCTGCCCATGGAACCATGGATATGGTATCCACTGGTATGGATGGCCCATAAAGGGCTGCCCCAGATTTGACTGAGTCTGGAATGGCTGCCATTGCAATTGTTGACTTTGTTGATTCGCAGGGTTGCCGCCCGTCTGTTCTGAGGTGACGACAGAGGAGTCCTGGATGGTTTCTCGTGTCTGCAAGCTTTCTGGTGTGGTTTCTAAGGTGAGGTCTTCTGGTGTTTTAGACATGATAAAAAATTTTCCCTAAACAATAACGATTCCTATGGCAACCCCTTTTGCAGATTGGAGTTCCGTGAGGCAATCGAAGCGGAAGCAATGAGAGAACTTGGAACTTCAAAACGCTACGATACCATGTCACAAGATCAAGCGAGCAAGAAGGAAGAACCGAGCAAGCAATAAGCTATAGGGAAGATAGTATTGAAGAGGAATGCCTCACTTCATTGATTGTATTTTCTGTACAATATCATGTATATAGTACAAAAGGAATAATAATAAAAGCAAGTATATATTCTACCAAATATTCTATGATCTTTCTATTCCTAAGATAGATACAAAAATATATCAACAATCTTGAGAACCATATCTTCCAACAAAAATAATAATTCTACGGTTATAAATGCATTTTTAGAAGTCTCTCGAAGAATTTTATCTATCTTTCCCTATAATTATAGATGTCACTAAAGTTTCCGCTAAATCGTCCAGCTGATATAAATCGTCAATTCCAGCTTCTGTATTTCGCAGCCCCATCCTGCTTTTCTCCGCACTGGTTGGGCCACGCTCCTCTTGATCCGCTCGACTTGGGCCATCCCAGCGTGCAATATCCTCCATAGCTCTTGATGCGAGACTGTTTCTATGGACTGAAGTTGGTTCTGGTGGCTTCTTCTGTAAATCTGCTTTCTCTTGTACTCTCTTCCTTTGAATATGTTTGATACCTGAGCATGACAGACCTTGGAGAGTGTAAGTTTGTGACCAGCCGCATAGAGGAAAGCTGGATCGAGTTGAGTCACCGGTCGTCTGGAATCACGGCCTTTTGGTTGTCCTCTAGCTACTCATACGTTATTCGGAACTCCCACTATACCAAGACTCCTCTCATTACTCTAAGGCTACAAAATAGACATGATTCAAATCATGTTGAACAAAATCGACTTTTTCACAATGATAACGGTTTGGAATATGCAAGCCACATATGATTAGAATTCGCTTGATCATATGTGGTGTGTATGGAGCAATCCCTCTCCCTTCCTTGCCATTAATTTGTGGTAGGATATGGACTATGGCAACCTCTTTTCTTCCTCCTGGTCAGAATATAGAAAACTTATCCTAGAAACTTGTCATACAAGCGAGGTGAAGCGACAAGCAACCACTCTAGTATCTCTCCTCCAGAAAAATAGGCGGAGCCTTTTCCCCAGCAACAAACTTCCCCCAACATGGTGATCACGGCCAGTTAACTACACTCTTAACAAAGAACAAAAATATAAGTCTGTCCAAACATTATGTGAACTACTTATGTGCCCAAATTTTATTTTCTTGCACTATGTTCCGACTAACGAAACATTAAAGAACCACCTTGGAGCCAAAGTCATGCTCTTCTTGAGGTGTTAGATTCCCATCACGGGTGATCCCTATGATGTCATAAGCTTAAAAAGAATGAAATTCATGCCGTTTTTACTGGCTATTGCTGGATCATTGAAGAAATTATTGTAGTTGTATAGTTACTGTCTACATAAATATATTTGGCTATCTAAACTTTACATAATAGATGCTACTTGTGAATGTTACCAACCCTTGATGTACTAGTGGGTATTTCATTATATCAAAATTATTAGCGATACCCACTAATTACTGATTAAGTTAAATTTATGAACTCTCAATGGATTGAAAATTGTCTTTCCCTACTAAAGAGAAATTAATAATCAACCCTAGAAATTACTAGCTATTGTGAGAGGTAGATACTGCCTTTTTTCTGTATAAACGTTACTAAAGAAATGAAAAGTCACTCGTCCAATTACATAATTGCCAGTTGAAGCTTACTAATTAGATGGAAATATACCACTTACAATTAATTTTAAACTATTTAGTGGGGTAAAAAGTCACTAAACTTGCAGAAAAATCACTGCTTTTGAAGATAAAAGAAGGGGAGCTAACCTCTATGGCCCGTCTATGATAATGTCCCTGTGTTGGTCGAATCTTCAAGGGTCATTTTTGCCGCGTCTAAATAATCGTCTTTCATTCTAAGTAGCCAAAAAGGAGATTGTTGCTGACCATCGCTGACCCTACCATTTTTTCTTTAGCAATATCTTCCTCCACTTGCATATATCTCTCTATGTATTCTCCTCCTCTTCAAATACCCCAATTTTGTTATTGTCACACCCCGTCTTTGCAACTAGATTCCGACCAAGAAGAGAGTGGTTCGATCTTTCTCCAGCCGGCACTAGCAAAAAACACATGCTCACTTAGTTTTCCAATGTATAGATTCACTCTAATTGTGCAAAGAAGTTACTGAGCGGCAATTACTTTGTGCATTAACACTTAGTATTTCAATATTAAAAAGTCACTTGCGAGATGAGGAGTTTATAATTACTGGGTCGTTAAAAGTTGCTTGATGTCTTGAAACATACTAATAAAATGGAGATGCTACTTATTGTTAATAGAAGCATACATGCTTTTTCAGTACAAGAAGTAACTAATAAGGATAAGAAAAGTTGCTGTAATATCTTTTGGTATTTTGGTACCAACTAAATTAGGTGAAAACTTACTCACCAAGTAGAGAAGTTAGGTAACAATAATAGCAAATAATTATGCACTTCAAACTTTCATGATCATGATTATACAATCTCATATTTATCATTTCATCTAAATCACAATTTAATGTAAACTAATCTATTGCTTAATGTGATTGTGTCATGCATGCCTCTTGAACCGGCCATTGAGTCAATCGAGCCTTGATTTGCTTTGGGTTTCACTCAGATTTGGGCTCTTAAATTCAATTGTTGCCTTGCTTTTTCCACACATCGAACTCAGTTCATGTCAAATTTTGGACAGATTGGGTCAAATGTTCGACAATGTGACTTGTTTTTTAACGAACTCAATGCCATCAAATCACAGAGATTTGCTTCAAGTTTCAGTCAAATTTGGGCTCTAAAATCAGGCGGTTGTTCCATTTCTTTGACAAAAATTGAACTCATTAGCATCAAGTTATGGACCAACCGGGTGAATTGTCCGACGATGCCGAGCCACTGTTCTTAACGACCGCGACGCTCACACAGCAATCGGCAACGTCAAAACTCTTCCCGGGGAGCAGTGTCAATACTGCGAAGACAGTAGTAGCCCGGAAAAGGAGTGCAGTTGCGCTGTTGTCCGCAGACCTTTTTCCTTTCTTTTTAACTCTCTCTTTCTTTAAACAAATGCAGTTGGTTCTTTACACGTACACTGTCTGTATTTCTCGTACGTAACATTTACGGAAAAGTTGAGTATATACACTTATGGAGATACACTTTTCATGTGCGCATGTTCCTCAAGCTCGTAGCAATGGCCACTTGAGCTTCGAGCTCGTAACCATGGTGGCCCGAGCTTTAAATTCCCGTCCATGGCCGCTAGATTAGAGAGAGGAATGGAGGAATTTGTTGCTGAAGCCTTACTGAGGGGGATGGTGGATCACAAATTCAGGGTGCTATCGAGCTTGGCAAAGTCAACAGTAAACGCACAAGGTGACCAACCACGTCGTGATACCTCATGCAAAATCGCTGCAGATCCCCTGAGATTGCTGTCTCAATGCAAACGAAGCTCGACCAAGTCTCCACGCTCCTAAACCTCGGCACCTCACGCCGAATCGCCACCCCACACCCCACCACACACCACCCACCCCCCCCCAACCCCATTGTCGCGTCCAGCGGCGTGCGTCCCCACGTCGACCACCTCGACCTGAAGCGGGCATGAGCCTTGCACTCGAGCTCGAGCCATGGTGGACGGAAGAGGAAGGGAAAAAAGAGAAGTATGGAGAGGAAGACATAGAAAGTGTCACGGTCAGTAACGACGACGAAGGGGAGGAGAGAGAGTGAGAGGGAAGGGAGGCATTAGTTGACAACTGGGACCCATCTCGCCACGTGTTGATTAATTAGTTGAATGTTTTGTTGATGACGTGGAATATGACATGCCCCAATATTATGCATTTTTTGTTTCTCTACTGTAAAGAAGGGAGGGACATTTCTTGTTGACTTCCTGAGAAATGCTGGATATACGGAGTAGATTATCAAATTCAGTCCAGTAATGAGGTGCGCTCACTATTGTTGTCGCCTTCAAAAACTCAAGCTTGAGCTTTGGTTTGGAAAGATCAGCAACTCAACCACGGTCAATAAATGAAAAATATCTTATGAGTTTTCATCCAACAATGTGCAAAATGCAAGAAGGAAAAAAGATTTAAAACACCTAGAAAGGTGATTGAAGGTACCTACATCGAAAAAGAAAAGCACATTCATTTGGAATGTTTTCATAAGCGGTCATATACTTGCTATTGCATGTCTCAGTGCCACAATGATAAGAACAATAATTCGTTAACACCTAAATTTTGATTGTCACATTTAGTAGAAATTAGGGTTTGGTCCGACCTTTAAATAAGAATACCATCAACATAGTTCATATTGCATTTTAATTTATATTTGCATCACATGGAATCGTATAGCTCAAGCACGACGCTACCACGTATCATCGTATGTGCAATCGAAGGAATTTCTCAAAGGTATAATCAGCGTGGCAAGTTTAAAATTTGCACCCAACTCATGATTGATGAAATTCGATTCTGGTGAGTATCGGCAATTATCAGTTCAAGTTTATTATTTTATCTTTAAGAGATAGATTGGGATTAAATAATTTTGAAATCAAATTAAAGGGAGAAAACTCTCGTGTACTAGAAGACAAAATGAGGGGCTTCCATATTTTATTATTATACCTTTATTGTGGGGGCAAAAGGTTCACTGTGAAAGGTTTTGTTTCTTTCCCCTCTCTAGCCTACTGTAGCCAGCCGCACGAAGGAGCAACAAAGAGAAGTGTGGGTTTTCCATCTCAGCTCTCGGGAATGGTCGCCACACAGTAAGGTTCGAATGGTTTTAGCCGCACAGTGATTTCCTCGAGAGCCGCGCCGTGAAGAAAGGAAATCGAGAAGGCGTGCAAAGAGAGCTCCTATTCGTCGGGGCAGAACTAGAACACCTTACATCCAATTGAGTAGTTCTATTGATAAACACTTTGTATGTAAATACTTAAACGTGTGATCGATTATAAATTTTAATTCTTTCATTATAATGAATTATTTACTATTGACGCTCTCCGTAAATGTAGGTACTAATACTTGGATTAAGCTAGGTAAATTTTTTTATGTCCTTTATTATTCTTTATCTATTTCTTTGATGATTTTGCATTGACTTAAATTACAATATCCTCATCAGCTTCCGCGTCGATATCACAACAACTTTCTTACACAATTGAGACCATAGGTTCCTATTTATAAGAAAAAAAGGTACAAATTGTTTTTAATAGATTAGCTATGGTGTTTGTTAATGGTTAGACAAATAAGCAACTATACTATCGTTTATTTAGAAAAATCACTGGTAATAATCTTCATAGTACCAATATCACTAATTAATTGTCATAATAAAAGTTTTGTTTTTTGTTATTTTAGCAAACGCAAGAAGAACTTATGTCAACACTAGAAGTGCAGAATAGCGTCACGCTATCTGACGACGAAGAGTGTGAAAGAGAAGCTGCCGTAGATGAGCCGAAAAGAAATCAAATCGATGAAGATATTGTAATAAAACCGAGGCAAGGAATGGTACTCGATTCCGTAGAGGAACTCTTAAGAGTACTACAAAATATAGGCTAAACAAGTGGGACTTGGTGTCCTAAGGAGGAGCTCGCAAAATTAGGAGATGACGGCAAAGATCTAATACTTGACTTTTGCATGTTCTCGTCGTGGAAAGAGTATGTGTAGATTGGTTAACGTTGTCAAGCCAAGGCCTGTGTCAGGAACAATGTGAAAGCAAAGATTAGTGCTTGTCTTATGTCCAGATGGAAAGTACAGAGTATCATCTTCCCAACTTGACCACAATCGTAACGTGAATCCTGGGAAAGGTCGTGATCAAAGATGCTCCAAGAAGATATATGCTGATGTGAAAAGGCTTGAATTGAAATGATAGAGCTGGTATAAGAATCGACAAGAATTTCTTTTATAGCCTGTTGTTGAGGCAGGAGGTTATGCAAATCTTAAATTTGGTGAGAAAGAACGTCAAAATTTCATTGAAAATGCAAGAAAGTTAAGATTTGGAACTAGAGATGGCGAAGCCATTCATAACTATTTTGGTCGGATGCAAAGTAGAAATGACAGTTTTTCTAGAGATGGGTCTGGATGACAGTTCCAGAACATTCAGCAACAGCGAGTGTCAGCACCAATCCTCCCAAAAATTTATACATGGAATTGTGTAAACATGGAATATCCTTATACATCTACTCGGGCAATATAGAACAAATTGAAGGTCAATCTACTTTTAAATAAACTACTATATATTAGGGAAAAAATAAACTAGACAAAAAGAGAGAACTAATTTCAAACTCAAGTATGGACAAGCTCGGAGGGGGTCATAAAATGGAGGGAGGTTCTCTCTGAATCCGCCAATGTGATGGGAACGCATATGTATAATGGTCAATCCCCAATTTCGTACTCATTTATCTTCTCCTATCAAAAATAATTTTAACTACCTGGGAGAGGAAGTGCCGAGGCTTGACTAGCTTAACACCAACACCAATCTACTGAGTCGACCTAACCTATGACATCGATTTCTGCCTTGCTTTTGTCAGGTATAAGTAAAAGGCAACTATATTGAAGTATGGAAGTTCTATCCTCATTTCTCACATATGCTTCAAGTGGGAAAGAGAACTTGAAATGAGAAAGTTGCGCTCTAAAGTCGAGTCCAACGCAGCCTTTCATAAATTTTTGCATTCTGTCCATAAGATATATTGATCGAATAAAATGATCTGTATTCAACGGTACCAATATGTAAAATTATCCAGCAATATCTAAATATGAATTGAAGAGTATATATCAAAACTTGGCATTCTTCGCCCTACTCAATAAGAGCATATGCTTTGGTAGAGCATATGCTTTGTGTATGTCCACCGTAAATTTCATCGCTACCGAAGCCATTATTGACTAGAAAAGACTGAACTTAATCAGAAATTTTTGGCCCGTTTAAAACTCCTCTTCCTAGATTATGCTGTTCACTTCATGCTAGATAATGGCTATACTTGGTAATTATCCATAACTCTCTCCCTCTTCTGTTTCGACAGGGATGAATATGATTGGATCCATGGCATTGTTGAAGAGAGAGAAAATTATAGGAGAGATCAGATGTAAAGTAGAATGAAGATCCTTGTAGTTACAGTTAAATGAGACGGAATAGCTATTTCACCAGAGAGATTGGTGTGCCATTGTTGCTTCAGCTAAAGGTCAAGAACATAAGTTTTCAATGTGAATATTTTAGTTGCTTAAAACTGTTGTTAGAAACTTGAGAATTAGCACAGACAAGGGAGGACACTTCACAGCGAAAACTATGTAAAGTAAATTGTTGGTTAAAGTAAGTGGCAGTGAATGGAGTTCCTCTTACATAAGTATAGCCATACTCTATCACAGAAACAGACACAAAGGCAAGAAAATGGCACATTGAAGGGTAATTGTTTGGATGCATAGCGAAATACTATGATGAAAAATAGGAAGGAATTTGAATTTATTTCTGAGCATTTTAAGGAATATACACCATGAATTTGCTAAAAACCAGAGAGATTTCGACCAATTGATGCCTATGCCATAAAACATATGGAGCTACTTGCTTGTTCAACCTTGCACAAAGACGGAACATCCAAAAGCTCTGCAGAAGAGTAAAATTAACACCAGCCAGCTTAATTTGGTTAAAGGCAGAAACAGAGCTGCATCTGAGAAACTTGGAAAAGCTAACCTTCACATCAAATTGTACTGCTACTACAATGATAAGCATTCCAACTAGCATAAAAGGGGGAAACTTAAAGAGATTAATAGACACATAAACATGAAAGAGGGAGCAAAGAGCCAGAACTTCAGTCTCCTTGTATTGACACTGATACTTCGTATTGTGATACAATAAGCAATATGGAAAAAAAAAAAAAAAAATAGGATCCACAAGAGTGAAGCGCAAAAAAGCAAATACAAATCCAGCAAATTTTAGAGCACAAGATCATAGTGACTCAAACAATACTTACATTGAGGCCAAAAAACAAGATTTACACAACTTCTTTCAATATCCATTTATATTTCAGCATTTGGATAACTCCCAATTGCCTAAAGCTAAATTTGGCTGCAAAATTTTGAATTCGCAGCTTCGAAATAATAGGACTGGCACATGGACATCTGCAAATTAGTCCCTTACAATTCAATTTTCACAATTTAGAATTAGAACTAGCCAAATCAACAAATATCCCATCCATTTATCTTTTGTCACAAACCTAGATGAAGTTTCTTCATGTGACAGCCAATGTAATCGTCTCATATCCATAGAGACACATCAGAAAATAAACAAGAGGGTCATAATGATCTCACCAAGAAACAGCACGACTACTAAAGTTGTTGAAAGTGAAGTACAAAAAATCATTTAGCAAATGCGACAGGTTACATTAAGCATTATATCAAATATTCTAAATTAAATGCAACCCATAGATGGACTTTTCTACCATGAATTGGGAATATCTCCGATAACCGAGATTATCTCTAACAACTTGAGGCGCTTCCTAAGGGCAATTCATGTCGGTAGAGAAACCTTATATCATTCTCCGCTTGAAAGCATATAAGGCGAAACCTACACCTCCTTAGCGTTGCTTTTGATACCTCAAAGAGACTCTACTCAATCTGTAGCATCTCATCCAGCTCATCAAATGAACGGCGTGTAATATAGTTAAACCATGAGTGATGAAATTGTAATGAAGAGAATGTTCTTGTATCATAATTACTATGAACATGATTCACCATTACCCGAACCTCACACAAAACGCTAGCCTCACCTTGCTCCAATCCAAAAGCAACACACAAAGCTAATCCAAAGATACTCCCATGCAAATCTCGAGACACCAAGGAAGAGAAAGAACGTTCTTAGACTTTGGATAAACCAACATGCTATCTCTCTTCTAGGAAGTATAGCATCCGTGTAGTGACCCATCTCACAAACATCCTGCTATAGCAAATCTATTAAATCAGAATCCCACCAGCTCATGCATACGTGTAATATTAGCCAGGTTAATACCTTCATGAACCAATCCATGACATGAATCTAAGTGAACGTACACTGACATGGAGTACTGAATGCACATAGGCAACTTTGGAAATCTGGACAATTCATAGCAACCATTTGCTTCTAGGCTGCAAATGTTTGGTGAAAGCTCTAGGATCTCCTGCTTGCAATCATCTAATTTTTAAGAACCATCAACTCATCAAACTTGCAAATGCATGTAGGAAGCCTAACAAAGTTATTTCGTAAGAGATGCAAAATATTTATGGAAGAAAAGCGGGTACGACTCTAAATTTTGCCTCTGACAGATTGCACCCACAAGGAGACCAGATTTGGAAATCCAAGTCTACCATTAGAGAGATTGGATTTCTCACCACTCTTTGGAAACAAGCCAAATAATGAACAACCATCAAAGAAAGGTGCTCTAGACTTTGCATCTTGTAAATGCTACTAGGAGGACTGATAAGACTTTTGCACGAATTCAAAAGCAAAAACTTAACAGAGATTAGGCTTTCAATTAATGCAGGAAGTTATTTTATAGAGGTCTAAGATAAATAAATTTTTGTTAAGCTCTCCATATCCTTAATATTAGGAAACTTATTAGCTAAGAGCAGCCAATTACATCGACTGTTTATTCAGCTTCAGTTTGCTTGAAAGCTCCTTGAGTTTCAAGCACCTACTTAAGTTCAGTGTCTCCAAATTTGGCACCTCTGAGAATTTTGGAACACTAATCAACGACTTACAGCAGCTGAAATTTTGGAACTTCAAATTTCTATAAAGCATCAGCAAATTAAGAATAACATGCTTTTATCAAATTAAACGAAGAGAATGCTCGTGTCATAATTACTATGAGCATGTAAGACATACCTTTAAGTTGTCTCCCAATTATTTAATCCAGTTGTTATGCACATCAAACCAAACAAGTTTCTTTAGACCAGCACTAAACTTCAGAGTTGATAAAGGATATTCCATTCAAGCCACCTTAAGTCGTTAGGAAGACATATGGGACCACCGCTGACCTGTGCATTCAGAACTAGGAGCAATATGAGTCTCCTCATATGTGTGAAAGCACTAGATTGATGTCTAGCTCTTCCTGTGTTGGCAAGTCCAGCACTATGCCTTTAACAACATTGGTTATCTATCAAGGAAAAAAAAATAATCATTATTACCCAACCCGAATTAGGTAATAGTGTGTAAATTAAAGAAGATAAGATTATCAATGGTTTCATGAGAAACACTCTCTGTATCCTCTGACAACACTTCAGAAACATCATCATAGCACCATAATCTACTCTATTTGCCAGGGTCATCTGGACACCATTGTTTCACAATATCCTACATCAACCGAATCAAGTCATGCTTTTGCATTGTTCTTTGATTCTCAACGGTTGGTAAAGATCTATCTATTAAACTGTGAATCCAAATTAATGTCTTTAAACCACAATTATCAAGAACTCTGGTTACATAATCACTATTCCTCCCCTTAAAGAAGCAAGCAATCTCAAGAAAAATGTCCTTGTTATTGTCCTCCAATGCATCAAAACTTATCTTCAGAACACTGTCTGTATCTTTATTAGGAATTTCAGCAAGTTAACCCAACACAGTGTCCCATTCCCTTTTGCTCCTATGACATAAAAATGGACCCGACACCACAATTGCTAAAGGAAGTCCATTAGCATAGCCCAAAATACTATCTATGATATCTCCTTGCTTATTCTTTTTTCTTTTATCTTGGAAGAGCATATGAACCAAAACTTTCAAAAACATGTTTATCTCTTGTCATAATAATGATCGTGCTCTCTTTTCCAAACCATTCACATTCTCTAGCTAACACATTCAACTAGTCCCCATGATCCACATCATCAAGCACAAGTAGGATTCTTCCTATAGCAAAGTCTATCTCGTATTAGGTTAAAGCCTCCATCCGCACTGAAGACCACTAAATTTTTTTTCCACAGTATCTCAGATAAGAGTGCTTTCTGCAAATGACCAAGTCGTCAGGTTTACTGGAAGTTTTTCTAACATTTGCAAGAAGGCCACACCCACCAAATTGACTAGTAATACTGTTATAGACAACTTTAGTATTCCTATCATCCGAACCTCATCCAAGCCTGTACTTAACAACGATCTTATATTCTCTACCCACCAACCTACACCAAACCAAAGTAGCAAAGGGAGTGGGAATAAATGGCAATATACGATCTATTGAACTAAATAAAAACCGACACGAAGAAAACAATCAATCTGTAACATTCCGAAACATGACTCTTAACGCACTAATCGATCCCATCAAGTATCAACAGATTAGTGAATTCAATATTCTTTTATAGGGTCGAACAGGAATACCGTGATCACCCATGGTCATAATAATGCCAATCGGACAAATCGATGACTGGCCAATGCCTTGCCATGACCCCCTCTCTCTCTCTCTACCATCGAATCTCCCCGGCTCTACTCCATAGGACAGGGGCAACACCAGTTGTCCCCTTGAGCCTCTTCCACTCCATCACCTTCCTTCACCGAGCTCATCCAATCACCACCGAGACGAAGCGTGGTCGTCAGACAAGATGAGCACGGCGATCCGCGACTCCTTGACAGCCTTCGTGACCGCCCGGCGGGACCTCGCGCCTCGAGCCCTCGCCGTCGCTGCAGGCGTCGATGCCGCCGTTAAGGGAGAAAGCCCGTACGGACATCCTCACCTCTGAAGCGGAGGAAGTCGTCGAACCGCCATCTTGCTTTGGAAGAGGAAGGAGACGACGACGACGACGTTGGAAGATAGAATATGATGCTTTTTCCTCTTCAATTTTTTTTTTTTCCAGAAACGATGACGAGTTAAACTTTGAGTTGAATGGTTCGTTTTATGATTTACGAAAGACGGAAAACTGACTTCGTTTTTTTATATTTGCCCAAAATTATAAATTATTCAAATCGCATAGCAAAATCGATCATGGGTCTTCACTAGAATTTCACAAACACGTATCTCTCATAAGCCTATCTCGTCAGCATTGTTTCTTATATGTAAATGCTAGTTTGAAAATGAATTTAGTTACGGTTGCATTATGTGGAAGGTTATGGCAATTGTGACAAAAGCTATAGTTGATAATACAGAGCCTTCAAACTTCTCATCTCTTTGACATATCTGCAATTGACTTAGAATCTTGGAGATTTCATATAATCTTTTAGAATGGATACATTCAATTAATATCTAGTGATATTATCTTTTGAATTTTATTTCTTTTTTTTTTTAATATTTCCAGAGTGGAACACAATCCATCATATATATATATATTGGCTAAGAGCAAATTATTTATTCGAAAGATGACCTAGTGCTGCAGAGAAAAGCTGCTCCGGTCAATTGAGTTCAAACCTGATCATTATCAAGTAAGTGGTTTTACAATTCTTTAGTGTGATCCTTTCATCTATTGCCTGAGAGTTTAGTGAGGTCGCTTACCACTGATGACTCGAGCTATTGCATAGAGGTCTCGGTGTTGATTTAGATGGCGAGTGATAAGGCCTTCCATCGGTTTCTATGTTTGAGCAGCCACTCATGCACTCATTTTCATTGCTTAAACATACGTGTATACATATGTTTGGCCGCATCTATAGGATGGTGTGGCAACAGTAAAGGAAAGCAGGAAACATTCGTTTCTTGTACCCTTGCTCCATAGCTAGGGAGACAGAACTTAGGGACGTGACTGAGCTCCCTATAAGGCAAGAAAGCCCTCACAGACTGGTATAGACTCCACTGTGATTGATCCGTTCCTGTGTCACTCATGCATTAATAAAGTTAATTAGTTCTCTAGTAGCTTGCTATTTCTTGAGTTTAGATGACGATGTTCGAGGAGGGACCCGCAGGAACAACAAAAGTCTTGGCTTTGACGAATATTTGGAATCTTGTCGTCACTTTCCTTTCAAATTTTTTTCGATTGAATTGTTTACATCAGCGTATAACTTTTTGTTTCGTTAATTTTTCCAAGCTATTAGCTGATCGTTTTCAAGCATAATAAAGGAAGTTATAAGTCCATCGTGAAGAAAGGGATATGGGAAAATTCATCACCCCATCATCTTTGATTGTTTGTCTACTCCTCTCTTACTCTGGTCATCGCACCAAAATTTAAGAGACCTGTGAATGATAGTGGTTCGATCTTACTGCCCTCAAGAAGTGCTTCGTGGTCAAAATTTTCACCCGGGATAGCTCTAAAGTGGCATAAAATGAGAATCGGCCTATTATTATTATTTTTTTCCAAATAATCTTTCATTGGAAGGAGCATCGGTACCATCTACGAGGGTCATAAAAGGTGAACTTGGCCTACTCTACAAGTCGCCAAAGATGGGAAATTCAGAGAGGGGGTTTTGTCCAAAAAAAGAGTAAACGGTGTAATGATTTAAAAACCTCGAGGAAGGTTTATGGAATTTTATTGGTTTGCAGCTGGAAATCTGTAATGGAGATGTTGAAAGGGAGAATAATCAAAGTCACTTTTTGATTCTTTACATGGTAGAGAACTGAGAGTTGTTATTTGAAAGATAGTTTTATAGTTGACTGTCTGGAAATATGTTATCCTGCATTTAGTGATCGTGCTCTATTAATATTCCGTATGGATTTCTAGCAAGACAACATGATACCCGAGGACCCTTTCTTAAATCAATGTTTGATGGTTGCATGATTTTCCCCTCGGCTAAACCAAAATCATTTCGATTAAGTCGCTTCTTTTATGGAGAATGGGTTGGGGGTTCAAATCCCCACATTCTCCTGAGGGATTGGGATGTAGACGATTTCATTTCAGAAGTGGGTTTTGACTCCACACCTCATGAAAATGGTGAAAGGACAAAAGTATGAAAGTGAGTGTTACTAAGTAGGATTAACGTAGACCGAGCCACCAAAAAAAAAAAAAAAAAAAACCAAAATCATTCCAATGCTTCACTCGAAGGATCGGAGTCCCCCACTTCCAAAGGTAACGATGGTGATCTAGACTCATCGATACACGCACTTAATAGTCAGATCTCACTTTGTTCGCTAGCGAAGGTCGCTGGATGCGCCGCCCCACAGCCCAACTCAAACCTTCTCTCTCTAGGGTCCCGAGCCCTCATTTTCCATCAATGGGGTCTTTTTCTTCTTTCTTTTTTGTTTGGCTTGTTTCTTTTCTTTTATATTAATATTTATTTATTTTGAATTAATGATGAATTTGGAGAGGTGCATTAATGTTGTGCTGATGTGGCTTTCCGTATATCAATATTTCCGTCCATATACAAGACATGGACGACATTGAAAAGAAAAAAATGGGTAATATTAGAGTTATTGGTATGTGGATACACAAATTTTTGAAGCCTAGGAATTTTATACGAATAGCCCTATTTTTTGTTTTCTTCTCTCTTTATGTTTCATTTTGTTATTGAATTGTGATATTTGGCATTTAAAATTCCAGAGTGTGATTTTGATTATCGACGTGTTAGGTTTGTCCTCTTTTGTTGTTTCTTATGATTTTTATTCATTCTATGTATCCGATTTGTGCTTGCCTGAGATGGGGTTGTACCTATTTTGTCTCCATCCACCCACCAATCAATAACAGTTTGATTATCTAGAAGACATGGTTGAAGGACTTTGATTTGCAGATAGCACAAGCTGTTATTAATAGATTGCTACCGCGTTGGTTTACGATTATACCAAAAACTACTATAGCATCATATTCTTATTTAGAAAAATCACCTGTTATAATCTTTAACATATCGACATTTCTAATTAATTGTCATACAAACATTTTTGTTTTCCATAATTTTAATAAACGATGGCACACTATCTAATGACGAAGAACGTGAAACAGAGTCTACTAGTGATGAGCCAAAAGGAAATCAAATCGACGAAGAAAATGTGATAGAACTAGAGAAGAATTGGTATTTTAACTCGTATGTTGTTGAGGCAGGAGGGTATGAAAATCTTTGGTGAGAAAGATTGGAAAGGAAAGAAGTCGAGGCCTGGCTTTCTTTGATGGGAGGAACTATCATCACCAACCAGGACAAGGCAATTCAAAATGCAGTTGAGCGTGTGTCCCGCAATTCTAAGCATCGATGGTGGTTATGGCACATCATGAAAAGAGATCGTAGAAAATTAGGTAGATATACTGACTTTTCAACTTATCAAGGTGACTTTACATACTAGTGCCTATGATCCTTAACCGTTGAAGAATCTAAAATAGCTTGGGGATGTATGTTTGAGCAATTGATCTTCGTGAAAATGAATGGTGTGGCTACTTATATAATGAACGACATCGTTGGGTTTCTATTTATGTGAAAGATGGTTTTTGGATGGGAATGTCTACCATGCAAATAAGTGAAAGTATGAACTCTTTCTTTGATGGGTACGTGACCGCCAATTGGGATAAGGTGGAAATGTAAAACTTAGAGGAATATAACTCTTTTAACCCTAGAACCCTCCTCTGAACACAACATGGCATTAATAAGCAATTTCAATATGTTTGCACGAACAACAAGTTCAGATAATTTGTTGAAAAGGAATACATGTTAGTTATTCAACTCTGACAAAAATTGAGGGTTCCATTTCCATTGATAACGTTCCTGATGAAATTGAACTTGGTGATGGAAAAAGGTTATGTTGATTACGAAGTTTACTTTAATGACGAGGAATAAGAAATGGACCGCAAGTGCTACTTTTTTGAATCCTGAATTCAACAATGGGCTTGCTTCTTTTTGGGGAGGAGGGGATGGTTTAAAGCTGGATTCAGTTAGGCAGAATCATAGAAACACGCTCGACGTAACAGGGGCCTTTTACAGACGAAAGAGAGATGGGACAAGCACCGGCAGCGGGATATAATCTCGTTCACTCAGATGTCAATGGCTTTGTAAGCTCTAAACTCTCATTCTATGACTAAGCCATCATTCAAATTTATGCATGATCTTGTTCATTCTTACCTCAGTGGAATTTTGGACCGAACAAAGCAGTCCAAGGGACTCTTTATCACCCTCGCTCTCTGCCTATCAATCATCAATGACTACATTGACCAGATAGATCGGTGCACGACATCGCTGTTTCAGCTGTAGGAAGTTGTCTTTCCATGTACAAGATTTTAGTTGCTTAAAACAGTTTGTTGTAAATTGAGACACTTCGCAGCGAAAACCATGTAAAGTACTGTGTCTAAATAATGTTAAAGAAAGCAGGACGCTATAGAGCTTTAAGATAACGTGGTAGAACAACAGGCGAGCAACCTGCTATAAGCTCAAAACCTTTCATCACAAAGAAGCCTCCCGTTACGACACAAGACTACTGCACCTATCCCATGCAATCTCTTTAGTAACAACAGAGGAATCGACTAGATCACAATATAAAAACTAACAACTTTATTGGTTCGTGAAGAAAAACGAACAGATGCTAATGAATACCTACCAATAGGGTGAGATTATAAATAAACTTGCCTCCCAAACAAAATATGAACGGTTCTCACCCATAACAATCAACAAGACCCAACGACAGCATGCCGGTTTTGTTGCCGCATTACACTGATGGACAGCAGCGATCCTCTCAGAAAACTTTTCACGAAATGGTGTCACAATGGAATAAAATTATCCATCTAAATTGACCAGGACATCTCATATAATAGAAAAACACTAAAACTAATTTCAGAAAACTAGTAGTCAAACAATTAACCCTGTGAATTATACAATGGATTCAGTTAACAAAATCAGAAACACCCAATCGACGTTACAGTGGGGTTTTTCTTCAGACGAAAGAGAGAAGGGACAAGCATTGGCTGCAGGAGATAATCTTGTTCCCGCAGTTGAACTGGCTTTGGAAGCTCTAAAGTCTCGCTCTATGGCTAAGCCATCAGTCGAAGTCATGGATGATTTTGCTCATTCTTGTTGACACCTAAATTTTGGCAACCTGATTAATTGTTTATCGTATTAAAAATTAGGGATTAATTTTTTAACCCCTAAACAAAAATATTAGAATTTAGTTCCATAGCAAATAGTTTTTAGGAGCATTAATTGCCTTTTGCATATAAATTGAACTGGCGAAAGATGGATTTAGGTAGATGAGCTTGAGCGAATAGTTCTTAGCTTATTGAAATAATTGGATCGATGCAGGTATGATTTGGAGCCCAATTACCATGTTTGAGTCCATGAAATGAAATTAATTGAACTGAGTCCATAACCGAAAATTACATTGTGCTCAACTTAGAAATTAATCTGGCTATCATCAGCAAAATATTTCATATGGCCATAATTCTTCGAATATTGCGGCGACCGATTCTCTTGTTTGTAGGAAAGAAAAATAAAGGAAAGAAAAGGATGCGGATGGGTTACATATGGCCCGAGCATATAAGGCCCGAAAGGAGAATACTTTTGCATGGTCAAAGGTGGAAGGAAATTGAAAAAAGAAATCGTGTCTTGACCATGCAATATGTGATATTGTTTCTTTCCTTGATGGCTCCTTTCCTTTGCATATAAAAGGGGCGCTCTCTTTCGATCGGGAAAGGTGGCGACAATACATTGAAAACACGGCACATTGAGAGAGAGAAAGGGAGGAGGAGTGGGTCGTCTTCTTCCCCAGAGGACCGCGACTGAGCTCCTCCATCTCCACAGCCCGATGATTTTGCTCATTCTTAACTAGTGGAATTTTGGACTGAAAAAGTAGTCCGAGGGACTCTGTCACCCCTGCCCTCTGCCTCGTGAATCATCAATCACTAGAGAGATTCATGTATAATATCCCTGATCCAGCTAAAGTTTATGAATCTGTGGGAAGTTGTCTTTGAATGTACAAGACTTTAGCTGCTTCAAACTATTGTTGAAACTTGAGAATCAACATGGACATGATAAGACACTCGAGAATTAACACAAGAT
Source organism: Eucalyptus cloeziana (assembly GCA_014182715.1). Taxonomy (NCBI): domain Eukaryota; kingdom Viridiplantae; phylum Streptophyta; class Magnoliopsida; order Myrtales; family Myrtaceae; genus Eucalyptus; species Eucalyptus cloeziana. The sequence goes on along the minus strand of CM024641.1, from coordinate 20,338,442 downwards.
AGCAATCAGACTAGTCCAAAAACGAAAACTTGCTGTGAAATCAGTAAATGATATGTAAACGACATGTAACTAAGTCCTTTGCACAGAACATGACATTTATCAAGGGGATCATGATCCGCTTGACAAGGAAACATGAAAAAGAAGGAACACTTGCCATGAAGTCGCACTTGAGTTTAAATTAAATGAAGCTGGCATAATAATAAAAAGTTCATACGTTAAACGCCCCATAATGATCATAAGAAAGAAACAGTTCCCTTCTAAAGAAGTCGTGACCAAGCTATCCAACAAAACTAGACCAGCACTTTAAGATTTATCCGCCTAAGGAAGCTGTCTTCGCTTAAAAAACTTGATTCATCAGAATCCTCCTCATAGAGTGAAGCTGGATTCACTGATTTCTTGTCTTCAAGCACAGCCTTCAAATCATCCTCCAGTCGCCCAAATCTTATCATATATCCCAACTTTTGTAGGGTTCCACCAAATACTCTAACATCAAGGCTAAATTGTAAATATATCTCGTCAAATTGAGCAAAATCAACTTCTCCCTCCAACAATCCCCACAACACATTTGGGCGGAGATATTGAATCCACGTGTGATTCGAATCAAATGAACCGAGAGTTCCCGATAGCACATTCCGCCTTTCGCTGTTAATGCGTGGCACGATGTCAAAAGACATTTCCTTTTTTCCATCTTCTACACCGAAAACAACACAAAGAGCCAATCCTATGAACTTGTCATACAAATCTTGTGATGCCATGAAAGATATCGTACCATCTTCAACAAGCACAAACTCCTTTAGCATCTCTCCTCCAGGGACAACATTTCGGTAATCCTTGTTAATTTGGGAATAGCGATAGTTCTGTTAAATGAGTAAATAGTTAGAAGAACCCAAGTATATAATTAAGTTTGAGTAGAAGAGCTTGATTTGAGCATATTCCTTGTACCTCAACCTAAGCTAGTGTTCTCTAATTAGATGCATTGATCCTTGCTTACGTTATCTTACATATAGGGTGCATAAGCACCCTAGATTAATTTGTTTATCTAGCATTTTCAATTTTTGCATTATAAAAACACACGAAGCACTAAACATAGATTCTGTGTTTCTCTCACCCACACACAGACGCAACCGCACATAGAGAGAGCAGCCCTCCGCCCAGGGGGTGGGGGTGCGGGGGAGGGAGGGGGAAGGGTTGGCAAGAGAGAGAGGGGAGAGAGAGAGACCTGGATTGGGAAGTCAGTCATGTTGGATCCTTCGAGTATTAAATCACTTGAACTATTTTCCTCTTTACTAGTTTTATTATCTAGTAAATCTTCTGTTTCACTTGGACTTTCTTCCACCATGCTCGTCGACTATCTTCATGTCGAACCTCGTACAAGAAAGCTAGATCCAAGGACTGATTATGTTGAAGAAAAATCTCCAAATCATTCCCTAATGGCTTGCATATTAGTCGGAATCCACATGTTTTCACAATTGAATTACCCATTGATATAATGGTTACCATGAAACGATTCCAGTCATTTGGACCAATAAAGAGTTCGGGCCAGAGTACCCTTGGTTCGTCACACTGAAGGAAAACATGATCGAAATCTAGTAGGGACATCCAGCTCGTAGTAAAACCTTCATGGCCATTAATGGTTGGGATAACTTTCAACTCGGGCGCCGTCCTTTTTCCACTTTTTTTTCGGGCTACAACACAGATAGCTATTCCCAAGAATTTCTCAAACAAGTCCTTTGAAGCCATGAAAGAAATATGACCCTCATTATTAGGAAGCAACCATTCTGGCATTTCTCCTCCACGCATAATAAATTCTTGGTAACCGTGCGTATAATGAAAATGCTGTCAAAATGCACACTATCAGATAGTTTTCCAAATTGGCACCTAAAAAGAGGCGTTTGAATGAGTTAAGTGGGCAGTCTTATAGCTTAGCTATAGTTAGAAATAGCATTACAAATATTTTTTTTGTACTTAATTGGTGGAAACTGGATATGTATTGTTTAAGATTTTGTAACTGGATGAACATATATTGTTGAAGTTTTTCATTGGGTGATCCTTGTAATGACACAAAGAACTACAGTTCTATAGATAGAGAGAATATCAATTCCATTGCCTTATAGCCATCTCCACTACGCATACATGCAACATCACTTTCAAAGTGTTTGCTTTTGTTAATTAGCCCACTAATTCAGGATTTTTGGCCTTCTACAGTGTACAAACACTCGGTGCAGCCAACGCGTACACGGTCTCATATCAATCAAAGAGAGAGGGAGAGTCTAACCTTATGCTTCAAAAAAACATCATAGTGGAATGCTTCACGGAGCCATTCATGACATGAAGATAAGTCAACATTGTCAAAGTCACATATGTTTGAGGGCCTTTCACTCAGAGTTTCGGAGCCAACTGCCCATTGACGTTGAAATCGCCCTGGAATATCGAGGATCTCTTGTATTCTTTTACAATATGAAACAGGTAAATGGGGCAACTTATATTGTTGCTCGCATGCATGAAGGTTAGTAAAATTGCTTCCTTCCAAAAACAAATAATTTAAGGAGGGAAAACAGGAAGGATTCTCTAGGAACTCTATTTCCGATAAATTGCATTCCCTAAGGTTTAGAAACGATAACTTAGGAAATCCCATTTTTGTATGGGGATCACTCGAATCCCTCCCCATCTTTGGAAACTTGACTAGTTTTGAGCATTTACGAAGTCCTAGCGATTCAAGATTTGGCAGCCTATAAATGCTAGACGGGAGGATTGTCAATTTCTTGCAGTAACTTAAATCCATTTCCCCCAAAGAGACAAGATTTTCTATGGATGCAGGAAGTTCCTCAATCGAAGTACTTTGTAAATAAAGTCCTTGCAAGCCTTTCATTTTATCCGAAAAATCAAGGAGTCTTTGCAACGTTGAGCAACCATTAAGATTGAGAAGTTGAAGATTCTTGGAATGGAGCACATCAGGGAGATGATGGAGTTTTGAGCACCCACCTAAATTCAAAAACTGTAACTTGTTGTGATATGAAACTGATTCGTGGGCACGTTCCAAGTTTTTGCACCAATAAAGATCCAATATCTCGAGATTTGGAGTACAATTAAGGTCCGGCATACAAACCAATGATTGGCATCCACTGAAGCTAATGAACTTTAGTTTTATGAAGTCCTGCAAGAACAAAGAAACCAACTTGGGTAGACATTCCGGATGAAAAAAAAAAAACTCTGAGATAAGTATTTAATTCATAATTTGGCTCTAATGATTAAGTAATTATTTCTACCTGTCCAGAGGCAAATAAATGGTTCTTATAGTTTTCCTAAACAAATTACATGGGGACGATTCTGTTATCCCATTGTGTAAAATTGGAACACCGTTCCGTGCTACTTAAAGTTGAAAGACATTGTTAATTGTCAAATTTTGTTGCTAACAAAAATTTGATTGAAAACTTTTTTAACGGTAATGCTTTGGTAAGTAACCAATACTTTTAAGTTACTACATAGTTTTAAATTATAGACCATTTCATTACGTACCTTACTGATAAGATAATGGTACTAACTTATACAGAAAACTAGTAAGATGCATGTGCATCGCATGGATAAGATTATATTTAATATCCTGAATGTTAATATCGACGAGACTTTTTGCAAGAGGGATAAAATATGTGTAGAAAATTTAACAAAATAACTATTCACATTAGTGAAATTCTTTGCTAGGGCTTATAAGGAAATAGCAAGTTTATCCTCTGATTAACAGAGAGGATTAATATCATGAAAGATCCTAAACTAGTCCCCTATGATATATTTATGTCAGACTAATTTTTGCCTCACAAAAATCTCAAGTTGATACCTCCAGTCCAAACTGACCCTCTGTAATGCAAATCTGTGGCAAACGACTGCAAGACAGATTTGATTTAGAGTATGATAGATTCGATGCGAAAATTCTACGTGTGATGATATTAAATCCAAACAGAAAATAGTGAACATTATTGGAAAAACTGAGTAAGTCTTTGGTTTTTGACACATTATATCAATGAATACTACTCCTAACAACTTCATGCACTGAAGGACTCGTCCATCACTTGGATGCCCTTAGGCAATAACCTTTACCCACCGTACACGGCCAGGAAAAATGAGTAACACGTTGATTTGGGTCTCCCTTAATGGAATCTGACCAAAGCCCAAAAACAAGTATCTTCTTGGATAGATTTTATGTGCAAAAGCCCCCATCAAAATTGAAAAGCACTAATCAAGGAATTACATTGAATAATTTTCACGATTAGTAACTTTAGTATTTGTAAGCATTGTCTTCTTCATGCGTTCTAATGGGACGAACCAGTTGCCAATTTCTTTTGGTTTAGTATGATCCGGCTATGAATAAGTCCGACAAGCCAAGATTCTCGGATGGATTTTCGTTTTTAAAGGGCACTTTTCTTTGTTAGGTCCAATAACATGTAAAAGGCCGTGGGCTATAGTTAGGATTAACTACCAAATCCAAGATGGACCGAAAGTGGGCCTTGGGATCACTAACTGGAAGGCCATGGAATGGCCGAAGTGATTGGGCGAAGAAAGTGGTCATGGTAGACTCGTCCCCAGGATCAATAAAATTGGGCAATCAGTTTCTGCCCAACATGAACCCCACAAGCATTTTGGACGGATGATCCCCTAAACTTCTGGGGCCTTACGATTATTTCTCAAATATGATTTAAATGATTTATTTGTAAAATATGAGCCAAATATGAATTTGATTTTTTTCATTTATTATTGTTTGTTAAATGTAAGTCAAATACGAGATGGGTTAGTTTCTTTTCAGAGCTTATCATGAACAATCATATTTAAGCATATAATATATATATATTTCTAAATAGACTCTATATATACATAAAAAAAAAATTCAACATTCATTACCAAATTTTGCATTACTCTATTAGAGAATTATGCAATAGAATATAAATTTATATCAATTATTATCGAAAAAGGGGTAACAATTAGACACGTAGGATAAAGATTTGCTAAATTGATCATAAAAACCGAATTATTTAGCAAAGCTCATGCGTAAGCATGCCACGTAGCTCAACCTTGCACAAGCATCACCTATTTATTTATATATTATAACTCTTATTTGAGTCCATTTACTAACTTCTATTTGATTGTTTTGAAATTTTTAATTACTCTAACAATTAGCAACATTTATTTTTATGGTTGCCAACTTTTTAAAGTTATTAAATCATATAGGAAACTACCAACTTTGATTTTGGTGGTTTACCAATTTTTCACGAGTTAAATTATCATCTACTTTTAGCTTAGGGTGTTTGATAACTATATTAATTGCTGAAAATTAAACCTTTCTTTCGATAGTTGATATCATTAAGTGCATTTGATAAACTCTACCTACACACCACTTTATTAATTGCTTAAAGTTGAAAATCACTTAATGTGATTAGCAAAAAAGGGCTAACTTAATTGGTTAAATGCAAAAGATATTCAATACAAATTAAAATCTTACTAATTATATTGTCAAGATCTTCCAATAATGTTCACTATTTTACACTTGGTAAGAAATTAGTCTAATATCAGATGGATAAAATCCTTTTTTTGTAATTTTCTAACAGGAGATGGATAAAAACTTCCTGGGTTTAGCATGAAAAGTAAAAGCCTTCATCAAGCTCCGTCACATTGACCGACAAAAAAAAAAAAAAAAACTCCGTCACATTGATAAAATTGTTGATTCTCTATGAATTAGTTAAATTTCATTAAGACATTCTAATATTTTATCAATTGAATCTTAACAAGTACCGTTCAAAGAGTAATGAGTACGTGGCTTCATAATTCTCTCATGGGAAGGGTCTTTAAAGATATTGGGACTACTGCATTAAAAGTCTAAAAATCAAATAAAAAGTCTCATCATATTGCTTAAGCACATTCTATATTCAAACATTAAATTACATACCGAGAAGTTTTTGTTTGATTTTCAGCTCGAAGTCATGATGGTCTAAGCTCACTGTTGTTGTTGTCTTTTTTTTTCTTATTTTCTTTTTTTTTGTAAATGTATGGAAAACTTCTACTTTTCGTCCCTATACTTTCATTACCCTTTAATCAAGTCCTTCTACTTAAATAAATTGTCCAATCAAATCTCTCCCATACCAAATCTAGCCAATTCTAGCAGATGTGGCCGTTAGATCGACCCCGCAATATAATGTGGATTAAATATCACACATACGTCAACAATTATAGAATTAGCTTAAAATAGAAGCTAGTTAAACAGGTCATGGCATCTACCACCAATCACTATTTATGAGAGCAACCGCGTAGGCAATATTTAATCCGCATCATACTCCAACACCCTTTGATGATCATGTAGCCTGAATTTGATCAGATTTGATGCTGGTGAAACTTGATTAAACAATTTGCGTAAATAGAATGACTCGGTTAGAAAAATTAAAGACACATGGACGTGGTTAGGAAAGCAGTTAAAGTACACTAATAAGAAATGAAGACTTTGTTACATGCATTTCAACTATAATCAACAAGTTGTCACATTAAGAAAGACTATTTACAAACGGAAGATTTTAACCGCATTGGATCTATGTACTAGATTGACAGCCTACATTTGATGCTTTAATATGTATAAAGAATATAGTAATTGTAGATGTTTTCCTCAGGATAATAAATATCATTTGATTTAATTCATACTGGAATAAGTAATGAAAAAGGACCAAGTAAACGCGCACCTCAAAATGTTTCGGCAATTCCTTGATCTTGCTATCCCGCATATCAAGTCCAACTAACTTCTTTGGACCATGGCCAAATTCTGGAATACAGGCACAATTAGGCCATTCAAACCACCTTAACTGATTAGGGAGATGGTAGGGACCTTGGAAAGGAATATCTACATTGTGCAGGATGAGCAACCTCAACTTTTTTATGTTCGTGAATGCATTAGGACCAATATACATCTCTTTTGGCTCTGGTAACTTCAAAACTATGGCTTTTATCGCATCTGTTCCCTGTATATTATTCCAATATGTTTAGGTTACTTTGTAACTATAGTAAACAAAATCAAGGATAAGAATAGAATATGAATTCTTATGCACTAATAAATCTTACCACATCTCCTGATAGAACATCAAGAACATCATCATAAAGCCATAATCTACTGCGTTTGCCAGGATCACACGACATTCTTCTTTAACAATATCCATACCCATCAATTGTATCAAGTCATGCATTTGTAAGGCCCCCCCGTCTTCACTAATCAATGAGCGCTCAATGAGAATTTGTAGCCCAATAGTGGTGTCAAAATCACAACTATCAAGAACACTCTTAATGTATTCTGTATTTAGCCCCTTAAAGAAACAGACAATGTCGAGAAAAATCTCCTTTACATAGTCCTCCAATCCTTCATAACTTACCTTTAACACGTCATTGATTTTTTTGTGAGGACTTTTGGCCAGTTTTCCTAGGGTACTTTCCCATTGACGTTCTCCTCTACCGCACAAGAAAGAACCCAACACCTCAAGTGCCAAAGGAAGGCCTTTGGCATAATGTAAAACACTATCAACAAGATTGCTCCTTATTTTTATTTTTTGACTTCTTAGAAAAGCATGCTTTCTAAAAAGTTCAAGAGCTTCACCATCCTCGAGAGCTTTAACTTTATACAAATTATCCGAATCTACTCCATGAGAAGTTAGCAGATGCTTGTTTCTTGTCGTGATAATTATTCTACTTCCATTACCGAACCATTCACAATCTCCGGCTAAAGCATTTAACTGGCATTCATCATCCACATCATCAAGAATAATGAGAACTTTCTTGTTGCAAAGTCTATCTTGAATCAATTGACTTCCTTCATTGACACTAAAGATTGTTAATTCTTTCTGTAGTACCTGGGATAGCAATTTTTTTTGCAAATGAACCAAATCAATGGAACTTTTGGAATTCTCGCTAACTCGATCCAAGAAACTAGAACCTTGAAACTCTCTTGAAATAGTGTTAAAAATGGCTTTAGCGATGGTTGTCTTCCCTACACCACCTTGTCCCCATAATCCTACCATAAGAATATCATCCTTGAATTGTAGATTTAGGATTGTTTGAAGCTCTTGTACTCGGGAATCTATCCCAACCGGATATTTGGCCACATATAATGGCGTTCGATCTAGTTGGGATGAGATCTCCTGTATAATATGTCGTATAAGCTCCGCTTCATATCTGAGAAGGGAAAATTAGTTGAAAGTGCTTTTAGAGCAAACCAAAAAAAATGAATAAGTAGTCAATGAGAATTGCTGAGTAAGAAGCTAGTCCGCAATATATTTGGAAATGAATGTCCAAATATGTTTAACTAGCAAGATGCCCAAGTCTTAACGGATTTAAAACTATATTCTTTATGTTATTCTAAATGTTGTATGGTAATCTATTTCGCATATTAATAATTCAAGTTAATTGCTGGATATACTAAATTATTGATAGGCCTTGTTTTGATCTCTTTACAAAGTTCGTTCAAACTGACTTGTCTTTCCTTTAATTGTCCAAATGCCTACCCATTTATCTGGTATATTCCTCTTCTTTTTTTTGTGGTCATATCTGGTAATTTTTTGCGAAGCAAATATCTGTGATAAAAATACCAACGTGAAAGTCCAAATTAGCATTGCCAATGGGGTAAATCAAGCATTATACCCTTTGGAACGATTTTAGGTGCACTTCTGAAAGTGGACAAATAAAGGCAGGCTCTTCGGCCGTTTGGACAAACACGGCCTATTGGTTCCTGTAGAAACCTATCTTATTATTACCTTTTTGCTCTTTACAGCTTCAAGTATTTACAAAAATGCCATTAGGCCTTTTTATTATCTTTAAAAGGTAAAAAAAAAAAAAAAAAAAAACCCAGCTTCTCGTTCCAGCTTCTCGTTCTTTCTTCTTTTAAAAAGATAAATATACTTTTCTAATTAATAAAGTAGGCTGATAGAATAACTGATATCTTCTCCTATGCATAATGGCTTACATTATGAAGTAAATATTCTCTTGACAAAATTTCTCTTTCAAGAAAATGACTATGATGAAAGGGAGGTGTCTTTAATGAAAAGGCTTGATGTAATTGAATAAGGGACTAATATAAGGAATCCTGAGGGACAAGCTTCAGATCTACTCTATTCATTTTAGGTCCTGCAAAAAGAGCAGCCAAGTCGGCAGTCTTTAGAGGCTGAAGAATCTCAAATGATGTTAGAATATCTGATTAGCTCTTAACAGGAAAAAGGACTTTATGTAAGCCCGATTATCCTCATAAAACGAAATTGTAATTTGTTCAGAGGATATTCATTAAGGCCTATAGTTAGGCCTTGGTGCTTTTCTTTATCTTGATACTGAAAAACATGTGCATGAAAGGAAAGATGAATGGGTCAGAATCATTTGTATGATAACAAATGTAGGAGAATATAGACCAAGTAACATGTGAAGTATGTGGAGCCATTCTTGTAAGTAAGTTCTTATGATCTCAAACAAATTTTAGGTATAAAATAGCTAAGAGCTTAGCCATAGCTTCTCTGTCATTACGAAGATGATAGTGTTCAATAGAAATACCTAAGATGAAAGTCCATAAGGCTCATGCTTGTCCATAAACATATCCACAAAAAGAGAATCTTTGCAGAGTACTTAATGAAGACGACAATTTTCAATACGAACCTGTTTATAAACCAATGGATCGGTAGAAACTCACAAATTTAGACTCTGAGTTTGAATCTTGAAATTGTTGCCGATTTTGAATACACAAATTTTCAATGTAAGAGAAAAGAGACACAAACCCTAAAGTAGTGAACGATCCTTATGCTTTATTAGTATCAAATTTTATTAAGGAGTTTCTTTTCATCTTATGAATATCTTTTGATTGTTTTTTTTTTTTTTTTATGGTGGCGCATATTGTTACTTGGGATAACTCAAATGTTTTAATAGTGAATAAGAACTATATCGGTTGTGTTGTTTTACCACTTTCATTAGCTCATGAAATTAAAATTTTCCTTCTTCCCTCAATTTAGATCGGCATGCTTCATTTAATAAAATTAATTAGCAGAAGACTGGCTTCTTAAGAATATTCTGTTTCATTTAGAGAACAAAAACAGAAAAAGAAAAAGAGCCCCATGGATACGCATCACGAGGAAGGGCAAAACTGGAAAAATATGGGGGTATCTAATTGGAATATTCTCCACTTTTAACGGTGTTAGTGAAGGACGATGGCTAGGTTTGTACCTCTGCTCCCCTCCGCCTTCGCCACTGCCCCACGGCCGTCGTCATTGCGTTCCCCGGCCGTCTTACCGTACCGGTCACCTTCGCGTGTTGTCGCAACTCTCTCTCTCTGTTTTTGTCCCGTCTCAGCCATCGCCGCCAGCCTCAGGCGACCATGGCCAACGGCTAGCGACTGTCGATCCGGGCTTGACACCTAGATCTGAGGTCGCGAGCTTAGAGTCGTCGAGGCCGCTTGACGCAGAGAGACGTAGAGGGGCTGAGGTGACGCGGCTGGGGTGGCGTGGGGATGTGCGCACTCGGGCGGCAGCGCGTGGAGAATCAGCGGAGGGTCGGAGAAGACAAACGGCTTGCATATGGTGCTCTGGTTCGTGTGCCTCCGAACGTGTGCTCTGTGCTGTGTGTGTCTGACGAGAGTGTGTTCTTGAGAGAGAAAATAGTATCGAAAGATTTAGACCAACTGAAGTAGTAGAAGTGATCTACGTACCCATCGGTATGATGCCAGCCAGACAAGCTACCGGCATCAAGAAGAGCTTTTTGCCATCTCTTTACTTTTTCTGAATCCTTCCCCAACTTCACCTTATGCTCAGCAATAGCTTCTCCATAACTCTGTCTCTCCCCTTTACCTTTTCCTGGCGTTCGCACTTCTCTGGGTTCCACTTTGTAAAACACTGGAAAAATCATGAGGCCTCTTTGCTCCTTGCACTCCATGATTTTCACTGCCTCTTCCAAACACCACGGTGAAGAGGCATAGTTCTCCGAGAAAACGATGATCGCGATTTTTGATTCCTTGATTGCCTCCATAAGCGTGGTTGATATCTGCTCTCCCTTACCAAGTTCTTCACTGTCAATGTAAGTGTTTATTCCTGAATGGTCTAGAGCTGTGTAGAGATGATCGACAAAGTTATTGCGGACATCCGTGCCTCTGAAACTGAGAAAGACATCGTAACTCCTTCTACGCTTGGAAGAAGAAGAAGAAGAATCCATTAGAATTAGGAGGATGTAAACAAAAAGCAATGAGCTGCCAAGTTCTGGTACTTTGTTCGAGGTAGTTTGTTCACCACTTGATTGTCTCGATACATTCTTTATAGGCAGATGTTTAACTTTATTTTTCGTGGGTCAACAAAGACATATGTTTTGGTCTTTTAGTATTATTATTGTGCGCCTTAGCAGCCCGAAAGTGTTGAAAATTTGCGCGTGCGACTTTTCTTCATCGAAGATAGCATTTGCCGCGTCAGTAGTTGTCGTCAGTAGTTGTTGAGTTATTGATTGATTTGATAAATAATTTGCCCCATCAACATAATATAATTTTTTGTGACAATAAGTTCATCCCGTCCTAGTTGGAGGCCCGTTTGATTGGTTGCTTTCTGGAAAGAAAGCCCTTGAATAGTGTTCAAAGGCGTATTAGGTAAATCCAATGGAAATTTCACTAATGACCTCCACAAAGCTATAAGCCACACGACTCAATCAGACATATAGTGTCGACATAAGTTGTTTTGATTTCACATCTCATCCAATGTGCGTTGCCAAAGGTAAACAACATGAAGCCTCCGTGTCATTACCATTCAATGCATGTGAAAATGACGAGGCCAAATAAACAAAAAAAGTTAGAAGCATGACAACAAGATTAGGGAGACGGCAAGTAGATAGGCCTTGGCAAATAATAGGTTAACACGTAGTAAAACCCAATATGGGCAGAGACTCAAGTGTAGAAAGAGCCAATGAATTTTGAGGGCACGTTAATGATAAGGGAAAAAATTACAAAAAACACTAAATTATGCCCAATGTGGTATATTTATCTTGAACTTTTTTTTGTGAAATTAAAAATCCTAAATTATGTCCATTGTGATATATTTATCCTAAACTTTTTCTTGTGACAAAAAAAATCCAAGTTCCATTATATGAATTTTCAGTTAAAATAACGTCAAATTTATTTCACTTAAGTCACATAGGTGTCATGTCAATGTATTTTGCCTTTTGATGTTCATGTAGGCAGATTTTTAATGGTTCCCATTAATAGAATTTTGACGAAAGATTAATCATTCACATCGATAGAAATTTGGAATTTTTAGTATTATACACAAAAAGTTTAGATTAGTTAAGATTAGACGTGTCATAATGAGAATAGTTTCCGTGTGACTTTTGCCTAACAATAATAGAGAGGGATGCAGCGGGATGGAGAAAGGGGAGGGGTCCATCAAATGGCACAAACGGACACTGCCAAAAAGATTAGCCTAACCCGCGCTGCCGTCTCTGCCTTTTTTTCCTTAACTTCTTTCCAATAGCCTCCGCCGTCAAGTTTTTAGCTCTACACTTCGGCGTCAACAGACGTTGATTTATAATAAATAGAAAAGAACTTTAGCCCTTTGCTTTTCTTTTTATTATATGGAAAACAGAATATCTCATTTCTTTTTTCTTTTTCTTTTTAAAGTGACCACAAAGTGAAATCGTTCGACACATATTGAACAATTGAATTCTTATCTCACACAAAAGAAAAAGAAAAACTAATCAATTAAAAACGAAATAATCTTGAAATTACAAAAAATACAACGGTGTAAAATCAGAATAAAATGTATAAGGCTCCATGAAAGAATCCAATTAGAATGTAAGAAGACAATCGCTAAAGACCAAAGTACAAACAAACGAAACGCAATCCAAATTCTAGGAGTGGAATCTTTCATCGACATCCCTAGAAACACATCCAAGACGAATGACTTTCTTATGACAAAAAAAAATAAATTATGAATGACTTTCTTCATAGTAGGTCAACAAAATATTATTATTGGTCTTTTTCAAATGCATGACCTGCGTTGCCTCCCAATTGAAAAACTTTGCCGTGGCTTCCAGGAAATGGCGTTTGCAACCGCTTGAGTATGCTTCCCTTTTTTATTATATTTTATTTTTGCAAATTATAAATAACAGTTTGCGACTACTCGAAAGATATTTCAATTGGAGTTTTTTTTTTTTTACTTATGTGCACGTTAAAGTATACTAGCCCTCACGTTCTCTTGCTTCAAAAGTTGGTCAATCATATTTATTAGAATTTTAAGATAATCAAAAATTGGAATTCCTCGACGCATGTTGAACAATTGAATTCTTACCTGCCCAAATCTATCAGTAACTTAGCAAATGAAATTACAATTTGTCGCACCACAGTTTACTTGAAACCATAGTCACTATGGAAAATGGGATAAAAAGCATCTAAAAAAATAAAACAGGATTAATTAAGGAAATGAGGTTAAACTAATTTTCTGCTTTTCGGGTTAAGTAGAAGAGAGAGATTGATGAGGGAATTGGAGAGAAGGAAGCGGTGGGGCCCGCAGGGCTCGATAAGCTCTGCTTGACCTCCGTCGCCAGGGAGCCGGGGTACTGCACCGCCGGGAACAACAAGTGGATGCTGCCGGCAAGCATCTCGATTATGATCAAGTTTTATTTATACGTTAATTGGGATCGAGTGGACTCGAGTTAAGTTTAAGCATCTCAATTTTCTACTCTAGTCAAGCTGAAGTAAGAAATTTGACACTTGATCGAGCTCAAGTCGAGCTTGGAGTACCAAGTCTATGGGTGGAGTTGAGCTCGAGATTACCAGTGTATTGACTTGACTCGGCATAATTACACTTCCGAGTACTCATAAAAAGAAGAAAATTACACGACGATTCACTATTTGGAAATTTACAAGGATTTATTATAATTAAGAACAAAACATCATAAATTTAGATTTTTTTTTAATTGCAACAATTTACAAAGGGTTGGGACACATGTTTGTAACAAACAACATAAAGTCGTAAATAGGGATGGCAATTATGAGGATTTACCATTCCATCGTAATCAAGAGTAAAGTGTTGTAAATTTGAAATTTTAAAATTTCGAAAGTGTACAAATATTTATGACGGCACATTGTGACAAAGAATAGATCGATGTGAATTTCGATTTTTTTAAATTGCAACGGTTCACAATGAATATTATCGATGAAGAATCACGAAAATTATAAGAAAGAAAACACAATCCACAATTATGCCCTATTTCACAAAAAAAAAAAAATATTTTTCAAAAAAAAATATTTTCTTCATTTTATAGCGTTTGAATCGCTTAGGAAAATGAGTCAATAGAAAATATTTACTTAAATTCAGGAAAATGATTTCCTCATTGAAAAATAAAAAGCCATTTTCCAAAAATTAAATATATATTGGCACGTGGACCAGAAACTTTCTACAAACTCTACGTTTGGGCATAAAACCCACACTTGTTCCCGGGCCCTTGCCAATGAACTTGGGTCTAGAGGCTAGGGCGAGGTCCGTTGGGATCCATCTAGGCCAAGCTTGGGCATAGGAAGCATCCAAGACGTCAACGCTCGCACTTGAGTGAATCAAGGCCAGATGCCGGCACCTAGGTCCATCAAGGTCGGGCTTAGGTCCAATGAGGTTGGGGCTGGAGCCTTGGTGCTTGAGCTCAAGTCCTTCACACTGGCACTCGGGTCCATCAAGGCTGAGATTGGGACCCTAGAGAACATGCCTTGTCCTCAGCATCTAGGTCCATCGAGGTTGGGCCCGGGTCCATGGCACCTGCGCTTGAGTCCATCGGGGCTAGGCTCGGGACCTTGGTGCTTAGGTCCATCAAGGTTAGACCTAGGATCAATGCTCATGCTCATGCTCGAGTCCTCGGCGCCGAAGTCCAGGTCCATCGAGATCAAACTTAGGACTTTGATGCTCATACTCAGTTCCCTAGCGGCTTATGTGTAAATCAGTAGCACCTGATTTTCCTTACCAAACGATGAAAAATATTTTTTGGTTCATTTCAAATTTCAGCCAAATATAGGAAAATCATTTTCCTGAACTAGAAATGTTATGTTATCTGCAAAACAAACAAAGCTTTGACAATCAAAGAGGCTTACACTCCTGTGTAATTGAAAATATTTGTACATTTTCTGTTTTCCCTTTTGTAATTATTTAACGTTGTAGTATTACAAAAGTAACAAGATCTATTTGTCTCAATATTACTCTCATAAGTCATTTTCTCCAAAAAAAGAAAAAAAGAAAAGAAAAGAAAAGAAGAAGAGCATTATGTTCATGAAATTATTCCACGACTGATTGATTAACATACACAATCACCATCAAATTTTAAGAGATAATAGATGTTGTTTACGAACCCCAACCGGACAAGACCAATCTCTTTTTTGCTCATTCATCATAACATCCAACTATTCGTATATCCACACATGCACAAAATGAGAACTGACTTGCGTGGATGCAGAAAATATTCGCCAAAATAATTGAAAGAAAAACTTGGTTGGTCTGTAGAAGGCGAAATTTTGCAAAGTTGAATTTGAATAAGAAGTTAATGTGGAAGATACACAGAGACGTCCCGTTCCAGTGGCCTCACCTGCTTCCCTTTCATCGTGATCACCTCCTACTCTGCGCTTTCTTTAATCGCTATCGTTCTTTCAAGTCCTGAGGTCACGGGAGTCTAGAGTGTTGGGTAGGGAAGCCTCTAACTTAGGCACCATTTAACTGCAATTATTTAAGTCAAAATCATATTTTCTTATGGGTAAGTATGAATGAATTCCACTGGAAAAAGCAGGCTCAACAATAAATCAAAGAGTGAATTCATACTAACTGTAAGAAGAACAATAAACAGCATAAGATAGTCTGTCGTTTGATCTGTTCAACATCAAAAGACTTAGGTTGATGAAGCTTCATATCGTGGAATGCTTTGCCCTTCAGATGATATATGGCCTAGGGCCTGTGGAACTCCGAACACCAACTTTGTAATTGCCTGTCTATATGGAAGTCATGGAGAATACCTAGCCAACTTGCAGAAAAAGCGTGACATCCAAAGAAAAGGTATCAAGCTCTCATCTGTCCCTACTATTAGTTATAATTGTATCCGTTTCTATTAGATTTTCTTTAATTTAATTATGAAATGAATTCAAAACGAGCACGGTTCATTGAGCTTACAAGGAAATATTTACTCATGAGCGAGACAAGCTCTTATTCCCGTTCATGGTTTCTCTTGATCTCGATCTATCTATTTGTTTGCTCTTGCCCGAAATCTCAGGTCATCATGCGCATGCAGAGCATCATGTATAGTTCAGTCAATCACAGAAGCACATCAGTGTCGGGAAACAAAACTTGTAGATCATTTGATCAAAAAATTCCCAAGAAATTCCGATAGTCAAACTTCTCTCTCTCTCAAACTGTTTGCACTTTGAGTAACAGTATCCCAAATTCCGAAAATGAGCTTTTACAGTTTAATGGGCGTATTCTCACCAAGAAGCATCCTTTAAGATGAGAAAGTAAATAAGTGCAAATCGCGGCAGTCTTTTGTAATTGAGAGTGGACAAGTTCTTCCGGCAAATTGGACAGTGTTAATAAGGTCGCAGAGATGGGTGTCTCAATGCGAACTAGCCTCCAATTCATTTCCAAAACAGAAAAGCTGCTTTCCTCAACCAAGGTGATTGTAGAAAAAGAAGAAAATTTTCCTTGAATACCTTCCCGCGGATGCGCGCTTCATGAGGGAAGCAGGAATCCATAGATGAGTAACCGAAAAGCAGAAGGATCGATAAGTTCATGAAGTCCACATGAATTGATTCTTCTTCGGTAAGTTCAAACACTTGGTCAATTTATATTCCATCCGAGTAAGATAGACAGCCTCTAGAGTCTAGACTCTAGCTCTTCATAGAAACAAGTTCGAAGATAATGTGCCCGTTTTTATAGTTTTGGTGGAATTCAAATAATTTCTACAGCTTACAATTGTTATAATGATTGTGCCTCCCTGTGATAGGAAAGCATATATATGTGCCAGATTTTTGGAGGAAAGATGCATTATACTAATCTATTTGAAGACTGTGAAGGCGTGGCAAATAATTTTCTCGAAACGAATGTGTTTGTAAATATACAAATCTCAAATTGTTTATTTTTATTTATTTATTTAGCGATTAAGTGGTGTACGGGTCAGTTTTTGCACATCTTAACCAGTCCACCTCCCTCGTGATCTGAGGAGGCTCTCTTCCACATAGATGCCACGCTTTCCTAAAAACATGTTTATGCAAAATACCATTAAACTATTAGTTTCTTTCAATTATTTTAAGCACGCTTTTGCATGGGAAGATTTTGTTATGCACTTTCTATTATATAAATGGATCTTTGCAACTCGAATGGACAAAGGCTACTTGCATTAACAATCCATTTTCTGTTGATGCTGATTGAATTGATGACAATCTGAACAAGTTTTTACATGGCATTTTTCTAACTTTTAGTTCGAACTTTTTGAAGTTGCCCACTTTCTTTTTGAATTTTCTCATGGTTAATGCATCAAATATACATGAACGAGAGATAATAATATGTTAATGTGATAGTTGGATCTTTAGGAATCGTACAAGGGACATACGTCTGCCATGCATGGGAAAAATTTAATATTAAGGACTCAAATACTTTTGAAGAAGAAAAAAAATTAATATTAAGATGTTTTGGAAAAAATTCATAAACAGCATGGATTTAAAAAATTATAATCTATGAAGTTCTATAAATTGACCTTTTAGCTGAGCAGCTATCTTTCTATGCAATATATGGCAAAAACTAACCAATTATCTCTCACATATGGGCATGATGAATTGCCTTCATACGTAAAGTTTTATAACTCTTTTACCTTTTTGCATAGCATTTAGAAGTCAATACTATCTATGGTGAAAATTATATATACATATACCTAAAGAGACTTCTCCTTCGAGTATCAACATGGCGCCATCCGACATCACGAATCCTAATTACTACTACCCGAACAAAAAATAAAAGTTGGTTGATGAAAAGTTACTTCTGAAATATGATAGCATGCATGTTGAGCAAAGTCAAATAATTGTCCATTCAAAGCTTCGCACAAAAAATAAAATATCGGTGCACTTCCAATAAACTTCAATGCGTTGGGGAGTTTCTTCCTTGGACGCCATCCATTAGATCAGGTGAATCATAGCAGCTGATTATGTGCACCTTAGAGCGTCATATGTGAGTCTCATAAAATAATTGGTCGTCACGCGTTTAATTCACTAAACCCGGATTCACATAAGTATTTTCATTGCATTGAGAAGGCTGACAGCGAGCCCGACGAGATCTCGGCATAAACATTGTGTATCACGCTTTACAATCTGCTACTACAAATGTTTGTGTGCACAATCAAAATAAAAAGTTTTATCAAGAACTTCAAACAGCAGAGGTTGAGCAGTAAAAGCAACTCCTAGTCCTAGCAATGTGGGCAAATCTGAGCACCGGACGACCGACCCTTCCATCGCTATTTTTCCATTAATTTTAATTTATTCTATTTTCCAGGCTCCTGCTAACCTGACCCAACCAGGGCTTTCCGGGACTGGTTAATGCGTGCCCGGCTCGAGCTAACTCATTGACGCCCCTTTATGCAATATTGATATCTTGTGTCAATATCCAAAAATAAAAGAAAACGCGCAAGAAATCTTGAACTAAAGAAGAGAAGGCACGAATGGACCTGCGCGCCATTGGACCAGGTGTGTCTCGATCTGTCTATCATTTTTCATAGGTGATTATATATTAGAATTACCTGTTTTCCTGATGCCACCCCGACAAATTAGAAGCTTCAACGAGAGCTTCCTTCCATTTCTTGACTTGACTCCATGCTTTGCTGCCCGCGTGCCTTCCTCTTACTTTCGTTGATTCCACTTTGTAAAATACAGGCATCACATCCTGTTCATTCATCTTCTCGCACTCCAATATCTTGACCAGCTCTTCCAAACACCACGACGACGAAGCGTAGCTCTCCGAGAAGATGATGATTGCGATGAGCAATTCTTTGATCGCCCTCGTGATCGAGGGCAATATTGCCTCTCGCTTCCTTAGTTCCTTGCTATCCCACGAACGTCCTTAAGCCGGCCCAATACAAGGCCTTGCATAGATGACCCACGAAGTTGTTGCCAATGTCTTTGCCTCTGAAATTAAGGAAGACATCGTAATATCGTCTGGGCTGTGAAGAAGAAGCCATTAGAGTTGAGAGTCTTGAGACCTGGAAATTCACTTTGTCTCAGCCATGAAGTCTAAATGCCACAACTAAATGGAAATTCATACCTAGACTATTACAACAGCAACACCACAGGTTCTGATCATCCGTAGAACTTCAATCGCAGTTGAATCTGTCACAAACAGAAGCTAGGATTTTCGGCCTCTGTTTTTGCTCACAAAAGAACCGAAACAGAGCATGTATTCTTACCTTGGCGAGATCGGAACTCTAGCCTCGGCGAATGGGCAAATCAGAAACTGGACGTCCCAGACACGCTGGAGGTGAATATCGGCGTTGGAGGAGGAGTCTCGAGCAATAACTGAACACTTCGGACTCCTTCGCTGAGAAACAGGGGCAAAGAGAGCTGGTTCGACTTCGGCTAGGCAATGTGGAACGGCGATGGCGATGGTTGTTAGTGAACTGAGAACGTCGGAGAAGGTGAATTAGGCTAAGAAAACGCTTAGAGAGAGAGAGAGAGAGAGAGAGAGAGAGAGAGAAATCTCACTGAACTTCGTCTGTAAAAAATCCTGCTCTGTTTCGGTTTTTTTCTGATCAATGGTGGCCAGCACCTGGAAAACATGAAAGTCTGCAGCGATTGGAGGTGGTGAGCGGTGAATGCAAGCGGCGATTCGCGGTCCAGAAGCTAAGGAATCCTCTTGATCAGAGATAATGAAATTTCTCGTGTCCACCTCTTTGCTCCGGTATTCTCGATTCTCCGTCGGCCAGCGACCGGAGGGATCGCGGAACGGCGGATGTTGGCGTCGATTCGTGGCCGGCGAAGGGGAGGGTACCGGATAGAGGATTCCACCTTTCCAAGTGTCATGGGCATTTTTTATGGGCTCCTGTGGACTTTTAAATGATCTTGTGGGCTTATGCTGGTGGTGAATTGGATTGAATTTCTGAGCCCCGCATATTGATTGGCCGGGCTTGGGTAACTTGGATCAGGGCTTTTCCATTTTTACCAAACTGGAACCCCTTCTTTTTTGTTCTTTTCTTTCTTCTTTTTATTTGTTTTTTTTTTTCTTTACAAAAATTTATGCTTGATGGGTCGACAAAACTTCAGATGTTGACATGCAATAACATAAATACATTATCTCCAAAGAGACCAGATTTTCTATGGATGCAAGAAAAAAACCTCAATTGAAGTCCCCATTAAATAAAGTCTTCACAAGTGTTTTATTTTATATGGAATATCAGGAATCTTTACAATTTTGAGCCATCACTAAGATAGAGAATTGAAGATTCTTGGAATGGAGCACATCGGCGAGAATGGTAAATGGCTACCTTTAAGTTGTTGAATATCCGCAAGTAAATCAAGAAGAGAGTGATTTCATGGTGTACCAATAATAATTCTAATATGTCATGCGGCTTTCTTAAAATAAGAAAACAGAAGTTATACTAGTAGATAGTTAACAAAAAAAAAATATGGAATTTGGTGAACAATAAGAAATACACTCGTAAAGTAAACATAGTAGATAATATAGATAAAGTATAAAATAAAATAAAAAACTTTGGTTAGTACTTGCATGATGCAAATGAAAGATCTTACTTCACTGATGAATTTAGAATTTGGCGTTTGTTTTTTGATATTCTGTAATATGAATTGACCAAAAGAAAAAAACTGATTAGAATCTCCAACCTCTTACACTTCCAATGGTATAGAACCAAGGTTAGAAATTAAGTTTGACAATTAAAAGAGATGCTAATATAAGCATTAGATAGCTATAAAATAAGAAAAATATTGTAATAGCATGATTGGGTTGATAAACCGGGCATTATTATACTCATACATTGATAAACAAATTTTGCACTATATGCTTATGCCATTGGTGTGCCATAAATATGTTCATCTACTTAAAACATAAACTATTGAATTGTTTGGGTCAGGCCTCCGTTAATCATCCTTTTGGGGGGTCCAAACCTCTCTACAAGTTGCACACTTGAAAAGTGAAAATCCCAAGAGAAAATATTCATCATTAATGAGTCTCTTCAGAGACATTAGATGGGGGCTAAAGAAAAGCCTTGCCGCCGTCGCTCCTTATAAAATGAATAAACGCACTTAATTAGAAAACATAATTGTAAGCTAAAACCTGCATATATAAATCAGTTTATCATTTGCCGGGGAATAAATCAGATAATGAGAGGACTTCTCGCATTTGCTTAGAATCGCTTAAAGGAAGCCCATTTCAAACTTGCATTTGCTTACAATTTTGAGCTATCACTAAGCATCGCTAGGTTTGTAAAATTGTTCCTCCAAATGCAAAGAAGTTAAGAAGATAAAACAGGCTCCAAGAACTCTACTTCTGACAGATTGGATGCTCCAAGTTCTAAAAACTTTAACTTAGGAAATCCTGTCTTTGTATGGGGATCAATCAAATCTCCTCCTTTGGAAACCTGATTAACTCTGATAGCCATGGAATGTGAAGAGATTGAAGATTTTGCAACTTGTATATGGATGCATGAAGTTCCAAGAGATTTGCAAGCGTATTGAGGATTGGCATATAAACCAGCGATGGGCATTCACTGAAGTTATTGGACACCAATTTATTAGGGTCCTGCGAGAACAATAAAACAATAAGGATAGACATTTTGGACAAAAAGGAAAATCTGAGACAAGTATCCAATTCAAAACTGTCTCTGGTTTTTAACAAAAAGATAGAAGAAAATTACCAAAAATGTCCTAAACCTATTGCAATTGTGTCAATTCAGTCATAAACTTATTTTTTTGACCAATTGAGTCCTAAACCTTTTGCAATTATTCCCGATCAGTCCATCTAGCCAAAATTGGCGGGTTGACACTCACGTGGCAGCCGGAGACCTTTTTTTAATAATATTTTATTTTTGAATTATTTTATATTTTTTTTCCCCTGTCCCTCCTTCCTCCTCCTCTCCTCCCTCCTTCTTCCTTTGGCTTTGGTGATCGGCCAAAGGGGAGGGTTGGCCCGGTGACCGGCCCTTAGACTAAGGCAGCCGAGTGAGCCCTCACCAGATTCGATGAGGGGGGCCTCATGCTGGGTTTGGCAAGGGCTCACCTCGCCAGTCAGTGAGCTCACACCCAGCGACGGTAGGCCCAATGACGGTGGGGCAAGCCCTCGCTAGATCCGGCGAGGGGGGCTCGCTGTTGCATCTAGCGAGGGCCTCCTCACTAGATTTGGTGAGGGTTCACCTCGCTGTCGCTAGGCGCTAGTTGGTCACCGAAGCCAAAGGACGGAGGAGGGAGGAAGAAGGAAGAGGGAGAAGGAAAAAAAAAAAAAAAGATAAAAAAGATAAAAAAAAAAAAAAATTATTAAAAAAAAGGTCGTTGGCGTTAGCCGGCCAATTTTGGCCGAGATGGACTAATCGTAAATAATTGTAAAGGTTTATGACTTAATTAATCAAAAAAATAAGTTTATGAATAAATTGGCACAATTACAATAGGTTTAGGATTTTTTTGGTAATTTTCCCAAAAGATAGTTGCTTGTCTAATTACTGGGAACCTACATACAAAAATTTTCATGCGTGATAACTCAAAAGCATTTTCAGAAAACTTGATGAACAAGGATCAACTTCTATTTGTCCACAACCAAATAGACTGTCCTTATAGTTTTTCTAAACAAATTACAGAAGGACGATTCTGCTATTCCGTTGAGTAAAAATTGGATCACTTTTACATGCTGGTAAAGAGTGAAAGACGTTTCTAACTATCAAATTCTGTTGCTAACAAAACTTTGACCGAAAGTTATGCATTGGTAAATTAACTACAACATTTGAGAAAGTATCTACAGTTACTAGATAGTTTTAAATTACCAACTAATTTAATAATTTACCAAAATTTTTAAGTAACTTACCTATAAGTTAAACTTACGAATGTTTTATAGAAAACTAGTAAGATGCCTGTGCATTTGTATTGTTTTAAATGTTGATACCAAAGTGAATTTTCACAAGAGAAATATGATATATTAAGAAAATAATAACAAAATAAATATCCACATAAATCAAATTCTTGACCGGAGATTATGTGAAACTTTATTAGTTAATCCAAACCTCATAATGTAGATTTATCTTCTAATTAAAAGTAATCATAAGACATAATATTGCAATTTTTATTTAATAATAATATATGTATATGCAATATTTCGAGCATGTGAAACGATACGAATTGAAAAAAAATGAAAGCATCGAGTAATGATGTAAACGTCTCTCTCTTAATAACTTTCCTTGATTTTGTTGAATTCTTCACCTTGTGCCATCGATTGCTGTGGAAAAGGCGGGCAAGCTTTTGTGTGGAATTTTCATGAGAAGAAGGCTCAAGTGCTAGACCTAGCGGCCCTAGCATATCTATAGAGTAAAGGCTCTACAAGCAAAAGCAAGTAATAATCTAATTGTTTCTAACCTTGCTACTGGAGCATAGGTCTCGTCGTAGTCTATCCCTTCTTCTTGCATATATCCTTTGGCCACGAGTCTTGCTTTGTTCCTAACCACTTTTCCTTTTTCATTCATCTTGTTTCTGAAAACCCATTTAGCTCCAACAATAGAATTACCTTTTGGTTTAGGAGTTAATTCCCAAACATCATTAACGCTAAACTGTCTGAGCTCTTCTTGCATTGCTTCAATCCAGCTTTCGTCAATTAAAGCTTCTTCGATGCTTTTGGGTTCAATTTCAGAAATAAGTGCCACTACGCTAGACTCTTCTTGCCGTTTGGATCTGGTATGAATCCCTTCATTAATATCTCCAATGATGAGTTTTTTGGGATGACTAGACTTGTGCTTCCAGTTACTAGTTGGTCTGACAGATTGTTGATCTTTTTCTTCAGTTGATTCTTCAGCATTCGTTCGTTGTTGTTCTTCTGAAGTTTAAGCAACTTCAGGGGAGGTAGGCTTTGTAGAGTCTTGAGCAGGTTTAGATTCTTCAGGATGAGTCTGAATCAATTGAATTTGCAAAGAGTCTTGAAATTTGACATTCATCGACTCTTCTGTAGACTAAGTCTTCTTGTTGAATACCCTGTAAGCTTTGTTGGAGGTTGAATATCCAAGGAAGATTCCTTCGTCTGATTTTTCTTTAAACTTACCGACTCGATCATTTGCATTTTTCAAGACAAAACATTTGCAACCAAACACATAAAAATAAGAAACAATTGGCTTATTTCCTTTGAATAACTCATAAGGAGTTTTCTCTAGAATAGGCCTTAAAAATACTCTGTTTATAATATAGCATGCTGTAGAAACTACTTCAGCCCAAAAACGAGAAGAAATATTACTTTCAATTAAAATAATTCTTGCCATTTCTTGCAAAGATCTATTCTTCCTTTCCACAACTCCATTTTGCTCAGGAGTGTACGGAGAGAAGAACATATGCTGAAAACCTGATTCATTACAAAATCTTGCAAAGTCTTGATTTTCAAACTCACCTCCATAGTATGTCCGTATGCTTGAAATAGCATATCCTTTCTCATTCTGAACTTTCTTGACAAACTTTAAAAAATAAGAGAAAGTTTCAGACTTATTTGCCAAGAAGTAAACCCAAGTAAATCATGAATAATCATCCACTATTACTAGGCAATATCTCTTTCCACCAATGCTTTGAGTTCTAATTGGTCCAAAGAGATCCATATGAAGGAGTTGCAGCACACGATTAGTGGAAACTTGATTTATTGGTTTAAAAGAACTTCTAACCTGTTTTTCCAACACACATGGTGTGCATAAGTTAGATTTTTGGTACTTTAGGTTGGGTAGTCCACGGACAAGCTTCTTGAAAGAGATTTTGGCAATTTGCTTCATGTTGATGTGACCAAGCTTTCGATGTTAGAGATTCGCTTCATCTTGTATTGATATTAGGCATTGAGATCTTTCCGGTTCTATGTCCAAAAGATAAATATTCCCATGTCTACGCCCAGTAAAAGATTGAGAGAGATCTTTACTAGTTCCTGATTATGTCCCTTCATGGAAATTGATTTTGAACCCAGTGTCGCATAGTTGGCTTATGCTGAGTAGGTTGTAATTTAGTCCTTCCACCAAGGAGACATTATTGATTATGAGACCTCCAATCTTTACTGTTCCGCATCCAACAATTCTTCCTTTGCTATTTCCACCAAGAGACTTTTCCTCCATTTGTTTGAATAAGCTTTATAAAAAAATTTGAATCTCCTATCATGTGTCTTAAGCAGCCACTATCCAAATACCATTTAACCTTCTTTTTTATAGTGACCTCAATTTCACTGTTTGAGTCTGAGTCTGTATCTGTTTCAGAGTCTGAGTCTGATTCTGATTTTGCCATTAAACAAATATTGGCATAATCATTATCACTTTCTTCACATTCAATATCACTCCAAGTTTATGCTTTGAGAGCATTTCTGTATTTCTCAGCTTTTCCTTTCTTTTTCTTCAATAAATGACAGTTGGGTTTGATGTGTCCATTTTTCTTGCATTCAAAGCAAATCACATCTTTATTGGATTCATTATCCTCAATTGATTTGTTCTGAAACTTTTGAGTGCTTTGTTTCTTTCAATTGAATCTTCTTCCCTTCTTGTTCAGTTTCCTGAATCTTCTTATCATAAGTGCTAGCTCTTCATCGTCCAGATCTTCTTCAGTCTGTAACATCAGAGTCATCGTTAGATTTTAAAGCAATAGACTTCTTACCTTTGGGATCATCTTCATCATTGATTTGCTCCACTTCATAAGACTGAAGGGTGCCAACCAATTCATCTACAGAGAGTGGCATGATTCTTTGAGTTTCCCTTATTGACATCTTTACATGATTCCAATCTTTGGAGAGTCCATGTAGCAATTTGTTAACCTTCATGGGTCCTGAGATTGGCCGTCTCTGATACTTTAGACCATTTACTATTTCAATGAAGCGGCTAAACATATCAGTGATAGATTCTCATGGCTTCATCTTGAAGGCTTCATACTATCCGAGTAGAATATTGATCCTTGTTTCTTTCATTCGATCAGTTCCTTCATAGGTAATGTGCAGCTTATCCTAGACTTCTTTGGCTGTTTCATAAGAAGATATTCTATTATACTCAGTAGGAGATAATGCACAATATAAAGAGTAAATCGCTTTTGCATCAATAGCTTGTCTCTTGGTTATCTCTTCTTGAGTCATCTCACTAGCTTCTACAGCTTCTTTTCCCCTCTTTGAAACTAATGGAGCTTTATGAACGATTTCTTTTTCTACCACATCCCA
Source organism: Eucalyptus cloeziana (assembly GCA_014182715.1). Taxonomy (NCBI): domain Eukaryota; kingdom Viridiplantae; phylum Streptophyta; class Magnoliopsida; order Myrtales; family Myrtaceae; genus Eucalyptus; species Eucalyptus cloeziana. Next base: position 20,312,052 of record CM024641.1, on the reverse strand, counting down.
TTCGAGAGGATGTTTCGATCTTAGGAATGCCTTCATCTTGTTGAAGTTGATAAAACCTTCAGATTAGACTGATGGAAACGTTTTGTCAACTTCAAAACAAATAGGGGAAGTTTTCTCCAACACACCTTTCTCCACTTCCAATCCTTTTGAAGCTCAAAAGTTGCAGAGAAGCTAGCTAACTCTCTCCCCTAGCCCGTCGCAAGCCCCCGAGCCGCCGAAGCCACCGCATGCCGCCCTTCTGCGCCAGCTCGCCCGCGCGCGTCACTCTGCCCTTGCCGCGCCCAATCATTCATTCCGTCGCCATGCCGCTCCTCCTGAGCGTCCTCAGGTCGCCGTCGAAGCCTAGGCCACCGTCTGAGCTCACTTCTGCCACCGTCTAAGCTCACTTCCACCGCCGTGCAGCACCGCCTACCCGCCTACTTGCCCGCATAGCTGCTGGTCTTCCTTTGCTTACCGTTCTAGCCCCGGAGCAGCAGGCTCGGTTCCCGCTAGTTGTGGGCCTTGGGGCTCGTTTTGGGCCGCTTAGGGCCTCGTAGTGTGTCGTTGCTTCGGTGTTTGTCACCTGTCTCCGCGTTGCCATCGTGATGGACTCATCGGATTTCAAAACCGGTGAGTTTACTTATTAAACTATGCTTAGTGACTTAATGATGCTTAAGGGTTGATTAGTTTAGTCTAAGTATGGTTTAGGTGGTTAGTTAAAATGGATTAACGATTTAATTATTTCTTTCTGCATGTTAGGTGGTTAGATCATCTTAATTAGCAACTAGATAGGTTGTATTATTTATCTAGATAGGTTCAGAATTTTTCTGGGCCCATTTCGGTATTTTATTAGGCTTTTCCGACATAAGTCTATTTATAGCATTTAATGGTATTTATTTAATTAATTTTGGTATTTATTTAATTATTTATTATTCTCCAAAAATTATACCAGGATAGTCGATGATCGGAATTTCGTGCGATTGCAATGGTATACTTGGTTTATTTAATTGAGTGTTGATTTGTACAAATTGAGTGGAAATTGTAATTTTGGGTATTTATCCCAAAATTGTGTAATTTCGGTATTTAATTGGAAAATACCGAGCATTAGTTTTGTGGCATCCTAAAATTTCATGACAACCCCTGGATATACCATGAACCTTATAAGTTGGATTTTATTGATTATTGTTGCAATTTTATGGCCATGTGAGTATTTGAGATTATGAAATTAAGTGGGGATTTAAAGTAAATTGTTAAGAGCAATTATGGGCTTATTTAGTATTATTTTTGGGCCATTTAAAAGTTGGACTTTAGACCCAAAAGTGTTGGACCCAAAGTGGGCCATGAAGCCTGGCCCACGAAGCCCAAAGGAGCTGCCGTCGACCGAAGGAGGAGAGGGAGAGGCTCGGCCCATTTGGCCCATCAACCTGCATGGGAAAATGCCAAGTGGCGAGAGGGACTTACCAAGTGGCGTCGACATGCAAAGCTAATGATTGCTAATCATGCGTGGAAGGAAGAAAAGGGGGGAGAGAGGGGCGGATTGCTCAAGGGTTTTGAGCCGAGAGAGAGAGGAGGTGTCATGCGCAAGGAAGAGAGGAAGAGAGAAAGAGAGAAAGCGGGCGTGCGAGAGAGAAAGAGGAGGAGAAGACCGGCCGCCATGCACCCGCCTAGTCCCGCCGTTGAGCCCGCCTTGCCTTGCCATTGTGCTTGCTGTGATTTTGCTTGGATTAGAGGCAAGTAGAGTCCTTTGATCTACACTTTGCTTGCTGTGATTGTGTGTATTGTTTGGTGAATTTCGGAGGTGGTGGAGGTGAGAATTTTCGAAGTTATGGGAGTAGTGCCTTAGCCTAGTAATCTGTTTTCTGGAAAAACAGTCCGACTTTTGGTGATTTCGTGAGCTGCATGCAATTTTCTAGTTGGAATCTCACTTCGACTCCTTGATGAAAGTTTTAGAGGACTTCTTGAAGATTAACATATCAAAAGTTGAGTGAAAACGGACAAGTATTTGTTGGTGAAACCATTTTTCTTCAAAGATACTAGATTTGGAAACTATTATGTTGATCCCTTGCGATTCTATGAATTTTGAGAAATTATCCAGCCCGCATTTGATCTCATGTCCTTGATAAGAGTTGTAGACGACATCTTAAGGAGAAACATACTGAAATTGGAGAATAAACGGACCAGTATTGATCGGGGAAAGGATTTTTCTTGGAAAGGGTTAAATCTGGAGATTGAGCCGAGGGTTAGGGTGAGTTGTAATAATTATATCTTTTAATATAGAATGAATTAGACTTTGATTTCTTCTTGGGACTTATTCCTCTAGGTCTTGATTATAACATATTAAAATTTTAGAATTTATTAAGATCGCTTGCTAATTTTCCCAGAATTTTAGCTAAAGGAGTGCATTCTGTATTATCCGAAATTTGCTGTATTTTCAAGAATAAATAGACTGCTCTATGAAATATGATGTCTTGGGTGGTTAATTATGCTTCATATGTGGTGACATTTAGCATGTCATATAGCATCAAAAAGACTGGTTTAGACCTCGGATATTATTGCATCAAATGCTGAATTGAAAATGAGATATATATGTGAATATACATTGTGATGATAATGATACCGTCGGAGGTGTGAGCCGACGATGCCCCGGGAGTGTCGGGATGCCCGAAGTGTGTGTGCCGGATGCCCGGAGTGTGTGTGTCGGAGGGTCCTCGGGAGTTTCGGGATGCCCGGTGGTATATCGGTACGTAATTCCAGGGGATGCCTGGTGGTATGTCGGTACGTAATTTCGGAAGGCAAGGGTAACCATTTTCATGGCGAGCCTCGGCGATTCCTCGTGATGCCAGGTGGGATGCGAGATGCCAAAGTGTGTGTGCCGGATGCCCGGAGGTGTGTGTTGGAGGTTCCTCGCGACGCCAGGTTGGGTGTGAGCGATATATGAGGGATGCAAACACTGGTCCTTGGGAGAATGATGAGATCCTTTCGAATATCAAAATGGGAATTGAATCATGCACGTGTGTGTGTGCATATGGCATGTGGTATAATTGCCTGTGAAATTGAGTTGATGCTATTTGGCATTGAGAATACAATCATGATGGCATTGAATGGATCTCATGAGGATATATACATGATTGTGTGGATGACATGAATCATGCGTATGGGTATCTGCATATGGCATGAGATATAATTGTCCATGAACTTGAATTGGTATTGCTTGGCATGGGAAATATGATTAGTAAGGTCGTCAATGAATCTCATGGACATATATGTATGATGGCATGGATGATATTTGCATTTCGCATGAAATTGTGATTGTCTTGCCTATTGCATTGTGTAGTTTGATGGATCTTTAATGCTAAGTGGTTGTACTCACCCATTTAGGGACCAACATTTCAGATTGAGTGATGCCTCTAGCACCTGTCACACGTGGTACATTCTATGGCTTACCATATGATGTTGAGGTCGAGTGCACAGAGCACCCCTGTGTCGGTGTTCGTGGTTTGGTGTTTATCCAAGTCCGTGTTTTGGTCATGTATGATGTGGGCCTAACTAATGGCCCTGTAGTTCAGGAGTTCCTTTCTGTACACGTTCGACGCGACAGACTGATGATGGGGATGGGGATGCCGCCGCCACCACCAGCCGATGCACCGGGTTGGGTGTGATTGGAGCGTGTGACTGGTGGAGGACGACACTTTTTGGGATGGCCGACACTAGCTAATGGATTGATGTACATGTCTGATGTATAGTCGAGTACTTTTGAGTATAGCCGAGCTTAGTTAAAGTCTTGGCCTTTTGTTGTACCGACTCGTGAAATCCATCTTAGTTATGTAAATAAAAGTGATTCGGCCCTAAAGTATATATATATATATATATGAAAGGTTGTAGTTGGTGTGTATTGCATTGTATTATTTGGTTTGAGTACGGGTTAGGGAGATGATGAGTATGCTTCTGTTACATGAACTGCGCTGGGACCGAATAAGGTAATACAAACCCCCAGGTTGTATGGATCTGCTACGATTCAATGGTATCAGAGTGACTTGTCAATAGGGCAAGTGAAAGGTAAGCGAACTGTGGCGACCCTAACGGATCGGGGGCCGTTCGAGGGGTGCCACAGTTTTTAATGCCGAAAATGTCTTTGTGGACTATATAATTAGTGGGATTTTTAAAAAGAAAGATATTGCATTTTTGGCTCAGGCCGACCGTGTACCCACACACGATTATTTTATCGGGTATTTTCAATGTGGTGATTTATCAGCTTGTATGCACGTCAACTTGTGTGAGCTAAGATCGTTTTATCAACTTGAGTGAGCACGATCTTTTTATATATATATATATATATATATATATATATATATATATATAACAGTTATGATAGTTTTATCAGCTTATGCGAGCACAATCTCTATATTTATCAGGTTGAGCGAGCTATCTATCTATATATATTAGCTTGAACGAGCTAAGACCGTATATTGCAACTTGTGTGAGCAGTGGTGGTATTAGGGATTTAATATATGGTATTGAATTGTTAGATAGTACTGTTGGTATTGGTTTGAGCTGATTAACTGATTGATCGATGGTTTGATTTGAATTGAGTGGATTGGTTGAGATCGTGAACTGTACTGACTTGCAAGAATGAACTGAGGTAAGGTAAGTCCTCTGTCTTGTGTGTGCATAGACGGCCTTTAAGTGTATTTCCTTCTTAGTCGAAGTTTAGGGGGTGAACTTGCTGAGACATTGTCTCACCCCGTGGTGGGCTTGACTTTTCAAGTCCCTAGTGTGAAGAACCTGGAACTTGAGGCGGAAGGGTCGGGAGCATGTGCAGTTCATAAGTTCTTTTTGAAGATAGGCCTCCTGTACTTAGACCCTAGAGTTGGCCTCTGTCTGTAAACCAGATTGTTTATAAAAGCTGTGTTGATTAATTTGAAATTTGTTATCCTACTTTTCTATCCCACATTTGTTGTGGTCAAGGGATTAATAATTCGCTTCCGCATGTGTATTAAAATAAATGGGTTGGCGACGCATCCTAAGACGTCGCAAATTTATTGACCACCGAGGGATGGACACACGCTCGAGGATCGGGGTGTGATCGTCATAATATTTGCTAGTATATAAAGATTTTAACCTCTTTTAGAAGGTAAGACAATAAATACTAGAGAATTATTTTGAATTCATATTTAGAAGATAAGACGTCAATCGGTAACTTGCGAATCATCTTCATTATCTTAAGTTTTGATTTCGTTCACCTATAATTATGTAAGAGGATGGTGTATTCCACAAGTATGCATGGGGTGTCTAAATAATTTCTTTTTGGCAAAAGTTTGAGTTGGAAATGCTCATTGGATTTGTTCAATTAATAATACAAATAACTATTTCATTTTGGAATGGATCTTTAATCGAATGATTTTTTAACAAGAGGGGAAAAAAAAAACTGAGGCGAGAAACTAGCCCAAACATAGAAAGGCAGGGATTTTACCCGCCCACCCATTGGGCCACAAAAGGAAAAAAGAAATGAAAATTGAAAAAAAAAACAAAAATAAGACACACTCGCAACCCTTATACACACAGATACTATCATCAATCACACATTCACACAAACCCTAATACAAATTACTTGGAATTGACTCCGAATCTTTTCGCAAAACCTTTGCTTTTCCTTTTTGCAACGCCCCACCCCCATGCTGATGACACATGAGCCAGACATGATGCCCCTCTTCTAATATATTCAGTCTCTCCATCCGTGCATATATTTGAGTCTCTCCGTCAATGCCTTCCATCCGTGGGTCCCATAGTACGCTGGATTCTCTTCATCCTCGAAGAGTGAAGGTGGATCCATCAATCGATTCTTTTCAATCTCAACCGTCAAAGCATCCTCCAGTTGATCGGATTACATCACATATCCCAACTTTTTCACGATTATACCCATTATTCTAATATTAAGGCCAAATCATAGATAACTCTCGTCAAATTGACCAAAGTCAACTACTCCCTCCAATACTCCCCATAGTGAGTGCATTTGGCAAGAAAAATTGAAACCACACGTGATCCATATCAAATGAATTGAGAGTTCCCAGTAGCACTTTTCGCCTTTTGCCATTAACATGCGGTACGATGTTGAAAGATACTTCATTTTTTCCATCTTCTACACAAAAGACAACACGGAGATACAATCCTCCAAACTTATTGTATAAGTCTTGCGAAGTCATGAAAGATATAGTATTGTCTTCAATAGGGACAAACCCCTTTGGAATCTTTCTTCCAAGGCAAACATTCCGGTAATGAGACCAATGGCTGGAATAGCGATACTTCTGTTACATGGGAATTGTTAGAAGTATCCAAGTTTGTTATTAGTTGAAGAAGAAGAAGAATCTGATTTGAGCATATTCCTAGTAATTCCATGAAAGCTAGAGTTTTATGATAATTAGACATATTCATCCTTGCTTACGTTGGAAATCATTCGCTTGCAAGTGTTGTAGCCACCGCTAATATCAGATTGACTTCTCCCCATAATGTAACTCATAGAAACTGAGTTTACTATATAGGAAGTGAAAAATTGACAAAAAATAGAATGGCATATCTAAGAAATTAATCGTTCTCATCAGACCCCATCGTCTAATGTTCATTGTTATGAGTTCACTTTAGACATCGCCAATTCTTCAGTTCAAACCGTCCTAATTGAACTTCAACTTATTTGCAACAAACTTAATGTTATTAAAATAAATAAAAGAAAAAACTTCTACTTGCACTCAAACTAATGGAAAATTGGAAAGGAAAATCCAATGCTTGCCCTCTTCATAGACCAGCCTCATCCAACCACTTGCATCTTTTATGTCTGCTCCAACTTTATATAGAAGGAGAATCTCAAATAAGATACTCTCTATAAATAAAATTAAATCAAACTATGAAAGTAATCCACATGTGGCTAGCAATGCATGTAGTGCGACGGTCCCCTATCATAATAGCAACAAACTCCCAAGAGTGAAAAAGGTCTCATGTTGAATTAGTGAATTATTATTATTGTGTAGTTTTATCTTGGTCAGTGGAATTGATCTAGTATTATCATCAGTGTTGGTTGTTATGATCAACTATAAAATCAAGAACCACGTGTCCATTGTCCGTTAGATTTTCTAAAATTTCGACATTATTTTTCTGTAGAAGAATTATAAACATTATGTCTCTATCATTGCATCAATTTAAGATTTAATCAAGCTTTGTATACATGTGCAAAATCACTTTATATAAAATTTGTTTGTTTGTCTAGATTTTTCAGCTTTTGCATTACGTGCGCCCGACGTGCAATCCGTATCAACACACATGCAAATACACATGCAGAGAGAGAGAGAGAGTGAGGAGTCAACCGTGTTGAATCCTTCTTTCTTTGTGCCCGTTTCACTCAAATCTTATGTTTCACTTTAACTTTCTTCCTTTGTACTCATTGGATTATCTTCATGCAAAATCTCGTAGAGTAAAACTGAATCTAGCAGTTGATCATCTTAAAACAAAACCTCCAAATCATTCTCTAATGGCTTGCAAATAAGTCGGGATCCACACTTTTTTACAACTATGTTGTTATTTCGACAATTTCCATGTGAAGATAATCTAATGATAATGTGGAAATGACTCGATTCATTTGGACCAAAATGGTCTACTATCCACAATTCTTTTGGTTCCATATACTCAAGCCACACATGATCCAAACAAAATGACTTGAAATACCTGCTGTGTTTTGTGTCATTGCAATTAACAATTCCTATAACCTCAAATGGGAAAACAAAAGCTAGGATATACCACATTTTTTTTACTTGAAATACAATACAGAAAGCCATGATTAGGATCTTTTTTTATACAATACAGAAAGCCATGCTTAGGATCTTTTTATATAAGTCCTTTGAAGCCACAAAAGATATATATAACCCTCTTTATTGGGAGAAAATATTCAGTGGTTTGCAACCGCCATATCAATGGCTGACATGGCTTGCGCTTATTTACAGTTAACCAATTATAATTTGACACATAATCAATGACATGGAAATAGAGAAATTAATAAAAAAATCCCCAAATCCAACTGGACTTCTCTCTTCCTCTTCCATTTACAGCCACCGCGAGCCCAACCTCCGCGCCTCCTTCCGCCATTGCCATCGCCGGAGTCGTCGGCGTCACATCTCTCTAACTTGGTCGTCTCCTCTGCTTAGTTCCTCACTTCCAAGTCTGGCAGCAAGGGACTGGATTTGGTCGGAAGAGAATCCATGGCTAAAGCTGGTCTCTCCTTCCACCACTCAACACAAAAATCCCTAGACTGAAAGCATGCATGTTTTTTTGTCATGAGACGACCAAAATAGAAAACGATTGTGTTGAAACAGCTTTATTTGCGCCAAATCTGGAGCCTTGGCCACGAGCAACAATAGCTCGCTCACACACGACGACGACGAGGAGACACGAAAGGCGATGAAGTCCAAATCTGGAATCGTCGTCACTCCTGGCCATGGTTCCAGATATGGAAGTTTAGCTAGATTTGGAGTCTTGGCCTCGAGACTGAGAGGCCATGGCTCCAGATCTGGAAGTTCGACTAGATTTGGAGTCTTGGCTGTGAGACTGAGAAGTGGACGCAGAGGTCGGTGCTCAGATCTGTGGACGAGAGGCTGTCCATGGCCGACCACTGCTCTGCATCTCCATCTCTGTGGAGGAGCATTTGCGGCCATGGCTTAACTTTTGGGATAATGGAGAGGGGGTGGACAGGGAGGTCGACCTGAACGTGACGATCGACCATCACTCAATAGCCAAATCTGGTCTACTGCTCAACGGTTTTGAGCTCGAAACTTGCTCGTCCATGGCTGCCGTCGATGAGTTCAACGGCTTTGCCGCGGTCCATGGTGGCCACAGTGGGGCGGTGGCTCAAGGATAGCGGCGGTAGCGGCAGCTTGGGTGGAGAGAGAGAGAGAGAGAGAGAGAGAGAGAGAGAGAGAGAGCACTCGCGAGAGAGAGAGAGAGAGAGCACTCGCGAGAGAGAGAGAGAGAGAGAGAGAGAGAGAGAGAGAGAGAGAGAGAGAGAGCACTCGCTATTTCCGTCATAGATGTAGACTGTAGATAATTTTCAAAATTGGCACCTAAAAAAGGAGGAGAGAGAGAGAGAGAGAGAGAGCACTCGCTCTCAGACTTTTGCCTTGCCTCTTTGCAGGGCATGTGAGTCGAAACCCACTCCTGAAATGAAATCGTCCCCACCCCAGTCCTTCCCTGAGAAGGTGGGGATTTGAACCCTCAACCTCTCCCTTCCAAGATGGAAGGGTGGCCACTGGGGCGAACCCCCAGTACTTTTTGCATGAGTATTTTTTGCATTTCCTTATAGCAACCTTCACCCAAATATACATATATAATCACCTTTTATATGTTTGGTTTGAAAGAGAGTATTTTTTGCATGAGTATTTTTTGCATTGCCTTATAGCAACCTTCACCCAAATGTACATATATAATCACTGTTGACACCTAAATTTTGGCAATCTAGTCATTTATTTATTGCATAGAAAATTATGGGCCAATTTTATCCCTGAAAAAAATATTAATTGCATAGCATATTAATATAGGTACATTTGTTTTAATTTGCATTTTGTGCATTTAGTTATTAGATCGGTGGCGGATGGGTCGAATTAGTGGTTTTGAGTTTTAAATTAACAGGTCAGACTAAGCCCATGGAGAGTGCAAATTGGCCTGAGCCCGTTTTCTTTTAATGACAAAAATTACCTAAATTGAGATTTGAAATTAGGATTTTTGAAATTTAATAAAATCAGGTTGTCATCTTGTCTTTAAAAATCAGTAGAAAATATTCAAGACATAAGGAAAATAATAGGATTTTTGTGATCCGCAAGTTATAGGAAAATCTTCGTGTATATTGAAAAGTGGATGAAATATTTCACGAAGATCACATCTTTATTTGCCTATAAAGGGAGCCGTGTACGATGAGAGAAGGGGGGAACTTCTTTGGGGCTTCTCTTTGTCAAATAAAAGAAAAGAAAAGTCAAAAAGTGAAAATAGAGAGAGAAAAGAGAGAGAGAGAGAGAGAGAGAGAGAGAGAGAGAGAGAGAGAGAGAGAGTATACGAAGAGACGGGTAGGAGGAGAGAGAAAAAATTTTAAAAGGGAAAAAGCATAAGCCAAAGTTTAATCGGCAGGGGGATTGGATGTTTACTATTCATCCTCTTCCCCCTACACTCGCCGGAATTTGATGCCCGCAGACCGACGGCTCCTCCTCACCAACATTGCCGACCTAGCTTTTCCGCGAGCCTAGCCCTTCAAAGCGGACTTGGAGCCCAACGAACAGCCCTCTACTTTGACAACTGCGTTGTGCCGACGCCTTCGCCTGCTGTCTCCGACGACCCGAAGCTGCTCTATTCCGCCTGCTGTTACGGACGACCCGCGATGCTGCCTCCAGTCGATATCGTCGTTCCGCCTGTTGGCTTCCGTTGCGGAGGTCTCTGCCGCCTATTGCCAGTCACCGTCGCAAATCCCTTGACGATCTGTCGTCCCTGCTCTATTTGTGAGTCAAGCCGCCTAGCTTTGTCTTTGCTCGACACACGGCCGGCCGACGCTGTTCCGCCCCTCGCCGTTGTGACCTGCCTCCATCAGCCCAACGTCTCGCACCGATCCGACGGAGCCATTTCCTTATCCCACGACCCAGCACCGCGCTTCCACCGAGCTAGTCTCCGCCCTCCACTGTTGCACCAATCGTTGCTACGGATCCGGTTGTGCCCCTCGCACGTGTTTGCTGCCCACATCTTGCTGCTTGAGCTCGCTTTCACCAGAGCTCCGACCACAGAGATCAACCCCCCTCGGCGACCCATCATCACAGCCACCATGTCTAGCCGCGCAGAGTCTCCATTGGGGTTCAATCTACCGATTGGATTTTTGGAAAATTCAAATTTAGGTAGAAATTTATTTTATCGATAGGTTTATTTTTAAGTAAGTTTAATTTATTTAGGTAAATTTACTTTATTTTATTTTAGTTTTGATGTTTTATTTCTTTGTTTGAAATAGTTCCCAATGCATGGTTGAAATCCCTGATGTAATGTCCGATTCGCAACTGCATGAATTTTTATTCAATCTATAAGACTTTAGATGGAATAATTATTCACGCGGGAGTAAGATTGATATTTTGATCTTTAGGACTTAAGATCAATTTATTGATTTTATTAGCAAGATAATCGAGTTTGAATTTCAAATTGAGTGATGGATAATGTTTTTGATGACCATGGATGATTTGGCGTTTATCTTTTAATTGTTTTGTTTATCCCGAAAATATAAAAAAAATTGCATTTGCATTCCATGTAGATTATAATTGATTGCATGATAGTTAGTTATTTTTAAAATGCATGTTTAGAAGGCATTTAGAATAGATAACATTTCACTTTAGTTAGATTTTTATTTTTAGTGATTTTAATTACGAATTTTCATAAAAGAAAATATAGAAAAAAAAAAAAAAATCATGCGCATGTCATGTTTCATGAAATGCCCATCATCTAATGATTATTGTTAGATTCATTTAGTTAGAAATTGCCCGTCATTAGAATTAAGTCATTTAGTTAATTTAGATTGGATATTTAATTGTTGCATTTCTTTAATTTCGAGTTTCATGAAAAAGGAAAAAAAACTTAGAGTTAGGGCATTCTTTGCACGTCATTGCATACTAGGGTAGCATGTTTAATTTTATTTTCTACTTTGTTATAGTTTGAGATAATTTTCTTTATGATAGACTGCATGCTTATATTTTATTTATGTCATATAGCTTAGATCATATTGCTTGTCATGTCATTGCATATTAGATTAGTATTATTGCGTTGCATATAGATTAGATTCTCATTAAGTAAAGCGAAAACAAAAAGAAATTACATGTTAATTCGAAATCATATCTAGGATCGTCGATGTGAATTTTGATCTAACAAAACAGATGCTTTCGTTGCTACGAGGTAAGTCTTGCATTTTTTTATTTGCTTTCTTGGGTGTTAAACTAGTGGATTGCACACTCGCATGATCACCTCACATGTTAGGGTAGTAGATTTAAAATCAATCCAATATGCTTGCAAAAAAACATTTTTGAAAATAAAAAGAAATGGTACTGAAAGGGCACTAGAGAGATCTAGTGTAACAAAGTCCTCGTACTCTTAGTCTCTGGTTCGTAGAACTAAAATAATTCTCCCATTATTTTACTTAGGTGTCTAATCGATCTATCGTAAACCGATTAGTGGCAACTCCTAGATAATAATCATTTGCATGTTAAATATTTGAACCTCAAGTCACGAATTGGTATGGGCTTGGGAGGGCCCGAGCTAAGTTTAAAGACTTAGTAGTCTATTAGCCTAAACTTATGTGGTGCACCCGAAATTTAGGTCGCGACAATCACTTTTTATATGTTTGCTTTGAGTATTTTTTGCATGTGTATTTTTTGCATTGCCTTATAGCAACCTTCACCCAAATATACATATATAATCACTTTTTATATGTTTGCTTTTCTCCTCTCCACCAATACACAAACACTCCATGCAACCATTAAGGAGAACCCATTGTAGAGGAGAGAGAGAGAGAGAGGGAGAGAGAAAGAGAGTATTTTTTGCATTGCCTTATAGCTACCTTCACCCAAATATACATATATAATCACTTTTTATATGTTTGCTTTTCTTCACCAATAGAAAAACACTCCATGCAACCATTATGAAGAACCCACTGCAGGAGCAGGGGAGAGAGAGAGAGAGAGAGAGAGGGAGAGAGGGAGAGAGTCAGAGAGAGTCTAATGTGACATCCCAAATTTCTGATTCTATTTTCAATTAAATGAGACGAACTTTTCATCAACGCGCTTATAGTTCAATTCTCCGAGTTGATCACTCACGAGATAACTAGTCTATCAGGTGAAGCCGTTAAGGAATTTAAATGCAGTAGGCTTGAGAATCTGACCATGAATCGATTGCTCGACCGTATTAATCTGTAAGGATCATTATGACACTATTAGAATGGAACAGAGATCGGTAATAGGTCGATTCGACTAAGATATGTGATTAGAGTGTGGGTGATTCCACCTGATTTCAATATCCTTGTCGACCGACATTAAACTGATTTTTCTATCGTTTTGGGTACCCTGTGTCCGTATTTAAAATTTGGAGATTTTCATGACAACTGAGAGTCGCCAATGTGTCGAAGATTATGTCGTGGCTTGAAAATAATCAACTACGGGTCAATTGCACTGAGAATTTCTAAAAGCTACCCGGTAGATTAGGACGCACTCAAATCGTGCCAGATTGAAATTAACCGTGATTTTAAACCCAAATTCAGAAATTTAAAGTTCTGTCATGTCACAATTCATTTTAGGAACGTCGACTTATCCTCAAAAGATTTTTCTGCAAATCAAGATTTTCGGTGGAAAAGCAAAGTAAAGCCGTTTTTGTTCGGGATTGTCAGAGGGCCGTTTTGATCGAATCTTTAGGATGCAAGTTGGATCATTTGACGGGGAAATTTCATAAGAAGGTTGAGGACACATGGATTGATTTTATTGAGCTTCGATTAGATGGAATTGAATGAGAATTGATTGAATTCAAGTTACAAATGTCCAAAATTCGTAACTCCCTTGGCACACAACATTTTGGACACTTAATCAAGCTTATTGAGGAAGCTAAAGAGAGGAAATGGATGAGGGGGGTGGGCCGGCCATGGTGGGGGTAAAAGAGAGGGGGATTGGACAAGTGTTGAAGCTAGAAGAGCTCTTGGGGACCCCTTTGTTTCAACAGCCCATCTTCCTCCATAATCTAAGGCTTTCTCCATTGTTGTCCTCCTTTGAGCTCCCAAGAACCAGCAAAACCAAACCAATCCTTTCCCTCCTCAAGCACACGCCCATCCGACCACCAAACCGCCGCTCCATCTGTCGTTGCAAGCTGCTGGTCGCCGCTTGCTGTCCAGCTCGTCTGCACGCCGTCTTGCCCAGCTCGCACCACCAGCTGTTGTTCCAAGGATCCCCGGTCGTCAATCAACCACCGTCAGACTGCCGGAGCCACCGCCCACACTCGCCTAACCTCCGCCTGCCCGTTGCTACTCCTCCTTCGCCGTTCAGCCTTAACCGCCGCCAGTTCCAGCTTTTCTTTAGCAACATCAGTAACCGAAGATAACAAGAAGTTCCAGATTTCGAGGCCCACTTTTAGTATCTTCCCGGCCTTCGTTGGTGTTGCCGCTTCAGGGTTTATCGACCTCCTTGGCCTCGTGGTCGTCGTGAACTCACCGACGCACAAAACCGATGAGTTTATTCTCTAAACCTCGCTTAGTAAGTTAATTATGCTTAAGGGGTGTTTAGATTAGTCTAATTAGGTTTAGGTGGTTAGATTAGATTATTCTAATGTAAATTAAATTAGTTGTATGATTAGTTTAATGGATGTTTAATTATGGCTAATTATATGTTTAAATTAGTGTAATCTAGTTTAAGCCCTCATTAATTATTTTTAATTAATTAATTATTTCGAATTTATAAATATTATTTTATTAAATTATATTAATAAAATATAATATTTTATTATTGAATTTTCGGAATTTAATTTAATTATTTAGTATTTTTGAAAATTTTGTTGGGATGGCTAGTCGTTAGAATTTCGTCGACCGATCGCAAAGAGTGCGGTCAATTTGTGCTTATTATATGTTTAATTGAGAAATTGAGTGATTGATGATTATGGTTAATTATTCCAAAAGTGTGGAATTGTGTGAAATTGGAGAAGTTTTGGTATTTAACTTGAAAATACCTAGTGTCGGCTTTTGGCATCGTAATTGGTTTGTGGGACCAGTTTGTATCAATTGATTGAATGGATGTTTATGTGGGGATTTATTCCAAGGATGTTTAGTGTCGATATTCGATTGGATTTTTTATCGTGAAATGTTGTGAGTGGATCTAGAAAATCGTCGAAGTTCAACTATGCCCTATTGGACCGCAATATACCATCGAATTTGGAATCGGTCGTGTCCACTAAGGCCATGATTTACCGCCTGATAGAGGTCGTGCTTATTATGGCCGTGATCTGCCACCTATTAAAGGTTACGCCCATTGGGCCGTGATTTCCACCTAAGGATCGGTCTTGTCCTTTGGACTGCGGTTTATAGTGAATGGGTTGATTGATTATTGAAATGTACTAACGTGCAGGAAGGGACTGAGGCAAGGTAAGTCCTCCATCCTATTTGTGTGGCTAGAGCACCCTGGGGTTTATTTTTTTCCTAATCGAGTTTTAGAGGGTAAAACTCGTTGAGACATTGTCTCACCCCATTATGACATAATATTTTCAGGTCCCTAAATGGCGGATCCTCCGGAGCTTTTTGGTAGACCAGTGAGGGTCACTGAGAGGATTTTTTACTATGCCGATTCCGGAAGTCATTGGGTCTATGACCTTGCAGTGACTACTGTATGGGTCGATGAGAACCTTCCTCATAGGGTCCCCCATCGATTTAGAGTGTGGTATCGCTACAGACCCGATGGATTCTTGGATGGTCCTCTCAAGTGTTTTGATATTCCCCTTAGTATTATAGATGCCGCTCTAGGTAAGAGTGTTCTTGATCCTCCAGATGGGTTGGTGGAAGACCCGACGCCCCCAGTGCCTGTGAAGACTGAAGAGCTGGCGAATGGATGTGACTAGCTAGTCTTAGGACAGTTTAGTTTTTGAGGACTGATCTTCTATAAATCTTTTGTTAATAGCCTAGTTCTGTAAATGAACTGGTTTGATGTGTATAAAGGTGTGTGGTTTGGATTTAAAAATGTGATCCTACTTTTCTATCCCAATTGAGTTTATCTGGGGATTATTTACCTACTTTCGCATATGCATTAAAATGAATGGGTCGGCGACGTGACCTGGGAAGTCGCTTTTCTATTGACCGCAATGGGATGTGCATGTGCTCGAGGTTCGAGGTGTGACATCTAACCTCAAGCTTAATCATTCACGGGGAACCCATTATGAACCAGTTCTTGAGATGAATATAATTCAACGACCTTAGTGTCACATATGTTGGAGGGAAGTCTACTTAGGGATTTGCATCTATTTGCCTCTAGTCTTCTCAATTTCTTGGGAACCTTGGAGATCTTTTGTAGTTGTCGACAATACGAAACATCCAAACCTTCCAAGTTATAGAGTTTTATTGCAACCTACCCCTCGGGGAAGGGAATAAGTTTAGGGGTATTGCCTTAAGATAGGGTCACGGCTTATAATTAGGCACGGGCTCTCCCAAACTCATACCCCGCGCGACGTTGAGGTGTTCAAAAAATTTTGTAATAAGGAGTCGCCACTAATCTATTGCAGTCAGCTAGAAAAGGCATTGGGTATACCTCACTTCTTACACAACTAGAGAGTCTAGGTTTAGGGACTTGATTACACTAATTAACCAATTAGTGCTCTTTTGGTATCTAATCTTGTTCATTTTAAAAAAGAAGAAGATGTTTTTGTTAGGCAATCTGAATTGATTTTATACCTATCTACTAACATGTGAGATGATCATATGGGTGCACAATCATTAAAATAACAATTAGTAGCCAAGGAAAACGATTAAATAAATTGCATGGAAGAGCAAAAATTTAACATCAAAGAAAAGATAAATACTAATCCTAACTAGACTAAAGGGAAGCCAAAATCAACATACCAAAATTGCACAATCAAGGGTATTCGTCTTTAAGGACAACTAAAACCTCTTGAGCAATATTTTAAATTGAAAGACTTCCATTTTTTAGGAGAAAATAAACTAAGAGATTAATTTTAACCTCTTTGAAGATTTTTTAATTCATTTTTTCAGTTTCTTTTTGAATTTTTGGGAAAAAATTGAATTTTTTGAATTTTCCAAAACCTTTTGATTGATTTTTTTTTTTTTTGGTGTCTTTCTAATGACTACTGAAATTTTTAGAATATTCTGAATTTTGGAATTAACTGACAATTTTTGAATTTTCCTTAATTTTCTAATTTTTCACTTTTTTATTAATTTTTTAAAAATATCGAATTTTCAATATTTTCTTAATTTTTTTTTAAATTTTTTAATTTTCTTTGAAAGTTGTTGAATTTTCGGAAATTTTTTGAATTTTTATTATTTTCGAATTTTTTATTTCTTTGAAATTTTTCTGATTTTTTTGAAATTTTTAACATATTTTTAATATTTAATGTTATTTTATTCAAAACAGTCCTAACCTCGGTAAATCAAATCCGGCCCATTGACCCGACTCGACAACCTGGACCGACCCAATTGGATTAAAAAGGAAAACTTTTTTTAAAAATTTGTTTAATTAATTTAAAAAAAAATTAAATGATTTTTGTAATTCCTTTTTTTGTCTTTTCCTCACTTCGTCCTTTTCCCCTGCACATTCTGCTCGTTGGTCCTTCCCGAAGCCAACTTTTGCATGTTATAGTTTTCTATTTTTTATTTTTTTGGTTTTGGTTTTTCCTTTTTCCTTTTTTTTATTCTTTATTCTTTTTTTTTCTTTACTTCGTCCCTTCCCCCCTGCACGCCTTCAACCCAGCTTCGTCTTCAGCCTCTCGCCCCTCCTTCAACGAAGCCGAAGGTCCACAGAAAACCAGAACATCAACCTTGCTTCTTTGATGGCAAAAAAACAAAAATTATTTTCCAAGCACTAAAAGAATCTAAGCTTAAATAAAATGATTTAAGCCTCTTGCAAACTATGCCCGTCTACCTTACAACCACTGTTCACGGCCACAGACACCTTTCAAAATCACCAGTCAAGGAATGCTTATCCGAAAAGATGCCGTGCATATGAAAACGTTGAAACACGAACATACGAAACGGAAGGTAGTAGCGAGGACCTATTAAAACCCATTTGACAAGCCAAAGATCCGGGAACGCAAGGAGGACTAAGAACGGATGTAGGTATTTTGGTCAGACATTTCGTCGAACACGCCGAGGGCATCGGCCAAACGGAAGTTTCGCATTTATTGGAGACACGAAATTATACCAAAATCAGCGAGCAAGGTTCGACTTTGTAGCAGAAACAACTGATTATGCTTAGTGTGAACAAAATAATGGTAAGAAACGGATGCAAAGAAAACCAAATATGGGCATCTAACCTGGGCGTTTCATCAAGCATATGGCGTACACTAAAGAAACAAGAGATCTTTGCCTCGACCAAGACTCAAACGTGAGACTAGTTCCTAACCGAACATGCCAACTGATGGTTTTAATTAGATGGGCTTAAGGCCCGTCCGCCCTTGATGGGCCTAAGAGCCCGGCCCGCAAGAATAAGGCCCGTGGAAGTAGGGACCTATAAAAGGGATGAGAGAGAGAGAGAACATACCTTTTGGCATTTAGTGCATACATTCTTCTTCTCCTCCAAAGTACTCTCTCTCTCCAAGACGAAGAACAAAGTCAAGAAGCGACTCCGTCTTCCCTTCACGGCGATTTGTCGTCATCGGATCGAACAAGATCGAATTCTCTTCCTCTTTACGGCATCGGTGTCTAATCTGTGGCTAACAAGGTACGCTCGAATCCGTGGTGTGCTTTACGATCGGTGATACGTGATTTCTTCCCGGGCTTGTCTTCCGCATTGATTTAGGGGTTCGGTTTTAAGTGTCGAACGTTTTGGGATCCGTCGATCCCAACATTGGTATCAGAGCCTTAGTTCACGTTTTTCCCGACCAATTTGATGTTTATGATTGTTTTTTTCGCAAAAGCATTTCGGCCGTACGGATCGGGGCGAGAAATCCCGACACCCGAGCGTTGTTCGCCATTTTTTTCCGACTTTTCGTAAGTCGAAATCAAAATCTGATGGCATAGAGAGGAAGGCGACGTCGAGACGAGTCCGGCGACATGTTGCACGCCGCCGGGGGACGCCGCACGCGCCCACACGCGCGGCCAGAAGGCGCTGCGCGTGGGCGCGACGCGCCTGACGCACGCGCCCCGTCCCCGCGCGTGAGGCACACGCGCCGGTCGGCGAACCGGCGCATGCGTGCCGCCGGCGGGCGAACCGGCACGCGCCGGTCCATGGACCGACGCGTGCCGACGTCACCCAACGGTTGGTAACCACCGGGGTGACGTCATCGTTGACGTCGCGCCGACTGTTTTGGCCGAGCGGTCACCGGCCGGCGATTCGACCGACGACCCGACTCGACCCGCCACGCACGCGCGCGGCACGTGCGGCCGACGCCAGCCCACGCACGCGCGCGGCACGTGCGGTCGGTCCGTCTGACCCGTGCGACCGGTCCGACCGGCCCGACCGGTCCAACCGGTCTGACGACTTGACGACTTCCGTTGACCGTTGACCGTTGACTTCGTTGACCGTTTATCGTTGACCGACGACCGTTGACCGTTGACCCAAAAAAAAAAAAAGGAAAAAGAAATGTTTCTTTTTTCAATTATGTCTATGTGGATTATATATAATCCATTTTTGTTCTGCATTTGTTGCAGGAACAATACCTTCCCGTAAGCCGCGCGCATCAGTGCACACAATGTCAGATGAACAAAAGGAAAGGCTTTCAAGGTTGATAGCCGATTTGAATGATTATCGATGGGAGAGTGACGACATAATTGATCATGTCATAGAGGTCAACAACAAAATTCAAGAGGTCATTTGGAACGATTATCCCATGCCAGATATTCAGATGGTGCGATTCTTTATCAACAACAAAATTCAAGGAGTGTTGAATCGCCTTTGGGAAGTCAAAGGATTTACTAGATATAAAGAGCTAATAATGGAATTTGTGGATGAATATCATCGGGTTGGAGCCACGAAGACTGCGACCCAAGAAATGACTTCGATTAGGCCATGAATGAATGTGCGTAGGAGAAATCCTAAGGGATATCCATCTGTTTTTCCATGGCTGTCGAGGATGCCTGAAAATTTTACAGAGAAAAAGCAAAAGAAATTGCACCATGTAGCTGCTTTCCCTATTAGTTGTATGATGCCTCGTTTTTAGATGTTATGGCTGGTATTTATTGAGTGTTCTTGGTGGACATCTTATGTAAAGTTAACTACCTGATTGTTGTTGTTGTAGCAACCTATATGTTAGCCATATTATGTGAAAGCATTATTATTTTATTGTATGTCAATTATCCGTTGCTTTTCGTTATTGCTGGTTGCTGTGGGTAGTTAGCTGTGGGTAGTTAATAGAAGTTTTTGTAGCTTCATAGAATTGATTTTGCATATGACAATCATATTAATGATAGTTTTTAAGTTAGGATTTTTGGAGGATGATTGGAAACATAGTGACCTTTTGATTCTGAAACCTTACTTAAAATTATTAATTAATATGATGGGTTTGTGCAAAATAGATGCATAAGTGATAGGCATTAATATTTCGTGCATATGTGTCTGATATGTTCAGATCGATGGATTCAACAAATAAGAACATCATTGCTAATTTGAATAAAGAGGACAAATTGAACGGCGAGAATTGTGAAATATTGAATATGAGAATTCAATATTTGCTGGAAAAGCAAGAAGCACTAAAAGCTCTTGACCATGTTATGGAAGATCTAGAGGATGCTGTGCGCCACCTTGAGCTAGCTGATCTACGCCTCAAGGCATTTGAGCAGGATATAGATATTTGTTGTGTTGCTTTAAGCTCAAAAGGGGCTTCAAGCTCTAAGCGCAAGCATATTGATTCGTTCAATATGTGGGAAAGCAAGGGATCAAGTCTTTCTTGCAAGAAACCAAGAATTAACCAACAAAAGAGAGGAAAACGTTCTCATGTGAAGAATATCTCAAGGGTGAAATGTTACAACTGTGACCAAAAGGGTCACTATGCCCGCGATTGTCGCGAGCCAAAGAAGGTACACACCCTTTGTACAATTGTGAACTTTGCATATGTGTCAAGTTCTGTATTCTTGACTGAATCTAATCCTCTGTGGACTGTGGATTCAGGAGCGACAGACCATGTAGCGAAGGATAGAGGATCCTTCGTGGAATTCCGACGAGTACCAACTGGATCTAAATGGATCTATGTGGGAAACAACTCCAGAGCTGAAGTGAAAGGAATTGGCACATGCCAACTGAATATGCGTGGTGGACGCACTTTATTCCTACATGATGTGTTGTATGCTCCGGAGATTCGTCGGAATTTAGTGTCTATTTTAGTGTTGGTTAAATTAGGTTTTAATGTGAACTTCCATAATAAATGTGTAAATTTGTATTTGGATACAAACTACTATGGTCGTGGTTATTTTCTGGATGGTTTCATTGTATTAGATATTGACTATGTTAATGCAAATTTTTGTTATTCCCTTCTCACATCTCCTAATTCATATGATAATGATGTGAATGTGTGGCATGCTAGACTTGGTCATATTGGCCAACAGCGTATGAATAGACTAGCCAAAGAGGGCTTGTTGGGCAACATTGAAAAAGTCGATTTGCCCATATGTAAGCATTGCCTAGAAGGGAAAACGACAAGGAAACCATTTGGAAAAGGTAAAAGAGCTGAATTTCCTTTGCATTTAATCCATTCTGATGTCTATGGTCCTATGAATGTGAGAGAAAGGTATGGGGCTGTTTATTTCACCACTTTTATAGATGATTATACTCGATTCGGATATGTCTATTTGATTTCTCACAAATCTGAAGCAATAAGTTGTTTCAAAACGTTTATGAACCTGGTAGAGAATCAATTAGACAAGAAAATAAAAGCATTGAGATCCGATCGAGGTCGAGAATATTTATCCGATGAGTTCAGAAAATTATGTGATGAAAAAGGAATAGAAAGACAATTGTCTATTCCATATACTCCTCAACAAAATGGTGTTGCGGAGAGAAGAAACAGAACCCTACCGGAAATGGTTAGGTCCATGATGGCGCATGCTAACTTACCTATCACCTTTTGGAGTGATGCGTTGTTAACTCCGCTGCCTATATACTTAACCGAGTGCCTTCCAAATCAGTCACTTCCACTCCATATGAGTTATGGACAGGTAGAAAACCGGACTTAAGTTTTCTTAAGCCATGGGGTTGTGCTGCCTATACACATGAGTCCTCTCACAAGTTTGGGAAATTGGGTCCCGTGAGGAAAGAAGAGTATTTTCATAAGATACTCGAACACTCAAAAGGGTATGTGTTCATAGGTGGGCAGGAAAGTGGGAGTATAACTGAATTTGAATCACGGGATGTCACATTCTTAGAGGATGAATTTCCTAAGAAGGGCGAAATAGGGAAAGACAACTCCCTATTTGAAACCTCGGATCAAGATAATGATCTTAGTGGAGTTCGTTCAAGTGGGAGTAATATGAGAAGTGATTAATTGAATTCAACTCATTCTCAATTGCAACCACATAATGAGACAACATCATCATTATCTAATCCAAGTGGAAGCATAATGGGGAATGATGTGCAAAGTGTACAAACTCCCATACGGCGAACAAGTCGCCAAAGTATTCCCCGTCGACGTTTTGACATTGAAGGGGAAACTTTTATGGTTGCTTCACAAGATGAGGATGAGCCTAGAAATATTAATGAGGCTTTGAATTGCCCTAGTAAGGAAAAATAGATTCATGCAATGGAAGAGGAAATTGAGTCAATGAAATCAAACCAAGTCTGGGAACTGGTTGATCTTCCAAAAGGACGCAGAGCTATTAGGAACAAGTGGGTTCTCAAAATAAAGCGAAAGGCTGATGGCTTGATAGAAAGGCATAAGGCTCTCCTTGTGGTGAATGGGTATAATCAACATGAATGAATTGATTATGAATACATGTTTTCTCCTGTAGTGAGATTTACCTCGATTCGCATTATTCTAGCAATAGTAGCTAGTATGGATCTTGAATTACATCAGATGGATGTAAAGACTGCTTTCCTCAATGGAGAATTAGAGGAAGAAATATACATGGAACAACCTACTGGTTTCATAGTGAAAGGCCAAGAAGAAAAGGTATGTCGACTTTTGATATCGATATACGGCCTTAAGCAGTCATCGAGACAATGGTATATACGTTTTCATAATGCCATAATGGCATATGATTTTACAATGATTGATGAGGATCATTGTGTATATATCAAAAGATGCAAGGATCAATTTGTGATCATATCATTATATGTTGATGATATACTGATTGCCGGAAGCAATATGAAGTTTGTTCATACTGTCAAGAGTTAGTTGTCTTCCAACTTTGAGATGAAGGATATGGGTGATGCCGCATACATTCTTGGAGTTAAGATTTCAAGAGATCGTTCGAAGAGATCGTTGTCTCTTTCGCAAGAAACATATATAAATAAAGTTCTTGAACGATTTCGTATGCAAGATTGTAAACCCATAGACACTCCTATTGCAAAAGGTGAAGGATTGAGCCATAGACTGTGTCCGAGGACTCCACAAGAGAATGAACAAATGAAACATGTTCCTTATGCTAGTGCAGTTGGGAGTTTGATGTACGCTATGATGTGTACAAGACCCGACATATGTTTTGCAGTTGGAATGGTGAGTAGATACCAATCCAATCCAAGGTCCAACACATTAGAAAGCCGTTAAGAGAATACTGAGGTATCTAAAGGGAACTGCTGATTATACGATGAGTTATCAAGGAAAGGATCTGCGACTCAAAGGCTATTTTGAAACTGATTAGGGAGGAGGTATAGACGAAAGGAAATCTACCTCTAGGTTTGTTTCCTTATTGAATGATGGCACCATATGTTGGAGCAGTAAGAAACAAACGTGTATAGCCTTGTCCACGATGGAAGCTGAGTTCGTGGCATTATCAGCAGTAATATAAGAAGGAGTTTGGCTTAAGAGATTTTTGGATCATTTAGGTGTTATTGAGAAAGCTGCAAATCCATTATTAGTTAATTGTGATAGCCAAGCAGCTATAGCGTACACCAAAGATCCAAAATATCATGGCAAGACCAAACATATAGATACCAAGTATAACTTTGTCAAAGATATGGTTGCACGAAAGGATGTGAACTTACAGTACATATCTACGCATAAAATGGTAGCAGATCCTATGACAAAGCCAATACCTAGAGATGTGTTTTGTGGTCATGTAAAATCTCTAGGATTGCGTAGAGTCTGATATACTGGATATTGTAATTTCCCCGAGTTGTTAACATTTAATGAATTTGTGTTTTCATCATTAATGCCTATGAATCTTTGTTTGATCTTTATGCATCTTAATGCTCAGTGCATTACTTTATATTGAGAAAGTATGTCGGACAGATAAGAGATTAGCCCACTCACACGGGTAATTGCCTCTATTTACTATGTGATAAATAGAGATGAGACGGTTTTTTAAGCTTATTATCTAGGTGATAATCGAGAGCTCAAGCTTAAAATACGTATGTCGCCTTAACTGAGTGTTAAGATGAGGACATAGTATTTACGATGTCCGAAAGTAAAATAACCCACACATTTTACTTTATCTGTCTAAGATGCCAGATGTGAGTTCTGATGAATTTTTGTGAATGAGTAAATACGTGAACTCAAGTTAGACATTGGGTATGTCTGAACTATCATTTGTACGATATTGATTGTGTAGACATACGCTCCATGGGAAATGAGTTAATACCGTAATACGTATTTCATACTACGTATGCATGAGACGACTTATAAGAGTGGCAAAAATTTGATCTCAACTTTTATGACGTGTGAGACTCTTGAGGAAAAGAATTCTTCAATTTTAGTGCCCTCATGACTCTTACTTATTCTCAAGATTTATATTTAGTGTTTGCTATCTTAGAATGTTGCCAATGATCATGAGTTGATTCGATCTAATGGGACATTTCTAGAAAAGCAAGTTGAACGGAAATTGAGAGTTTGAAGGAAAGAGGAAGATCGGATTTGTAGAATCACATTGTGGTTTTGTATTCACAGGTCGACCAATTATGATTGTCTTTGGGATAATCATAATTATGAATACAATATATATATATATATATATATATATATATATATCATTGTTTAAATGAGATTAAGAGAGATATAAATGTGATCGATCGATCTAGGGTACTGCATACTAAATTTACTCGGAAAGTGATGTCCATTATGAGCTGCTATATATTCCTAACAGATGTATAGCAACGAGCTCTCAAAGTATGCTGGTCGCACGGATTATTCACCGGTATGAATGTTGAAAGAGGAAAAGAGGATTTTGTTCGACCCACCATGCAAGTGGGAGTTGATGGATTTTCAATTGATGGGCCTAAGTTGGGCCTATCCGCCCATGTTGGTTTTGGCCCACCATGTGCGAGTGGGAGATGCTGGTTTTAATTAGATGGGCTTAAGGCCCGTCCGCCCATGATGGGCCTAAGAGCCCGGCCCGCAAGAATAAGGCCCGTGGAAGTAGGGACCCTATAAAAGGGATGAGAGAGAGAGAGAACATACCTTTTGGCATTTAGTGCATACGTTCTTCTTCTCCTCCAAAGTACTCTCTCTCTCCAAGACGAAGAACAAAGTCAAGAAGCGACTCCGTCTTCCCTTCACGGCGATTTGTTGTCATTGGATCGAACAAGATCGAATTCTCTTCCTCTTTAGGGCATCGGTGTCTAATCTGTGGCTAACAAGGTACGCTGGAATCCGTGGTGTGCTTTATGATCGGTGATACGTGATTTCTTCCCGGTCTTGTCTTCCGCATTGATTTAGGGGTTTGGTGTTAAGTGTCGAATCCGTTTTCGGGGATCCGTCGATCCCAACACCAAAGAACACTGAGACATCCATGAAGGATCGATAGGACCGGAACTCACGTGAACTGGTCGGTTGCGAGCTTCGGCCCGACACCTCTCAAAACGACGCACCTTGGTTTGGAGGACCTACTTGGTTCGGACGGTGGGCAACAGGCAAACCTCAGGCGATGGCGACGCTCTCTCAATCTCACTCTCTCCCTTTGGCTGGCTCAAACCTCTCCCCAACTCCCTCTCATTCATTCAAACTCTCTCCAGCTCTTTGTCCTTTGCTTGAACCAAAGAACCCCCCTCTCTTCTCTTTGCTCTCTTCCTTTTGAGCCCGGCCAATGACAGGCGCGCATGGCTTCTGCCACCGCTAGCCTGTCACGGTCGCTTGATCTCCGGCCCAGGGATCGCGCCGTCCTCTACCTTCACGATCCTCTACCCTCGTGATCCTCTACCTCGCCCCTGGCTTGTTGTACGTTTCTCTTTTTCTCCTTCTTTTGTAGGAGCGTGGTTGGTCCGAAGGGAGGAAGATGATCTATGCACGGGCCATGTTGAAATAAAAGGAGATGGGCCAGCCCAAGTGCAAAAGAGAGAAAAAGAAAAGAGTTGGGTGAGCGAGCCCACGCACGAAGAAAAACCCTCTACTCAGCCTCATTTGATTTTTCTTATACGTTCTAATGATTTTTTTTTTTAATATTTTTTTATGACAATTTTGGAAAAATAAAGACCATTCAATACTAGTGCAATAATGAAAACACAATACATTTTAATAAAATTAAAAAAAAAAACCTTTCTTTCTTTCTTTGTTCCTTTTTCTTTTTCTTTTTCTTTTTTTTAATGACTAATTCTTAATTTTGTATGCGATTAAGTCCTAAATAAAATGGTAAAATTTAGGTGTCAACAAGTTTTTTGCACGTAGGAAGGTTAGTAAAATTGTTACTCGATAAATATAAATTCCATATGCAGGGAAAATAGGAAAGATTTTCCAAAAACTCTACTTCCGATAGATGGCGCCGTTTAAGGTTCAACCACAATAACATAGGAAATCTTGTTGTTGCATGGGGTTCACTCAAATTCTCCTCCTCCTTCTTTGTAAACTTGATTAGTTGTGAGCAGCCTTCAAGTTGTAGGACTTCAAGATTTTGCAACCTGCAAATGCTAGACGGAAGGATTGCTAGTTTCTTGCTATCATATAAATACATACGTATTAAAGAGACAAGATTTCCTATGGATGTTGGAAGTTCCTTAATTCCAGACTCATTTAACCAAATTTCTAGCAAGACCGTGATATTAGGGAAACTTTGTAATTTAGAGCACCCACTTGAATTCAAAGACTTTAACTTGCCGTGATATGCAATTGATTCGTGGACATGCTCCAAATCTTTGCATCCTCTAAGGTCCAATTTCTTGAGATTTGGAGTGCAAGAGAGGTTTGGTATACAAAACAGCGATTGCATAGACTCAAGTTAATGAGCTTCAAATTTGTAAAGTCCTGCAAGAACAATAAAACTAACTTGTATAGACATTCCGGACAATCAAAGAAAAAAAGTGATATATATTCATATCAAAAGCTAGCTCTAATTTTTTAATAAAAAACACTTGATCATAATTCAAGCCATGTCATCATAATTCACTTGATGATGTGGTGTAAGTGGAGCACTCCCTCACTTTATAAATATGAGTTTAACAAATAATCCTTGTAAATTTGCCAATGCTCGTAATTTCACCACCCACTAGAATGGCGTGGCCACTTCCACTACGTATTCTTGCATAAAATTCAAAGAGAGAGAGAGAGAGTGTGTAACCTCAAGTGGGAGCACATGAGCCATGGTCAATCCTTTGTCAACTAATTCATCACATGCATTTAAGCTAAACATTTGGACTGTTATGTAGAGATTCGAAGCACCCACGTGTATATCCCGCAGAGGCAGTGGAAGGTCGGGAATCCTTTCTAGTTATCACTTATTAGGAAGCGGTGGTTGGTTGATCTTTTTTTTAATAAATGGCATGTTTTGTATGCCTAGATGGTCATAAATATAACAAGAAAGAAAAAGAAAAAGTTATTTATCTCTTCTAGTCCAAGCTGTCTTGCTAAGTATTTCTTTTTTTTAGCTACATATACGTTGGTGTAGTGTAAGAGCTCAAAGTTTAGTATATCATCATAGATACAACCACTATAATTATACATTGCATCTGTGTGTTTGTATATATATAGTGTTCATGATTCAATAGACTTTGACATCTTGATCTTGTGGACCTCATGGGCAATTTATTAATTCCCTATGGTGCACATCCATTGAATATGTGATGAGTCTTTTTGCATCTTCTTTCGATTAAGTTTTACCTACTTTCTTCTTGAGACCCCTTTATTAATAACTTGGGAGAATTACCAAAAAGTCCTAAACTTGTTACAATTGTGTCAATTCAATCATAAACTTTTTTTTTGTCCAATTTAGTCCTAAACCTTTTTATAATTGTGACAATTCAATCCATTCGCCCAAAATTGGCCGGCCAGCATTGACGTGGACGTTGGTGGCGGACAGCCGGTCGGCGAGGCAATTTTTTAATATATATTTTATTTTATTTTTCGAATTTTTAAATATATATATTTTATTCTTTATTCTTTTTATTTTTCCCACCTTCCCCTTCCTCTGGTCGGCCGGTGCCGGCCAAAGGTGAGGGCCGGCGAGGCTCGCCCTCGCCGGTTGGAGGCGAGGGCCAACGAGGGCGAGGCCCTACCAGATCTGGCAAGGTCAGCCTCGCCAGCCACTGGTGAGGGCGAGGCCCCGCTAGATTTGGCGAGCTCGGCCCTTGCCAGATTCGACAGGGCCTCGCCTAGCCAAGGCAAGGGTCGACCTCGCCAGTGGCCACGGCGAGGCTGCCGTATCTGTGACTTCCCTCCTGTCGTCAAGCGTGTCGTGAACCGCCCCCACTCCTCAATGCTCGGCATCGTGGCCCTCGAGAGGGCGAATTCAGTAGGGGGAGGGCAGGGATCAAGTGCAGGGCGGCAGCGTTTGCTTAGAGAATGTCTCGACAGTGCAGCTCAAGGCTCTTTCTGCTGTGACGACAGCCTCGCCGGCCACTAGCGAGGTCGACCCTTGCCGTGGCTGGGCAAGGCCCTGCCGGATCTGACGAGGTTCGACCTCGCCTAGCCTTGGCGAGGGCTGAGCTCGTCGGATCCGCGGGCCTCGCCCTCGCTAGTGGCCATCGAGGCCGACCTCGCCGGCCCTCGCCTCCCGGCAGCGGCCGGCCGAGAGGAAGTGGAAGGTGGGAAAAAATAAAAAGAAAAAAAGAATTAAGAAAATAACAAATATTTAAAAATTCAAAAAAAAAATTTAAAAATTGCCTCGCCTGCGGGTTGTCCCCTGCCGGCGTCCACGTTAGCGCCGGCCGGCCAATTTTGGCCGAATGGACTAAATTGGCACAATTATAAAAAGTTTAGGACTAAATTGGACCCAAAAAAAGGTTTAGGACTGAATTAGCATAATTGTAATAAGTTTATGACGTTTTTGGTAATTCTCCTATAACTTGTCATTCCATAATGATTTAAGTGTTTTCGATATTGTAATTCTCAATGAACTCTCTAAAATTATAGCATTAATATTCTGAAGGACGAAAAGAATATTAAAAGAAATGAAGTTTAAGTAATAAGTTTGAAAAATTCCATTTGAAATTGTATTTGAAGGCGTGTCTCTCAAACGATAAAGGTGGTGAGTTTTTTCATAGGACAAATGAAGACTGTCAATTGAACTTTTTAAATTCAGACAAACCTAATCAACACTTTTCACTCGCCCATGTGCATTATGAATGGAAAAAATTGCTATTAGTAGGAAGGGGATTACAAAGAGGTTTTTATATGGTTGTTGACACCTAAATTTTTGCATAATTTTTGGGGTTAATTTTTATTAAAAAAAATGAAAAAAAACCACATGGCATATATAGTTTAGAAACATTTTATTTTCATTTTGTTTTATTTTATTTTAGACCGTTGGTGAAGGGAAGATTTTTACATATTCCATTAAGATTTTTTACATATACTATTTTGCGCAAAAAGGGAATATTTTGGATAGAATATGTGAAAAATAAAAAAGGGAATATTGCGCGAGGTGGGTATATTTCAAACGATATATTTAGGGGTATCATGCGCAAACAAAAAAGAAAATATATATACCGCAAAGATACATTTTTTAGACCTATATAATACCTCGCGTGCAATAGAATTAAGGGGTTCTTTTCTTGGGGGTGAAAAAGTACACAAAAAGCAAAAGGTGAAAAGTGAGTGAGAAAAAAAAAGTAAAAAAAAAAACAGGAAAATCCCCCCTACGTGACTATTCATCTTCCTCGTTGGGGAGGGGGCGTCTCTACCGGTGCACCGTCGCCATCTCGCCCGCCGCCGCAACCGCGACTCGACCGCGCCTCCTTTGCCGTTCGCTGCTGCTCGTCGCTGCGTTCACCGTGCATCTGCCGGAGCACCCCTCACCAAATCTAGATTTGGGCCGCCGCTCGATGCTCGCGCCTCCGATCTCCTCCACCGCAGCAGATCTGCCTCGAGATCTAGCGTTCTGTCCTACCACGACACCCTGCCTCCGTGTGCCGCCGCCCTGTGCTGCCGGTGCCGGTCGCCCCCACCGCCGCGACGCTGCACGCCCCTAACCTAAGTGCGATTTGCGCCACCCGATCGACGATCCACAGGAGCCCGCGCCCGATCCGATTCTCTTTCCGTGCCGCCCGACACCGCCTCCGCCTCACCGCCAGCCCATGCCGACTCGCAACGCCAACTCGCACCGATCCCCGAAGCCCTTGCGTGCCGCTCCGCCGTCGCGCCGCTCCCGGTGCCCTCACCGAAACCCTAGCCGGCGAACCCCTCACCGAACCGGCCACCAGCCCCCCTCTTTCCTTTTTTTTTTAGAAAAAGAAGAAGAAAAAAGCCAAAAATTAATTTAGGTAAATTTCGTTTTTCTTTTCTTTTATTTATTTATCTTTTGCTATTTTTTTATTATTGTTGATATTTCATATTATTTGCTTTTAGTGTAACTATCCATTTTATGTGAAATTGAAATTGCACAATATGAATTTGCCTTGAAATTAGTGATTGTCGTCCGATTTTCACGCCCGAAATCCGTCTCGCAATTACTTTAAAAAATCGCTAATCCAATCTCCCGCCCGAGATCCGATTCATGATTTATGTGAAATTGGCAAACCCGATCTCATGCGTGAGATATGGTTCGTCAATTTAGGTATCAATGTTGCTTGATTTGCTGTCGTGTCACTTAAGTTAATTTTCTTTAAAAAAAACTATATAAAAAAATGTAGGTTAGAATTAGGTTTATTTCTTGTTTTAGAGTTTACATATTTAGAATAGAAATTTTATTTTGAATTTTCCAAAAAAAAAAAAATAAAAATAATAAAAATAAAAAAAAAATAAAAAAATCAATTAATTTAGGTTGCTAGTTCTTTTTGTTGGATTGCATGTTTAATTATTTGGCAATTATTAATTTCGAAATTAAAAAAAAAAAAAAAAAAAAAAAACAAAAACACAAAAAAATCATCATGCATGTGTCATGTAGAATTAATGCATCTTTTTGTACGTCATTGTATATTGGGGTAAAATTGCAGTTAGTTTAATTCTAGATAATATTTTTCTTAATTTATTATAAGTTTAGATATTAGATAGATTGCATTTAGATTATTTGGGTTAAGATAATATCTTAGTTTAAATTAGGATTTGGTTCAACCTAACTCCTAATTCAAATTGAATGGAATCTTAATCTAATTAGATGATTTTCACATTTTATCTAATTCCGAATTTCATGAAAAATACAAAAAAAAAAAATGTCTTAGAATAAATTAGTTTTATTTTCTAGGATAGATTGCATTCTTTTAGGAAAAAGAAAATAAAAAATGTCATGTAAATGTCATTAGGATTAGATTCATGAAATGCATGCCATTTAGTGGTTGTTGTTAGGTCTATTCAATTAGAAATTGCATGTCATTAGAATTAGGTCATTTAGTTATATTGCGTTGCATATTGCATGATTCTCATTAATTAAATGAAAAAAAAAAGAAAAGGAAATTGCATGTTAATTAGAAATCATATCTAGGACTGTCGATGTGAATTCTGATCTAATACTGTAGATGCTTTCGTTGCTTTGAGGTAAGTTTTGCAATTTATTTATTACTTTACTTGAGTGTTTAATTGGTGTTTTGCGCACTTGCATGATGACATCACATGTTAAGGAGATAAATTAAAATTAATTCAAGCTGCTTGCCAAACATTTTTCAAAAATAAAAGAGAAAGGTACCGAAAGGGCGTTAGAAAAATCTAACGTAATCAAGTCCCCGTATCCAAAATCTCTGGTTCGTAGAAGTAAAATAATTCTCTCATTATTTTACTTAGATGTCTAATCGACCTACCGTAAACTGATTAGTGGCAACTCCTAATTAAAAATCAATTTTATATTAAGAATTTGAACATAAGTCGTGAATTGGTATAGGCTTGGGAGAGCCCGAGCTAAGTATAGGCTTAGCAATCCATTAGCCAAATTCTAGGTAGTTCACCCTGAAAAATTGGTCGCGACAATGGTAAAAAAATTTTAAATGATTGTCATGGAGCCTTAATTTTTTACATGTTATGGAGTGTTATATTGGTGAACTGGGCGCCTAGATGGTATTCCGAAGACAACTCCTTCTTATAGTGACATCAAGTCTATGAGTCAATTTTGGTATTCATTATGGTGGATAATGGGGCCTCAACGATAGTTTAGTTCTATTGGCCATCCTCAGATCGATGGACAAGCTGAGGTTGTTAATAAAATTTTGGGCAATTTAATATGGAGTTTTGTTGGAAAACATGTCAAAATGGGATTTGTTATTGGTTCAAGATGAATTTGCATATAATAATTTGGTGAGTCAAACTATTGGAAATTGCCAATTTGAAGTTTTGTATCGAGAGGACAATAAGGCTCCATTCATTTTGTGAAAAATGTGAAGTTTTTGCAAGAAGTCATTGTCTAGGAAAATGACAATAGTTGTTTATATTCAACTAAAATCTGAAAACGAATTGGAAAATATTTTTTGCAGTTGAATAAGGAAATTAGATTTTTCAGAAAGATTACCAAAAAATAGAATTTTTAATTATTTTCTTTTTTTCTTTTAT
Organism: Eucalyptus cloeziana; assembly: GCA_014182715.1. Classification (NCBI taxonomy): domain Eukaryota; kingdom Viridiplantae; phylum Streptophyta; class Magnoliopsida; order Myrtales; family Myrtaceae; genus Eucalyptus; species Eucalyptus cloeziana. The sequence continues at coordinate 20,279,349 of CM024641.1, read as the reverse complement.
TTTTTTTCCTTTTTTTCCTTCTTCCTTGGCCTATGGTTGATCACGGCCACAGCCACGACTAGCCATAGGCGAGGCGAGGGATGAGCTTGCCAAAGCTGGCATAGGCGAGCTCATCCCTAGCCCAAGGCTAGTCGCCAGCTATCGTTGTGACCAAGCCCAACCACCAGAGACCTAAATTTGAACACCATGACCCAAGAACGAACATTAGAGTTTTCGTGTCTAAGCATAGAGTTTCAAGTTAACCGTTGATACTTAGTCATTTATTGGAAAATGTTTTTCGATTTTTGAAAGGAGGAAATCATTTTCCTAAATTTAAGTATAGGTTTTCCATTAACAAGGAAAATATATTCCGTGGACTCATTCTCCTAAGCAAACCGAATGCCGGAAAATGAGAAAAATGTTTTGTCATGAAATGAACAGTGCATTAGTTTATCTCGTATGAAGCCTGTGAAGAGAAAAATATAAGAGACTCTTTATACATATAGTACTACGTACACACGGGTTGAGTCTGCTGTGGATGCACAAAATTGATACTTGTAAAATTGAGGAAAATTACCCATTTAGAAAAAATTAATGGAAAGAAATTGTTGGTAAAATACGCAATACATAGAAACATATAAATGTATTTGGACAAAAAGAAGAAGAAGATATTTCAAGATAATAATTGGGAGATTTCTCGTATAAATAATTGGGAGGTCTGAGGCGCTTTTAGTAATCGATTAATTTGGTCGAGTGATGTTATCAATTGTCCCAAACAGACCAAATAATCTCTGGAATAGTCCCAAAAGAATACTCATGTGTTGGATGGAACATAAAAACTAAATTGTTGACAGAGCATGCTTGGTGAATTGGAGGTTAGGCGTGCAATAAGACCGGCGCATGAGTCCCGAGCAATAAAAAGGTGAGATATTATAGTTCTGGTGGTAGCAACAACACGAAAAAGCATGCCCCTATCAAATTCATTTTGCATTTTTCAAAATTCGATGAGACCTTCCTAGGAGCTTAATCTTTTGAAAACTCAATTTCTCTTTGGGGATGTATGCACAATTGGCCGGACACGGGACACCACGTAAGTACTTGTGCACGTGTTTAATATTCTGCATTTGATTTCTCGTTGATGATTAACGTGTGAATTTGTTCTCCCTAGTCGATTTTACGTTCTATCGAATGACCCCTAAATCTTATTCGAGTGAGTTACCGACATTTATTTTATTGTTTCGAAATTATTAAAGGTTATAACAATTTAGCAACATTTACTTGCAGAGCTTACCAAATTGTTAAATTTACTATCTACCAACCGTTTATTCTGTACTTCAATTTTTTGCTTGAGTTACCAATGTGTTAAATTTACAATTTTATTTAGAAAATAAACAATTTTTGTTTGAATCATTACCGCTACTGTTTTTCTAGTGCTTTGAAATTATCAACTGTTTTAATAATCTATGAATGTTTATTTGCCAACTTACCACCTTGTTTAAGTTGCTATTTCTTCTAGAAAATCAACAGCTAATTGAGTCACTTACCGATGTTTATTAGATTGTTTGTAAAAATTATAGTTGTTTCTGTAATTTTCCGATATTTATTTGTTGAAATTATCGACGAGTTGAACTAACTCCTATACTAAATTACCTACTACTTCCTGAATGACCAACTAATCCAATAATTCACCAACAATTATATGTAGAGCTAATTTAAGAATTCTTACATGAAACTAGCTATAGATATTTGAGTTAGTTATCAATATTTTTTTTTATTGTTTCAAAGGTACTAACCATTCCGACAATTTACTGACATTTGTGGCAAATTAGCGACTAGAAAAGGTTAATTACTCGTATCCAAAATTATCTAAACTCTTATTTGCGTTAATTACCAATATTTATTTAATTGTTTAAGAAGTACCCATTGTTTCAATAACTTGCCAAGGTCAATTTGGAAAGCCTACTACCAATTTTTTTCGGGGGGTGAACCACCTAGGGTTTGGCTAATGGATTGTTAAGCCTAGACTTAACTCAGGCTTTCCCAAGCCCATATTAATTCGCGACTTAGGTTCAAGTTCTTAACATGCAAATGATTTTCAATTAGGAGTCGCCACTAATCTATTTTTTGTGGGTCGATTAGCAACCCAAGTAAAGCAATGGGAGGTTTACTTTACTTCTACGAACCAGAGACTATGGGTACGGGGACTTGGTTACACTAGATTTCTCTAATGCCCTTTCGGTACCATTCCTTATTTAAAAAAATGTTTGGCAAGCAACTTGGATTAATTTAAAATCTATTTCCCTAACATGTGAGGTGATCATACGGGTGCGCAATCCACCAATTAAACAACCAAGTAAAGCAATAAATAAATTGCAAAACTTACCTCAAAGCAACGAAAGCATCTGCAATGTTAAATCAGAATTCACATCAACAATCCTAGATATGGTTTCTAATTAACACGCAATTTCATTTTTTGTTTTCACTTAATTGATGAAAATCATGTAATATGCAATGCAATATTAACTAAATGACATAATTCAAATGACATGTAATTTCTAATTAAATGGGCCTAGCAAAAATACTAAATGGCATGCATCTCAATGAATCTAAGCCTAATGATGTGCATATGACATATTTTCCTTTTTTTCTAAAAGAATGTATTCTATCCTAAAAATTGAAACAAATCTATTCTAAGACATTTTTGTATTTTTTATGAAACGGAATTAAAAAAAAAATGTGAAAATTATCTAGCTAGATTAAGATCCTATTCAATTTATATTAGGAATTAAGTTAAACTAAATCCTAATTTAAACTAAAATCTTATCTTAACCCAAATAATCCTAAAATGCAATTTATTAAGGAAAATGCCTAAACTTATAATAAATTTAAAAATATTATCTAAAATTAAACTAGGTGCAATTTAACCCTAATATGCAATGACGTGCAAAATATGCCTCCTAATTCTACATGACATATGCATGATGATTTTTTGTTTCTTTTTTTATTAATTTCGAAATGCAAATCAAACAATAATAAAGCAAAATTCTATATGCTTTCTTTTTGTTTTCTTTTTCCATGATTCAAAATAAAATTCATATTCTAAATATGCATGATAATAAAAAACAAACCTAATCCTAATTCGAACATTTTTTGATTTTTTCTTTTTATTTCGAAATTAACAATTGCCAAATAATTAAACATGCAATTCAAGTTTTTTTTTAAAAACTAGCAACCCTAGTTAATTGATTTTATTTTTATTTTTTTTTTTTTATTTCAAAAATTCATGATAAATAGAATGTTTTGCCTAACTATGCAAATAACCCTAAAACATGCAATATCCTAATTTAGGCATATCTCAAGACAAATAAAAACAATCAAGTTCATTCAAAATTACCCCAAAAAGGATATCACACATCATTCAAATCAAGGGATAATATTTCGCTAGTAAAATCGATAAATTGATCTTAAGCCTTAAAGATCAAAATATCAATTTTATTCCCACTTGATTAATTATTTCATCTAAAGCCTTATAGATGAAATAAAAACTTGCGCGATTGCGAATTAGGTAATACATTGAAATTTTCAATTATGCATAGATAGACATTCCAACCGAAGAAAAATTAACATAGAAAAAAATAATAAAAAAATAAATTTAAAAAAAAAACCTAAATTTGCCTAATAAAGTAAAGTAAAAATACCTAATTTGATTTCTTTTCTTTTCTTTTCTTTGAGAAAAAGGAAAAAAAAAAAAAACTTAGCCGGTTCGGAGGTCCGGCGAGGGAGGGCTCTCGGCTAGGGTTCCAACGAGACTCGGGAGGACGGCGCGACGGTGGCGTGGCGCGGGGCGGCGTCACGAGTGTAGGGGGACTCCGAGACCGGCGGGCGACAGCTCGTGGAGCGGGCTGCGATCCCGGTGGCGGCAAAGCAAGTCCCGTACGCGGGAGGTCGGAATCATACGACCGGAGCAGAATGAGCTTGAAGAGAAGCAAGGCCCGATTCAACAGCAAATCGGCGCTTGCGTCACGAACTCGGGCGGTTCGGTGAGCGTCACAGCAAAGATCTCCAGGTGCAAAGGCGTCGATTGAAGGCGAGGGGGCGTCGGGGTTGTTGCGGCGGCAACCGGCGGCTCGAGATCCGCAAGTCGCGGGTCGGCCGCAGTGGTGGCGAGCGCGGGCAGAGGGGCGGGCGGCAGCACTTCGGGACGACGACGCAGCGGCGCGACTCTAGGTCGCCGGTGGTTCGACAACCGGTGTGGGCAAACGGGGATGGCACGAGGACACCCCGCGAGGAAGATGAACAGTCGCGGGGGTTTTCTTTTCTTTTCTTTTTTGGTTTCTTTTTCTCTCTCTTACCTCACTTTTTTTTGTTTGCTTTTGTGTAATTTTCACCTCATGGAAAAGAGAGCCCTTTAACCCTACCGTACGTGACTCTTTTATACACCAAAAAAATGCATCCTTGTGGTATATTTCATTGCCAATTTTGCTCGCGTAAAATTTCATTGAATATATCATTTCACCCGCGCAATATTTTTTCATATTCAATCAAAACAATTCCCTTTTTTGCACAGAAAAGCATCTCTCAGTGTATATTACCTAAATCTATGAAAAATCTTAACAAAATATAACAAAAAATTAAATTTTCCTAAACTATATGCCACGTGATTTTTATTTTTATTTTTTATTTAGCAAAATCAAATCTCAAAATTTTAGGTGTAAACAGCTGTCCCTCTTTGAAGGTGAGCTCGCAGAGGTTGCCTTTAAAGACAAATTGAGACCTAAATTTTGATCATGCTCATGCAATGAATGATTTTTGTTGGAACATGAATTCCATTTTTTAATACAATTTATATGATGCGTGGAAATACTAATGCAAATGATAGATGAACCTACGTGGAATAACTTACCTTTGAGGAGGATAGAGTAATTCGAGGTAGTGGGTGTTACCTATCCAGGACCCGTACCATTTTACGGTCACCTAGAATAGTAACATGACTTTGTGATGATACTGCTTTCCTAGGACCCGTACCATTCTACGGTCGCCTTGACGGAAAATTGATTTTTCAGGACCCCTACCATTCTACGGTCGCCTAAATGGGGAAATTGCTTTTCCAGGACTTGTACCATTCTACGGTCGCCTGTTAGAGTAATAAATGTTGTTTAGGACCCGGACCATTTTACGGTCGCCTAAACGGAGATTTTGCTTGGCTAGGACCCGAACCATTCTTCGATCGCCCAGCGTTGCAATCTAGAGAAAAATCTTTAGGGACAACTCAAACGAGTGTCGGTGTATTTGAAAAGGGAATACCTGTGCAATGACAAGTATTTAAGATATGAATAGAGATATACTTACCTGGTGACATCTCTATTCCTTGGGGACACGTCTCCTGCAAAACATGATCGTAGGAGAGACAACATGCATTTGTAGGCATGCATTAATTCAAGTAAGATTCATGTGTGATAATTTCAATCAACCACGCATCATCCTAATTTCAATAGGAATGATCTCGAATGATGATTCCAATCTGAACGCATGAGCGTCATGGATGTGTCAAATGAGAGATCCTTCAGTCTGAAAGGACTTTTCACTCATCCTCTTTAAAAGGGGCTATTTTATCCTGACCTTTGATGCAAGATCGTGACAATCATTCTATCTCACCATCGTCATGCTAGACAAGGGTTTGAGCAATCTCGCAAGTGGTACGACCTTACCAATCTGAAGGGTCTTTAACGAGGACCGTACTGTCGACTTGGTCAATGACTTAACAAATGGGACTCTTTGAGTCGAAGTTATTGAAAGATGACATTTCGCAAATGTCTTGGGACTTACAAGTCAAGAAACACACGAAATGAGGCAAAAATTATCTTACTCACACTTCTTCAAGCGATGCTTTCAAGCATATGTAAACTCTTACGTTAATTCAAGTGCCTTAATCTGAAGAGACTTTACAAGGGACGTAACGTAGGTTCGGTTGATGGGCTGTGAAATGAAAGGATCATTAGGCTCAAAAAGTGTTTAGAGGGTCAAAAATTGGTGATCATCTTGACATTTCCACCACTTTCCTTCTCCACTGTTGAAGATTTTTCTCCTCATTAAATCTCCATTGACTGCAACAACATTTGAGTTTTGGTACCACCTTGTTGGGGATACGACTCATTATATCAAGAGATTTTTTTTTTGGGCATTGACCTTGCTTTTACCAGGCACACTGCTTTTTCATGCCTCATTTTGCACTTTCTTCTTCTTCTTTTTTAACAAAGTCTCCATTTGTCAGCATTCTAGTTCATACCATTTGGATATTTTTGTCTTGCCCCAGTGTGGGGGATGATCACCAATTGGGTTTAATATGAAATGAATTCATAGGCTCAAGTGGGCTATGCAATGGATAAAGTGTATAGGATAGAGAAAGAACCGCTATTCGTCGTCCTAAGGCACTTAAATTAACACATAAGTTATATTGCGAAAGCTATACTCGAAGATTGATGCAAGTGTGAGTAAGAAAATTCCTATCATTCGTTTCAAATTTGTCCCAATGTGGGATGATCCTTGACAGGGATAATTTAAAGAACTCTTCATGTGTATGGGCTCAAAGGGCTAAACGATGGATATACCTGTAGTGTTTCAGGTAGAGGAAAAAAAATTTGCCTCTCATCACCTTGGATGGCGTACCCTTTGCGAGATTACCCTTTTCCTTGCAGACATGGAATTTTTCACACAGCTCACTGGGGATTTGTGTATGAAAAGTGTATGGAACAAGGCTTGCCTTTCATCATTCCAAGGTATTCCATTTGACACATTCAATTTATCTCACACAATTCATCAAGGAAGAAAAATGCAAGATTTATGACAAATTTGAATAATTCAACTCATTAAGGCATTTTATTCATCATAGAAATACTTGCAGTTCACGACATGACATGGCAAATTCTGTCATGGGTAATACATTTTGACAGCATCCGAATTAACTAGAGTGGAAAACTCACGACCATCCATTTCTGTCAAAATCAGGGCACCTCCCGGAAGTACCTTCTTCACCACATATGGGCCGCCATAGTTTGGAGCAAACTTTCCCCCAGGATCTGTAAAAATCGACAACAGCTTCCTTAGAACAAGATCATTTATCTCAAAATGTCTCGGTCGTACCTTTCGATTGAAGGATCTGGCCACTCTCTGTTGATAAGTTTGGCCATGACAAAGAGCCTTTAGTCTTTTCTCCTCTATCAAGTTTAACTGCTCAAGTCTTTGCTGCATCCATTTAGCCTCAGACAAGTCCACTTGAGATAAAACTCTCAGAGAAGGAATCTCCACCTCCACGGGTAGAACTGCTTCCATGCCGTACACCAAAGCAAAAGGGGTTGCCCCGGTAGAAGTGCGGATTGATGTCCGGTATGCCATTAGTGCAAAAGGTAACCGGTCATGCCAATCTCGATAATTCTCGGCTATCTTAGCCAAGATCTTCTTAATGTTCTTATTAGCTGCTTCGATAGCCTCATTCATTTGAGGGCGGTAAGGGGACAAATTCAAATGCTTGATCTTGAATTTGCTGAACAACTCATCAACAAGTTTATTGTTCAAGTTCGTCCCATTGTTAGTGACAATTGCTTCAGGGAAGCCATAGCGAGCAATTATGTCACGTTTGATGAACTTCACAACATTGCGGGCAGTGACATTCACAAAGGATGTAGCCTTGATCCATTTGGAGAAATAATCTATCGCCACCAAAATGAATCGATGCCCATTTGAAGCCTTAGGATTGATTAGGCCAATCACATCAATCCCCCACATCGAGAAAGGCCATGGCTCAAAAAACTGGTGCAACTCAGTTGGAGGAACATTTATCTTATCACCATGAATCTGGCAACGGTGACAACTTCGTACATGCTTAATGCAGTCACTTTCTAATGTGAGCCAGTAGTAGCCTAATCTCATAATCTTCTTAGGCATCATGTGCCCATTCATGTCAGGGCCACATATCCCTTCGTGCACTTCTTGCATGATTTGAGTAGCTTATGTTGCCCCCACACATCGCAACAAGACTGAATCATAAGATCTCTTGTAGAGATTCTCGCCACTGACGAAGAATTTTGAGGCCATCTTTGTGATGTACTTCCTATCAGCGGGAGTGCTTCTTTCAAGAAATTCCTGCCGTTTAATGTAGTTCATGATATCGTAATACCATGGTTTTCCATCAGGTTCTTCAGTTATGATCATACAGTAAGCTGGCTTCGGCAAAACTTCTATTTTCAATGACTCGACTTTTAATTCGTCAGCAACTTGTAACATAGATGACAAAGTTGCGAGTGCATCAACAAATTGATTGTGAGACCTTGGTACGTACTCAAATGAAATTTCTTTGAATTGCTTCACGAGACTTTCTAGATACCAGTGGTATGGGAGCAATTTGGCATCCTTGGTCTTCCACTCACCTACGTCCCGTAGTATGATTAGTGCTGAATCTCCGAATACCATTAACTTGGCCACACCCATCTCGATTGCGGCTTGAAGTTCGAGGATGCAAGCTTCATACTCGGCCACATTGTTGGTGCATGGGAATGTCAATTTTGCAGCTACCGAATAGTGCTGTCCATCTAGGGATATCAAAACTGCCCCAGTACCAGAGCCAGACAAGTTTACGGCTCCATCGAAGAACATCTTCCATGAGTTTTCATTTACACTCAAGACACAGTCATCAAGGAAATTGTCATCATTGTTAAAGATGCCTGAATTCTCGGCCAATAGATCAACGATCGCTCGACCCTTAACCGACTTTTATGGCATGAATTGCACATCAAATTTGGAAATCAAAATTTTCCATTTAGCCAACTTACCCACCAAAGCTGGCTGATTAAGTAAATACTTGACGGGGTCGTTCTCTGTTACAAGAAATGTCTGGTAATGCAATGTATATTGTCGCAATCTATGCAATACCCATACCAAAGCGGCACAAGTCTTTTCAACATCAGAATACTTCAACTCTGACATGGTGAACTTCTTACTTAGATAGTAAATGGCTCGCTCTTTTTTATCAACAAGACTTTCTTGAGCCAACATTGCACCTAATGATTCACTATGAATGGTGAGGTAGAGAATCAAGAGATGCCCTGGTGATGGTGGGACAAGAACTGGTGGATTCATCAAGTACTGCTTCAATTTGTCGAACGCCTCTCAACACTCGTCATCCCAGTTGACTCGTGCATTCTTCTTTAGGAGTTTGAAGAATGGCTTGGCTATTTCAGATAGTTGAGAGATGAACCGGGCTATGTAATTCAGTCTTCCCAAAAGACTCCGAACTTCTTTCACCGTTGATGGAGGTTGCAGCTCACATATGGCCTTAGCCTTGGATGGGTCGATCTCAATCCCCTTACTGCTTACAATGAATCCAAGTAATTTACCAGATGTTGCCCCAAACACGCATTTAGCAGGATTTAGCCGAAGCTTGAATTCACGAAGTCGGTCAAATAATTTCTTCAAGGTTTCCATATGGCTTTTTCCAGGCCGGGTCTTTGCAATCATATCGTCAACATAGACTTCAATCTCCTGATGCATCATATCATGGAATAGTGTTACCATGGCTCGCTAGTAAGTTGCCCCTGCATTCTTGAGTCCGAAGGGCATGACCTTGTAATGAAAGGTCCCCCACGGGGTGATAAATGCAGTCTTCTATTTGTCTACCTCTTTCATCCTTATCTAATTGTATCCGGAAAACCCATCCATAAACGAGAATAGTTCGAACCCGGCGGTACTATCGACGAGGACATCAATGTGAGGGAGTGGGAAATCATCCTTTGGACTCGCCTTGTTCAGATCTTGATAGTCAATACAAACTCGAACTCGACCATCCTTCTTCATTACTGGCACAATGTTGGCCACCCATTTAGGGTATTGTGAGACTTCAATGAATCCCACATTTAGAAACTTCATCACCTCCTCCTCTATCTTCTTCGAAAGCTCGGGCTTAGTTCTCCGAAATCTATGCTTCTTAGGTGGCACGTCCGAATTAGTAGGCAAGGAATGCTTGACAATCGATGGGTCTAAACCAGGCATGTCGGCGTAAGTCTATGCAAAGATATCCCGATATTCCTTCGTAGTTCAATTAGGTGCTCGGCTTCGTCTTTAAGGAGATTTGCCCCAATTTTAACTTCTTTAACTTCTTGAGCGTCACTTAAATTGATAGTGACACCTGCTCGGATGTGAAAGCCTTGGCTTTTTCATGTTGTTCCTGTGTTATTTGCACCTCAATGGAATCTTCAATCAAGTCCTTGAGATCATCCATATCAACATTTGTTGCATTGGATTGGACCGTTTCCATGCCTTTGTATGCCACAAGGCATTCTGAAACATGAAGTGAATAAATTAGAAAGACAAACAGAGTAATCTATATTTGCCCTTTTTTTGTGTTAAGAAAAACCTTAGCAAAAACATTTTTTTTTTAAATATTTTGACACGAGAAAGCGTGATGAAGCCCAGGCCTCAGAATTCTCCTTGGATTTTCTTTTTCTTTTATCGGCTAGATATCATCACCGGGCTGGTTTGGTGTACCTCATCATGCCCTCAAAATAAAACTTGTAATTTTATTGATATTCATCAATCAATTACATTTATTGAATGGAAATGCAATTTTCAAGCGAAAAAAAAAAAAAAAGAAATCAAAAACAAGCCCTAGAAAGCGATAAAAATTCCCACGCAAGGGAATGTGAGAAAGCAATAAATGAGTTACTCTCGTGGGCCAAAGCCCATCTCCTCCAGAGGTCCTTCATCAATGGTCCCTATGAAGACGTCATCGAAGAGACTAGCGATTCCTTCCAATGCATTTCCAGGCTTTTCTGTCTCTGAGGGTGTCAGGTTATCCATGCCATCCCATCCATCTGGGACTATCTCATGAGGATCAACGCAATAGCTGAGAGGGACTAAATACTTCACCAGGTAATCAAATTTGCCACTAGGCTGCCCTAGGGTATCTGCTTCATCCTGCATTATTATGGGAGGACCCTGGAATGTCTCATGAATGCTCGGGGGTAGCGGGTTTTGCCTCACTCGCCCTTGACCAAGTGTGTGGTTCTGTCTTCCTTGTCTTTGTCCTCTTGCTCCACCTCTTCCGTGGTACCCTAAACCAGCAGAACGGGACCTCTGAGGGGCTTTAATGGGGCTTCGAATGCCTTGACCATTTCTTCCAAGACCATCGCCAGGAACGAAACCATTTCCGACCATTACTCTTCCTACCATGAGGGCAGCATCTGAAACCTTAGGAATGGGCGGTGATGAACCTTGATAAGCATGTATGGTGGATACCAACTCAAATGAGTGCTAACTTGATTCAAGCTCAGAATACATAGGGGATAGCCGTCTCATGATAGATCCGGTGGTCTTCCTCACCATACACGGTAACCAGCTTCCTTTCGATTATAAATTTCACAGCTTGATGTAGACTTGAAGTACTGCTCCAGCAATGTGTATCCAGGGACGACCTAGCAGGAAATTGAATGTAGTAGGGATGTCCAACACTTGAAAGGGAATGTTGAAAACGACTGGCCCTATCTATACATCGAGATGGATTTCTCCGAGTACCTCCTTCTTTGTGCCATTAAAAGCTCGTACTGAGGTCATTGCAGCATGTATCCTTGACAAGTCTACCTTGAGGCGGTGCAGAGTGGCTAATGGACATATGTTCAGAGCGAACCCATTATCAAGGAGCACTCGAGACAAATGAGAAGACTTGTGTTTAACGGATATGTAGAGTGCTTTGTTATGTCCCCGGCCTTCGAGAGGGAATTCTTCATCAGAAAAGGCAATCAAATCCTTAAGAAGGACTAATCCCACAAATTCTTCCAACTTATCCACCTCAACTGTCTCTGGCACATGAATTTCGCTCAACACCTTCATTAGTGACTTTTGATGCACAGAGGATGTTTGGAGAAGCTTGATCAAAGAGATCTGAGCATGCATCTTTCGCAATTGATCAACCACATTATACTCACTTGCTTTAATCATAGCCATAAATTGCTTAGCCTCTTCATCGATGATTGGCTTTGTAGTTTGAGCACTGGCTTGACCATAGGTTCGACCAGACCTTGTAACAAGGTCGACATCTAAGTCATAAGACCAAGGCACTGCTTTGTTATTGACATACTCATATGGTTGAGGTATCTTGATCACAATCTCCTCATCAGATGCATCTTCTAGCGGAGGCATATCTGCGAGTGAAGGATCAGCTTCCTCCTTATCAGTATTGAGCGTAGCCTGCTCCTCCTCCCAATCGATGATGATGTGGGAAATAGTGGAAACAACGCAGTTGCAGTCAGCATATACGATAATGCCGTCATCCACCATTTAGGCAATTCTTTCCTTCATCAGCGATAGGGGAACATTTTCTTGACCTGGATAATATCCAGCTCTCACCAGTCCGTTGTAAGCATCCGCCACGTGCACCTTTGAGTCCTTGATTCGACCGACTTCAGGTTCCAGGATAGCATTCACCGTACCATCATGCTCCGGTAGTGGATTCTTCTGGACATTCGGCTAAGCAGATTGAAACAAAAAGATTTTCGTGTCTAAGAGGTTTTGGATCTTGTGCTTGAGGGTGAAACGCTCATCAGTTGAATGCCCCAGTTCACCGCTATGGTAGTCACATTTCTTTGTCGGGTCGTAACTGCGATTGCTTTCATGGTTAGGACACTTTGGTTCACTAGTAAGCAAACCTTTCTTTCGGAGGATCGTTAGCACTTGGGATGGAGACCCAGGGAGAGGAGAGAATTGCCTCCTATTAAATGGTTGACGGCCAACAGTTTGGGGCTGTCTCGGATTCATTTGGATAGTCGGGACACGTTTGACATTTTCTTGGCTATAAGCCACATTCACATCCACACTTTGCTTCCTTCTCCTTTTTGGCAGTGAATCTTTTACTAGATGGCTCAGTAAACCATCCTTCCCTTATCCCCACTTCGAGTTGTTCTCCCACGAGAATAAGCTGATTGAAGTTTTCAACGTACGTGCTAGCCATCCGGTTACGGAACTCAGACGGGAGGGTTTTGACAAACAACTTCATCAACTCCTTGTCGCATAGCCTCGGGAGTGATTTGAGCTGCGATTTCGCCATCTTACGGCATACTCTTTGAACGACTCGTTCCTCTTTTTCTCCATCCTCTCAAGATCCTCTCGGGAAGGTGCAATATCCATGTTGAACTTGTATTGCTTGAGAAATGCGTCGGTCACTTCATTCCAGGTGTCGAGAAGGTTCATATTCTTCATGACATACCAGTTTAGTGCAGGTCCAATCAAACTCGCATGGAATGATTGAATCATGAGGGGTTCGTTCTTGACATATTGGGTCATACGCACGTGGTACATCTACAAATGAGCTTTTGGGCAGGAAGTACCATCGTACTTCTTAAAATCCGGCATTTTGAATTTCTTTGGCATGTTGACCTTCTCATACACAGACAGGTCGAACGGGAGTGAATTCTGCGACTCTTGCAGTTGTTTCAATTTTTCCTCCAGCTTTGTGAAGCGTTCATCATGATCAATCTTTGGAATGCTGTCGGGCTTGGTCTTTCTAACAAGGATCGAGTCATCATCCAACCCGGACATGTCATCGTCAACCTTGTTTGTTTGCTTCAGGATAGTTATTTGAGGAAGAGCAAGTGCAGTTGTTGGATTTACTTGGAGGAATTGGAGTTGACCCGTCACAAGCTGTAGAGAGGCGAGCACTTGTTGAAGTTGAGTTTCCACAGCAGACATACGATCACGCATTTCTGATTGGTCGGCCATTCTAGCTCTTAATCACGTAATAATGGGTGAACGTGGAGGATCTGTTATCACCTAAAATATGAATACACATAAGCACTTTATATAAAATAATGCCGGTCCATGACGAAAGTCTAACTGCTTTTATTCATTAATGAAATTGTTTGACATTAACGATGTAAAGAAATTTGCAAAGCCCTAGACAAATAAACTAATGAAGTAAATGACTCAACTTGCTAAACATTAAGGTAAAAATCAAATAGGTTCAAGCCATTTTATTTGGCTCGATCTATAAACACATGGGAAGTCAACGCTCGACGCAATTGCCTCTTCTCCTTAGCATCCTTCTTGGCTTGCTTCTCAAGCTCTTCAATCTTCCTCTTGTGACGATTAAGCTCCGCTTGTCGAGTGGGCTTTTCGGTCACATTTGGCACCTTTGGGAGATACTCGGTCGGGATCTTGTGCTGGCGGATATATCGAGCCGTGGCATAGTAAGTCTTTTCTTTCCCTCCAAGCTCATCTTCAGGCAAGCTCAACTTTTGATTGCGACATGCGAGCCAAGCTCGTTCGATACAACAAAGCTCCTTTTTGTGATCGCCATCCTTGGCAGTAAATCGAGCTTGGAACAAACCCAACTTGAGAGGGGGTGGCAGGTCTTGAACAACTTGATATTGACGGGCCACACGGAGTGGGTAGTATGAAGTGGCACCGATGATCCCCAATAGCGGGATCGGTTCATTATCGCCATGAGAGAGACGTGCCTCGGAGACTTGGAACCATTTAGCATGCCATAGGAAAATCTTGATATTTGGATTTTTCAACAATTTGATCCATTTTGAGTAAGAAAGATTTGGAGTTCGGTCTTGATGATTTTTAAATACCTCAATAGGGTGATGAGAATTAGCGACATTAATAATATTCATGCGAATATCAATTTTACTCATATGAGAAAAGAACCAGATTTGTAAAAGTTCAATTGGTGCACGAAAGGTTTTATCTTCATCTTCCTTAAATTGGGTGAGTGACAAAAATGTTTCAGCTAGAATAGTGTTGACAAAACTAACCCTAGCACACACTTGTTTGACCACCCATGCAACAGAAGGATCAATAGCGCCTTTACAAAGAGAAAAGACAATAAACCCGAAGAAAGCTAGGAGGAAGATCCTACTTTTTAAGAGAGTGTTAGCACTAGCAAAACTCTGATCTAGGAAGGAAAAAGCACATGCAAGACAATTATCTTTCAGCACTCTTTTTATCAGATTTTTATCCATTCTAAGAAAATCAGACAAAATCGATTCTAGTTCTAATCCAAAGGGTGGATTTATTCATTCTAATTCCAAGGGTTTTCCTATGGCAATGCTGTATTCTTCCAATGTCGGAGTCAGCTCGTGCTTACCAAAGATGAATGTTGATGTTTGGGGGCTCCAAAAATGAGGAAGTGCTTGCATGACGCCACTCTGGACATCGATGTCGAGGAGGGGAACAAGGCGACCAAGTCTATCTTCCACATAGCTTTGACCATCGTGGCCTAGACGATCCCACCATGATTTGAGTTCGACCTTTGGTGCAGGCACGAATCGAATGTTGGATCTTCCCATTGTTTATAGACCAAGACTCGACCAACCTAATGTCATGGACCGACCAAAGACATAATAAAGTAAGTAAATTGCAAGAATAAAGAGTAGGGAGCTTACTTTACCAGACGATTAAAGCAAAAACATAGACAAGCGCATGAAATGTGGGGTTCAATTTCTAACTAGGAAGGCTAAGCAAAATGGAGTTAAAAGGGTGGGATGACTTAGTTGCAGCCTCGCAAACTAAGTCAAGTCCTCCTAACTCCAGCTCAGTCAAGGATGATACCCCAATGCGACGCAGCCTCGCGGGCAAAGGTAAACATTCTTGACACCAAGAAAGAAACTTTCGGGATTGAGTTGGGCAACCTCTACTACGTGGCCTCGCGGTCGAAGTCGTATCCAACTCAATACCATCCTAAGTATCCTAGTGCGGCCCAGGTCCGGTGGCAGGTTGTGTGTGCAAAAGTGTAGTGCAAATGCAAGGCAAGCACAACAGTTTATATCAAGCAACACTTCAACATGAAAATAAACCATACATTCCTTCACCTTCCTACAAAACAGAGGTTAGCAAACACTTCCCCTTATACCTCCCAATCTGCAAAAAACATTTGACACCTTAAATGTTAGGGACGTACCTGGAATCCTTGCTGCCAAACAAAAATATTTTTCAAAAAAGAAAATTGGCCTAAGTCCACTAAGAGTTTCAACTCAAATCCCCAGCGGAGTTGCCAAGCTGTCACGACCAATTTTTTTCGGGGGGTGAACCACCTAGGGTTTGGCTAATGGATTGTTAAGCCTAGACTTAACTCGGGCTTTCCCAAGCCCATACCAATTCGCGACTTAGGTTCAAGTTCTTAACATGCAAATGATTTTCAATTAGGAGTCGCCACTAATCTATTTTTGGTGGGTCGATTAGAAACCCAAGTAAAGCAATGTGAGGTTTACTTTACTTCTACGAACCAGAGACTATGGGTATGGGGACTTGGTTACACTAGATTTCTCTAATGCCCTTTCGGTACCATTCTTTATTTAAAAAAATGTTTGGCAAGCAACTTGGATTAATTTTAAATCTATTTCCCTAACATGTGAGGCGATCATACGGGTGCGCAATCCACCAATTAAACACCCAAGTAAAGCAATAAATAAATTGCAAAACTTACCTCAAAGCAACGAAAGCATCTGCAATGTTAAATCAGAATTCACATCAACAATCCTAGATATGGTTTCTAATTAACACGCAATTTCATTTTTTGTTTTCACTTAATTGATGAAAATCATGTAATATGCAATGCAATATTAACTAAATGACATAATTCAAATGACATGTAATTTCTAATTAAATGGGCCTAGCAAAAATACTAAATGGCATGCATCTCAATGAATCTAAGCCTAATGATGTGCATATGACATTTTTTCCTTTTTTTCTAAAAAAATGCATTCTATCCTAAAAATTGAAACTAATCTATTCTAAGACATTTTTGTATTTTTATGAAATTCGGAATTAAAAAAAATGTGAAAATTATCTAGCTAGATTAAGATACTATTCAATTTATATTAGGAATTAAGTTAAACTAAATCCTAATTTAAACTAAAATCTTATCTTAACCCAAATAATCCTAAAATGCAATTTATTAAGGAAAATGCCTAAACTTATAATAAATTAAAAAAATATTATCTAAAATTAAACTAGGTGCAATTTAACCCTAATATGCAATGACGTGCAAAATATGCCTCCTAATTCTACATGACATATGCATGATGATTTTTTGTTTCTTTTTTTATTAATTTCGAAATGCAAATCAAACAATAATAAAACAAAATTCTATATGCTTTCTTTTTTGTTTTCTTTTTCCATGATTCAAAATAAAATTCCTATTCTAAATATGCATGATAATAAAAACAAACCTAATCCTAATTCGAACATTTTTTGATTTTTTCTTTTTATTTCGAAATTAACAATTGCCAAATAATTAAACATGCAATTCAAGTTTTTCTTTTTAAAAAACTAGCAACCCTAGTTAATTGATTTGATTTTTCTTTTATTTATTTTTATTTAAAAAATTCATGATAAATAGAATGTTTTGCCTAACTATGCAAATAACCCTAAAACATGCAATATCCTAATTCAGGCATATCTCAAGACAAATAAAAACAATCAAGTTCATTCAAAATACCCCAAAAGGAAATCACACGTCATTCAAATCAAGGGATAATATTTCGCTAGTAAAATCGATAAATTGATCTTAAGCCTTAAAGATCAAAATATCAATTTTATTCCCACTTGATTAATTATTTCATCTAAAGCCTTATAGATGAAATAAAAAACTTGGCGCAGTTGCAAATTAGGTAATGCATTGAAATTTTCAATTATGCATAGATAGACATTCCAACCGAAGAAAAATTAACATAGAAAGAAATAATAAACAAATAAAAAAATAAAATAAAATAAAAAACTAAATTTGCCTAATAAAGTAAAGTAAAAATACCTATTTTGATTTCTTTTCTTTTCTTTTTTTTGAGAAAAAAAAAAAAAACTTGGCCAGTTCGGAGGTCCGACGAGGGAGGGCTCTCGGCTAGGATTCCGGCGAGACTCGGGAGGACGGCGCGACGGCGGCGTGGCGCGTGGGGCGTCACGAGTGCGGGGGACTCGGGATTGGCGAGCGACGGCTCGTGGAGTAAGGCTGCAGATCCGGTGGCGGCAGCAGTCCCGTACGCGGTGGCGGTCGGAATCGTACGACCGGAGCAGAACGAAGAGCTCGAAGAGAAGCAAGGCCCGATTCAGCAGCAAATCGGTGCCGGGCGGTCACGGACGCGGGGCGGCTTGATGAGCGTCACGGGCAAAGATCTCGGGTGCGGCGTCGATCGAAGGCGGAGGCCGGCATTGGGGTTCTTGCAGCGGCAACCGACGGCTCGAGATCTGCAAGTCGCGGGTCGGCCGTAGTGGTGGCAAACGCGGGCGGAGGGGCGGGCGGCAGCACTTCGGGACAATGACACGGCAGCACGGGGAAGGTAGGTTCGGCGGCGGCGCGACTCTAGGTCGCCGGTGGTTCAACAGCCGGCGTGGGCAAATGGGGACGGCGCGGGCAGACGCCCCCCGCGAGGAAGATGAACAGTCGTGGGGAGGTTTTTTTTTTTTGGTTTCTTTTTTCTCTCTTACCTCACTTTTTCACTGTTTGCTTTTTGTGTAATTTTCACCTCATGGAAAAGAGAGCCCCTTTAACCCTACCGTACGTGACTCTTTTATACACCAAAAAAAATGTATCCTTGTGGTTTATTTCATTGCCAATTTTGCTCGCGTAAAATTTCATTGAATATATCATTTCACCCCGCGCAATATTTTTTCATATTCAATCAAAACAATTCCCTTTTTGCACAGAAAAGCATCTCTCAATGTATATTACCTAAATCTATGAAAAATCTTAACAAAATATAACAAAAAATTAAATTTTCCTAAACTATATGCCACGTGATTTTATTTTATTTTTATTTAGCAAAATCAAATCTCAAAATTTTAGGTGTCAACAGGTATGCTGATAATCTTAATACCAATTCACGATTTTTTTTTTTAATTTAAAGGGACTAAGTCATGGGATATCATTAACCTCATAGTACTATTAATCTTTTGAGGATCCTAACATACTTTTCTAAATAAAAAAATTATTGATCAATACATTCACCTCATGAACATTCATTTCACATAGTAACTGGTGCATTTGGCTATTTTCCACGAGACAGAGGAAGATATTGAAAGGAAAGGATGGAGAGAGAGAGAGATTCTTAAATTTTGTTCACGATTAACAGTTGAGACCTGCAAAATCCTAAACTTCTATTGTATAAGAATACTCTAGGCTATTTTATAGAGAAGCCTTTCTTATGTATATGTTCCTTAAAATCGTCACCCTTATCTTCGTGAAGAGAGTGAGTCTTGAAATCACGTCATCTTTGAATACCGTTTTCTCAACAATGCTACCAACCATTTCTGATGTGTAGGCCATCTATCCAAAGCAATTCTAGCAAGCAAGAATTTTTCCATCTGTGCACCCACAATCAATCCGACAAATATTGTGTGTAGCAAGCCAGCACTACAATAACAGCGGGTGCCAGTTGAACTCGTACTACACCATAATCATGGTTGTCATGCCTTTCCTGTGGAAGATAATGATCTTCCTTTGAATCCATTTGAACTTGACCAGCTTTCTCTAGCTCTGTTTGCTTTGGACCTTCTTCTTCCTTTGAAAAAGGTGGAGTATGTAAGGGGGTTGAGCAAAATTTGACGAGACGTTGTCATGGGTTTGTATTCAACATTTTGTGTGCCCCACTCCCATAAATATCCATTTATATAATCAAACAGATTGGATAACGATTTCCGCACATCTCAGCATGACACCAGAGATTGCTTGGACATATTTGATTGTCTGTTTCAACTTGATAGACATTAACCAGTGACCAGATGATTTTAGGAACATCATCTAATAATTTAACTGACATGCATTACCCACATTCAGCAGATGTGTTAAGTAACATAATCAATTTGGTCACAAGTTCTTAAGACGTCCATCATAAAAGGTTATCACAAAGAAACAAAAATGCATCAAGATGCAGGTAAATAAGTACACATGAGCAATATAAGTTTCATAACCTTTTAGTGTTTCTCATCACCTCAAGACATAGTTCAATTACTATCCCATAATGGTTATATCTCATTAAGCCAACTTCAGTTCACAATAAAGTTTATGTGATAGCATATCAGTAACCCAACACTTGTATTTCGAAAATCACATAAAAAATACAAGAAAAATGTGCGAAAATACACTAAAAATACGCATATTTAGGGCTTTGTATGTATTTTCATATCCATAAAATCATCAAAAATATAAAATAAACATACCACAAGATAGAGGATGAAGATACGAGTCCAATGCCGTCGACCACGAGTGGATCGAAGCCTCCACACGCTCGCACGCGCCTCCTGAGTGCGCGGCGCGTGGAGCCCACGTGTGGGCGATCTGACCGGTCAAAACCGGTCTGGCCAGGACCGGTCCGACCAGTTCCCGATTCGACCGTCTGGTCCGACCGACTGACCAGACCGGTCAACCGTTGACCAGGTCGGGTCGGGTCAACAGTCAACTTTTAGGTCGAGTCAAAGGTCAACGGTTGGGTCGGGTCAAGGTCAACGGTCGTTGGGTCGGGTCGCTGACGTCACGATGACGTCAGCCTCCGCGCGTGTGACACGCGCGAGCCGCGCCCCGCACGTGGGGCGCGTCTCCGACACCCCAGCGACACGTGGCCGCGCGTGGGGCCTCCTCCGGCGACACGCCGCCCACGGATCTTCTCGTCTCGTCGAGCCCAGTTTGAATTTGTGATTTTATTTTATTTTTATTGAACAAAAAATCTTGAAAATCACAAATTAGGGCAAAAAACTTATGTGTTCGAGTTCTAGGGTTATGAAGGCTTTGATACCACATGTTGGACGCAAATTGCGCAACCCCAAGATCTCCATAACCAGAACAAGAACATGCTTAATTGAGTAGAAAGATTAACGCACCTGTTTTGGGATCCATCATACATAAAGCGGAAGCAGAAAAGGGATTTCCCACATATCAAGGGGATCCTCGCATCAAGTCCTTCTCCTCTATTGCCCTCCGTATCACTGGCTCAATGAGCCGGCCCCCCTCACGTTTAGCGTTAGGTAAACGCCCCTAAGGTGAGGATACATGTGAGAATTAGAATTAGAGGAGAGACCTGAGCACTATTTATAGAGTTTCTAGCCAGACCTCCTCATTACGGGCCAGGCTCAACTCGGCCCACACTAGCTAACCCCATATTAGACTAATTAAAAAACCTTCTATCTCACCTTAGACCAACCCCCATAAAACGGTAACATTAAACGGTAAATTACAATATCAATTAATGTAGTCCATATTAAGAAAACTCTTACATCCATATCTTTCAATCTCCCCCAGGACTTGTATGACAACTTCTTAGGAGTAGCACTCCATGTTGTCCTTGGCCTGGAGGAAGGAAAAGTGGCCAATACTTCATGCGACATCCATATATTTCATATATGACCAACGGATGATTTAGCATGTGAGTAGCTTGATTTCTTTGGAATCCAATCATGTGTGGCTTGAATATCTCCTACATAGTAGTTTGGGGAAAATAACACAACAAGTGCCATAACTTGGCATAAAGGGACACTTAAGTGCCATAACTTACGAAAGGTACACTTAAGTGCCACATTTGAAGAAAAGTGGGACACCAGAGTGCCACCTCCGGCGAAGCCAGCCGAAAATCATACGTGGCATTTAAATATTAATATTTCTCGCCGAAGTGGCTCACCGGACAGCTGAGTTAGCTCTAATTCATCCAAAACGATGTCGTTTCGGGTGTTGGCCAAAATAGAACCCTTAAATCGGCCAAAACGACGTTGTTGTTAGCATAATCTGAATTTTAATATAATATAAAAATTAATTAAATTAAATTTAAAACAAAATAATAATATAATTTATATTTATTAAAAAAAACGGAAACAGAGAGGAGGAGGAAGGCAGCGGTGGCCGAGGGCTGAGCCATCGCCGCCGCCTTCTCCCCACCGTCGCCGGAAGGTGGGGGAGGGTCGACCGGGGCCGCCAAGCCCGCCGAGGGCACGCAAGCCCTCATCATCGGTCGGCCGGGGCTGCCCACCCTCGGCCGAGGCTTGGCAGCCGGCCCTCACCGTCACGGTCGGCTTCCCTCCTCCTCCTCCTTCCCCCCCTTTTTTTTCTTCCTCCTCCTTAGCCGTCGGTGCTTCCCCTCCTCCTCCTTCCCGGTCGCCGATTCGGGTGAGGGCCGCGACCCTCGCCGGATCTCGAGTGAGGGCGCACGGGGTCCCCTCACGGGCGGTGACCCTTGGCCCGGCCGGGCGAGGCTACCGACTCTCGCCGGATCGGTCAAGGGCTGCAACCTCGCCCGATCTCGGGCGAGGGCTCGCGAGCCCTCGTTGCCGGGCCGGTCGGGGGTCGCCGGCCCTTGGCCGTGGCCCGACGACCCACCCGACCCTCCCCCTTCATTGCCGCCCTTCTCAATGACAGCTGGGAGGCCCCCATTTTTTTTTTTTTTAATTTTAAAATTATTAATTTTAAATATTTTAAGCAAATTTAATTTAATTAATTTTATATTATTTTTTACCACGCCAGCGTGCAAAACGGCATCGTTTTGCACTCGCTTCACCGGAAAAATGCCACGTATGCAATTTAGCCGGATTTTGGCCGGATTGGCACTCAAGTGAGCCATTTTGCTCCGATTTTAGCACTTAAGTGTACCTTTCGTAAGTTATGGCACTTAAATGTCCCTTTCTACCAAGTTATGGCACTCCAAGGATCCGCATCTCTAGTAGTTTGTATGAAGTTGAGAAGCATCTGTGGAACAATTGGAGCCATTTCTAATTTCACCTTAGAGAATTGAAAGGAAGCTTAAAGAAGTGTTGACTTCGTCTAAATGCCAGCAACAGCAGGATGTTGTAAGGTCATGCTCCAACACTGTCAATTGATAGAAAATAACTGGATTTTTAGGGAAAGAGAGTAAGACAATTTGATAGACACCGAGAAAGAAGATATTCCAAGAGAAACAGGTGTAGAGGAAAGCTGAACAACTTAACAAAGGAGACTAAGATGGTCTTAACTATGCCGAGACCATGGATTTCACTTGCGCCAAACTATTATATGCTTGTTGGCTTGCGAAGCATGCCTATTTGGATTGGTGACGACTTGTTGAGGAAGTGATTCCAGGAGAAGCAAACTGGATGATTTTGATTCCAATTCCTTTTTCTTTTCCCTTTAATAATCTCTATTAGAAAATTTTAAATGTCTTCTCCTTCATTGAAATTCAAAATTGCTTTGAAATACAGGTTTCGCTTCATGCTTACTAGTAGTCTAGTACTAACATGGTTGAGGAACTAATTTTTCCTCTCTTTCTTTTATGAATTGTGATGCAGATTACATTAATCTAAACTGCTTGTTGAATGGCGTGGTCTTCCAAGTTGCTCTGTAGAAATTATCACATAGACCTTGGTCACCTCTCTTAACCTAATTAATGATGCCAATACTTCATGCTCTAAAATTCTGACATAGTAGCTTTTGCTCACTCTAATCTAATCTATATCTCCAGGAAAGAGTTGATGTGATTATCTCAAAGATCAAAAGGTCCATACAGGGAGAATTATTTGATTCCTCTGCCGTTACTAGGCGATTGCATTGGACAGGTACAAAGTCTTGGGTCATACTGGAGGTTTCTTTGAACTGTACTTTTTTTAGCTTGTAGCAGGTTGGTCACCTGCCTTTGTGCCATTGACAAAGTCTTACTTTACTGAAGGCAAAAAATGAGAGAGAAGTCGAAACAATGGAGCTTTATAATTGAGCCACACGATCACAAGGTTCCATCCCATCCCACTTCATTTAACATTAATTCTGACTTACATAGATTTCGCAGCCAAGTGTCTGACCATGTCGGTTTTAATTCTCAAGTTTCAACAATAATTGTAAGCAGCAAAAAATATTGTACACTAAAAGACAACTTCCAATATATTCGTGACCTTTAGATGAAGGACGAATGTCACACACCAATCTCTCTAAGGCAATTACTATTCTATCTGACCAAACCGACATTTTGAACATCTTCAACCTAGCTTTCTTCTGATCTCTGCCATCATTTTCTCTATCTTCTCAACTATGCTAGGGATCGAACCATCTCTATTCCTGTCGAAACAAAAGAGCGAGAGAGAGTTGAATATTACAAAATAGAGACATCAACTAGAATGAAGCGAACATCATAATCCGGTGAGAGGGGCATATTCACGGGGCCAAAAGTTTCTAATTCAGTTCAGTCTTTACTAGTTAAAAACGGCTTTTGCAGCAAAATTTTTTATTGAATTACCAATATTATATAGACAATGTCCTTATATCGTCTTCCAATATAGATCAACACTTCAAACATACATCCATTTTATAAATACGGTTAAGAAATATGTTTTAGTAGTTTCTCCTACTAAATTATCACTTTTCCAAGCAAGAATAAGATTCTTAGAACATTATATTTATCAAGGAACTATTAATACAGTTTGCAAGTAAACTTTCAAATGAAATCAGAGATAAAACTAAGTTATAGATATTCTTAAAAAGTCTTGATTATATTATAGATTTCTTTCCAAATATTAACATAATCAAAATATACAGAAAAATCTTGCACCTTGGACACCAACACACACATATTGTTAAACAAATCAAAATTTATATTAAAGAATTACATTGTCCTCATTTTGCTGACTCGATTGCAATCAAAATTGTAGAAAAAAAAATTCTTGCGATATGGTATGAAGGGATACTCAAACAAGTCCAAAAAAGAAAAAGAAAAAAAGAGCAAATCTTTCAGTTTGTGTGTGTATATATATAGCTGAGCGACCAAATCCAAGTTTCGACGTATAATCTTCAATTCATAATATCGACTTTACTGTATGACTTTACTATTGCTGGATGATGGACAAGTTGGTGCTATCAAATGCAGATCACTTGATTAGATTGATATATTTTATGCATAGAATGCGGCCAATTTCTAAAATGAAGCATTGGACCCCACTTCACGGCGCAACTTTTGAATTTCAAGCTCTCTCTCGCACTCGAAGCATGTGCCGAGATAATAATAGAACTTCAATTCAGAAATCGATGCAATAGGGTAGGTTGACTTGGTCGATTGCTGGAACCTTTCCTAAGGCACTAAGTTACTCAAGTCTCAACACTTCCTCTCCCAGACAGTAGACATTATTTTTGATAGGTGAAGGTAAATGAGTTTGAAATCTTACCCATCAGGCAGATGCATTCCATTCACATTGGCAGCTTCAGAGAGAGCCTCCCTCCATTTTTGGACCTTGCGCTTCCCATACTCGATGTTATGCTTGGCTAATGCTTCTCCATAACTCTGTTTCTGTCTCCTCACTTCCCATGGTTCCACTTGGTAAAATATAGGTAGCATCAGCTGTTTCTTTCTGTTTTTCCTCTCTAGTATTTGCACCAACTCCTTCAGACACCACCAAGATTCAGCATAGTTTTCTGAGAAAACGACCACGTACATGCGAGATTTTTCAATGGCGTCCTTAAGTGCTGGTGGGTAATCCTCGCCCATCACTAAGTTCTCACTGTCCATGAAAGTATTTATGCCTTTCTGGACCAAGGCCTCGTTCAGACTCTCGACGAAGTTCTCACGGACATCCTTACCCTTAAAGCTTAGGAACACATCGAATCTTTTCAGTTCAGAAAGATATTTGGCGATATTTTCGATTAATGTGGCCTCACATCTGACGGACAATAGAGACATGGATAACATAAGCTATGCCCAAGCTGTAGAATGAAATGAAGCGAGCAATAACTATTCGGTCTAAGAATAGATCATGATGATGTCCATGCAAAAGGACACGAGCACAGACTTAAGGAGACAATTTAATATTGCCACTCCACATGGGCCGCGATGGTGTTAATGTGGAAATTACAAAGCTGTCATAAGACATCATATGATAATAAGATATGTTAATCAGGACATTTGTTAAGCATGCATAAGGAGAAACGAAGCACCACTATCATCCATTGAATGATTTTGAGTATAAATAATGTGAAAGACTTGCCAAAAGAATGAACCGGTTGGTCGAAAAGACAGTTGAAGTTCATACGAGGCTTTTGATTGAGTCAAAAAAAAAAAAAAAAATAGAGGAGAAATCCTGGAAGATGAGAATCACGTATCCATAGAAGATGATATGTTCGGCAACAAACCTACTCACTAGTAACAAAGTATAAGCTGATTCAAAAATGGTTGTTGGAGTGAACCATCGGTCAACTATGTCTTGTAGGTCAAATACTTAGCCCAAGTTCGAAGAGTACTAAAATAAGTCTCAAATTTGAGGCCATTGAACGAACCCGACCCAATTGAATTATGCGGAACTCTGATACATGAAAGTTCAATGGCAAATCTCGTATATTACATAAATTATTTCCTCGTTGATAAAGTCTATTTTGAAGATCAATGGAATTTATCTTTGATGGAGTCTATTTGGCATATTGTCTTGCCATATATGTATACACACATAATAGAATGAGTTTTGTCTTTAGGTTATTATGAAAATAACAGCTTGTTATGATCTAGGTAGCACCGACATGCTATGTAAACACGCGACACGACATGACACGATATGTCGACACGTCATTTTTCAAAAAAAAATAAAGAATTTCGACACGTTAGAACACGTTGTATATTAAACGAATATTTTTATTTTTAATTAATTTTATTCAAATTCATAAATAATTAATTAATAAAAAAAAAAAGAGCTTACAATGAATTTACACTAATAATATTAATAAATCAATTCATTGGAAATTCAAAAGATATATTCATAGTTAATGCGTATCCATGTTTGGAAACATGTTTTTAACTTTAACAAAAAGTTATTGATGAAACTAATGACTAATTAGAAATTAGAATCAACTTATTTAAATAAATCCATGATCTTCTACAATGACCAAAATTTATCATCATTCAAAATTCAGTACTTTTATTTTTTGAAATTTTTTTTAATCTCATTTATTTATTTTTCCGATTAAAAAAAGTCCCCCTTGGTGGGTCCACCCACAACCCCCACTCCCTTCTTTCCCTCGTCTATTTCCCCTACCCCAAATTTATTTCACTTTTCTTTCCCTCTCCCACCACCTAACAGGCTATCACTTCCCCTCCCTCCAAAATGAAAATCACGACATCAGAGTCCCCATTTTTTTATTCTTTTTGAGTTTCCTTATCAAAAACTTAGCTAGCGCCCTCCTCCTCCTCCTCCTCCTCCT
Source organism: Eucalyptus cloeziana (assembly GCA_014182715.1). Classification (NCBI taxonomy): domain Eukaryota; kingdom Viridiplantae; phylum Streptophyta; class Magnoliopsida; order Myrtales; family Myrtaceae; genus Eucalyptus; species Eucalyptus cloeziana. The sequence continues at coordinate 20,252,207 of CM024641.1, read as the reverse complement.
CGCCGCACGATCCCCTTCCTCTCCTCTTCCTCTCGATCTCTGCTTGCTCTCGGTCCTTATCACAATCATTTACCGCCTTGCCTTCGGCCCTTCCTCCCTCGCAGCTGCAACCTTGTCACCAATCCATCGCAACATCATAGTGGCAGCCCTCGCCTTAGTCTCTGCTCTTTCTCTAGCCATCTCTCGCCGTCGCTCGCGGCCTTGTCTCTGCTCCCTCACCTTCACCTCCACCCTCCATCATCTTCCGAACACGCGTGTCGAAACGTAACGAGAAAAGTTGACCACATGTCGGAAAATTCGACACGCATTGACCATGTGTCCGAGTGTGTCGATGTATCTAACACACTTCGACACATGTCGGACATGACACAGAAGCACATGCAACGTGTCCATGCTTCATAGGTTATGACCCCCAAATTCATGAAGTGGGCCATCAATAATTTATAATTATTTTTTATTTAGTTTTTTGTGATCCAAAATATATTGTTATTCTCATAGTAAATTAAAAGCTATCACCCAATTAGTTCTTTATTGAAATATGGGCAAGAACATTCTTTATGCCTTTTTGATTAGTGCAAAGAAAAATTGCCTTGTGTAACAAGTTGTGGTCATGTGGCGCCTACACCCTTGAAGAATGGCCACTTGATTTTTGTCTCAATTAATTTAATCTCAAGAAGTGAAATTGGTCTCATCTCTAGGGCCACTAAAGTTTATATCCACAGATTAGCACATTTCTCCAATTAATGTACTAATAGGTTCACTAATATCATTTCAATTGGATAGGATTGTCTTGATAATATCTACAATCAATACTCGTAATCGAACTGGGATTTGTGGCTAAGTTCTGATAAAAAATGACCTTAACACAACCTATGCGAATTCAGACAGCATTGGCGGAGCTCACACAGCCAGACTTGAATTAAGTTTGATGCCTATTGTAGATTTTATGCATGACTTTTATTTGAGCTTGGTCAATCCATGAATGACCCTCAGTTGTCATGTAATCGAGTATGATCAATCAACTTGCCCTGAACTCACGATCGTTTGGATTCGGATTAGGGTCGTTCACAAACGAGATATTGACCGTGCAGCGTCACCCGCGACTAGTATATACTCAAGGTGAAACGATTCATACTCGTCCATTAATCAATTCGTGATGACGTGTTATCGTCCACAACAATCCTTATGATCAAACGGTCCATTCATGGTCAAATGCTCTAGTCTATTGTAATTCTGATCTTGAGTCGCCTTATCCCTAATCAACTAGTTAGCTCATGAACAATCCCTAAGATTAAATCATAGCCTATCCTCGTTACTGGCGTACTGATCTTTAGTCTATTCCTCACGGTCTAGACATGGGTTTGAATTGAGGATATCACAGGGTGACCCTAGCTATCCAAGTGAGTCGCCAGCAAGGGCACTGGCAAGGATACTCGAGGACGCCGGAGTGAGGGACCATCATGGTGGATAGCTAGAGTGGTGGTAGGGTGCCGTTGATGAGAAACGCCAAGACAAGGAATCTTGTCTAGGTGGGTTTTTCCTAGTACGTGGGAATTGTTAAGTTGATTTTTAATCCTACGCTAGTTTTTTACCCGGCATTTTATTTGAATGTATTCAAGTTTATCCAATCTGGAAATCGCCTCCAAATACTAGATAAGATAACTTTATTTCCTATATGGATTCAAATCCCACCACCAAATGCAGAAAAGTATTTGAGTGACTTGAGTACAATTTATCTTAATTGTATCACTTCATTTATATTGAAATTCTATGCTGCTATCATTGTGGAAACCACCGACATAAACATGTCTTATTTTTTTCCTTATTCTATTTATTTTATTGTTTAACGGCATCTTTTCGCAAGGTAGAGGGACAAGATTTTAAAAATGAAGATCTTGAAAAATCTGTCCGGCATGGTGATAAAATAAATCAAAAGGAAAATAATCCGGAAAATCATGATCCTATTCCTAACGATATTGAAATTGACTCTCGCGATAAAAATCTCGAAGATAAAAATTTGAAAATGTCAAGTGTTTGTATCTTGTGGTTGATTCCAGTGATAATGGTCTATTGAGGGATGGTTACTAAAGTCTATGCAGAGTTGCTAGGTGTACTTCTGAAGATGATTTCACAACAACTTGAACGGTTCACAAAAGATCCTGCTTCTTATGTAAAAATTCTAGAAATTTGTGAAACAAATGGAGGACAGTTCCTTAAATACTGGAAAGTTAAGGAATGTATTCCCGCCTTGACAAAAGCTCTATCACCTGGAGATTTGACGTTAAAAAAAAGAAAAATATAATAGATTTGAGAAACACTTCTTTAGAGGAACTCTCCATTTTTAAATCCTTATCTCCATAGGAAGGATTAGGATGACTAAGGGAAACTCGACACAAGCATAGAGGAAACTAGACTTCAATTTGTAGAGGCAGGGTTTGCAGACACGGTCTAGACCTGGTTAGTAAACTCATCCATTGGTAAAATATGCTTTAAGCTGCTTAGAATATGGTCCTAGACATGCTTCAGTGATTGTTACCAGCACTTCAATGTAACTGGATGATGAAAGAAATATGCTATTTCCTAACAAATCTAGGAAATCCATCTCGTCAAAGATCAACAACTTATAGAACCAAACAAAAGCAGTGACAGGCATGTTAATAAGAATTTTATTACTACAGCCACTAAAATTGAATTCTTTAAATCTGTCCTAGAGTGTGTAATAGGCAAAAAAAAAAAAGTGTGATCTGTTTGGTGATGGAAGATTTTTCGACATGATTCTCAAGGATTATTTGAGCTTGGAAGACAGAAAAGGAGAAGCCTTGGAGAGAGGATGGGAGAGAGAGCAATCGAACTATCGACAAAGTTCTGGGTTAAAGAACAAAGGTTGTGTTTCCGGGCTGATGTTTTTGAAGTCTGGAAGAAGACCGCTGAAACCCAAGATCAGCGACTCGAAGAGAAAAAGAAAAAGCCCAACGCCAAACTTCGTGTGGACTGATTACTACGTCACCCACGATGTCATGTCAGGAGTACAAGATGAGAAAAATAGCTTTTCTCAGAAAATGCAAGATGAGAAATGCACTGAGGAGACGGAAATGTGGACCAAGTCAAACAATTATGCCATTTGTCTAACCACCGATAACGACGGAGCGAGCTTATTGCGTGACAAGCACAGGAGTGAGTATTCTTTTAACTTTTACTATAACTATATAGAACAACATATATTAGATATAGGATACAGATATAGATTAGCATACCTCATCGTTTTTATGCATTATGTGCTGTCTTTTATATTGGGCAAACTTATTCTATCTGAATTTTGTGCAATTTTTCTTCTAACAAATATCTCAATTCATACATTGTTTTCTGGTCGGACGATTCATACATACAAAATTGTGGATTTCGTGGATTCTTTTATATATTTTTGTAGAATTAAATTTGTGAAAGTTGAAAATCAAAAGGGCCTCGGCTAGCCAGGGCGTGGGGCCCAGGCCCACCCATTGGCCACTCCCCACTCCTCTTTTCTCCCCTCCGCCTTTGCCACTGCCCCGCCGTCACGCCCCGCCACCATGGCGTGTCTGTCACCGCCGCCTGTCCTAGCAGTCGTCACACCTCTCGTTCCCTGTTTTTGTCCCTCTGCAACGGACAGAGGAAAGCCTCAGCTGTCGTAGCCAGACTGAGGCGACCATCGCCCGAGGGTAGCGACCGCCGATCTGGGCTCGAGATCCAGATCTGGGGTCGCGAGCCTATATTCTTGGCCCGAAGCCGCTTGACGCAGAGAAAGGGAGGGGGCATGAGGTGACGCGGCTTGGGCGGCGTGGAGACATGAGCACTCGGCTTGGAGAGGACGAACGGCTTGCATATGGTGCTCTGTTTCGTGTGCTGCGTGAGTGTGCTCTGTGTTGTGTCTGATGAGAATGTGCTCGCGTGAGAGTCAGAGAGAGAGGCAAAATTACTACTTACCCATCATTCAATTCCCATCCGGATAAGCTACCCGCGTCAAAGAGAGCCTTCTTCCATTGCTTCACTTTTTCTGAATCCTTCCCGAACTTGAACTCATGCTTTGCCATAGCTCTCCCATAACATTCTCTCCCTCTCAATGTTCTCACTTCTCTTGGTTCCACTTTGTAAAACACCGGCCACACGATCAGGTCATTTTGTTCCTTGCATTCCATGATTTTGGCTAACTCTTCCAAGCACCATGCTGAGGAAGCAAAGTTCTCTGAGAAAATAATGATCACGACTTGCGATTCCTCAATCGCCCTCACAAGCCAGGGTGATATCTGCTCTCCCTTCCTCAGTTCTTCACTGTCCATGTAAGGTAATATTCCTGTCAGCAGGTCTAGAGCTGTATAGAGATGTCCAGCAAAGTTGTTGCGGACGTCTATGCCTCTGAAACTTAAGTAGACTTGCAAACTCGTTCTGGACTTGGAAGAAGAAGCCATTAGAATCTGCAAACAGAGGAGGTTAATAATGAGAATGAGTTGACTAAGATTTGGTACTTTGTTTGAGGTAGTTTGATCACCGTTTGATCTTCGACCTGCGATTCCTCGATCACCTTCCATTAGAATCAGAAAACAGAGGAGGTTAATAATAAGAATGAGTTGACTAAGGTTTGGTACTTTGTTTGAGGTAGTTTGTTCACCGTTTGATCCTCGACCTGCGATTCCTTGATCACCTTCCACTAGAATCAAGAAACAGAGGAGGTTAATAATGAGAATGAGTTGACTAAGATTTGGTACTTTGAGGTAGTTTGTTCACCGTTTGATCTTCGACCTGCGATTCCTTGATCGCCTTCCATTAGAATCAGGAAACAGAGGAGGTTAATAATGAGAATGAGTTGACTAAGATTTGGTACTTTGTTTGAGGTAGTTTGTTCACCGTTTGATCTTCGACATGCCATTCCTTGATCACCTTCCTAAGCAAGGTTGGTATCCGCTCTTCCTTCCTCAGATCTCCAGTGTCGATGTAAGATATCCCTGTCAGCAGGTCTTCAGTGTCTGTGTAAGTGGATATTCCTGTCAGCAGTTCTAGAGCTGTGTAGAGATGCGGAAGTCTACTCATGAAGACTTGGATATTCTTGTCTTCACTCGTTCTGGGCTTGGAAGAAGAAGCCATTAGAATCAGCGAAGAGAGGAGGTTGCCTAAGGTTTGATCCTTTGTTTGAGGTAGTTTTTTCACCACTTGATCTTTTTTGGGTGTATTCTTTACATCCAGGGGCGGGATTTTCTTTTTGTGGGATTAGGTTTTTCTTTTAAATAATATTATTGGGTATAGACACGAATCTTTATTTTCTGTGAATTTATTGTTAATTAAGTATATCATCTGGTGAAGAAAGGTTAGCTACTCCATTGGCTCACGATAAGATACTTCGTTGTGGCTTCCCGGAAATGACACTCGCAACGAATGAGTTTTTTTTTTTTTTCCTTTTCTTTTTTTTTTATAGCAAATTATAACTAACAATTAGGGACTACTCGACAGGTATATCATTTTAGTTGCTTTTGTGTTTTTCTTATGTGCACAATAAAGTATAGTAGCCCTGGTGCACGCGTTTTTGCTTCAAAGTTTAGTCAATCATTTTTTTTTAAAATTTTTTTAAAAGTGGCCATAAAGTGAAATGAATGTATGGCTTATTCAGCCTATTAATTTTACAAATTGTAATGCTAACTTTTGATTGAAACTATAGCCACCGTGGGAAATGGGATACACAGCATCTAAGAAAACAAAATAGGATTAAGGTTGTGATTGTTTGAGGGGAAATTTTTTTCGAAATTAGTTTTTTGAAAAAAAAAAAAACCTTCATTATCAATCACGCATGCTTAAAGTAAGAACGTGGAATTACTTAATTCAACAAAGTAAGCAGAACCTACATGGTCAAAATTTGTCCAATCACGCGTGCCTAAAGGTCTTTAGTTCAACATATTTACATTATCTCAGTACAGTGATAGTATTGAGGATGCCGAACCTAGGCGCACATCACTAAAAGGTAAAAACATAATTACATATGTAAATCTTGACATGTGCTTATCACTAATGGTATTGTGTGCTCGGTGATTGGCCACCGATCCTTTCGTTGGGATCTAGTTTCAAATCTGTCATTGAAGGACGAATTTGTGATAATCTTTGCCAACCATGCTTTGATGAAATGTCTTGCTTTTTGGTTTTTTTGTTTATTTTAGAGATTTATGGGCTTGTTTTTTGTTACCGTGACTTTAGAAATTTCCTTTCATATATCAATTTGATAATGAATGGAAATTTCATTTTAACAAAAAAAAAAAAAAAAAAATCTTTAGTTCTAAGAACTGATTGCGCAAGCTACATTAGCAATCAATCACCTTCCAGCCCACATCCCTTCACTTTGGTCTTGACATCTCCCGTGTTCCTCAAGGAGCTAAAAGCCAAACGATTTAATCAAACACAATGTTGCCCCATATGTTCTAGTTCCAAGATCACATCCAATGTGCCCGTGCCAGTTGTTCTTACTTTTTCTCCAAGACCCCCACCATCAACTTTAGCTTTACGCCCAAGTGAGGCCAACCCTTGCCGACCATGGCCCGTGCCCTGTGACTCATGGCCTTTGGTCGGTGATCATCAAGGTCCACTAACAAAAAGAAAAGGTAAGAAAAGGGAAAATAAAACAAATCCTAAAGATTATTTAAAAATTCAATAATTTAGTAAAAATATTATTAAAAATGTCCATATCAATGTCATTGTGCTACTTAGAATAGCTATCGTCCACGTCAGTTAGACTAAAATGATACTAATATTAAAATATTTAAAACTAAATCCATCAAATTAAATTGTTTTACAACTAAATTGGTATTAATAGAATATATTTAGAATTTTTTGTCTTTTTTTTAAAAGAGAAAGTATTTTAAATTTTACTTCCATTTAATAGTGGGCGGAATATCAAATCATATGTATAATCGATTGCAACCGGCTTAAATTCAGCGGCTGAAATTTTTCTCATTTCCACATGACAACTGACATTTTTGTGATATGGTACAGCATTATGCCTTGAAAATATCTCTGTCTCTCTCTTATATCCTTTTTCTTCTTTTTTGGGGTTACATCTCTGTCCTTTCTTTTTATTTGTATTCTTCTCTATAAGACATCTCCATTAATATTCTTTGGTTAGCTCTTTTCCTTGGTCTTACTTATAGATGACTTCAGCAAATTGACTGACGTGGGCCAGTGTCTCATATTTTATTCCCCCACGTCACAATAGGACAAAAGCTGTCTGATAGAGAAAGTTGACAATACATTGACGCTCCACTGCCTACGCACCAGAAAAAGAAGTGTGAGTAACGACAAAACTTGAATTAATGGACGGCACTTCCATTCACATGTTGTTCCATTCAAGGGCTGGGGACCCTATCAGTCTGTACTCAAATGCATGATAGGTCCGATGTGTATATTCATTTCATTCATGTATTACATTCCATTTAATTAAGTAAATTATACACATTATATTTTGAATATAAAATTTGATGGAAGCATACCATTTATTTCATAAAAGTATTGGTAACTCCTTACTTGAAAATCAGGTGATCGTTGACTCTTTTTGCCAACAGTTTTTTGTTTTCGTACTCTACTAGTACTTGCAATATCCCTCTTGTATACACTACGCAATCAAATTCTTGAGAAATCAATCTTATGAGAGCATTTATTTGTAAAAGACTATGCTATGTTTATGAATGAATGTTGGCTCCATTGCAAACCAATCTTTGTTTGAGGCTTCCAGTATAATTGATTAGGCATAACTCTCGAACAATCTCTGGAAATGGGGTGGGCACCCATTTGGACCGGACCACTATAAAATGGTTTCACATTCCTTTATCTCTTGTCCTTTTTAAATGTAATTAATAAATTGCTTAACTTATATTTGTGCATAAATACTTAATACTATGGAGCATATTCGATATTTGGGCCAAAAATTGCTCATGTTTATTTGAATTTTTAGAGCTAATTATCATGGAATCACATATTGATAAATTAAGGGAGTTAATAAATAATTAAACAATAGCATGATTAACAAGTGTTAGACACACGCCAAATGCAGAGAGGCATATGTATCATTTTGCTCTTTTCCCCACATTTTATAAAGCAATAGTCATTAGATAACCTTTCGTAATAAAAATAGATCAAGTTTTTTATCCAATTGAAAATAATGCAATTGGTTCTAATATATAAATTCAAAGAAATGAGAAATTATCTAGAAGAACGCCTTTAAATGATTATTGGTGTGTTAATAGCTTATTTTCTATTATTTTGGAGCAAAGAATCTTTTACTAAGGTGGGGCCTTTTTCATTGAATGCTTTTTTTTTAATCAACTTTTTAGATGTGTTACTCCCAATCGAGTCAAAGTGCAAACCATTTCCAAAACAATTGGATATTTCATGCGGAAGTTCGAAAGAAAGACTTCGTCTAGGTGTGAAAAATACATATTTAAATAATTTAGTCTAAAAGAGGAATTTCGCATTTGAACTTTAGTGAAGAATGATACCTTAAGCACGTAAAGCGTCCACTCACGTTCCATGTGATTCGATGATATCTCGCCTTTTTTTTTTCTAAGTCTTTTTTACTTAGTCAAAAGTGCAAGGAAATATTTTCTCACCGCTTTTGTGTTGGCTTCCCTCCACGCAACTTTGGTTTGGAGAGAAAAATTATCAAAGTTGATTTTGATAGGCAGGTGGCCCGCACCACCTTTGTTCCTTCTACGTGCTCATATTTAGAGCGAATCCAAGGCTTGAGTTCAATGATTCATATCCATTACATTTTTTATTCTTTTTCTTTTTGTTTTTAACAGAAAAGCTTGATAGTTATTATTTGGGAATATTCTAAAAAAGAGCATAGAGTAGAGTCATTTCATAAAAAAAAAATGGCCCAAAATGAACATTATTTAAAATGACTAAATTAGTATTACATAAGGACTTCAACTTACCAATCGGCCAAATGTTTCCAGACTAGCGAGGATTTGATTTTTTTTTCAGCGGCCAGAATATGGATACTTTTGTCCCAAAAAAAAAAAAAAAAAGCTTAAGTAAAAAATTACAAGCCCTAAAAAGAAGAAAGAAAACTCATGCACTTCTTCCTTCGTTTCTTCCCATGTTCTTCCTTTGCTATTGGTCCTCGTCTCTTTCAAAAAAAGAAGACAAAGCTCAAGCAAGGACCACCGGTTGGTTAATTAGACGCTCACATGTAACACAAGGGTCTCAATTTTCTATCATGTTTTTTCCCAAATTTGCAATGTTATATATATATATAATGCGATCCTTCATTTTCGGACCCACGTTTTTTATTTAAAGTAGCAGTTATTCCACATATAGTTTTTTCACACTTCATACCTCTTCGTAACAACCATTTATTTAGTTACCATCTTGATAGGAGACGGTACATAAAATGAACGATTATTCGTTTCATAAGGATAATTACAATATCTAATGTAAATCCTCCCATTTTGGAATACACCATCAATACCCAAGAGGATCATGTTAGGAGATTGTGCTCGTAATTTTGCTAAATTTTCGTGAATTTTCGATGAACATAAATTCGAATAATGGCGGGAGGTCTATCTTACAAGGAATTAATTATTCAAAAAAGTTGACTTGACTTCAAGCAGAGGAGAAAAAAGAAGAAGAAAAAGCCCAAAGCAGTTCACTTCCCTTCTAACTACTCCCTAAAAAAATTTCTGATTGATAAGTGACGGTCATCATGCCTTTGCTGAGGTAGGCTGCTTTTTAATTTGAAAAAACAGGAAAGATTCGCAAAAAAGAGAGAAAAAAATTTACTTTATAATTTGCTCCTTCGCGTGATTCCCATTTGTCATGATTGCATCCCCTTTTTCAATCCGTGAAATGCGGATTTCTTTCTTGGTGGGACATTCACCTTGATCGTTCCTTACCATGACCCGTCCGCTTCTTTGCGACTTCTAAGGTTTTCTTTTTTGACTTTTACTCCGCTTTGAAGTTCATAATAATTATTATAAAATGAGTGAGGGCATGTTTGGTTTAGCTTTGCAAATGGACTATGAGTATAAAGTAAATGCTGAAAGTCAAAACTACTTGGGAAAATGCAAATTGTATTTGGTTAAAACATCTTTCCAAATAGATTTTGAGTTGAATGTGTTTTAAGCAAAAAAAATAATTGTACAATAGGCTTTGGATATATTATATATATTTATTTATTTTTGAAAAAAATGACCAAACCCTTCGCTGGATTGGCGGAGGGTTTTGTCCTTTTTAAATTTTAAGAAAAAAAAAACTAATGAAGGACGAAATTGGAATTTTGAAAAATTGGTAAGGGTAGTTTTGAAAAAAATGAGTTTCAGATTTGATTAAATGCCGAGAGCCCAAAACTATTCCTACTAGCAAGACAGCTTTCGGTTTTCCCAACGCTGACTTTGAAGCAAAAGTTCATTCAAAATAGTTGCTAAATAATCCAACATTTTCCCAATGAGCTTTGGAGATTGAAAGTCCTTTGAAAATACTGAACCAAATGCACATGATTTCCTTTTGCATCTTACTTTACTCGATTCCGAAGATTAGCTTTTGGTAGAAAAATTGTTACCAAGAGGTTCTTTCCTTTTCCATGTGCTCATGTGCTCGTAACATGCTCTTTGCATTTTCAGTATACCAAAGAACATAATATACACTATCAATCATTTATATTTAGTGCTTAAATGAAAATCAAATGACACCATATATAAATTCATAGAATCAATCTATAGAATACTTTTTCCATACGAATGTAATTAGACAACAAATGCTCATATGCTAATATTTGTGTCTTCACTACATGCCACCATGAGATCTCATTTACGTATTGTATGGTGTTTGTGCACCAAGTCGGATTACGATTAATAAAAGGGTTCATCCTCCTTTGATACCCAAAAATGTAAAGGTAGATCGAGCATGAAAGCCATGGTTTTTTGTCTTGTGTACCCGTATTATATAAACTTAATTGTGGTTGCAGGGAAAAAAATAAAAGGAGACTCTTTTCTAACAAGAGTCGTCATACATTTTTTCGAGGAGATCCATGTGGGCCAGAAAGCTAAATGAAAAGCAAAATGCGGTGCACGAATAAAACTAAAGTTGGTCTGTCATCTCAATCAAGTTTCCAAAATAAGCCCAAGTCATTTTAGGACCTCTAGAATGTTTGTAAGCTCAATTTGATTTTGGAAAACAGGAAATATTTTCAAGGAACTCAACTTTGGATAAATTGCATCTCCCTAAATCTTGCAAAGATAAATTCAGAAGTCCCATCATCACATACGAATCGGTGGAGTCCTCCTTATACTTTGGAATAAATTTTTGCAACCTTCAGTCTCAGCCTGCTCAGTTTCTCCAACCTGGAAATGCTAGAAGAAAGGCTCGCCAAGTTCTTGCACTTATTTAAAGATATGAGGTTTTTTTTATGAATAAAGTCCCTTCAAATTGTCCAACAAACGACAAGTTTTGCAGAAAGACAATGAAACTAACTTTGATAAACATTCTGATGCATTCCTGTTCAATATGTCGAGTCCACTGCCTACAACTGATCACACCATTCTCTATTGACAATGTGGGGCACTCATCAACATTGCCCAAAATCACAAGTAGCTTGATCATAACCCTCTCTTCCATCAACTCCAGGTATTTGGTTAGGTGATGTGGATCCTAAATGTTGACCCACAAAATTGCATATTCAACAATTTATTCTTTTCGGTGAAATTGTATGGATTTTGATGCAAAACCCAAAAATTAAACTCAATGACCCCTTTTTTTCCCTTGCAAATGGATTATTTATCTATTTATATGTTTGTGTTTCGCTGGTTTTGAAAGAGTTTGTGAAATATTATTATGATTTGTGATTTTGTGTGTGTGTGTGTGTGAGAGAGAGAGAGAGAGAGAGAGAGAGATACATGTGTTTGTGTGACTATGTGTTGATGATGGAGGCGAACTGTGATCGCTTAAAAGAGAAAGACAAGGTAGACAAAGGTGACGAATAAAGGGCACCAAAGTGTTTTCCACGCAAAGTGCAAGTTACATGGCAAGGTTTGCGATGCTATTATGGATGGAGGAGGCTGCAAGAATGTTGTAGTAGTTGTGGTTAAGAAGTTGAAGTTGCCAATGAAAGATCATTCCTACCCTAACAGGTCACGATAATTAAGGGAGGAAAATGAAGTAAATGTCTCCAACCCTGTTTAATTTGATTTTCTATTGCAAAGAAATATCGCAACTAAGTGGGGGTATGATGTGATTCTAGTGAATGTGTCATATTTTACTTACATGACACTATTGTCGTCATGATGGATATGGATAAATTTATTCCTTTAAGAAGGATGGTGTATAGATAGATATCTCTTGCACCATCAGCATCCTTGTTGGGATTGATAAAAGCCTACGAGGAGATGTATGTTGCACGTGCACTAGTTAGTGGTAAATGAAGAAAACAAAGAATCACTAGAAGTGTCCAGACAAATGAGCCACTTCTTGAAGAATTTAGATTTTTGTCCCTGATAAAATTCCGGTTGCCTTGCCGCCCGTGCGTGACATTCAACACTGCAGCTATCCCCAACAAAGTGGCCTACCCCACGAGTCCTATGGATCATGAAGAACTCCAACGTCAAGTGAAAAACCTTATGGCTAAAGGCCTAGTGGAAGAAAGTGCTAGCCCTTGTGCTGTGCTAGTTAGAAGGGGGCCAAAGGGTCATTCTGGGCTCAATTGCTACCGGCCCATTTCTTTCCTAAATTAATTTAATTTTTAACACAAAATTCAAAAAAAATTAATGTAATTTTTTTCAAAATATAAAAATGTTAAGAAATTAATTGAGAAGAATCTAATAAAAAAACACTCGTTCAATTAAACCAAATTGAAAGACAAGTATACCTTCAAGTAATTTGAAAAAGAAAATTACATGTAATGGTGCCCTAATAACAACTACCACAAATTGTACAAAAAAGAATGTCTAACAAATTCAGTATCTTTAGTGTCGTGTTCTCTCACCATGATCCGGACGGTACAATGTCGTTATTGTCCTCTTGTTCATATTGGGCATGTTCCTCTGGAGTCAATTCTTGCAAAAACCAATCATGTCCAACAAAAACCATTTCTTCCGCCTACACCTTTTGTCTTCCAAGATCTGTTAGCTACCATTAAACATGGGTTCATAAATGCCGGTGGGGTTAGTAAGTCACGAGCCATGGAAAAAAAATTGAATAATCAGTTTCAAAATGTCAACATTATTTTGCCAACTTTATCAAATGTATTTGAAGTAACATATTACCAAATATGTCTCCAACTTAATCATCGATAAAGAAGATAACCAAATTGAAGGTTGTTGGGCGTTCCTCTTCTTACGAAGTAGAGACCCTAGAAATTTCGGGCCTTATTAGATGAAATTGCCATTTTTTATAACAAGCATCAATACATTTAGCCATATATTACTCAGTAATTTGACTTTTAAAATGTTTCCTAGAAATAATGTGTTTATAGAACCACAATAACGGAAGAAGTATAGCCTAAGTGCTAAAATTTGGCACAAGAAGATAGTTAATTGTTAAAAGTTAGGAAAGTGTCATTTAAGTGCCACTTTTTAAAAAAAAAAAAAAGTGAGACACTTAACAAAGAAACGCTGGAAATCATGTTGGAAATCCTACGTGGCAATTTTTTATTATTATTTTTGCTCGCCTACGTGGCTCGCCAAAGAGCTACTCAACAAAGAAATGCAAAAATGACGTCGTTTTGGCGCAGATTTGAATTTTAGTATAAAATTAATTAAATTAAATTATAAGAAACTAAACCCTTAGCCGCTAGCTTCATTCATCTCTTTTTTTATAATTTTTTAAAAATAAATTTGGTTTTAAATTAAATTTAATTAATTTTTATATTAATTATTTATCGATGTCAGTAACAAAACGACGTTACTTTTACACTTGTCTAACTATGTCAACATGCAAAATGACGTTGTTTTGCACTTGCCTCACTGAAAAATCGCTACGTCAGCATTTTGGCAGAATTTTCTCGCCATTGGCACTTAAGTGACCCATTTTGCTCCTATTTTGGCACTTAAGTGTCACTTTCCTAACTTTTGACACTTAAGTGTCCCTCCGTACTAAGTTTTGGCACTCCAAGTGTAATGACCCCAACTCCATCTCCAGGGTCACAAGTGACAAGGGTTATTCTCGCGACGTCCCAAGCTCATCGTCGTCCTGATTCTTTTTATCTTGTTATCATGTACATGCGGAAATGTGAACAAATAACTCCCTAGACAAATAACAGCTAGAAGATTGGGACATACATTACACAAAACACACTAATTTATATTATAACAAGACTTTTATAAGCCATTTCTCTATGGGCCCTCTTTTTTTTTACATTACAGTACAAGTTTTTCACATAAACCAAGGGAAATCCTATCTCCTCTAGCGTGACTGCAGCTCTCAAAAATAATGTGAGACTTCCATGCCTACAAGATTGAAAGATGAGGGATGAGTTTTGGGGAAACTTAATAAGTAAAATTTCTAGTTCTCTACTAGGAAAACATCTCATCATCGAAATCTAGCAAGTACAACACTTGCAAATAGTGTCGATAGCAGATCAATAGCAAACTTGTTGTTACCCTTGACTACATGCAAATGTCCATTGCAACATGCTTCAATGCATGCTTACTTTTGGCTTATCAATAAATATATGAACGCATCATACTTATGCATATACTGGCACTCATGCAAATTTATTTAGCATCGTCTTGGCTCGACTAGGCCCTCCCAGCTCGACCGAGGCTTCTAGCTTCTTGCTGGGCTTCATGTTTCGATGAGGGCATCTCGGCTCGATCGAGGCTTCTCGGGACTAGTTTCCCGAGGTTTTCGAGTTCAAAATCCAAGCATCCTGACTCAACCAGGGCATCTCAGCTCAACCGAGGCATCCCGTTCAATGAACGAGGCATCGTCGCCAATGCTGTGGGGCGACAAGCGCTTTTTCCTCTTTAAGTGCATGCATAAATGCATCATACTAGCCGGTTCTTATCTTTTCTCTTAGTCAACACATGCATGGTTTGAAAGCGTGTTCCTTCATTCGTGTGTCATGAGTTTCTCATACTTTACTAGCAAAAATGTCGAGAACGATCATTGGTCCATAACTTGAATCAATCCCTTAGCGCTTGTGAAGAGATAATTATTTCCTCATTATCAAAATAAAAATAGGGTTACAAATATATATATGCTCATATATGCTTAACCATACTCATAACTAAGTTACTATTTTACCCTTATTACTCACAATATTTCTCAACACTCCCCCTCAAGTTGGGATATAGATATCAAATAATCCCAACTTGTAACATAAGACGCTCACTCTATTCCCCCGTAGAGATTTCGTAAAAATGTTTGCGAGTTGATCCTCTGACTTTGTGTGCTGAAGAATAACGTCACCTTTTTGAACTTTTTTTCGCACAAAATGACAATCAACCTCAATGTGCTTAGTGCGTTCATGGAAGACTGGATTAGATGCAATATGAATAGCGGATTGATTATCACAATACAACATTGATGGATTTGACGATGACATTCCGATCTCCGATAGTAACATTCTCAACCATAGTAATTCACTTGTCACATGTGCCATAGCATGATATTCAGCTTCAGCGCTTGATCAGGAAACTACATGATGTTTCTTGCTTTTCCATGCAACTAAATTACCCCCATGAACCACCACCTGCGGTGGCCCAGTTGGATAAGGTTCCCATGATCCTTTGCGAGGAGGAGAGGAGTTCGAATCCCGCTGGCCGCACGGGATCTTAAGTGCGACGTCAGGGTGGTGGGTCCTCCGCTAGCGTCGCCTCAGGGTTTGCCCGCCGGCTGTCGGCTTACGGGGTTCCCTGGGTTACCAAAAAAAAAAAATTACCCCCATGAAACACACAATAGCCTGAAGTATATCTCCTATCCACAAGACATCCAGCCCAGTCGACATCAGAAAAGCCTGTAGTGTTTAGATGGCCATAATTCTTGAACTATAGTCCTTTACCTGGTGCTCCCTTCAAATATTTGACGATTCGAAGTACAGCATCCCAATGAGTGGTACGAGGAGAACTCATGAATTGACTTACTACACTAACCGCAAAGGATATATCTGGTCTCGTAATAGTAAGATAGTTTAACTTACCAACTAATCCTCTGATACCATGTGAAGAGATAATTGTTTTCTCATTATCAAAATAAAAATAGGGTTACAAAAATATATATGCTCATATGTGCTTAACCCTACTCATAATTAAGTTACTATTTTACCCTTATTACTCACAATATTAGTCAATATCACTAATCCCGCATTGGACAAGGCTCGGAACGGCACATCTCAGTGCCGAACTAAGACCTCGAGGCTTGGGTACACCTCGCTTTAGCGACGATCCCAAGCTTGATGGATCTCAGTTTCGACTCGATGTGAACATACCATGTGCCATGAATAACCCTCAGCTCATGGCTTGATTCAACGTCAAGCATAAAGTCTCTGCACCAAATCAAATCCCTAGAATCAACAACCTTTAGTGCCTTACCAAGATCTTGTGGATTTGGGGCGATCCCCGTACCGAACAAGGCATATGCCTCAATGTTGATTTAAGACCTTGCGGTCTTAGGCGACCTTCGCACCAAGTGAGACTTGGACCCCGCATCCTATTTATATGTAAACCAAGGCCTTATGGCTTGGGGCAACCTTGCCTTGTGATGAACTTAACTCGAACAAACCTCGGCCTCATTCCGGGTGTGAATAACTCAAACACACATTTAAGCACAAACATGAGCAAAACCATACAAAATATCCAACATCCTACCAATGGCTCGACGGGTGAGCACCTAACTAGACTCGACAATGGAGACTACTACCCTAGAGAAGACATAGGGATCTTACTTACCTTGGCAAACCTCGAGGATCAACTTTTATAGCTTGATGGATTAAGGATGCAAGGTCAAGAGAAAGGAGAAGGAGGAGGAAGGAGGAAATGAGAGGCAATGTGAAGAAATGAAGAGGGCTCCTCTTATTTATAGCCCTTGATGCCATCATTACTAAGTCAAGCGGTCCATTCCAGTGTTTCCAAGTGTCCCGCTTAAAATCCTTAGTTGGCAAGCCTATGGGTCCAATAATTGTGACCTAGATAATGAGTTGGAAGGCTAGAACATCTTGCTTGGCAATCTAAGCTTGTAGGTGTCATTGATGATTGTGACATCCTGAAATTTGAGTCCTCTGAAGGATGGATGAATGTGAATTTTGTCAATGCATTGTTGGTTGATCTCACTCGGAATTGATCACTCTTGAGATACTGACCTTGAGGGGAAGGGCTAATGAGGACAGAACTCGTACGGCTAAAGGACTCGACCTGGGAAAACGACTTGACCATGAGACTTGTGTGAGGACGATCCTGTAGATAGGCAGGCCGATTTTAAGGACGATTGGGAGTCGATTTGCGGACAGAACATAATGGAACGACGGGTGATTCCATTTGCCATTATCGAATCCGTGAACGACCCTATGTCGATCCTCAGTGATCGTGTACTTTGAAATAAGAATCTATCATCTGTAATTTCATGCAGTCAAGGACGTCCATGCGTCGAGATGTCTTGAACGTGGTTTGGCACGAGTCGGTTACGCTTGAATCCTCTGAGCCACTCGTCAATCTGAGTTGTAACCGAAATGGCATTTGGCGAAATTGACATGGCAAGAGAACTTAGGATTGGACTTCGAATTATTGGGAATGTTTGGGACGGACTTTGGATGAAGCCGCTTCAACAGTCGACAGAGCCAGTGAAGCCGAGCAATTGAAAAAGGGATTCGGATCGAGGAAGCGAGCCCGTGAGGACATGGGCCGGGCCAAGTCAGTGTGGGCCTTAGGCCCAAGTTGGGACAGCCACCAAATGGACCTAAGTCAAGCAAATGAGCCCATTGGGCCAAACCAACTATTCATCTTCTAAGCCCATGGGCCAAGCCTTAACCATTTCAAAGCCCAATAAATTCCCAAGCCCACTCCTATTCATGGCCAAGCCATTTCTTAGGCCCATCCACCAATTTCAGCCCAAGGATAGATTGGTAATTTGTGCAGGGTGGAAATGACCAAATTGCCCCCAAAAGCAAAGGGATAAGGGCAAAAGAATAGAGAGAAGATGATGTCATGGCATGGGGAATTGAAGTGGCCATTTAATGGCTTTAATGAGGAGTGCAACAGCTCTCCCATCACCCTCTCTCTCCCTCATTCGGTCTCCATCTCGAACGGAGCCTTCTCTCTCCTCATTTTCCCTCCTCCAGTTTCTGCTCCAGCTAACCCTTCAGTGAAGAATCGAGTCAAAAGTGATCTTCCCGAATGAATCGCTGTGGCACCCCCAAAAACCCGATAGGGTCGCCACAGATACTATGCGAAAGAAACTAAGGCAAAACAATTTGAGATTAAAGAATTGAAATTTAGACCGAGGCTTAGGCGTAAAAATTTTTCTTTTCTTTTTCTTTTGAAAAGGCTTTAAAGATTTGCGCAGCTCATAGCGGAAAAAAAGAGGCGAGTCTCACCAACACTTCGCTTCCCTCACGACAGCACAATGCACACCAACTATTTTTGATTAAACGAAAGCACAAGGCCGAACCACTTTTATTTACATATATATATATATATACGAAGGGTAACACGGGTCGGTACAAAAGGTAGGCCAAGACTCATCTATGCTCAGCCTTCAACCTCAAAAAGAGACACACGACCCTAAAAAATATGGCGTGTAATGATCTCCCTTTGGCCTACTCGTGTCGGCCATCCAAAAAGCTGCTAACCCCAACTCCACGTGCGCAGGCCATCACACCCATCCCGGTGCGTCAGGCGGTGGGGGTGGCAGCATCCCCATCATGATACCGTCGCGACGGATGTGAACGGAGATGTACTCCTAGATGACTGGGCCTCCAGATAGACCCACGTCATAGGATACGATCGCACGCACACGGATGAAAGTCAGTCCTGGCAGGGTGGGACAATCGATCTCAGTCGGCTCGACCTCCACGTCAGATGGAAGGCCGTAAAACACTCCCCGCGTAACGGCAGGGAGAGGCATCGTACTAATCTGAAATGTTGGTCCCCGAAGGGGTGAGTACAACCACTCAGCAGATAAAGGAATCCAATCACCACTCAATGCATTTAAACAAAACAAACAATTACATAATACACGTCATTCATGCATTCCAACGTACTTACCTCGAGGCCATGTACATGCCATCATACATCATTATCACAATCATAATATGTATATTGCATAGACTTTAGATGATAATCATCATACCATATGATCCACACATGTCATCATGTCACCATGTCATCATACCATAGGTAACTATCATCATGTCATATCACATATGCATGTCATCATCATGCCATAGGTGCTTATCATCATATCATACCACATATGCATGTCATCATCATGCCATATTACACATGCATATCATCATCATGCCATAGGTGCTTATCATCATATCATACCACATATGCATGTCATCATCATGCCATATTACACATGCATATCATCATCATATCATCCTTCCTCGGGATCATCCATCCCATACTTTACACTCGCACCCTATTCGGGCCTTGCGAAGAACCTCCGGAATTATGCCAATCATGGCCACCGGGCATCCGGCACCCCCGCATCCCGGGCATCTCGCATCCCAACTGGCATCATGAGGCATCCCCTCGGGCAAAGACCTCCGAGGCTTCCGGCACCCATCTCATCTCGAGCATCCTGATACTCCCAGGGCCATCCGGTCATGTATCTCTATACATTTCCGGGCATCCGGCACCCATCTCATCCCGGGCATCCTGATACTTCTAGGGCATTATCATCCGCCACAAACAACTTTCCCATTTACCATTTCTCATGTTTGCCAATTTAGGGCTCAATATTCCATACACATGATGCAATGACAAAACAAGCTCACCTTTGTTCTTGCACATGCATCATCAAACATTTGCATACATACAGTAATTGCAAACACCCATAGTAATTAAATTCTTATGGAATTATATGCAACTAATAACAATGCACTTACCAAATGCATTCAGAATCTATTTAAATTTCAATTTATTCTACTTTGCAATTAATTAAATTAATTAATCACATAAATCTCAAATTCATGAAATCAAAGCATATAATAATTTAATGCCATAAAATAGAAATTTTTGCAGAAAACACATAGCCAAACAATTTCTACACCATAACCAATATTTCCACAATTTCCATATATAATTTCGGATAAGCGCAGAACGCACAGTTTTCTAAGTAAATCAAATAAAATACCCATACGACCTCAGAAAATTATGAAATTTTACCAGATTATATTTAAGACATTAAAATAGATTTTTCACGAAGGAATCTAGACCAAATTCATTTTAGATAAACTTTTATAGGTCCACGAAGCGTCTGGTCAGGTTACCGAAACGCTCAGGGTCCTATGTCCGAAATATGGCGATTTGACCTACCTACACTTCTTCTTTTTCTCTGAAATTTGGATACATTTTACTTCTAAGGATCCCCTACAACTTTCATGAAGGAACTTAGGCCAAAATACCAAAGGAAGACCCAAAAATGGGTCCACAAAGTCTCGGGTATCCCACATCGCGACTCCAGATTCATCGTCTTCAAGATCAGGTTGGTTTCCTAAGCTATACTTGTTCATTTTGCTTCAAATTTGAGTATGTTCATCCTTAAGATGTTCTCTACAAGTCTCATGAAGAAGTAGAAGAGAGATTCATAGTAAAAATCAACATGCAAGCACAAATCCACCACAAGGTCAGAAAAACAGTTCCAGATCTAGGGTCTCCGAAAAATAAGGTTTTGACCCCTCAAATCTCCATAAATTTTCACGAAATGTTAGTATGTTATAGTTCAAGGTGTTAGCTACAATTTTTATGAAGAGATCCAAGCCAAAATCGAACTCCAAACATGCATACAAGCTCCCACAAGTTTCTGACTTCAGTGATCCGTGCGAAAACAGCATGCACTTCCAAGAACAAACCATTCCTCACTCCATTTTCGTGCATTCAAGACAACAAAATAACCTAACCAACATACAAAACACACATACAAAGGGATGATGGACCCTAAACTTGCCTGCAACCAAGAAGAAATGGCGACAAGGCGGCGGATGGACGGGCGGCGTGCGGCGGCTCCTCCTCCTCTCTCACAAGCCTGTCTCTCTCTCTCTCTCACCGTGCGACCACCACCGGCCATCCTCTCTCTCCCTTTTCTCTTTTCTTCCCCCTTAATCATTATAAGGAGGACTCTAATGCATGGGTGCCAAATGGCCCATGCATTAGGACACTTGGGGAGGGGCATGCAATCCAAATCCCTCCCCCTCTTCGTGCGGTCACAAAGGCCCAATGGGCCTCATGGGCTTGGCCCATATGGCCCACTTTAGGCCCTCCATCCATGGGCCTTAAGTCCAAGCTATTGGGCCTAAGGCCCAATCCAATTCCCTTTTCTAATTTAATTAAAACTAACAATTAATTTTACCTAATTAAAATCCTATAACATTTTATGAGAAAATTAATCTATAAAAAAATCCATGACCAAGCATAGATTATCCTCATTAATTACCTTATAACCAAAGTTTCAAAAACTTAAATTAAAAACACAAGGCACAAGGCACAAAGCCTTAAGAAAGAAATAAAGCTAAAACACAAACCAATAGGTAAGTTCATTACCTATTTAAAAGCTCTAGGGCACCTTAGGACTTGCCTTTGATTTCTAGGATGCCACAAATCAGAGAACGAACCACCTATCACCGTGACCGGGAGAGATAGACCGTTCCAACGAGCCTGATTTCGTCCCGAACGGAGCTGCCGTCCGTCTTGTACGGCCGTCGCAAGCCGCCTGTCGCCGGTCCGTCGGTCCGCCTGCAGCCTGCACTGTTTCGAGTTTTCGGCCATCTTTCTTCCATTCCAGCCGTTCCTCCGCCCATCCCAACCTCCAGCGAGACCCCCAAGACCTCCCGGTGCCGCCGGTTGTCGGCCACCCCCTTCGGCGGAGCTCCGGCCAAGCCGTTCAACTTGTTTTTTCTTCTCCGGCATGGTTTTTCAGAAGTTTCAATGGGAGTTCGAGCTGTGGTTGCTGTGTTAAGCTTGGGACCACCTTGGATCATCGTGGTAGAGATCCCGGAGCATCGCCTCCGTCGTCGCCGCCGCGTCGGTGCCTCCGGCCCGCTTAACGGGTGAGTTTAGCTCCTAATCCTTTGATTAGTGCCTAAACTTGCTTAGGGTTGGTTTAGTTAGATTTAATTCTAGTTTAAGTGATTTAATTAAGTTGTATTAGTCCTAAGATAGGTGGTTAGATTGATGGATCGATTAGTTTAGCTTAATCTTGTTTTATTTGCTTAATGTGGGTTATGTGGTTAATTAAGCATGTTTATCTTAATTGATCGGTTTCCTTAATTTAATCATTTTTTAATGATTTTTGAATATAATTTATTGTTTATTGAATTTTGGAAATTTACTGTTCACGCGACACTATTCACAAAATACTGTTCACGTGCACTGTTCACAAAGTACTGTTCATGTGCATTGTTCACGTGCACTGTTCATCCATAATGCGAAAAGTTGTCTAAATTCATGTGTGTTGATTTTATGAAGTGAATGGATGTGTAAATGCATGGGCATCCGCATGAATTAATTGTTGAATGGTGTAATTGTGTGACGATTGTGAAATATAGGTATTTTAATTAGAAAATACCAGGCGTCGGTTTACAACGCCAAAATGGATTTGTGGGCTGTTAAAGTTAGTGGGGCCGTGATGACCACTTAACCTAAATTATGCCAATGGTGCCAACTTCTGCCACCGAATTTGGAATCGGTCGCGCCCGTTGGGCCGTAATTTGCCACCTATTAAAGGTCGCGCCTTTGAGGTTGTAAATTGCCACCTGATAAAGGTCATGCCCGTTGGGCCGTAAATTGCCACCCGATAAGGGTCACGCCTAATAAGGCCGTAACCTGCCACCTATTAAAGGTCGCGCCCACTAGGCCGTAATTTGCCACCTAAAGATAGGTTGTGTCCTTTGGACCGTAAAGTATTGCCAAGAAATTTGGTAGACCGTGCTCGTGGAGCCGTGAGTAAGATTTGAGGCGAATAAGGGAGACGACCGGGAATGGTCGGATTGACATGGAATCGATCGAGTCGATTGATCGATGACTCGATCTGAATTGATGCATTGATGTGTGAAATTGTTATATGCATTACTTATATGCATGAGTGAATTACATCATTTATGGTATGCACACATGAATCGATAATGTACAGGGTGTGACAATGGCTAGGTGAGATCGCTTATGATGCGACTCGTGTGTGATTGATGAATTGCATCATCTAATGGTCATGTGCTTTGTGTGTATCATGCTGAGTGATATCGTGCAGGGTATGGCATACCAGGTGAGGTTGTATGTGAATCGACTGTTGTTTGTTGGTTGCTGGCTATTGGTTGTTGCTTGTTGGTGGAGTGGTTCTGGATAGATACCCTAGGTTGAGTTGGTATACTAACCGGGGCTTAGGGGTGTAACTCGCTGAGATTTATATCTCACTGGTTATTGAATAACCATTTTCAGGTCCCTTGTGTGAAGAAACCGAACTTGAAGCGGAAGGGTCAGGAGCATAGGTGGCTCAGTAGTTCTTTTTGACATAGACCTTCTGTATAAGCTTGAAGTGTTTATAAAAGTGTATTTGATTTGAAATTGGTTGTCTTGCTTTTCTATCACATGTTTGTTGTTGTCAGGGGATTAGTGAATTTGCTTCCGCATGTGCAATAAAATGAAAAGGGTCGACGACAAAACCTGGGAACGTCGCAAAAAATTCTATTGACCATTGAGGGATGTGCGCGTGCTCGAGGTTTGAGGCGTGACATTAGTAGACAAAGGAATCATTCCTACTGCTGCATCAAAATCAGAGAGAGGAAAAGAAGTTGTTGTTCCTATCGAGATGACTCAAGAAGAAATAACCAAGAGACAGACTCTTAACGCTAAAGCCATTTATTTCTTATATTGTGCTTTATCCCCTACTGAGTATAACAGAATATCCTCTTGTGATACAGCAAAAGAAGTCTGGGATAGGCTTCACATCACCTATGAAGGAACTGATTGAGTGAAAGAGACAAGGATCAACATTCTTTTGGGACAATATGAAGTTTTCAAGATGAGATCAGGAGAATCAATAACTGACATGTTTAGCCGTTTTACTGAACTTGTGAATGGTCTTGAATATAAGAGACATCCAATCTCAGGACATATGAAGGTCAACAAACTTCTACGTGGACTCTCTAAAGATTAGAATTACATAAAGACTTCAATAAGAGAGACACAAAGAATTGCTCCACTCTCTGTAGATGAACTGGTTGGAACTCTTCAGTCTTACGAAGTAGAGCACACCAACGAAGAAGAAGATTCAAAAGGTAAGAAATCTATTGCCTTAAAGTCTAATGATTATTCTGATGCTACAGACTCCGAAGAAGATCTAGATGATGAAGAATCGACACTCATGATAAAGAGATTTAGAAAGCTGAACAGAAAGGGAAGAAAAATCAATTGGAAGAAACAAAGCTCACAAAGGTTTCAGAACAAATCAACAGAGGAAGATGATTCCAACAAAGAAGTGACTTGCTTTGAATGCAAGAGAAAAGGACACATCAGACCCAATTGTCCTATGTTAAGAAAAAGGAAAGGAAAGGCTGAGAAATACAGAAAAGCACTCAAAGTAGAGACTTGGAGTGATACTAAATGTGAAGAAAGCGATGATGATTATGCCAATATCTGTTTGATGGCAAAATCTCATTCAGACTCAGACCTTGAGATAGATATAGACTCAGACAGTGAGCTTGAGGTTAGTAATCTAAAAATTCCTATCAAAGTTTCGAAATATATTGATGAACTATGTCTTGGTCTAAAAACCTCTCTTAAAAGGATCTCCGAATTAAAAAAAAAAAGAGAATTCTACATTGAAGCAACAGGAGAAAATTTGGAAAGAAAAGTTTGAAAAGTTAGATAAGAACTTTACAATCTTGAAAGAAAACTCAGATTTTGTTTCCAAAGAAAACACTCATTTGAAAAATGATATTTCAAACATATCAAAAAGATTTTCAAATGGTTCTGAAAAATTGGATAAGATTCTTTCAATACAAAAACCCTACTTTGATAAGTTAGGTCTCGATATGACTTCGAAACTATTCCACTAATTGATTTTCCAAAGGTGAAGGAAAGAATCAAACAAAGACCAACAAGAATTGTTTATAGAAACCATTTTTAGAAAGTCTTTCTAAAACCTGTTGGCCGAAATGCTCTAAAATGTTCAAAGTGTCAAAGCTCAAAACATTTTGAGAAAGAATGTCCTTGGGTTTGGAGACCTGTTAAAAGGAATTGGGCAAAGACTGTTTATTGTTCTAACTCTTCTAGACCCAAAATGATATGGGTACCAAAGAAAGCTTGAATTCTTCTTAATTGCAGGTCACTATCAAAATGAAGATAAAATGGTATTTAGATATTGGCTGCTCAAGACATATGATAGGAGATTCAGGTTGCTTCATGAAACTTGCCCAGATAGATGGAGGAAAAGTTTCTTTTGGTGGTAACAACAAAGGAAGGATTATTGGTCGCGGAACAGTAAAAATTGGAAGTCTATCAATCAACAATGTTTCCTTAGTGGAAGAATTAAATTACAATTTGCTTAGCATAAGCCAATTGTGCGATATTGGATTCAAGATCAATTTCCAGGAAGGAACGTGCTCATGAATCAGTAAAGACTTTACTCAATCTTTTACTGGACGTAGACATGGAAATATCTATCTTCTGGATGTGAATCAAGAAAGATCATAGTGCTTAATATCAGTACAAGATGACGCTAATCTATGGCACAGAAAGCTTGGCCATACCAACATGAAGCAAATTGCCAAGATCTCTTCCAAGAAACTTGTTCGAGGATTGCCTATTCTCAATTACTAAAGTCTAATCTATGCACACCATGCGTCTTTGGGTAAACATGTTAGAAACTCTTACAAACCAATAAATAAAGTTTCCACTAATCGTGTACTGCAGCTTCTACATATGGATTTATTTGGACCTACAAGAACGCAAAGCATTGGTGGAAAAAGGTTCTGCCTAGTAATAGTGGATGATTATTCACGATTTACTTGGGTCTACTTTCTTGCAAGTAAGTTTAAGACTTTCTCTCACTTTTCAAAATTTGCTAAGAAGGTGCAGAATGAGAAAGGTCACACTATTTCAAGCATTCATACAAACCATGGAGGTGAGTTTGAAAATCAAGACTTTACTAAATTTTGTGATGAGTCTGGTTTTTAGCATAAATTCTCCTCTCCATACACACCAGAACAGAATGGGGTTGTGGAAAGGAAGAATAGGTCTTTACAAAAAATGGCAAGAACTCTTTTAATTGAAAGTAATATTTCTTCAAGGTTTTGGGTTGAAGTTGTTTCAATTGCTTGCTATATTATTAGTAGAGTGTTTTTAAGGGCAATTCTTGATAAAACTCCTGATGAAATTTTTAAAGGAAAGAAACCAATTGTTTCTTATTTTCAAGTATTTGGTTGTAAATGCTTTATTCTAAAGAATGCAAATGATCGAGTTGGTAAGTTTGAAGAAAAATCAGATGAAGGATTCTTTCTTGGTTACTCAACTGCAAGCAAAGCCTACAGAGTATTCAACAAGAAGACTCAGACTGTGGAAGAATCAATGAACGTCAAATTTCAAGACTCTCCACAAATTCAGCCAATTAAGACTGAAGAATCAAAATCTGCTCCAGACTCTACTAGATCTACCTCTCTTGAAGCAGTTCAAAATTCAAAAGCAGTACAACAAGTTACTGATGAAGAATCAACTCAAGAAAAAGATCAACAATCTATCAGACTGTCCAGTAACTGGAAGCACAAGTCTAGTCATCCCGAAGAACTCATTATTGGAAACGTTAATGAGGGAATTTGAACAAGATCCAAAAGGCGAGAAGAGTCTAGTGCTGTTGCACTTATTTCTAAAATAGAACCCAAAAACATTGAAGAAGCCTTAGCTGATGAAAGCTGGATTGAAGCAATGCAAGAAGAGATCAAACAATTAAGTATTAACGACGTTTGGGAATTAACTCCTAAACCAAAAGGTAAATCTGTTATTGGAGCTAAATGGGTTTTCAGGAACAAAGTCGATGAAAAAGGCAAAGTGAAAGAAACAAAGCAAGACTCATGGCTAAAGGATATACGCAAGAGGAAGGGATAGACTATGATGAGACTTACGCTCCTGTAGCAAGGTTAGAAGAAATCAGATTATTACTTGCTTTTGCATGTTATAAGAATTTCAGGTTATTCCAAATGGACGTCAAAAGCGCATTCCGAAATGGATTTATCCAAGAAGAAGTCTATGTGGAACAACCTCCTGGATTTGAAGACTCAAAGAAACCGGACTCGGTGTTGGGGATCGAAGAAAGCCTTATATGGATTAAAACAAGCTCCTCGAGCTTGGTATGAAAAACTAAGTAACTTTTTAATTCAAAGTGGTTTCACTAAAGGAAAGGTAGATACTACTTTATTCATTAAAAAGGAAGGTAAAAGCTTTTTACTCTTTCAAATTTATGTTGATGATATTATATTTGGATCATCGAATAAGACTTTTTGGAAGAAATTTTCTAAGTCTATGCAGGATGAATTTGAGATGAGCATGATTGGTGAACTATCCTTCTTCATTGGTCTACAAGTGAAACAACTGAAAGAATGAATCTTTATTCATCAAGAAAAATATGCGAAAGAACTTGTTAAAATGTTCGGTCTGAAGAATTGCAAAAAGATTGACATACCTATGTCAAGTTCTTGGAAGATAGACAAAGATGAAGCAGGGAAGAAAGTCGACCAAAAATTATACAGGAGTATCATTGGTTCACTTCTTTATCTTACTGCATCTAGACCTGACATATTATTTAGTGTTTGCATATCTGCTAGGTTTCAATCAGATCCTAAGGAATCTCATTTAAGTGCTGCTAAACGTATCATTAAATATGTTGCAACTATTGCTAAGATTGGTCTATGGTATCCCAAAGAATGAGACTTTACTCTTCGTGGTTATTCAGACGCAGATCTTGCAGGTTGTAGAGTTGAAAGAAAAAGCACTTTTGGCACTTGTCAATTACTCGGTAACAAGGCAGTATCTTGGTTTTCAATGAAGCAAAGTACTGTAGCTCTTTCAACAGCTGAAGCAGAATACATAGCCCTTGGAAGTTGCTGTTCTCAAATACTCTGGATAAAACAACAACTACGAGACTTTGGTATCGAAGACTCT
Source organism: Eucalyptus cloeziana (assembly GCA_014182715.1). Lineage (NCBI taxonomy): Eukaryota > Viridiplantae > Streptophyta > Magnoliopsida > Myrtales > Myrtaceae > Eucalyptus > Eucalyptus cloeziana. The sequence continues at coordinate 20,223,900 of CM024641.1, read as the reverse complement.
TGTACCCAGATCAAATGTGACAATACCAGTGCAATCAATCTTACAAAGAATCTTATCTACATTCAAGAGCAAAACATATTGAGATTCGACATCATTTTATAAGAGATCATGTTCAGAATAAAGAAGTCTTGATACAGTTTATCGACTCAAAGAATCAAGCGCGAGACATCTTCACAAAGCCGCTTGATAAAATTTTATTTGAGTCTATTCGTTCAAGACTCAACATTTTATCTCTTGAAGACTGTTGAAGTTCAGACTCAGAATCTAAGTCTGAAAAGTATCAGACTCAAAAATTCAGACTTAGAAGACCAAACGTCACGACTGTAAATTGTTACAATTACAGTTTATTTACTCGTTTAAACTGATATCTCAAAAAGGTAAGACCGCCTGTTTATCTCTAATTAATATTATTAAGGCAGTTATTTTTAAACAATGGTGGTTATCGATTTGTTTAAATATTTTTGAAAAGCTATTTTATTTTTTCCTTTTTGTGACGCTTCAGATACCTCGTATCGATTGCCTTTTATACTCTTTCTCCTCCTCTTTTTCACTTTACCCAAAAACCCTAGATCACAAATTTTTCACTCTCTGAGATTTTCCTTCGCAAGTTCTTCGTTTCAAGTTTTCATCTTTCTTGCGATACAAGTGTGAAAGTTCTCTCCAAGAAAGTGACAATGTCGTACCAAAGGAAATCTTCCAGAATAGCAAGTGGGGGACCACAAGGCTCGGGTGAGGGGCCTACGCACTTTGATCTTACTGAAGAAGGAGACTCTCCAAGTGGACAGATGCACCAACATTCTCAACAGCGCACTTCTTCCACTAGATCTCATGTTCGTAACCCTCAACATGCAGAGGAAGACATCATTGAAGATGTAGAACCAGTAAGGTCTTTTAAGCCTGCATTTGTTTATAGGCTTTATTCTGCTTTGAAGGAAGGGGGTTCTGCAATGACATTTATTGACGAATTCTTGAAAGAGAAGGGCTATCAAAATGAGACTCATTTTCTAACTGTGATGGAACGATCGGGTGTTGTTCCTGTTGGAACAGCAACAAAGACTTTTGCAGACTTTCCGAGTGACCCTCGCTTTGGTAGTGTCAATCAGCCTGAGGGGAAAGATGATGATGAGAAGATGTTTGTGCATTTTAAGCCTAGGATGGGTGTGGCTGCAACTCTTCGGGGAAAGAGAGACGAATTGTTTCGATCGGAGGAACACAAGCAGGTGTATGCAAGATTGCTGAAGTGTGGGGTGATGAACCCACGAACTGTGGATTTTGATTTTCTGGATCTGTTGAGTATCAATTTGAGGGAGAAGTTTGAGAAGCTTCAACTTCATCAATGCCCGCATGCGAGAGCGAGGTTGCTTATTCCGTACTGACGGCTTATTTTTATTCTAACCTCAGTTTTCTTGATGCAAACAATTTTTCTTTTAGTGTGAGGGATAAAGAGTATGTGGTTGATATAGATACTCTGGCTAACATTATTGGTGTGGAAAGAGGAGCTTTCCAATCAATTTCAGTGTCTGTTAGTCATGCAACTCTGGAGTTTGCGAGAGACAGAATCGCAGAAAGTCGTCTCTCCTATTCAAGGATGAATGCTTCAAACATTCTGCTTCATAAAATTGTGATCAACTGTCTCAGACCTAAGTCGACATTGAAGACAGATGTATCAATTTCTGAAGCAAAACTAATGTATGCCATCAAGATCGGTCTTAACTTTTCCTTGCCACATACCATCATGTTCCACATTATCGGTCTATGGCGAAGGACAAGGGAAAACTCCCTTATGCTGCTCTCATCACTCGTTTATTCAGACATTTGAACATTCAGCCTCCCAACATTATGTGTGTGAAGACTATTGATCAAATGGTCATCGGGCTGAGGATAATTACGAAAATGCGTCTGAAAGAACTCAGCAAAAAGCTTGAGCAGTTCAAGGAGAAAACCTCTGTCAAGACCAAACCAGACTCATTTGCTACAAAGAGGAAAGGAAAAGATCCTATGACTGGTCCTACCAAGAAGAGGCGGGCGATCATCTTGGAGGATGAAGATGATGAGGATGATATTCCTATCTCTGCCTCTGTTTCCCAGCATTCTGTTCCTGAGTCAGCAAAACTAGAACAACAAGTTGCAGAAGAAACTGATAAAGGAAACCAGGAAAAGGAATCCTTGCAGACAACAGAAGAAGAAGAAGAAGTAGCCTTAACAGACTCACAGCAACAGCCAAAAGAACAACATGCCGAAGAAGGTAGAGCAAATTCTTCAGCAGAAAAGGAGGATCAAAGACAGCTTGACACTGAAGAAGTTTTTCAGCAAGAAGAATACTTCTCTCCTTCATAAGGCATTGCAACAGGGGGAGATATTCAAAGAGAGGGTGTTCCTCTCTTAACTTTTACCAGTGCAAGTGCTAGTCGATCACCTACTGGTGCAGAGGATGTTCACGCTTCTCATTTTCCTGAGGAAGAGGCTACATCTCCAAATATTGATATTCTTGCTGATATTCGCACCACTGGCTTAACTCCACAATTAGACCATGTTGAAGCAAGCACGCAAACTGACCATTCAGGAGATTTTGGCAGACTGCTTGAAATCATTTTGGAGCTCAAAGGCCATATATATGCTTTAGGATGCGAATTCAAGACAATGCAGAATGAGAATCGTGCTATGTTCATCACCATGCAAGATCAGATTCAAAATATTCAACTTCAGATTCAGGCCACTGCCAAAGGCGCAGCTCTCACTCAACTGTAGGAGGATTTGAGGAAACTGGAGGAAACAGTCAAGTCAATGGAAGACTTTCAACTTGTTCGCATTCCTCTCGCACCCTGACTTTCTCACCTTTTTATGCTGACAAAAAGGGGGAGAAGTTTTTGCAGATTTCCACTCCAAACTTTCAGTTTCAGTCTTTTAAACACTCTTTGGATTTAATATTTTGTTTGGTTGTGTTTGACTTTATGACTTTATCTTGAGCTTTGGATTGCTTGCTTATTATTGCATTACTTTAAGCTATTAAGATAGATAAAGATAGTTGATTAATATCTGTACAGGACTAATTTGTTTTTTGTGGATGCAAATATGTGTACAGGACAACTTTTACTATCTTTACTCTAATATTTTATGTGATATCATTGCTAGCTTAAAAGTTGTATTGCAGGGCAATAGTATTCAAATCTGTAGGAAAGTTTTGTCACCATCAAAAAGGGGGAGATTGTTGGAAAAATTCTCTTAAGGTATTTTGAAATAGACAAAACATTTCCATCAGTCTAGTTTGAAGACTTGTAGACTCTACTGGCAAAGTCTGAAGACCAAAGTCTGAAGATATCAAGACTCAAGTTTCAAAGTCTACTCTCATGGATAGTTTCTAGACCGACAAAGTTAAAACTTCTATTCTGATTCTATCTAGTATGGTTTTGACTCAAACGGTTAAGGAATATCTCTCGACTGGAATTAGCACTACAAGATCTTATATTCGTATTCGAATAATCTAGATTCTCTAGATTCGCAACTTATATTTGGAATGTTCTACTTATGGAAACCAAGATCCTGATTGTATGGGCGAGGGATTGATGGGCTATCAACACTTGCCTTAAAGAGCTCGAGATCTCTCTAAATTGATTATGTCCAACGGGTTGATTGGAAGAACTTCTTTGGAAGGTGTCAACGGTAATGAAGGCATGAAGAAGTATTTAAGAGAGACGCTTAAGTTGTTGAAGGGTGCCGGATAGAAGAATTCCAAAGTTTAAATCTCCTTGTTATTTTGTGATCCTATTCTTCGAGCTATACTTGTAATCAAAAGAGAGACTGAAGTGTGGTGAGACCTTGAGGAAGTGTAGTAGAGTCTCTACACTATGGAATCAAGGGCATGAGATTGTAAATTCTCTTTTTGATTCTTAGTGAAATCCAGCCAGAGGGCTGTCCGTGCGGGAGAGTGGATGTAGGCTTGGTCTAAGCCGAACCACTATAAATCTGGAGTCTTGATTCTCTATCCCTAATCCTTTTACTTTTCATTACTTTCATTTGCAGCGATTATTGTTTTCAAATCCTTAGTCTCTCATCAAAGAAATTGCCTATACATTCTATTAAAATTATAAAAATCGTCTTAGTCACCTATTCACCCCCCTCTAGGTGCTTGTACTAGTTCTAACAAAGTAAAGGTCTCCAACCCTGTTTAATTTGATTTTCTATTGCAAATAGATATTGCAACTAAGTGGGAGTATGATGTGATTCTAGTGAATGTGTCATATTTTACTTACATGGCACTATTGTTGTCATGCCCCAATCCTCCGAGTGCGTGTCCATCCCTTAGCAGTCGATTCAATAGCGACGTCCCAGGATGCGTCGCTAACTCATTCATTTTAATACGCATGCGGAAGCGAATAGTTAGTCCCTAGACAACTCTCAAATGTGATAGAAAAATAGAGCCATAAATTTTCGAAAACCACAACACACTTAAACACATATCAAGTCAAGTCATTTAGAACATTAGCCGACATATATAGGATTTGCACAAAGGGGGAGGACTACAGATACTCAAGCATTCGAGTCCTCGACTGAATACTCTGGGGTCCCTAGATCAGGAAGATCCAGGTGTACCACTAAACCCTTAGGAGGATCAGCCGTGCCGTTGCCAAAAGCAACCTCCAGAACCGACTTAGGAATCTCAGACTCTGGAAGGGGGCCTTCTCTGGGTCCAACTGGACTGTGACGACACCACGATCTGTATTGATGAGGTACCTTATGGGGTAGACCCTCATTGACCTAGATAACAAATCGTACAAGTTCAAGCTCCTTAGCTCCCGGGGAGGGGAATCTGAGAATGCTGCTCGGTAACCTTCTTCGTTTGGCCAAAACATTCAAGTGGTGCGGCCATCTACGAACCTGTAAATGTTATCCCACAATGGGGTGAGACGGCGTTTCAGCAAGTTCACCCCCTAAACTCCGACTAGGAAGGAAATATGCCCCAAGGGCTACCTAAGCACAACACATGTTAGAGGACTTACCTTTGCCTCAAGTCCTTCCTACAAGTCAGTACAATTCGCATATTCAACCAATCATTTCAACACCTTAAAGCATCAAATCGGATTGAGTCATCGATCAATCGACTCAGTCGATTCCATGTCATCAAGACCATCTCTCGGTCAATCCGATCAATACTATCTATAAAGTCCAATCTCATCAAGGACTACTCACCCCAAGCTAAAGATAGATAGAATAGCTTTTCCAAAGGTAATAATAGAGTATACTGCTCTCGCTAAGTTGACATATCAAGGCCCTCAAGCTAATATAGTATACTGCTAATGCTCATCGAAGCTGTTGGATTCTTAATGCTCACCAAAGCTGTACGATTCTTAATGCTTGCCAAAGCTATACGATTCTTAATGCTCCCCGAAGCTATGCGATTCTTAATGCTCCCCGAAGCTGTGTGATTCTTAATGCTCGCGGAAGCTATGCGATTCTTAATGCTCACCGAAGCTGTGCGATTCTTAATGCTCACTAAAGTTGTGCAATTCTTAATGCTCACAAAAGTTGCGTGATACTTAGGGTATACATCTAACTCTAAGCTGATGTATCAAGCCAATAGGCTGATACAGTACACCATTGTGACATCCAAAAATTTCAATCCTATTTTCTAATGAATAAATCGGGCATTTCATTGACACGCCTACAGGACTGTTCTCAGAGTTGATCACTCTCAAGATAACTAGACTATCTAGGAAAGCCATTAAAGAATTTTTAAGGCAATAGACTTGAGAATTCGACTAGAAATCGACTTCTCGACCGTGCTCATCTTTAGAGGCCATTACGGCACATTATAAAACCGATTTGAGATTAAAGATAGGTCGGTTCGACTGAGATGTGTGGTCGATCGTGGGTGACTCCACCAAATTGAAAAATTCTCATCAATCGGCACTAGTTTGATTTTACTGTCGTTTTGGTACCTTGTGTCCGTGTTTGAATCCTCGAGATTTTCACGACAATCGAGAGTCGCCAATGTGTTGAGTGGGTTCATTGTGGCTTGAAGAAAATCGACCACGGGTCATTTGCACTCAAAATCTTTGAAAACTACCTGGTAATCTAGGTCATGCTAAAAACGCACCGAATGGAAATTAACCGCTAATTCAAGTCCGATTATAGAAATTGAAGATTTTCTCATGTCACAATAAATTCTAGGAGTGTCGACTCAGTCTCGAGAAGATTTTTCTGACAATTGAGACTTTTTGGGAAAAAGTCTATTTAGGGCCTTTTTGTTCAATCAAGGCCGGGGATTAATTTTGATCGCAAATTTAGGAAGCAAGATGGATTCTTGGGTGAGGAAAATTATCAATGGAGGCTTTGCGATGGCAATTAAAATTGTGGAGACCAAATGGGATTGATTTGAGAAGGATTAAGTGACCAATTGAAGTCTTGTTTTCAAAATTCGTAGTTTCCCCTCCCCCTAGCCATTTTGGACCATTTGAGTTGTTGTTAGGCATGCATGTGTGGCCAAATGACAGCCAAGAGTTGCTGGTTTCTTGGGCAAGCTTGTAAGGGACAACTTGGTGGAAAAGATTGGCCAAAGGACCCACTAATGCCAAGCTTGCTCCACACTCCTTTCCCTCTCTCCTTCTTCTTGCCATCCACTCCATTCTCTCTCCATTTTGTGCAAAACCAGCAGCTGGAGAAGAAGCTGAAGCCACACGCCGCCTGGACGCCGGATCACCGCCTCGTCGTCGCCGGTTCACGCACCGCCGCCCGTGCGTGGTCCACCGCACACACCACCCCTTGCCCACCTCCCTCACACCGTTCAGCCCTCTGTCTAGCCATTCAAGTGTCTATTTAGCTACTAAAAATGACCGAGGAAGCCTCCCAAGCCGCCAGTTTGGACCCGAAACCATCCCGTTGTCCATCCCCGAGCCTTCCCGCGCCAAACCAACTTGTTTACTTCTGTTTTTACGGCTCAATCAGACCAGAATTTTGTGGGTTTCCATCAGGTTTCTAGGCCCGCTTTGAGGGTGTTCCGAGCCCCGAACCCTAGACCCGCTTTGGAGTAAAATGTCCCCCGCGACGTTCACGACATTTCAATCCGAGCGGATTGTAAAACGGGTGAATTTAGCTCACTAATCCTTGCTTAGTTTGCTATTGATGCTTAAGGGTTTATTAGTGTTAATTAAGCATAATTAGGTGGTTAGATTAGTTTAGGATAATTAAATTAGTGACTTAATGATGCATATTAGGCGATTGATTAGTGTAATTAGCAAGTAGAGACGTACTCATATTTATTGAATGCATCTCGGGATTTTTTTTCCGATCCGTTCTAGCATCCAATTAGGCATTACGGGCCTAAATTGGATTTGTAGTATTTATTTATTAATTTTCGAAATTATTTAATTATTTATTTAATTTATGGAAATTAGGCAGGGATAGTCGATGACCGGAATTTTAAGATGATTATCGTGGCGTAGTCCGTTTATTTAATTGAGCTTTATTTTGTGCTGAATTGAATTATTTGTGAAATTGGGAATTACTCCTAAATTGAATAATTTTGGTTATTAATTGAAAAATAACCGGGCATCGGTTGATAATGCGAAAAATGTTTTAGCGGACTACAGAAAATGTGGGAGTTATGGAAAGAAAAATATTACATTTTGGCTAAGGCTAACCATGTGCCCATGCATGATATTTTATCAGAAATGATAAAAGATGAGAAGAAATGCTGTGTGACGTGGCTCAGCGATTAATACATCGCTTTGGCGTATAGGTCGCCTCAGAGAATGCACGTAATTGTGAATATATATCACCTAGAAAAGCACGTGGCTCGGTTGTTAGTACGTTACCTTGGCGAAAAAGTCACCTTAAAGAATGCACGTGGCTCAGTGATTTGGCATATCGCCTTAGAGAATGCACGTGGCTCGGTAATTGGTACATTGCCTTGGCGTATAAGTTGCCTTAGAGAATGCACGAGGCTTAGTGATTAGTACGTTGCCTTGGTGATATGGCACCTTAGAGAATGCACGTGGCTCGGTGATTAAGTACATCGCCTTGGCATATATGACACCTTAGAGAATGCACGTGGCTCGGCGATTACGTATACTATCTTATAAATTGCATAGTATGGGTTGAGATGACAGGTGAATAGTCCGATTGACATGTAATTGAGTAGGTCGATTGATCGAGATATTGATTTGTGATGTGATTGCTTGGGTACCTATTAAACTATGCTGATTTGCAGGTAGAATCTAAGGCTAAGGTAAGTCATCTAACCCATGTGTGCATAGGCAGCCTGAATGGTGTATTGGTTTACTAATCGAGTCTTAGGGGGTAGAACTTGCCGAGATGTAGTCTCATCCCAGTTGTGGGATAATATTTCAGGCTCGTAGATGGTAGTACCTCTACCTTCTCCCATGGCTTTTGGTTTACCAAAGGAAATCACTTAATAGAAGTTGCACGCGCCGATGCCAGGGCACGTCAAAGGATTGGAGTACGTAATGGTGAAATCCATTGTCTGGGTTGAGATGGGTAAACCCTAGAAGGTGCCCCATCAATACCGGGCATGGTATTGATACTATAGTGATGGGCGAAGGGTGGGCCCGATATCGGAATTTGAGGTGCCTAGCTATGCTTTGGAAGTAGTGTATGGAGAGGGTATTACAGAACCCAGAGGTGGAGAGGTGATTGACCCGGTGACTCCCGATCTTGAAGGGCCGGTATCACTTGAGTATGCTGAGGTAGGCTCTAGCGGGAACGTGGAAGGAGGAGAGTTTGTCGAGCAGGAGGAGAACCCAAATGAGGACTTAGCGAAGGACTGAAACCCCACCCCCTGTTTTTAGACTTCGTTGTTGAACAAGCTTGAGTAGGATCGGACTTAGTAGTTGATCTTGTATATATTTGCATAATAAATTGCAATGTATATAAGTGCGTGGGTGTTTCCGATTTCAAGTTTTTAGTCCTACTTTTCTATCCCAATGTTTTATTGTCTGGGGATTATCTTATGCTTCTGCATACGTATTAAAAGAAATGGGTCAACGATGCGTCCTGGGACGTCGCTCTTAATCGATCGGGTGAGAGATGGGCACGCGTTCGAGGATCAGGACGTGACAACCATTCTAATCAATCAACAATTTCACCACTTTTATCATACCAGATAAAAATAATCGTATGTGGGTACACAATCGACCTTAGCCAAAATATCATATTTTCCTTTCCAAAAATCCAACTATTTACAATAGTCCACAAACACTTTTTTGGCGTTGTAAACTGACGCCCGGTAATTTCTAATTAAATACTGAAATTATTAAATTTTGGGATAAATACCCCAAAATTCCAATTCACACTCAATTTGCACAAACTAGCAATCAATTAAATAAAGAAATCATACCATTGCAATCAGCACAGAATTCCGATCACCGACTATCCCGGTCTAATTTCCGGAGAATAATAATTAATTAAATAATTATGAAAAATAATTAATAAATACCAATAATGCACACTTAGGCCAGAAAAACCTAATTAAATACCGAGACGTGCCCAGAAAAATTCCGAACCTATCTAAATAAATACTAAGTTAATTGCACTAATCTAACCACCTAACATGCATAAACGATTAATTAAATTACTAATCCATTCTAACTAACCACCTAACCCAAGCTTAACTTAAACTAATAAACCATTAAGTATAATTAAATCCCTAAGAAAAGATTAGTGAGTATACTCACTAGATTTACGATCCAACGAAACCACGGCGACGGGGATGCGGAGACAAGCCACAAACTCCAAAGCGGGAGCACCTTTTAAGGTCTGAAAGGGCTCCAAAACGGGCCAAACAGTGCACTGTGGGCTTAAGTGGGTTCGGTTTTGTGGCTAGGCCAAACAAGGCTAGATGGTTGCTGGTTAGGGCCGAACCGGGCAAGGACAGGCGGCGGATGGCTGTAGCGGGCTTCTAGTGGTTCGGTGAGCGACCAGGCAGCTCCAGCGACAGCGAGGGAAGTTCGAACAACTTGGGGGACAGCTTGGGGGTCACGTCTGGGTGGAATGACGGCCAAAGACGCGTGGGACAACGCACAAGCGAGCAGATGGCATATAAGCTCCGGTGGCGCAAGCGGTGGCTCAGCCAGCAACTAGGGGCGTCGACCGGGGGGGGGGAGTGTCACACCCTGAGCCTCGAGCATGCATGCATCCCTCTGTGGTCGATACAAATGCGACGTTCCCATGACACGTCGCCAACCCAATCTATTTTTAATGCACATACGAAAGCGAAACAATTACCCCTAACAACAAACATCATGGAATAGAGAAAGCAAGGCACATTTTACAAAAGCCAACTTGTATAAACACTGGGTTTAGATACAAAACGAGTCTAATCAAAAGTCTACAAAAAGATCAGCTCCTAAAAAGTCATCGTCCTACAACCTACTAGTCGGACACAAGTGCCGATCCTTCGGACTCCACCTCCACAGACTCCAGGGCTTTGGGTCCTCCAATACTGTCATCTAAGGACCTGAAAATTTAACCCGCGACGAGGTGAGACAATGTCTCAACAAGTTCATCCCCTAAACCCCTATTAGGAAGAAAATACACCACAGGACGCTCTAGCCACACAACCACACAATTAAAACAGAGGACTTACCTCACCTCAGTTCCTTCCTGCACGTTAGCACAGTTCTTATCACAACCATATGCATATAGCAATTTCACATTTCAATTGGAACGTCTAAATCAATTACAACTCACACAAGCAAGAACTACCGACACACACCGGTCCATCAATTCAATCAATCCTAGGAGTCCTGATTATAGAGCCAAATCGTTATGACACATCCCATTCCATGCCACACAATTTTGTCTCATAATCCTGCGCATCAATTTCATGCCACATAACATGCGTTCCAATTGATTATTACTACCCACACGGATAGTTTTACCCAACACACGCCGGTTCTCTGGCATAGCTAGGTTTTGTCTCCCTCCTTTGAGCACGGCTACATCCTCCGACACACGCCGGGGACAGCATTCCTTACGACATATCCGAAGGAGTATAGGTCCAGAATCTACTGTGACCTAAGTCCTTCGGCACACACCGGGGACAGGTAACATACATCGACACACACCGAGGACGGGTTCTCTTAACTAGCACACGATCATTCAATTGCGGCCAAGGACATTGTGCTTTGCACTCACATGCCCCAATGTAAGATAACGACCTTGGCCTATTTTCTTCGTATTAAAAATACTCTGTGAAAATATTCGTGTGTGGGTACACGGTCAATTTGAACTAGAAAAACTAACACTCTTCCTTTACAAATCTCACTATTTGATATAGTCTTTAAAACTACTTTCGGTGTTAAAACCCGACACTCGGATTTTCTGAATAAATTCCATAATTTTCACAACCATCACTCAATTTGCACAATCTAACAATCAATCGCATAATCAGACCACACCACAACATTCAGCACGAAATTCCAACGACTAACTATCCCGGTATAATTTCCATAAAAATTATAAATAATTAATTATATTCCGAAAATTAAATTAAATTATATTAATTAAATAATATATTTAAATTAGAAATAATTAATTAACTTAAAATAGTTAATTAAAGCCCAATCAAGATTACACTAATTTAAATATCTAATTAGCCTTAATTAATTATCCACTAAATAATCACATCCCTTAATCTAATTAACATTTAACTAAGCTAATCTAACCACCTAACCATACTTAGCTTAATCTAAACACCCATTAAGTATAATTAACCTCCTAATCAAGGCTTAGTGAGTAAACTCACCGGTTTAACGTTCTAGTGAGTCCACGGCGATGGCAACGCCAAGGCGGGTGACAAACCTCCTAGCGGCGACACCAACCAAGGTCGGTAAGGGCTCGAAAATGGGCCACGAAGTCCCAAGGCCTTGCTAAAACTTCAACTTCTGATTGTTAAACTGGGAAGGAAAACCAGCAATTGAACGGCGAGGAAGCGGGCTGATCGGAACTTCGACGGGCGGGTGGCCGACAACCAGTGGTACCTAGGGGTCAAGAGGGACTTGCTGGTGGTTGGAACGGGCAAGGAAGGGTTAGAATGGGGAGAAATAGGAAGAAAATGCTGAACTGGCGAAACCGAGCGGCCTTAGGTGGTACCGCGTGAGGTGGCTTCCAACCGGTGGACGGGACGACCAGCGGCTCCGTTCAACGAGTGGCCGGGCTCGTCCATACGGTCTAAGCCTCCTGGACATTGTGGTGAGTGGAGTGTGAGCTAATTCACACGGGAATACAACTTTTAACTTAGATCTTTGGGGAAAGGTCAGCTAGAGCAAAAACAGGCAGAAAAGAAAACAGAGGGGGAAAATGAGGTCGACGGTGGCTCCGATGGCTTAGGCGGCGTGCGACGGGCAAGGGGAGGGTGCTGCTGGCTTTCCTTTGGTTTCTCAAGCTCTCTCAACACCTCAACAATGGAGAAAGCAAGGCTTCAAGGAGGAAGAACAAGGGGTCTACTGAAGAGGGTCCACCATTTGGCCTCCAAAGTCCACAATCTCATCCCCATTCACTCATCACTTGCCCCCACCATGTCAGCCCACATGCTCAGCCAATTTCCTCCTTCAAGCTTCCCCAACAAGCTTGCCAAAGTGTCCAAAATGTTGTGTCCCCCATGGCCTACGAATTTTGGACTTTGCCTCTTCAATTTCATTCAATTCTCCTTCAAATCCACCCAAATTGAAGCCCATAAATTCAGCCAAGGTGCCCTCACTTAATTCCACATTTTTCCATGTCCAAAGATCCCACTTGACGACCAAAAATGCGACCAAAAGCGGGCCTACGAATTTCCCAATCCAAAATAACCTTACTTTGGATTTTTCGCCGAAAATCTCGGTTTTCAGAAAAATCTTTGGAGGATGAGTCGACGTTCCTAAAATGATTTGTGACATTACAGAACTTTCAATTTATGAAATCAAGTTCAATTTCACGGTTAATTTCAATCTGGCGCGATTTTAGCGCGTCCTAATCTATAAGGTAGCTTTTACGAATTTTTGGTGCATTTGACCTATGGTTGATTATTCAAGCCACAATGTACATTTTCGACACATTGGCGACTCTCGGTTATCGTGAAAATCTCAAAGTTTCAAATACAGACACAAGGTACAGAAAAAACAGAACAATCAGTCCAGTGTCGTTCGACGAGAATTTTGCAATCAAGTGGAATCACCCACACATTGATCACATATCTCAGTCGAATCGACCTATCTCTGATCTCTGATCGATTTTGACAATATTGTAATAACCTTTGCATATTAGCACGGTTGAGCAGTCGGTTTCTGATCAAATTCTCAAGTTGGTTGCGTTAAAATTCCTTAACAGCTTCGCCTAATAGATTAGTTAACTCGTGAGTGGTCAACTTAGAAAAAAAGGCTATAGGCATGTCGATGAAAAACCTGACTCATTCAATTGAAAACAGAAATGGAAAATCAGGATGTCACAGGAAGGCTGCTGGTTCGGTTTTTCTAGTTTTGCTGAGCTCAAGAACATCAAGAAGGAGAGATGAAAGGCTGAGGAAGAAGATGAAGACAGCTAAGTCAAGTGGAGGGTCCCTCTTGGCTCTTCCTATCTTCTTATCCCCTTGCCATGGTCCCACCTCCAATGGCAGATCTCCTCAGTCAATTTTGTACATCAAATTCTCCCTAGAACAAGTCCTAAGAGGTCTAAAAGGTTAGGGGGCATGGGGGCTACGAATTTTGCAACATTTCCCTCAATTCCTCTCCAATTCTCTCTTGAACCGACTCAATTTGGCCCTAAAAAATTCCACCATCAAGTCTTCGATCAAATTAACATTTTTCCTCACACATAGATCCAACTTGTATTCGAATTTCGTGATCAGAATCGGTTCCCTGAATTTTCCAGGTTCCCTGAATTTTCCAGACGAAAACGGCCCTATATCGCTTTTTCACCAAAAATCTCAGTTTGCAGAAAAATCTTCAGAGGATGAATTGACGTACCTAAAATGACTCGTGACATGAAAAAACTTTCAATTTCTAAAATCGGATTCAAATTCGTGTTTAATTTCAATCTTGCACGATTTTAGCGTGACCTAGGCTATTAGATAGCTTTCAAAAATTTTTGGTTCAAACGACCCGTGGTCGATTTTCTTCAAGCCACAATGAACCTCTTCGACACATTGGCGACTCTCGGTGGTTATGAAAATCTCGAAGTTTCAAATACGTACACAGAGTACCAAAACGACAGAAAAATCAATCTAGTGCCGATCAATGAAAATTTTGCAATTTGGTGGAATCACCCACGTTTAGCCACACATCTCAGTCTAACCGACCTATCTTTGATCTCTAATCGATCTTTACTGTGCCATAATGATCTCTACAGATGAACACGGTCGAGTAGTCAATTTCTGGTCAAATTCTCAAGTTTATTGCGTTAAAATCCCTTAATGGCTTTCCCAAATATTCTAGTTATCTCAGGAGTAATCAGCTCTGAGAATAACACTATAGGCGTATCGATGAAAGGCCCCATTTATTAAATTGAATACAGGACTGAAATTCCAAGATGTCACAATTGTCGTCGAACTATTCATGATGGATACAAATAAATTTATTTCTTCAAGAAGGATGGTGTATAGATAGATTTCTCTTGCACCATTACACATTAGGTAAAGACAAAAGCATTTTAAGATCCTTGTTTGGATCGATAAAAGCCTACGAGGAGACAAATGTTGCATGTCCACTAGTGGTACATGAAGAAAATGAAGAATCATTTGAAGTGCCAAGATAATTGAGCCACTTCTTGAAGAATTTAAAATTTTTGTCCCTGATAAAATTCCGGCTGCCTTGCCACCTGTGTGTGACATTCAACACTGCAGCTATCCCCAACAAAGTGGCCTACCCCATGAGTCCTATGGATCATGAAGAACTCCAACGTCAAGTAAAAACCTTATGATGAAAGGCCTGGTGGAAGAAAGTGCTAGCCCTTGGCCAGTTAGAAGGGGGCCAAAGGGTCGTTCCGGGCTTGATTGGTATGGGCACGTTTCTTTTCTAAATTAATTTAATTGTTAATAACAAATTCAAAAAAATTATTGGAATTTTTTCAAAATTTAAAAATAAAAAAAATTAATTAAGAAAAATTTAATAGAAAAGCACTCGTTCAATTAAACCAAATTGAAAGAAAAAGAAAATTACATGTAATGGTGCCCTAATAACAATGCCACAAATTGTACAAAAAAGAATGTTTAACAAATTCAGTATCTTCAATATCGTGTTCTCTCACCATGATCCGGACGGTACAATGTCATTATTGTCCTCTTGTTCATATTGGGCATGTTCCTCTAGAGTCAATTCTTGCCAAAACCAATCATGTCCAACAAAAACCATTTATTCCGCCTAAACCTTTTGTCTTCTAAGATCTATCAGCTACTATTAAACATGGGTTCATAAATGCCGGTGGGGTTAGTAAGTCACGAGTCATGGTGAAAAAAATTGAATAACCAATGATTTCCCTCTTTTGTCGTTTCAAAATGTCGACATTATTTTGCCAACTTTATCAATGTATTTGAAGTAATATATTCCCAAATACGTCTCCAACTCATTCGTCGATAAGGATGATAACCAAATCGAAGGTTGTTGGGCGTTCTTCTTCTTATGAAGTAGAGACCCTAGAAACTTCGGGCCTTATTTGATGAAGTTGCGCATCATCAAATATTATTTTTTATAACAAGCATCAATACATTTAACCATATATTACTCAGTCATTTCACTTTTAAAATGTTGCCATCTCCAGGAAAGAGTTGACTTAATTATCTCAAAGATCAAAAGGTCCATACAGGGAGAACTAGTTTATTCCTCTGTCGTTACTAGGCAGATTGCATTGGACAGGTACAAAGTCTTGGGTCATAACTGGAGGCTTCTTTGAACTGTGCTTTTTTTAGCTTGTAGCAGGTCGGTCACCTGCCATTGACAAAGTCTTACTTTACTGAGGGCAAAAAATGAGAGAGAAGTCGATACAATGGAGCTTTATAATTGAGCCACACGATCACAAGGTTTCATTCCATCCCACTTCCGTTAACATTAATTCTGACTTACATAGATTTCACAGCCAAGTGTCTGACCATGTCGGTGTTTCAACAATAATTGTAAGCAGCAAAAAATCTTGTACACTAAAAGACAACTTCCAACATATTCGTGCCTTTAAATGAAGCACGAATGTCACACACCAATCTCTCTAAGGAAATTACTATTCCATCTGACCAAACCGACATTTTGAGCATCTTCAACATAGCTTTCCTCTGATCATGTCATCATTTGCTCTATCTTCTCAACAATGCTAGGGATCGAACCATCTCTATTCCTGTCGAAACAAAAAGAGAGAGAGAGAGAGAGAGAGATGAATATTACAAAATATAGACATCAACTAGCATGAAGCAAACATCAGAATCCGGTGAGAGGGGCATATTCACGGGGCCAAAAGTTTTTGATTCAGTTCAGTCTTTTCTAGTTAAAAAGGGCTTTTGTAGCAAATTTTTTTATTGAATTACCAATATTATATAGACAATGTCCTTATATTGTCTTCCAATATAGATCAACACTTCAAACGTAAATCCGTTTTTATAAATACAGTTAAGAAAAATATTTTAGTAATTTCTCCTACTAAACTATCACTTTTCCAAGCAAGAATAAGATTCTTAGGACATTATATATGTCAAGAAACTATTAATACAATTTGCAAATAATCTTTCAAATGAAATCAGAGATAAAACTAAGTTATAGAGATTCTTAAAAAGTCTTAATTATATTATAGATTTCTTTCCAAATATTAACATAATAAAAATATACAGAAAGATCCTCCACCTTGGACACCAACACATACATATTGTTAAACAAATCAAAATTCATATTAAAGAATTACATTGTCCTCATTTGGCTGACTCGACTGCAATCAAAATCGTAGAAACAAATTCTTGAGATAGGGTATGAAGGGATACTCAAACAAGTTAAAAAAAAAAAGAGAGCAAAACGTTCAATTTTTGTGTATATATATATATATAGCTGAGCGACCAAATTCAAGTTTCGATGTATAATCTTCAATTCATAATATCGACTTTACTATATGACTTTACTATTGCTGGATGATGGACAAGTTGGTGCTGCTAAATACAGATCACTTGATTAGATTGACATATTTTATGCATAGAATGCGGCCAATTTCTAAAAGGAAGCATTGGACCCCACTTCACGGCGCAGCTTTTGAATTTCAAACTCTCTCTCGCACTCGAAACATATGCCGAAATAATGATAGAACTTCAATGCAGAAATGGATGTAATAGGGTAGGTTGATTTGGTCGATTGCCGGGGCCTTTCCTAAGGCATTAAGTTACTCAAGTCTCGACACTTCCTCTCTCAGACAGTAGACATTATTTTTGATAGGTGAAGGTAAATGAGTTTGAAATCTTACCCATCGGGCAGATGCATTCCATTCACATCGGCAGCTTCAGAGAGAGCTTCCCTCCATTTTTTCACCTTGCGCTTCCCATACTCGATCTCATGCTTGGCCAATGCTTCCCCATAACTCTGTTTCTGTTCCCTCACTTCCCTTGTATCCACCTGGTAAAATATCGGTAGCATCAGCTGTTTCCTTCTGTTCTTCCTCTCTAGTATCTGCACTAACTCCTTCAGACACCACCTAGATTCAGCATAGTTTTCTGAGAAAATGACGACGTACATGCGAGATTGTTCAATGGCGTCCTTCAGTGCTGGTGGGAAATCCTCGCCCATCACTAAATTTTCACTGTCCATGAAAGTATTTATGCCCTTCTGGACCAAGGCCTCGTTCAGACTCTTGACGAAGTTCTCACGGACATCCTCACCCCTAAAGCTTAGGAACATGTCGAACCTTTTCAGTTCAGAGATTTCTTTGGCGATGTTTTTGATTAATGTGGCCTCACATCTGACGGACAACAGAGAGATGGATAATATAAGCTATGCCCAAGGTGTAGAATTAAATGAAGTAAGCAATAACAATTCGGTCTAAGAAGAATAGATTATGATGATGTGCACGCAAAAGGACACGAGCACAAACTTAAGGAGACAATTTAATATTGCCACTCCACAAAGGCCGCGATGGTGCCAATGTAGAAAGAAATACAAAGCTGTCATGAGACACCATATTACACTAAGTTATGTTAATCAGAACATTTGTTAAGCATGCATAAGGAGAAACGAAGCACCCCTAAAAAAGAAGAAACGAGTGAAAAAAAGAAAGATAATGCAAAATCCATATGTAATTTATTATTATTACTTCGACTGAGACTCGGCCAACAACTGACAAATTTAGCTAGGAGTAAGTACACTACAAGTGCCAAAAGTTGTGTACGACACTCACTTTAGTGCCAATTTTTTTTTTTTTTTTGAATCACTTAAGAGCTACTTTAAAAAAAAAAATCATTTAAGTGCCAGCTCCCGTTCGGATTGCTGGAAATCTGACGTGACTATATTCTATTAATTTCTCAATCATACATGGCTCGTCAGCGTGCCTAATTAGCATATAACTCTTAAACAGCGTCGTCCAAAAATTGTAAATAGTGATCATTTAAGTGCCAAATTTTATTAAAAGTGATCATTTGAGTGTCAAATTTGATTTAAAGTGATCACTTCAATACCGGTCGTTATTAAAAAATGATCACTTTAGTGTTGAACATGCCAGGTGGAAATGCCACATGGACTGGATTTTTAAAAAATTTTGTCAAGTTATATTATAATTTTAATTATAAATGAAACGTAATCAATTTAGCTGGAATTTCTTGTCGTTGGCACTAAAGTAATCGTTTTTCCTTCAATTTAGCATTTAAGTAAGTCGACAAAAACTTTTAGTACTAAAACAAGTGCCGTACATAACTTTTGGCACTTCTATTATACTTATCCCAATTTAACCAATTATCCAGGAAAAAAAGAAATAGTAAATTCAAAGAAACTGGTTAACCTTCACTGGGAACCAAAGAAGCTATAAGAGGGTAGGAAATTTCATTTCCGGGTCGTTATTTCTCATTTTCGAATTATACAGAAAAATGAAAAAAAGCCTCGCGTCACTATCATCCATTGAATGATTGTGAGTATAAATTATGTGAAAGACTTGCCAAAAGAATGAATCGGTTGGTCGAAAAGACAGTTGAAGTTCATACTAGGCTTTTGATCGAGTCAAAAAAAAAATTAGAGGAGAAATCCTGGAACATGAGAATCAGGTATCCATAGAAGATGATATGTTCGGCAACAAACCTACTCACAAGTAACAAAGTATAATCTGATTCAAAAATGGTTGTTGGAGTGAACCATCGGTCAACTATGTCTTACAGGTCAAATACTCATAGCCCAAGTTCGAAGAGTGCTAAAATAAGTCTAAAATTTGAGGCCATTGAACGAACCCGACCTGAATTAAATTATGCGTAACTCTGATATATGAAAGTTCAATGGCAAATCTCATAGATTACATAAATTATTTCCTCGTTGATAAAGTCTATTTTGAAGCCCAAGGGAATTTATCTTCGGTGGAGTCCGCTTGGTATATTGTCTTTCCCTATATGTATACACGTATATTAAAATGAGCTTTGTTAGCATAATAGTCTTTGGATTACTGTAAAAATAGCAGCTTGTTATGAGCCCCAAATTCATGAAAGAGTAGGTCCTACAATAATTTATAATTATTTTTTATTTAATTTTTTATGATCCAAAACATATTGTTATTCTCACAATAGATTAAAACTATCACTCAATCATTTCTCTATTGATATATGGGCAAGAACGTTCTTTATGCCTTTTTGATTAGTGCAAAGAAAAATTGCCTTGTTTAACAAGTTGCAATCATGTGGCGCCTACACTCTTGAAGAATGGCCACTTGATTTTTGTCTCACTTAATTTAATCTCAAGAAGTGAAACCTCTAGGGCCACTAAAGTTTATATCCACAAATTAGCACATTTCTCCAATTAATGTACTAATGGGTTCACTAACATCATTTTAATTGGATAGGATTGTCTTGATAACATCTACAATCAATACCCATAATCGGACTGGAATTTGTGGCTAAGTTCCGATTGGAAACAGCCTTAACACAACCTACGCGAATTCAGTTGGCATTGGTGGAGCTCACGCGGCTAGACTCGAATTTAGTTCAATGACTATTGTAGATTTTATGCATGACTTTTATTAGAGCTTGGTCGATCCATGAATGACCTTCAATTGTCATGTAATCGAGTATAATCGATCAACCTACCTTGAACTCATGGTCATTCGAGATCGGATTAAGATCGTTCACGAACAAGATATTGATCGTGCAGCGTTACCCGTGACCGATATATACTCGAGCTGAATCAATCTATACCCATCCATTAATCGACTTATGATGGCACGTTATCGTCCACAGCGATTCTTGTGGTCAAACGGTCCTTTCATGGTCGAATGCTCCGGTTTATTGCAATTCTGATCCTAAGTTACCTTACCTCTAATTTACTAGTTAGCTCGTGAATAATCCCTATGATTAAATCACAGCCTATCCTCATTACTGGCATACTAATCTTTAGTCCATTCCTCACAATTTAGATAGGGATCTGAATCAAGAATATCACACGATGAGCCCTAGCTATCCAAGTGAACTGCTAGCAAGGGCACTGGTGAGGATACTTGAGGACGTCAGAGTGCGGGACCATCATGGTGGACGGCCAAAGTGGTGGTGGGGTGCCACCGATGAGAAACGCCAGGATAGTGAGTCTTGTCTAGGAGGGTTTTTACTAGTACGTGGGAATTGTTAAGTTGATTTGTAATCCTACGCTAGATTTTTATCCGGCATTTTATCTATCCAATCCGGAAATCATGTCCAAATACTGAATAGGATAACTTAATATCCTATTCGGACTCAAATTCAGCCACCAAATCCATAAGAGTATTTGAGTGACTTGAGTACAATTTGTCTTCGTTGTATCACTTCATTTATATTGGAATCCTATACTGTTATCATCGTGGATCCCATCAACACAAACATATCCTATTTTTTCCTTATTCTATTTATTTTATTATTTAATTGCTTCTTTCCACAACAAAGGGTATAGGGGCAAGATTTTAAAAATGAAGATCTTGAAAAATCTGTCCGGCATGGTGATAAAATAAATCAAAAGGAAAATAATCCGGAAAATCATGATCCTATTCCTAACGATATTGAAATTGACTCGCGATAAAAATCTCGAAGATAAAAATTTGAAAATGTCAAGTGTTTGTATCTTGTGGTTGATTCCAGTGATAATGGTCTATTGAGGGATGGTTACTAAAGTCTATGCAGAGTTGCTAGGTGTACTTCTGAAGATGATTTCACAACAACTTGAACGGTTCACAAAAGATCCTGCTTCTTATGTAAAAATTCTAGAAATTTGTGAAACAAATGGAGGACAGTTCCTTAAATACTGGAAAGTTAAGGAATGTATTCCCGCCTTGACAAAAGCTCTATCACCTGGAGATTTGACGTTAAAAAAAAAGAAAAATATAATAGATTTGAGAAGCACTTCTTTAGAGGAACTCTCCATTTTTAAATCCTTATCTCCATAGGAAGGATTAGGATGACTAAGCGGGAAACTCGACACAAGCATAGAGGAAACTAGACTTCAATTTGTAGAGGCAGGGTTTGCAGACACGGTCTAGACCTGGTTAGTAAACTCATCCATTGGTAAAATATGCTTTAAGCTGCTTAGAATATGGTCCTAGACATGCTTCAGTGATTGTTACCAGCACTTCAATGTAACTGGATGATGAAAGAAATATGCTATTTCCTAACAAATCTAGGAAATCCATCTCGTCAAAGATCAACAACTTATAGAACCAAACAAAAGCAGTGACAGGCATGTTAATAAGAATTTTATTACTACAGCCACTAAAATTGAATTCTTTAAATCTGTCCTAGAGTGTGTAATAGGCAAAAAAAAAAAAAAAGTGTGATCTGTTTGGTGATGGAAGATTTTTCGACATGATTCTCAAGGATTATTTGAGCTTGGAAGACAGAAAAGGAGAAGCCTTGGAGAGAGGATGGGAGAGAGAGCAATCGAACTATCGACAAAGTTCTGGGTTAAAGAACAAAGGTTGTGTTTCCGGGCTGATGTTTTTGAAGTCTGGAAGAAGACCGCTGAAACCCAAGATCAGCGACTCGAAGAGAAAAAGAAAAAGCCCAACGCCGAACTTCGTGTGGACTGATTACTACGTCACCCACGATGTCATGTCAGGAGTACAAGATGAGAAAAATAGCTTTTCTCAGAAAATGCAAGATGAGAAATGCACTGAGGAGACGGAAATGTGGACCAAGTCAAACAATTATGCCATTTGTCTAACCACCGATAACGACGGAGCGAGCTTATTGCGTGACAAGCACAGGAGTGAGTATTCTTTTAACTTTTACTATAACTATATAGAACAACATATATTAGATATAGGATACAGATATAGATTAGCATACCTCATCGTTTTTATGCATTATGTGCTGTCTTTTATATTGGGCAAACTTATTCTATCTGAATTTTGTGCAATTTTTCTTCTAACAAATATCTCAATTCATACATTGTTTTCTGGTCGGACGATTCATACATACAAAATTGTGGATTTCGTGGATTCTTTTATATATTTTTGTAGAATTAAATTTGTGAAAGTTGAAAATCAAAAAGGGCCTCGGCTAGCCAGGGCGTGGGGCCCAGGCCCACCCATTGGCCACTCCCCACTCCTCTTTTCTCCCCTCCGCCTTTGCCACTGCCCCGCCGTCACGTCCCCGCCACCATGGCGTGTCTGTCACCGCCGCCTGTCCTAGCAGTCGTCACACCTCTCGTTCCCTGTTTTTGTCCCTCTGCAACGGACAGAGGAAAGCCTCAGCTGTCGTAGCCAGACTGAGGCGACCATCGCCCGAGGGTAGCGACCGCCGATCTGGGCTCGAGATCCAGATCTGGGGTCGCGAGCCTATATTCTTGGCCCGAAGCCGCTTGACGCAGAGAAAGGGAGGGGGCATGAGGTGACGCGGCTTGGGCGGCGTGGAGACATGAGCACTCGGCTTGGAGAGGACGAACGGCTTGCATATGGTGCTCTGTTTCGTGTGCTGCGTGAGTGTGCTCTGTGTTGTGTCTGATGAGAATGTGCTCGCGTGAGAGTCAGAGTGAGAGGCAAAATTACTACTTACCCATCATTCAATTCCCATCCGGATAAGCTACCCGCGTCAAAGAGAGCCTTCTTCCATTGCTTCACTTTTTCTGAATCCTTCCCGAACTTGAACTCATGCTTTGCCATAGCTCTCCCATAACATTCTCTCCCTCTCGATGTTCTCACTTCTCTTGGTTCCACTTTGTAAAACACCGGCCACACGATCAGGTCATTTTGTTCCTTGCATTCCATGATTTTGGCTAACTCTTCCAAGCACCATGCTGAGGAAGCAAAGTTCTCTGAGAAAATAATGATCGCGACTTGCGATTCCTCAATCGCCCTCATAAGTGAGGATGATATCTGGCCACCCTTCCTCAGTTCTTCACTGTCTCTATAAGGTAATATTCCTGTCAGACGGTCAAGAGCTCTATAGAGATGTCCAGCAAAGTTGTTGCGGACGTCGATGCCTCTGAAAGTCACGAAGACTTGCAAATGCGTCGTGGGCTCGGAAGAAGAAGCCATTAGAAGCGGGGAAGAGAGGAGGTTCCCCAAGGTTTGATCCTTTGTTTGAGGGAGTTTGTTCACCATTTGATCTTTTATGGTTGTTTTCTTTATATCTAGAGGCGTGACTTTCATTTTGTGGGATATGATTTTTCTTTTAAATAATATTATTGGGTATCGACACGAATCTTTATTTTATGTGAATTTATTTTAAATGGAATTGTTAATGAGTTGTTAATGAAGTATCTTGTCTGGTTAAGAAAGGTTAGCTACTCTATTGGCTCCCAATAAGATATTTCTTGGTGGCTTCCCGGAAAAGACACTAGCAACGAATGAGTTTTCGTTCTTTTTTTTTTTTTTTTTTTCGCTTTTATAGCAAATTATAACCAACAATTAGGGACTACTCGACAGAAATATCACTTTAGTTTTGCTTTTGCGTTTTTTCTTATGTGCACATCAAAGTATAGTAGCCCTGACGCTCGCGTTTTTGTTTCAAAGTTTAGTCGATCATATTTTTGTAATTTTTAAAAGTGGCCATAAAGTGAAATGAATGTATGGCTTATTTAGCCTATTAATTTTACAATTTGTAATGCTAACTTTTGAATGAAACTATAGCCACCGTGGGAAATGGGATACACAGCATCTGAGAAAACAAAACAGAATTAAGGTTGTGATTGTTTGAGAGAGTTCTTTTTTTTTTTTTGGAATTAGTTTTCCGAAAAGAAAGAACGTCATTATCAATCAAGCGTGCTTAAAGTAAGCATGTGGAATCACTTCATTTAACAAAGTAGGCAGAAACTACACGGTCACGATTTGTCCAATCACGCATGCTTAAAGGTCTTTAGTTCAACATATTTATATTGTCTCCATATGGTGATGGTATTGGGGATGTCGAAATTAGGCGCCCACTACTAAAAGGTGAAGCCATAATTATAGATGGAGATCTCAATGTGCTTATCACTGATGATGCTATGTGATTCGGTGATTGACCGTCAATCATTTCACTCAGATCCAGTGACAGACCTATTCTTGAAGGACAAGCTTGCAATGATCTCTGCCAACCATGTTCCAATGAAATGTCTTGATTTCTTGTTTTTTTATTTTTTTTTTTTATTTTGGAGATCTATGGGTTTGTTTTGTTACCATAATTTTTTAGATTTCTTTTCATATATCAGTTTGATCATGAATGGAAATTTCTTTTTAACCAAAAAAAGAAAAAAAAGGTATTTAGTTCTAAGAATTGATTGCACAAGCTACATTAGCAATCGATCACCTTCCAGCCCACTCCCCTTCCATTTGGTCTTGACATCTCCAAAGTGCAAAATTGCTTTTCTTCAATCATTGATTTGTTTCTACAATTTGGTCATGACATCTCTCGTGTTCCTCGAGGAGCTAAAAGCCAAACGATTTAATCAAACACAATGTCGACATATATTGTTAAAGTTCCAAGATCACATCCAATGTGCCATGCCAGTTGTTCTTACTTTTTTCCCTAGACCTCACCATCAACTTTAGCTTTACACCTAGGTGAGGCCAACCCTTGTGGCCTTTGGTCGGTGATTGGCAAGGTCCACTAGCAAAAAGAAAAGGTAAAGGAAAAGGAAAATAAAAAAAAAAATCCTAAAGATTATTTAAAATTCAAGAAATTATTAAAATTTTATTAAAAAGTCCATGTTAGCGTCGTCCTGCTACATAGAATGGCTAGCGTCCACATTAATGGGATGTACTAAAATGATATTAATGTGAAATTATTTAAAATTAAATTGATCTAATTAAATTTTTTGTAACTAAATTGGTATTAATATATTATATTTAGAACTTTTTTATTTTTTTCAAAAAGAGAAAGTATTGTAAATTTTACTTCTATTTTATAGTAGGCGGAACATCAAATCATAGGTACAATCGAGTGCAACTGGCTCAAATTCAGTGGCCGAAGTTTTCTCTTCTCCACATGACAATTGACATTTTTGTGGTGTGGTGCAACATTATGCCTTGAAATTCTCTCTCTCTCTCTCTCTCTCTCATATCCTTTTTCTCCTTTTTTGGGGTTACATCTCTTTCCTTTCTTTTTGTTTGTATTCTTCTCTATTGGACATCTCCATTAATATCCTTTGGTTAGCTCTTTTCCTTGGTCTTATTTATAGATGACTTAAGCAAATTGAGTGACGTTGGCCAGTGTCTCATATTATATTTCCCCACGTCACAATAGGACAAAAGCTGTTTAATTGAGAAAGTTGACGATACATTGACGCTCCACTCCCTACGCACCAGAAAAAGAAGTGTGAGTAACGACAAAAATTGAATTAATGGACGGCACTTCCAACTCAAATGCATGTGAATGTATGATTTGACGAAGGTCCGATGCGCATAATCATTCACGTATTACATTTCATTTAATTAAGTAAATTATACACATTATATGTTGAATACAAAATTTGATGGAGGCATACCATTTATTTCATGATAGTGTCGGTAACTCTTACTTGGAAATCGGGTGATCGTTGACTCTTTTTGCCAACAGTTTTTTGCTTTTATACATTACTAATACTTGCAATACCCCTCTGTATACACTATGCAATCAAATTCTTGAGAAATCAGTCTTATGTGAGCATTTCTTTATAAAAGAGTGTGCTGTGTTTATAAATGTACGTTGGCTCCATTGCAAACCAATCTTTGTTCGAGGCCTTGAGTATAATTGATCAGGCATAACTCTCAAACAATCTCTGGAAATGGAGTGGGCATCCATTTGGACCGGACCACTATAAAATGGTTTCGCTTTCCTCTATCGCTAGTCCTTTTTAAATGTAATTAATAAATTGCTTAACTTATATTTGTGGATAAATACTTAATACTATGGAGCATATTCAATATTTGGGCCAAAAATGCTTATGTTTATTTGAATATTTAGAGCTAAATATCATAGCATCATATGTTGATAAATTAAGAGAGTTGATGATACATTTTCATCACAATACATAATTAAACGATAGTGTAATCAATAAGTGTTAGAGGAGGAATCTGATACATTCACGCACCAAATGCAGAGAGGCATATGTATCCTTTTGCTATTTTCCCCAATCCGGATCAATTATTCATTCAATGGAAGCTATTGTTGGATATTCTCCAGATAAAAGTCAGAATATGGTTCTTATCACAAAGCAATAGTCATTAGATAATTTTATAACCTTTCATAATGAAAATAGATCAAGCTTTTTATCCAATTGATGTGTTAATAGCTTATTTTCTATTACTTGGAATGAAGAATCTTTTGCTAAGGTGGAGCCTTTTTCATTGAATGCTTTTTTATTTTATTTTTGGGATCCACTTTTTGGAGGGGTTACTCCCAGTCAAGTTAAAATGCAAGCCATTTCCAAACAATTGGATAATTACATGTAGAAGTTCAGAAGAAAGACATCGTTTAGGTGTGAAAAATACATATTCAAATTATTTAGTCCAAAAGAGGAATTTTGCTATGAACTTTAGTGAAGAATGACGCTTTAAACGTGTAAAGCGTCCACTGATGTTCCATGTGATTTGATGATATCTCCCTTTTTTTTCTTGGTTTTTTTTTTCTTAGTCAAGAGCACAAGGAAATATTTGTTCATCACTTTCATTCTTGCTTCCCTCCACGCAACTTTGGTCTGGAAAGAAAAATTATCAAAGTTGATTTTGATGGGCAGGTGGCCCCCACCACCTTCTTCCTCCTGCATGCTCATATACAGAGCGAATCCAACGCTTGAGTCCAATGTTTCATATCCATTACATTTTTTATTCTTTTTTTTTTTGTTATCAACAGAAAGGCTAAATAGTTATTATTCAGGAATATCCTTTAAAAAAAGAAGAAGCAGAAAGTAAAGTCATTTCATCAAAAAATAGTTCAAAGTGAATATTATTTAAAATAATGATTTAAAATGACTAAATTATTATCACATAAGGACTTCAACTTACCAATAGGCCAAATGTTTGCTGACTGGCTAGCATTTGATTTTTTTCAGCGGCTAGAATATGGACACTTTGTCCCAAAAAAAAGAAAAAAAAAACTCATACACTTCTTCCTTCGTTTTTTCCCATGTTCTTCCTTTGCTTTTGGTCCTCGTTTCTTTCAAGAGAAGAAGAGAAAGCTCAAGCAAGGACCACCTCTTGGTTAATTGGACGCTCACATGTAACACAAGGGTCTCAATTCCCTATCATCTTTTTCCCAAGTTTGCAATGTTATATATTTAATGTGATCGTTAATTTTCGGACCCACGTTTTCTCTTTAAAATAGTGGTTATTCCACATATAGTTTTTCTATGCTTCATACATTTTCGTGAATACCGTCCATTTAGTAAACGTCTTGATGGGAGATGATATATAAAAAAAATAATCATTCATTTCCTAAGAATAATCACAAGGTCTAGCACATACCCTCTCATTTTGGAATACACCATTAGTATGCGAGAGAATTGAGTTAGTAGAGTATATCCGCAATTTCACTGAATCTCCATGAATTTCTGATAAATGCAAATTCGAACATTGGCTGGAGGTCTGTCTTACATTTGGACTCTTGACATGCGTGACCCCCACCACGTGATTCTAGGTATCAATCAAATGACATAGGCATAAAACCATCACTTACGCTAACGATAAGTCTCCAGCATAGAAAGTAGAGAACACAGTGAATAGTAAAGAGGGGAAAGAAGAAGAAGAAAAAGCCCAAAGCGGTTTACTTCCCTTCTAACCACTCCCTAAAAAAATTCTGATTGATAAGTGATGGTCATCGTGCCTTTGCTGAGGACGGCTGCTTTTTAATATTAAAAAAGGGGAAAGATTCGCAAAAAAGAAAAGAAAAAAATTATTTTCTAATTTGCTCCTTCGCGTGATTCCCATTTGTCATCATCGCATGCCCTTTTCCAATCCGTGAAATGCGGATTTCTTTCCTAGTAAAACATTCACTTTGATCGTTCCTTATCATGACCCGTCCGCTTCTTTGCGACTTTTAAGGTTTTCTTTTTTGACTTTTACTCTGCTTTGAAGTTCATAATAATTATGCTGAAATGAATGATGCCCTTTTGCGTCTTACTTTACTCGATTCCGAAGATTAGCTTTTGGCAGAAACTTTTTTGCCAAGAGGTTCTTTCATTTTCCAGTGCTCATGTGCTTGTAACATACTCTTTGCATTTTTGGTATATCAAAGAACATAAATGTACAAGGGAAAAGAGCACTACAAGTGCCATAACTTGACACAAATGGACACTTAAGTGTTATAACTTACGAAATGTATACTTAAGTGCCACATTTGAAGAAAAGTGGAACACCTGAGTGCCACCTCCGGCGAAACCATCCGGAAATCATACGTGGCATTTAAATATTAATATTTCTCACCGAGGTGGCTTGCCGGAGAGCTAAGTCAGCTCTAATTCACCCAAAACGACGTCGTTTTGGCATAATTTGAATTTTAATATAATATAAAAATTAATTAAATTAAATTTAAAACAAAATAATAATATAATTTATATTTGTTTAAAAAAAAAAAAAATGGAAACGGAGGAGGAGGAAGGCAGTTGGCGGTTGACGGCTGAGCCCTCATCGCCGCCGCCTCCCGCCGTTGCCGGAAGGTGGGGGAGGGTCGGCCGAGGCCGCCGAGCCCCGGCCGGCTACCTCCCTCCTCCTCCTCCCCCCACCCCTTTCTTCCTCTTCCTTAGCCGAAGCCGCCACCGCTTCCCCTCCTCTCCTCCCCTCCCCCGATCGGATCCGGGCGAGGGCCGCGAGCCCTCGTCGATCTGGGCAGGGTCGCGGCCCTCGCCAAGATCCGACGAGGGTTGACGGCCCTCGCCCGGCCCGGGCCAAGGGCCGCCGCCCGCTAGGGGTCGCCTCGCAAGCGATGGTCCTTGGCCCGACTAGGTGAGGGCCGCCGACCCTCGCCGGATCGGGCGAGGGCTCGCGAGCCCTTGTCGCCGATCGCCGGGGTTGCCGACCCTAGCTAGGGCCTCGCGACCCCAGCTGACCCTCCCCCTCGGTCGTTGGCCCTTCTCGGCGATGGCGGGAGGCGGCGACGGTGGGAGGGCCGAGCGCTCGCCCGCCTCCCCCATTTTTTTTTTTTCTTTTTTTTTTTTTTTTTAAATGTTTTAATTTTAAAATTATTAGTTTTAAATATTTAAACTAAAACTAATTTTTAATTTAATTTAATTAATTTGTATTATTTTTTACCATGTCAGCCCAAAATGACGCCATTTTTGCATTATTTGGCCACATCAACATGCAAAACGGCGTCATTTTGCACTTGCTTTGTCGGAAAAATGCCACGTATGCAATTTGGCTGGATTTTAGCCGGATTAGCACTCAAGTGAGCCATTTTGCTTCGATTTTGGCACTTAAGTGTATTTTTCGTAAGTTATGGCACTTAAGTGTCCATTTCTGCTAAGTTATGGCACTCTAGGGGTTCGCATCAATCATTTACATTTAGTACTTATATGAAAATCAAATGACACCATATGTAAATTCATAGAATCAATCTATAGAATACTTTTTCCTTATGAATGTAATTAGACTACGAATGCTCACATGCTAATACTTTTGTCTTCGCTATATGCTACCATGAGATCCAATTTACGTATTGTATGGTGTTTGTGCACCTAGTCGGATTATGATGCAATAAAAGGTTTCATCCTCCTTTGATTCCCAAAAATGTAAAGGTAGAGCGAGCATGAAAGCCATGGTCTTTTGTTCCTATGTACCTGTATTATGTGAACTTAATTGTGGATTGCAGGGACAAAATAAAAG
The DNA here is from genome assembly GCA_014182715.1 of Eucalyptus cloeziana. Taxonomy (NCBI): domain Eukaryota; kingdom Viridiplantae; phylum Streptophyta; class Magnoliopsida; order Myrtales; family Myrtaceae; genus Eucalyptus; species Eucalyptus cloeziana. Next base: position 20,193,522 of record CM024641.1, on the reverse strand, counting down.
GAGACTCATGTTAGAAAGTAAAGAGTGGTCACGCATTTTTTCAAAGAGATCCATGTGGGCCAGAAAGCTAAATGAAAAGCAAAATGGCTTGCACGAATAAAACTAAAGTTGGACTGTCATCTCAACCAAGTTTCCAAAATAAGCTTAAGTCATTTTAGGACCTCTAGAATGTTTGTAAGATCAACTTGATTTGGGAAAATAGGAAACATTTTCAAGGAACTCAACTTCGGATAAATTGCATCTCCCTGAATCTAGCAAAGATAAATTCGGAAGTCCCGTCTTCACATACGAATCGGTTGAGTCCTCCTAATACTTTGGAATAAATTTTTGCAACCTTCAGTCTCAGCCTGCTCTGTTTCTTCAACCTGGAAATGCTAGAAGAAAGGCTTGCCAGGTTCTTGCACTTATTTAAAGAGATGAGGTTTTTTTTTATGAGTAAAGTCCCTTAAAACTGAAGTTCTTGCCTTTCCTCCAACAAATGACAAGTTCTGTAGAAAGACAATGAAATCAACTTTGATAAACATTCTGAAGCATTCCTGTTCAATGTGTTGAGTCCACTGCCTACAACTAATCACACCATTCTCCATTGACAATGTGGGCCACTCATCAACATTGCCCAAAATCACAAGTAGCTTGATCATAACCCTCTCTTCCATCAACTCCAGGTATTTGGTTAGGTGATGTGGATCCTAAATGTTGACCCACAAAATTGCATATTCAACAATTTGTTCTTTTCGGTGAAATTGTACGGATTTTGATGCAAAACCCAAAAATTAAACTCAATGGCCCTTTTTTTCCCATGCAAATCACGGATTGTTTATCTATTTATATGTTTGTGTTTCGCCGGTTTTGAAACAGTTTGTGAAATATTATTATGATTTGTGATTTGTGTGTTATGAGAGAGAGAGAGAGGTGCACGTGTTTGTGTGACTATGTGTTGGTAGGCGAACTATGATGGCTTGAAAGAGAAAGACAAGGTAGAGGAAGGTGATGAATAAAGGGCACCACAGTGTTTTCCACGCAAAGTGCACGTTACATGGCAAGGTTTGCGATGCTATTATATATAAAGGAGGCTGCAAGAATGTTGTAGCAGCTGTGGTTGAGAAGTTGAAGTTGCCAATGAAAGATCATCCCTACCCTGATAGGTCACGATATTTAAGGGAGGAAAATGAAGTAAAGGTCTCCAATCCTGTTTAATTTGATTTTTTATTGCAAATAAATATCGCAACTAAGTGGGGGTATGATGCGATTCTACTGAATGTGCCATATTTTACTTACATGGCAATATTGTCATCGAATTATTCATGATGGATACAGATAAATTTATTCCTTTGAGAAGGATGGTGTATAGATAGATTTCTCTTGCACCATTAGAAATTAGGCAAAGAAGAAAACATTTTAACATCCTTGTTTGGATCGATAAAAGCCTATGAGGAGACATATGTTGCATGTGCACTCGTGGTACATGAAGAAAACAAAGAATCACTTGAAGTGCCAAGACAATTGAGCCACTTCTTGAAGAAATTAGAATTTTTGTTCCTGATAAAATTCCAACTATCCCCAGTAAAGTGGCCTACCCCATGTGGCACCCCCAAAACTCGGTAGGGTCGTCACAGATACTACGCGAAAAGAAACTAAGGCTAGAATAACTTATACGGCGATATAAGAAAGAATTGCAACTCAGGCCGAGGCTTAGGCGTAAATTATTATTATTTTTTTTTTGAAAAAGGCTTTAGGGATTTACGCAGCTCATAGTGAAAATAAGAGACGAGTCTCACCATCACTCCGCTTCCCTCACGATAGCACAATGCACACCAACTATTTTGATTAAACGAAAGCACAAGGCCGAACCACTTTTATTTACATATATAATTACGAAGGGTAACACGGGTCGGTACAAAAGGTAGGCCAAGACTCATCTATGCTCGGCCTTCAACCTCAAAAAGAGACACACGAGCCTCAAAATAAAATGTGTAACGATCTCCCCTCGGACTACTCGTGTCGGCCATCCAAAAAGTTGCTAACCCCTACTCCACATACGTGGGCCATCACACCCATCCCGGTGCGTCAGGTGGTGGGGGTGGCAGCATCCCCATCATGACTCCGTCGCGGCGGATGTGGACGGAGACGTACTCCTGGATGACTGGGCCTCTAGATAGACCCACGTCATATGACATAATCGCACGCACACGGATGAACGTCAGTCCCGGCAGGGTGGGACAATCGATCCATGTCAGCTCGACCTCCACATCAGATAAGGCCGTAAAACACTCCCCGCGTGACGGCATGGAGAGGCATCGTGCTAATCTGAAATGTTGGTCGCCGAAGGGGTGAGTACAACCACTCAGCAGGTAGAGGAATCCAATTATCACTCAATGCATTTAAACAATACAAACAATTACATTATACACGTCATTCATGCATTCCAACGTACTTACCTCGAAGCCATGTACATGCCATCATACATCATCATTAAAATATGTACATATCATAGGCCACAATTAATCATTATCATCACGTTTGGTTACCCATGCATGACCTCATCATCACAAACATAATACGTACATAGCATCAATTACGAATGATCATCATCATCATACCATATGATCCATACATGTCATCATGTCACCATGTCATAGGTAACTATCATCACATCATATCACATATGCATGTCAGCATCATATCTTATGTACATGCCATCATGTCATCATCATGCCATAGGTGGTTATCATCATGTCATATCACATATGCATGTCATCATCATGCCATATTACACATGCATGTCATCATCATGCCATAGGTGGTTATCATCATGTCATATCACATATGCATGTCATCATCATGCCATATTACACATGCATGATTTAATTTCCACTTGGAATTCTCAATTGATCATCACATCACCCTTCCTCGGGATTATCCATCCCATACTTTACACTCGCACCCTATTCGGGCCTTGCGAGAAGAACCTCCGGAATTATGCCAATCATGGCCACCGGGCATCCGGCACCCCCACATCCCGGGCATCTCGCATCCCAACTGGCATCACGAGGCATCCCCTTGGGCAAAGACCTCCGAGGCTTCCGGCACCCATCTCATCCAGGGCATCCTGATACTCCCAGGGCCATCCAGTCATGTATCTCTATACATTTCCGGGCATCCGGCACCCATCTCATCCCGGGCATCCTGATACTTCCAGGGCATTATCATCCGCCACAAACAACTTTCCCATTTACCATTTCTCATGTTTGGCAATTTAGGTCTCAATATTCCATGCACATGATGCAATGACAAAACAAGCTCACCTTTGTTCTTGTACATGCATCATCAAGCATTTGCATACATGCAGTAAATGCAATCACCCATAGTAATTTAGTTCTTATGAAATTATATGCCACCAATAACAATGCACTTACCAAATGCATTTAGATTTTATTTAAATTCCAATTTATTCTACTTTGCAATTAATTAAATTAATTAATCACATAAATCCCAAATCAAAGCATATAATAATTTAATGCCATAAGATAGAAATTTCTGCAGAAAACACATAGCCAAACAATTTCTACAGAATAAACAATATTTCCACAATTTCCGTATATAATTTCGGATAAGGGCAAAACGCACAGTTTTCTAATTAAATCAATTAAAATACCCATACGACCTCAGAAAATTATGAAATTTTACCAGGTTATAGTTAAGACGTTAAATTAGTTTTTTCATGAAGGAATATACGCCAAATTAGTTTTAGATAAATTTCGACAGACCCACGAAGCTCCTGGTCAGGTTACCGAAATATCCAGAATCCTATGTCCGAAATATTGAGATTTAACCTATCTATCCTTCTTCGTTTTCTCTGAAATTTGGATATGTTTTACTTCTAAGGATCCCCTACAACTTTCATGAAGGAAATTAGGCCAAAATACCAAAGGAAAACCTCCAAATGGTTCCACGAAGTCTCGGGTATCCCACATTGCGACTCCAGATTCATCGTCTTCAAGATCAGGTTGGTTTCCTAGTCTAAACTTGTTATTTTTGCTTCAAATTCGAGTATATTCATCCTTAAGATGTGCTCTACAAGTCTCATGAAGAAGTCGAAGAGAGATTCATAGTAAAAATCAACATGCAACCACAAATCCACCTCAAGGTCAGAAAAACAGTTTCAGATCTAAGGTCTCTGAAAAATGAGGTTTTGTCCCCTCAAATCTCCATCATTTTTCACGAAATTTTAGTATGTCATAGTTCAAGGTGTTAGATACAACTTTCATGAAGAGATCCAAGCCAAAATCGAACTCCAAATATGCATGCAAGCTCCCACAAGTTTCTGGCTCTAGTGATCCGTGCGAAAACAGCATGCACCTTCAAGAACAAACCATCCTCACTCCATTTTCGTGCATTCCAAACAACAAAAACCCAACCAACATGCAAAACACACATGCAAAGAGAGATGATAGACCCTAAACTTGCCTCAAACGCAAGGAGGAACGATGGCAAGCGGCGGACGGACGGGCGGCGTGCGGCGGACGGACGGCTTCTCCTCCTCCTCCTTCGCGCAAGCCCTCCTCTCTCTCTCTCTCTCTCTCTCCCTTCGTGCGACACCCCCTCCCCCATCCGGCCATCTCCTTTTGATTTCCCCAAAGGCAATGATTGCCTTGCCTCACCAAGAGCCAATGCATGGCAAGGCTTCCTTGCCACTTGGCAAGAACCAATTTAAATGGGCTTGGGCCCTCTTGGAAGAAGTGGGCCGGCCACTTCCTCCTCTCCCTTGGGCCGGCGACAGCCCTCCTAGTGGGCCTAAATGGGCCGGCCACTTGGCCCATTAGGGTCCACCCTTGGGCCTAAGGCCCAATCCAACCTCCTTTTTCCAATTTAATTGAAATAAAATTATTAATTACCCCTAATTAAAAATCCTATAACATTTTATGAAAATTAAATTTACAACAAGCATGGCAAAACATAAATTTATCCTTATTAATTACCTTAAGTTTAAATTAAAAGAACACAAGGCACAAGGCACAAAGCCTTAAGAAAGAACTAAGGCTAAACACAAACCAATAGGTAAGTTCATTACCTATTTAAAAGCTCTAGGGCACCTTAGGACTTGCCCTTGATTCCTAGGATGCCACACCCCATGAGTCCTATGGATCATGGAGAACACCAACGTCAAGTGAAAAACCTTATGACGAAAGGCCTGGTGGAAGAAAGTGCTAGCCCTTGTGTTGTGCCAGTTAGAAGGGGGCCAAAGGGTCGTTCCAAGCTAGATTGGTAAGGGCCCATTTCTTTTCTAAATTAATTTATTTTTTAATAAAAATTCAAAAAAAGTTAATGTAATTTTTTTTTTAAAGTTTAAAATATTAAAAAAATTAATTAAGAAAAATTTAATGGCAAAGCACTCATTCAATTAAACCAAATTGAATGACAAGTGTACCTCCAAGTAATTTGAAAAACAAAATTATATGTAATGGTGCCCTAATAACAACTACCACAAATTGTACAAAAAAAAATGTCTAACAAATTTAGTATCTTCAGCGTCGTGTTCTCTCACCATGATCCGGACGGTACACTGTCGTTATTGTTCTCTTCTTCATATTGGGCATGTTCCTCTAGGGTCAATTCTTGCAAAAACAAATCATGTCCAACAGAAACCATTTCTTCCGCCTTCACCTTTTGTCTTCCAAGATATGTTAGCTACTATTAAACATGGGTTCATAATTGCCGGTGGGGTGAGTAAGTCACGTGATGAAAAAAATTGAATAACTAGTGGCTTCCCTCTTTCGCCGTTTCAAAATGTCGACATTATTTTGCCAACTTTATCAGTGTATTTCAATACTTCTCCAACTCATTCATCGATAAAGACGTTAACCAAATTGAAGGTTGTTGGGTGTTCTTCTTCTTACGAAGTAGAGACCCAAGAAATTTCGGGCCTTATTTGATGAAATTGTGCATCGTCATTATTTTTTATAACAAACATCAATACATTTAACCATATATTTCTCGGTCATTTCACTTTTAAAATGTTTCGTAAAAACAATGTGTTCATAAAACCACAATAAACTTTTATTTTCTTTTAATCATTTTAAGCACGCTACGTGGGAAGATCATTTTTTTCTTTCCTTTCTTAAAATGGATTTTAAGATCATGAATGGACAAGGCTACTTGCATTAACAATCCATTTTTATTGATGCTGATTATATAGCTGACAATTTGAACTACACGGCATCATTCTTAGGGGAAAATTGTCCAAAAAGTCCTAAACCTAGTACACTTTTGCCAATTCAGTCCTAAATATTTTAATTTGGCCAATTGATTCCTAAACATTTTCATCTTTTACCAATTGAGTCCATTTGGTCAACTTTAATCAAAATTTACTAATGTGAACGGTCGGCATTGACGTGGTATTTTTTAATAATATTTTAATGAAATTTTAATAATTTTTTTAATTTTTTATGATTTTTTTAATTTTTATTTGCTTTTTTTTTTTCTTGGTTTTGGAGTTAACCGGTGAGGGCCCACCCACCCTCACTGGCACTGGGTGAGGGCTCACGGGCCCTCGCTGTGGTCGATAAGGGTTGCCTGGCCACCCTCACCAGCCTAACTCCAAACCCCTCCTCCCCCCCAAAAGCAAAGAAAAGAAAAAAAAAGAAAAAAGAAAAAACCATAAAAATTCAAAAAATTATTAAAAAATAAAATGCCACATCAGTGCCGGCCATCCATATCAGAAAATTCTTGCCAAAATTGGCTTGATAGACTCAATTGATAAAAAACGAACTCAATTGGCAAAACTAAAATATTTAAAACTAAATTGACAAAAATGCAATAGATTCAACAATTTTTGGACAATTTTCCTTCATTCTTAGTTTTAATTCGAACATGTCAAACCTATCAACTTGTTTTTGGAATTTTTTTCATGATTCAAATGTCAAATATTCATGTACATGAGCTAATTTTATTTTAGTGTGATAATTGGATGTTTAAGTCATACAAGGGATATAAGTTGGCCATGCATGGAAAAATTGATATCAAGAGGTCAAAAAATTTTCCTATAGAAAAGACTACTTTGAGAATCTAAATTTTAATGCCTTAAAAAAATGGAATCATACAATTTAGAGGCATATCTAAGGTCCAATAAATCGACTTTTTTTTTTTGTTTGCAAAGCATCTATCTATCATGGTGAAAATTATCCAATTATCTGAAATGTTTTGTAATTCTCGAACTCAATAGAAAAAATAAACAAATGGTCTGCCACACATGTCTCTAACTCTTGACTTTTTTGCCACACAATTATTTGGTTTTAAGATTCCGGAGCATTGTTTTGATTGATACGGGTTAGTTTTTGTCCTCCTGTGTTGTATGTTATGCGCTTTGGCAAATGTTGCTCTATTTTTATAAATTGCATTTGCCTGAGATGGGTCCAACCTATTTTGTCATCTCTATCCGCCAATCAATAATATTTTGATTAATTAGAAGACATGGTTAAAGGACTTTGATCTGCGTATAGTTTAAGCGCCACATGCTTCTATCTTCACAGAAAAAAAAAAAAAAAAAAAGCTCGAATTGTTATTAATGAATTGGTATGGTGTTGATTTCCGATTATAAGAATAAACTACTATTGCATCATATCTTATTTGGAAAAATCATGGATTATGATCTTCAATGTATCTATATTTCTATGATTTTAGCAAACACAAGAAGAATTCGCGTCAACATTACAAGTGCAGAATGACGACACCATCTGATGATAAAGGATGTGAAACAGAAGCTACTGGTGATGAAACAAAATGAAATCAAATTGCTGAAGAAAATGTGATTAAAACCGAGGGAATGAGTGGCATTTTATTCTTCAGAGGATCTATTAGAGTACCATAAAAGATGCATAAACAAGCGGGATTGACCGTCTCTAGGAGGAGCTAGAAAAATGCAGATGATGATGAGGTAAAATACTTAACTCTTGCATGTTCTCTTCATGGAAAGAGTCTATGTAGATGTAGCTAGTATAAGGATCAACTTTAACTTGTTTGTTGTTGAGGCAGGAGGGAATGAAAATCTTACCTTTGGTGAGAAAGATTGTCAAAATTTTATTGTAAAGGCAAAGAAAGTTAAGACTTAGAACTGGAGGTGGCGAAGCCAATCATCACTGTTTTGTTAAGATGCAAACTAGAAATGACCTTTATTCTATGTGACGGAGTTGGATGATAGTTCCAGGCTAAATAATATTCCTGGGCAGATGCAAGAAGTGGGGCATTATATGAAAGTTTTGATGAAGTAGTACCCTTTGGTACCATATATTTGACCAATCAATATGATATGCCTTTTGCACCTTTCGTGGGTGTGAATCATCATGGTCAATCCATGCTTCTTGGTTGCGGGTTGGCGTCAAATTGGAATACTAACACATTCGTTTGGCTGTTCAAATCATGCCTCTTTTGGATGAGAGGACGAGCACCATTCGCTATTATCACCGACCAGAAGAAGGCAATGCAAAATGCTGTTGAGCATGTAATCCCTGATCCTAAGCATCAGTGGTGCTTATGGGACATCATGAAAAGAGTTCCTGAAAAATTAGGTCGATATCCTGCATTTCAACTCATCACTCAACATAAAGGGCGTCCCACATCAAGGTGGAAGGAATCAAAAGTAGATCACATTGATAGAGTGAAGAAGCAAAAGACTAGGGCTCGACAGACCAAGCAAGAGAAAAGTGAGAAGCAAATATGTAGTTTTGAAAAAGGAAATTGTAAATTTATTGATATCCTTTTTCTCTATTTCATGTCATAAGATGTACTTCTTATTTGGTGGTACTCTCTTGTTTTCGGAAGCCAAAAAGGAAATTAAAATGGAGTCTCCACGCTTTTCCTTTTTATTACAAAAATATTTTCATTCTTAAAATGGCTTCTGTATGAATCACAAGTGAGAACTGAAGTGTACTGTCGGCCAGCATACATGATCTACCAAAAGTTTCTTGTTTTCAAGCAGAAACTATTCAAACTTGTGGAAGGCCCTATCATCCTTAAATTAGTCTTCTTTTTGAGAATATTCTACACAACATTTGCGTTTTGCGAATAACAGTCAAACCATGTTTATCAAGGACAACTCGTACCTATGTGAGGATTGGACTTGATAATCAATGACGAAGTACTCATAAAATGAGCCAATCATAGTTATCTCTGTTCAATTTAAGAAAATTTCATGCATTATTATCTTATTCAGTTACACAAATATCTGATCTTTTACATTTCATAGGATTCTTTGGAGCTCTCCTTTTTCCACACTTTAATCTTGTGTATTTATGAAGTCATTTGAAATTTCATTCAATGGTATGCTGATAATCTTAATACAAACTCATGAATCTTTTTTTTTTTTTTTTTTCATTTAACAAGACTAAGTCATGGGATATCGTTAACCTCATTGTACTATTGATCTTTTGAGGATCCTAACACACCTTTTTAAATAAAAAATTATTGATCAATATATTCACCTCATGAACATTCATTTCACATAGTAACTGGTGCATTTGGCTATTTTTCACGGGACAGAGGAAGATATTGAAAGGAAAGGAATCTCTCATATGTGGGAGAGAGAGAGGGGGGGAGATAGAGAGATTCTTAAATTTTGTTCGTGATCAACAGTTGAGACCTGCAAAATCCTAAACTTCTATTGTATAAGAATGCTGTAGGCTATTTTATAGAGAAGCCTTTTGTATGTATATGTTCCTTAAAATCATCATCCATATCTTCGTGAAGAGAGCGAGTCTCTTGAAATCACGTCCTCTTTGAATACCGTTTTCTCAACAAAGCTACCAACCATTTCTGATGTGGAGGCCATCTATCCAAAGCAATTCTAGCAAGCAAGAATTTTTCCATCTGTGCACCCACAATCAATCCGACAAATATTGTGTGTTGCAAGCCAGCAGTACAATAACAGCGGGTGCCCCTTGAGCTCGTACTACACCATAGTCATGGCTGTCATGCCTTTCCTGTGGAAGATAATGATCTTCCTCTGAATCCATTTGAACTTGACCAGCTTTCTCTAGCTCTGTTTGATCTGGATCTTCTTCTTCCTTTGAATAAGGTCGAGTATGTAAGGGGGTTGACCAAAATTTGATGAGACGTTGTCATGGGTTTGTATTCAACATTTTGTATGCCTACTCCCATGAATATCCATTTATATAATCAAACAGATTGGAGAATGATTTTCGCACATTTCAGCATGACCCCAGAGATTGCTCAGACACATTTGATTGTGTTCCTCCAAGTCTGTTTCAAGCATCTATTGTCTCGACTGGCTAAGGCTATTGCAGCGTGACGGCCCACAATTGCTCGTGGATTAGATGGAATCTGCACTTTCATAAGATCCCTTTGGATGCTCTAAGGAAAACTTGACAACAACCTCATTCGTTATTCGAAATTGTGATCCATTTTCTTTGAACTATCTAGAAACTACTGACTTAATCATGAAGGCAAGAACGTTGACAGTTGCATCTGTTAGGACTAGAATTAGCACCTAGAGGGGGGTGAATAGGTGATTAAAGCAATTTTAACAATTTAATCCGAATGAGAGATTAATGAATTAAAACCAACAATCGCAGCAAATGAAAGTAATGAAAGATAAAAGGATTAGGGATAGAGAATCAAGACTCCATTTATAGTGGTTCGGCTTAGACCAAGCCTACGTCCACTCTCCTGCACGGACAGCCCTTTTGGCTGGATTTCACTAAGAATCAAATGAGTGATTACAGTCTCACGCTCTTGAGTCCACAGTGTAGAAACTCTACTACACTTCCTCAAGGTCTCACCACAGTATGATCTCTCTTTTGATTACATAGAACACTCGAAGAATAAGATCACAAAATATAAACAGAGATTCAGACTTTGGAATTCTTCTATCCGGCACCCTTCAACAACTGGAGCATCTCTCTTATATACTTCTTTATGCCTTCATGACCGTTGGCACCTTCCAAAGAAGTTCTTCCAATCAACCCGTTGGACAGAATCAATTAGAGAGATCTCGAGCTCTTTAAGGTAAGTGTTGATAGCCCATCAATCTCGTTCGCCCATACAATCGGGATCTCGGTTTCCATAAGTAGATCCTTCCAAATATAAGTTGTGAATCTTTAGAGAATCTATATATATTCGAATATGAAAATAAGATCTTCTAGTGTTGAATCCAAAGAGAAAAATATTCCCTAGCCGTTGGAATAAAGATTATATCAGATCAGAATAGAAGTTTTGATCTTGTCGATCTGGAAACTGTCCATGAGGATAGACTTTGAAACTTGAGTCTTGCTATCGTCAAACTTTGCCAGTAGAGTCTGTAAGTCTTCAGACTTTGATCATCTGATTTGGCCAGAGAGTCCGTAAGTCATCGACTAGACTGAAGAAAATGTTTTGTCAACTTCAAAATACCGAAGAGAATTTATCCAACAATCTCCCCTTTTGATGGTGACAAAACTTTTCTGCAGATTTGAATATTATTGCCCTGCAATACAACTTTTAAGCAAGCATTGATATCTCATAAAAGATTAGAATAAAAATAGTAGAAGCTATCATGTACACGATATCCGTGCATACGTACTTACCCCATGCATACGTATTTGCATCCACAAAAACTTCATTAGTCATATGTAGACATTACTATCTTTATCTAATTTAATAGCTTAAAGTAATGCAATAATGAGCACACATTCAAAAAACTCAAGATCAAGTCAAAGTATCAATCACAATCATAACAAACCAAAAAGATGTTTAAAAAAATGAAGGTTTGGTTTTGGAGTGAGGATAGAAGATAGAGTGAAAGTCTTGAAATCTGCAAAGTCTTCTCCCCCTTTTTGTCAGTATTAAAAAGAAATCAAGGAGCACGAGGAATGCGAACAAGTTGAAAGTCCTCCATAGACTTGACAGTTCCTTCTAGCTTCCTCAAATCTTCCTGTAGTTGAGCAAGAGCAGTGCCTTTGGCAGTGGCCTGAACCTGACGCCGAACTTCTTTAATCTGATCATGCATGGTGATGAACATGGCATCATTCTCATTCTGCAAAGTTTGAAATTCACACCCCATAGCATAGATTTGGCCTTTGAGTTCCAAGATGATGTCAAGCAGTCTGCCAAAATCTGAATTTTCAGTCTGTGTGCTTGCGTCAACTCGGTCTGATGATGGAGTCAAGCTAGTGTGAATATCAGCAGGAGGATTAGTATTTGGAGATGATGTCTCTCCCTCAGGAAACTGAGCAGCATAGACATCTTCTGCATCAGGAGGCGATCTTAACACCTGCACTTGTAAAAGTCAGTAGAAGAGGAGTACATTCTCTTTGGCCATCTCCCCCTGTTTCAATGTCTTCTGGAGGAGAAAAGTACTCTTCTTTTTGAGGAGTTTCCTCAGTGACAGGGTGTCTTTGATCCTCCTTTTCTGCTGGAGAATCTGTCTTTGCTGGTTCTTCCTCTTGTTCTTCTTTGTCTTCTTCCTCTTCTTCTTGTTCCTCTTTCTCTTCCTCTTTCTCTTCCTCTTTCTCTTCTTCTTTCTGTAAGGATCCCTTTCCCTGAAGTCCTTTCTCTGTGTCTTCTGCAAAAAGTTGTTCTGGAACAGCTGGAACGGGTGCAGAAAACTGAGAGACAAGAGCAGAAATAGGCAAAGCATCCTCATCATCTTCATCATCCAAGATGATTGCCCTTCTCTTCTTGATAGGACCAGTCACCGGTTCCTTTCCTTTCCTCTTTGCCGCAGAAGAGTCTGGTCTGGTCTTGACAGGAGTCTTCTCCTTGAACTGCTCTAACTTTTTGCTGAGTTCTTTCAGACGCATCTTTGTTATCATCCTCAATCTGATGACCATTTGATCAATAGTCTTTACAGAGAGAATATGAGGAGACTGAATGTTCAAGTGTATTAACTTTGCTTCTGAGATGGATACATCTGTCTTTGATGTGGATTTTGGTCTAAGACAGTTGATCACAATCTTGTGAAGCAGAATATTTGTTGTATTCATTTTGGAGTAGGAAAGACGACCTTCAGCAATTCGGTCTCTTACAAGTTCAAGAGTGGCATGACTTACAGATACAGAAATTGATTGGAAAGCACCTCTTTCCACACCAATTACATCTGCCAGAGTGTCCGTATCAACAACATATTCTCTATCTCGCATGCTAAATGAAAAGCTGTTCGCATCAAGGAAACTGAGATTGGAGTAAAAATATGCGGTTAATTCAGAATAAGCCACATCACATTCAAAGGCAAAACTTATGCAGTTGAAGCTTCTCAAACTTCTCTCCGAGATTGATGCTCGGTAAATCCAGAAAATCAAAGTCCACCATCCGTGGATTCATCACCCCACGCTTCATTTCTCATACATTTTCCCCGTGTCCATCGATCGAAACAGTTCATCCTTCTTTCCTCGAAGGTTTGCAGCCACACCCATCCAAGGTTTAAAATGTAAAAACATTTTCTCATCATCATCCTTTCCTTCTGGTTGATTGAAACCACCAAACCTAGGATCACTGGGAAAGTTTGCAAAAACTTTTGTTGTTGTTCCAGCAGGAACAACGCCTGATTTTTCCATCACTGTGAGAAAGTGCGTCTCATTTTTATAACCTTTTTCTTTCAGAAATTCATCAATGAAGGTCATTGCAGAACCACCTTCCTTCAATGCAGAGTAAATCCTATAAAAAAAAGCAGGCTTGAGTGATCTTACTGGTTCAACATTTTCAAGGACTTCTTCTGTATGTTGAGAGCGACGATCATGAGGTCTAGTTGAGGAGGAGCGCTGTTGAGGAGACTGTTCTGTTGGAAAGTCGCTTTCTTCTGTAAGATCGAAGTGCGTAGGCCCCTCTCCAGAGCCCTGTGGTCCCCTGTTTGCAATCCTTGATGATTTTCTTTGGTAAGACATTGTCGCTTTCTTGGAGAACCTTTCACACTTGTGTCGCAAGAAAGTCAAAAGCTTGAGATGTAGAAATTTGAGAGAGAGAAATTCAGAGGAGTGAAAAGCTTTTGAACTAGGGTTTCTGAGTAAAGTGAAAACGAAGGAGAAGGTGAATATAAGAGATAACTGAATCGGGGTAAATCAAGCGTCGCAAATAAGAAATATTAAGTATTTCATTTTAAAAAAAATAACCGCCTTAATAAATCGATAACCACCCCTTTTTGAATTTAACTGCCTTAATAAACTCAATTAGAGATAAACAGACAATCTTACCTTTTCGAAATAACAGATTTAAGTAAATAAGTGAACTTACAGACGTGTCGATTGGTATTCTCAGTCTACACCCTTTTGAGTTTGATACTCTGTCAGACTTTAAGATTGTGAGTCTGAGCTTCAACATTCTTCAAGAGATAAAATATTGAGTCTTGAGCGAATAGACTCAAATAAGCTTTTCTCAAGTGGCTTTGTGAAGATGTCGCAGTTGATTCTTTGAGTCTATGAATTGTATCAAGACTTCTTTGTTCTGAACATGATCTCTTATAAAATGATGTCGAATCTCAATATGTTTTGCTCTTGAATGTAGGATATGATTCTTTGTAAGATTAATAGCACTGGTATTGTCGCATTTGATCTCTGTGCAAGAGTCTTCAATGCCAAAGTATTTGAGAACAACAACTTCCAAGGGCTACGTATTCTGCTTTTGCTGTTGAGAGAGCCACAGTACTTTGTTTTCTTGAAAACCAAGATACTACCCCGTTTCAAAGCAATTGACAAGTACCTGAAGTGCTTTTTCTTTCAACTCTACAACCTGCAAGATCTGCGTCTGAATAACCAAGAAGAGTAAAGTCTCCATCTTTGGGATACCAAAGACCAATCTTAGCAGTAGTAGCAACATATTTAATGATATGTTTAGCAGCACTTAAATGAGATTCCTTAGGATCAGATTGAGATCTAGCGCATATGCAAACACTAAATAATATGTCAGGTCTGGATGCAGTAAGATAAAGAAGTGATCCAATGATACTCCTGTATAACTTTTGGTCGACTTTCTTCTCTACTTCGTCTTTGTCTATCTTCAAGGAACTTGACATTGGTATGTCAGTCTTTTTGCAGTTTTCCAGACCGAACTTTTTAACAAGTTCTTTTGCATATTTCTCTTGATGAATAGATATCCCTTCCTTTAGTTGTTTCACTTGTAGACCAAGGAAAAAGGATAGTTCACCCATCATGCTCATCTCGAATTCATCCTGCATAGACTTAGAAAATTTCTTGCACAAAGACTCATTAGTTGATCCGAATATAATGTCATCAACATAAATCTGAACAAGTAGAAAGCTTTTACCTTCCTTTTTAATAAATAAAGTAGTGTCTACCTTTCCTTTAGAAAAGTCATTTTGAATTAAGAAATTACTTAGCCTTTCATACCAAGCTCGAGGAGCTTGTTTCAAACCATATAAAACTTTCTTCAGTCTGAACACTGAGTCTGGTTTCTTTGAGTCTTCAAAACCAGGAGGTTGTTCCACGTAGACTTCTTCTTGAATAAATCCATTCAGGAATGCGCTTTTGACATCCATTTGAAATAACCTGAAATTCTTATAACAAGCAAAATCAAGTAGTAATCTGATTGCTTCTAACCTTGCTACTGGAGCATAGGTCTCATCATAGTCTATGCCTTCTTCCTGCGTGTATCCTTTAGCCATGAGTCTTGCTTTGTTTCTCGTTACTTTGTCTTTTTCATCAACTTTGTTCCTGAATACCCATTTAGCTCCAATAATTGATTTGCCTTTTGGTTTAGGAGTCAGTTCCCAAACATCATTAATACTGAATTGTCTGAGGTCTTCTTGCATTGCTTCAATCCAACTTTCATCAGCTAAAGCTTCTTCAATATTTTTGGGTTCTATCTCAGAAATAAGAGCAACATCACTAGACTCTTCTCGCCTTTTGGATCTTGTTCGAATTCCCTCATTAATGTTTCCAATAATGAGTTCTTCAGGATGACTAGATTTGTGCCTCCAGTTACTGGATAGTCTGATAGATTGTTGATCTTTTTCTTGAGTAGATTCTTCATCAGTAGCTTGTTGTTTTGATTCTGAATTTTTAACAGCTTCAATGGAGATAGTTCTAGCAGAGTCTGGAACAGATTCTGAATCTTCATTCTGAATTTGTTGAATTTGTGGAGATTCTTGAAATTTGACATTCATTGATTCTTCCACGCCCGAGTCTTCTTGTTGAAAACTCGTAGGCTTTGCTTGCGTTGAGTAACCAAGAAAGAATCATTCATCCGATTTCTCTTGAAACTTACCAACACGATCATTAGCACTCTTTAGAATAAAACATTTACAACCAAATACTTGAAAATAAGAAACTATTGGTTTCTTTCCTTTAAAAATTTCATAAGGGGTTTTCTCAAGAATTGGCCTTAAAAATACTCGGTTTATAATATAGCAAGCGGTTGAAATGACTTCAGCCCAAAACCTTGAAGAAATATTATTTCCAATTAAAAGAGTTCTTGCCATTTCTTGTAAAGACCTATTCTTCCTTTCCACAACTCCATTTTGTTCTGGTGTATATGGAGAGGAGAATTTATGCTGAAAACCAAATTCATCACAAAATTTAGTAAAGTCTTGATTTTCAAACTCACCTCCATGGTCTATTCGAATGCTTGAGATAGTGTGACCTTTCTCATTCTGCACTTTCTTAGTAAATTTTGAAAAGAGAGAGAAAGTCTCAGACTTACTTGAAAGAAAGTAGACCCAAGTAAATCGTGAATAATCATCCACTATTACTAGACATAACCTTTTTCCACCAATGCTTTGTGTTCTGGTAGGTCCAAACAAATCCATATGCGTAAGCCGCAAGACATGATTAGTGGAAACTTTATTTATTGATTTGTAAGAGTTTCTAACCTGTTTATCCAGTACGCATGGTGTGCATAGATCAGACTTTGAGTAATTTAGAATAGGCAATCCTCGAACAAGTTTCTTGGAAGAGATCTTGTTGATTTGCTTCATGTTGATATGGCCTAGCTTTCTGTGCCATAGATTAGCTTCATCTTGTACTGATATTAAGCACTGTGATCTTTCTTGATTCACATCCAGAAGATAGATATTCCCATGTCTTCGTCCAGTAAAAGATTGAGTAAAGTCTTTACTAATTCCAGAGCATGTTTCTTCCTGGAAATTGATCTTGAAACCAGTATCACACAACTGGCTTATGCTAAGCAAGTTGTAATTTAATCCTTCAACTAAGGAAACATTTTTGATTGATAAACTTCCAATCTTTACTGTTCCTCGACCAGTAATTTTTCCTTTGTTGTTACCACCAAATGGAAACTTTTCCTCTGTCTATCTGGACAAGTTTTATGAAGCAACTTGAGTCTCCTGTCATATGTCTTGAGCAGCCACTATCAAGATACCATTTGATCTTTCTTTTGATAGTAACCTGCAAATATCATAAATTCAAGCTTTCTTTGGTACCCATATCATCTTGGGTCCAGAAGTGTTAGAACAATAGACAGTCTTAGCCCGGCTCTTTTTAACGGGTCTCTAAACTAAAGGACATTCTTTCTAAAAATGTTCTGAGCTTTTACACTTGGAACATTTCAAGGCATTTCTGCCAACATGTTTTACAAAGACTTTCTGGAAATGATTCTTATAGACAACTCTGGCTAGTCTCTGTCTGATTCTTTTCTTTACATTTGGGAAATCAATTAGTGGAATTGTTTCAGAAGTCATACCAAGACCTAACTTATCAAAGTATGGTCTTTGTATTGAGAGAATCTTATCCAACTTTTCAGAACCATTTGAAAATCTTTTTGATATGTTAGTAATGTCATTTTTCAAAAGATTATTTTCATTTGAAACAGTCCGAGTTTTCTTTCATAACAGCAAAATCCTTTTCCAACTTATTAAACTTTTCTTTCATAAGTTTTTCCTGTTGCTTCAATGTAGAATTTTCCCTTTTCAATTCAGAGATCCTCTTAAGAGAGGTTTTTAGGCTAAGACAAAGTTCATGAATATATTTAGAAACTTTGACAGGAATTTTTAGGTTACTGACCTCGAGTTCACTGTCCCGAGTACGTGTCCGAATCAAGATCTCGAGTCGAGTCTGATTTTGCCATTAAATAGATATTGGCATAATCGTCATCACTTTCTTCACATTCGAGTATCAATCCAAGTCTCTGCTTTGAGTGCCTTCCTGTATTTCTCAGTCTTTCATTTTCTCTTCTTTAACAGAGGACAGTTGGGTCTGATGTGTCCCTTTTTCTTGCATTCAAAGCAAGTCACTTTTTTGTTAGAATCATCTTCCTCTGTTGATTTGTTATGAGACTTTTGTGAACTTTGTTTCTTCCAATTGAATTTCCTTCCTTTTCTGTTCAACTTTCTGAATCTCTTTATCATGAGTGCCAGTTCTTCATCATCTAGATCTTCTTCGTAGTCTCGTAGCATCGAATAGTCATTAGACTTTAAGGCAATAGATTTCTTACCTTTTGAATCTTCCTCTTCGTTGGTCTGTTCCACTTCATAAGATTGAAGAGTTCCAACCAGTTCATCTACAGAGAGTGGAGCAATCCTCTGTGTCTCTCTTATTGAGGTTTTTATATGATTCCAGTCTTTAGAGAGTCCTCGTAGGAGTTTGTTGACCTTCATATGTCCTGATATTGGATGTCCCTAATATTCAAGATCATTCACAATTTCAGTAAAGCGACTAAACATGTCAGTTATTGATTCCCCTGATCTCATCTTAAAGTCTTCATATTGTCCCAAGAGAATATTGATCCTCGTTTCTTTCACACGATCAGTCCCTTCATAGGTAATGTGAAGCCTATCCCAGACTTCTTTTGCTGTATCACAAGAAGATATTCTGTTATACTCAATAGGGGATAAAGCACAATATAAGGAGTAAATAGCTTTGGCGTCAAGAGTTTGTCTCTTGATGATTTCTTCTTGAGTCAGTAGAGTGGGATCAGCAACTTCTTTTCCTTTCTCTGATTCTGATGCAGCAGCATGAATGATTCCTTTATCAACCACTTCCCATTCCAAAGGATCTTTCGATCTTAGGAATGCTTTCATCTTGTTTTTCCATATCTTTGTAGTCTTTTCCATCAAAGTATAGAGGTCTGGTATTGCTTTGTCCTTCAACCAACCCTGTAGGCAACATACTAGCCATAGATCTTTTACTCAAAAGTAAAGACACTTCTTATGAATGAGTACATAAGCTCCGATACCAATTGTTAGGACTAGAATTAGCACCTAGAGGGGGGTGAATAGGTGATTAAAGCAATTTTAACAATTTAATCCGAATGAGAGATTAATGAATTAAAACCAACAATCGCAACAAATGAAAGTAATGAAAGATAAAAGGATTAGGGATAGAGAATCAAGACTCCAGATTTATAGTGGTTCGGCTTAGACCAAGCCTATGTCTACTCTCCCGCACGGACAGCCCTTCTGGCTGGATTTCACTAAGAATCAAATTAGTGATTACAGTCTCACGCTCTTGAGTCCACAGTGTAGAAACTCTACTACACTTCCTCAAGGTCTCACCACAGTATGATCTCTCTTTTGATTACATAGAACACTTGAAGAATAAGATCACAAAATATAAACGGAGATTCAGACTTTGGAATTCTTCTATCCGGCACCCTTCAACAACTGGAGCATCTCTCTTATATACTTCTTTATGCCTTCATGACCGTTGGCACATTCCAAAGAAGTTCTTCCAATCAACCCATTGGACAGAATCAATTAGAGAGATCTCGAGCTCTTTAAGGTAAGTGTTGATAGCCCATCAATCCCGTTCGCCCATACAATCAGGATCTCGGTTTCCATAAGTAGATCATTCCAAATATAAGTTGTGAATCTTTAGAGAATCTATATATATTCGAATATGAAAATAAGATCTTCTAGTGTTGAATCCAGTAGAAAAATATTCCCTAGCCGTTGGAATAGAGATTATATCAGATCATAATAGAAGTTTTGATCTTGTCGATTTGGAAACTGTCCATGAGGATAGACTTTGAAACTTGAGTCTTGTTATCGTCAGACTTTGCCAGTAGAGTCTGTAAGTCTTCAGACTTTGATCTTCAGACTTTGATCATCCGACTTGGCCAGTAGAGTCTGTAAGTCATTAGACTAGACTGAAGAAAATGTTTTGTCAACTTCAAAATACCTGAAGAGAATTTATCCAATAGCATCCATGTTGATGATTGTCTAGAATTGTTGAGAATGGTGGTTGCTAGCTCTTGACTAAAAGTCAAGAGTAGCGGCTGAAGAAGAAACAAGAATGTGGGCAAAAAGAAGTCAAGTTGAAGAAGGAAGGCTTAGTCAAAAGTTGAGGTTAACCATCTTGGAAAAGAAGAAAAATTGTGTGCTACTATGTCAGTTGTAATTGCCTATAAATAGGCTTGTAGTTCATCCATTTGGTGTGTGAGGTTTAGACCTCCATCGTGTGTGGAGAAGTAGAGCTAAGATAATTTCTATATCATGAAATACTTCTCCATTATCAAAATATCTTGTACTATCCATTTCCATCAACTTGATATATTATATCACATGTTCTTTATCTTTGAATTATCCTACCATGTCGCTTGTCCATTTCTCAGCTCCCTTGCCATATATATTACACTTGCACTGTGACATCATGATTTTCAGGTTTTGTTTTCGATTAAATAAGTTGGGCTTTTCATCAATGCGCCTATAGTTCTTTTCCATGAATTGGCCCCTCACGAGATAACTAGCTTATCTGGTGAAGCCATTAAGGAATCTAAACACAATATACTTGAAAATTCAACCAAGAATCGACTGCTTGACTGTGCTAATCTACAAGGGTCATTACGGCACCGTCAAAATTTATCAAAGACTGGAGATAGGTTGATTCGATAGAGATATGTGATTAGTGTGTGGGTGATTCCACATAATTGCAAAATTTCTCTCGAATGACACTAGATCGATTTTTTCTGTTATTTTCGTACCCTATGTCTGTATTTGAAACCTCGAGATTTTCACGACAATCGAGAGTCGCCAATATGTCGGAGATGTATAATGTGGCTCGAAAATAATAGACCATGGGTCAATTGCACTAAAAATTCCTAAAAGCTACCCAGTAGGTTAGGTCAAACAAAAATCACGCCATATTGAAATTAACCGCGAATTTGAACCATATTGCAGAAATTGAAAGTTCTGTCATGTCACAATTCATTTTAGGAACGTCGATTCATCCTCCGAAGAATTTTCGGCGAGTTCGGGATTTTTTACAGAAAATCAATTTGGACGATTCGGAAAAGAACGGAAATTCGGATGGACTAAATCAAAGGGATTTTTGGCCTCCTTACCGAGCTATTTAGCGAAGGAGACTTGCAGAAATTGTATGGGCTTCTTCCTTAGCAAAATTTGACATCAAATAGAGATTTGGTTAATAAATGGAAGCCTAAAGTTGTGAAATTCGGAGCCTTGGATGGGGGCTGCAATATTGGCATCAAAATTAAGTTATTTGTGGGATTTATTTGCAAGAAAGAATTAGGGGACCAAGCATTTAATTAGAGATAAGTTTGTTGACTCCTATCCTCTACTTTAGCTTCTCTAGCACGCCAAGACAGCTGCTTCCCTCTCCTTCGTGCGATGGTCTCCACCGAAGCCAGCTGCTTCCACATTTCTTTCTCATTCCTTCGAAGTCCAACTTTTCATGTTGGTTCTGCAGCTCCATTTCTACATCATCGAAGCCAACTCCGCCGCTTTTTCCCTCTGCCACTTGTCTGAAGTCAGCCCCATCGATCCCATCTCCACCATCATCTGTTCCCCACAAGTCAAACCCCTCCTTCGAAACCCCTTGTTGTTGACTCTAGTAGCACCGTCCGAAGTAGCTCCTTCTCATTTAGCCACCGAGTCAACAAACCAGCGAATTTCCCCCTCATGTTGACAAAAGCAGCCCCTTCCTATTTCCCGTTCGGCCAGCAATCTCGACAACCGCATCACTGCCCATCTCCATCATTTTCCCCTATGCCCTACTGCATGCCAGCTCCAACTTCAAGTGGCTTCGTTTTGCCGAGTCAACCACCAACGATTTCTCCCCACCGAAGTTGATTCGCAAGCTCAGCAACCCGCATCTCAGCCTGTCATTTGAGCTCCAATTCAGCCCACAAATTCCAGCCCGCATCTTCAGTCCCAAGCCGCCAAGCCAAGCCCATGACCAACGCTTGAGCATAATTGGTTTTCAGCTCAAGCAGGGAGTTTGTGGGGCCGTTTTCAGCTCGGTCCGAGCTCTGTTGGCGTCGCCGTAAGCTCGAGTTTTGGTCGTCGTCGCGCCGCCATCACCATGAGCCAATTTTCGCACTAAACCAGTGAGTTTATGCACTAAACTCTACTTAGAATGCTAATGAAGTTTAAGGAGTGTTTAGTTTAAGTTAATTAGGGATTAGGTGGTTATTTAGATTAGATTAGCGATTTAATTATTCAATTATGCATGTTAGGTGGTTAGAGCGGATAGATTAGGGACCAGAGTAGTCGTACTACTTATCTAGATAGGTTCGGAAATTTTTTGGGCCCATTTCGATATTTAATTAGGCTTTTCCGGCTTAAGTTAGCATTTATGGTATTTAATGTATTTATTTAATTAATTTTAGAAATATTCATTTATTTATTATTTTCTGTAAATTAGACCAGATAACTAGTGATTGGAATTTCGTGCTGATTACAATGGTATGTTCAATTTATGCAATTGGGTGTTATTTTGTGCAAATTGAGTCCGATTGGAATTTTGGTTAATTATTCCAAAATTTGTGAATTTTGATATCTAAAACCAAAATTTTGTGAATTTTCATATCTATTCAGAAAATCACAGGTGTCGGGTTTTAACACCAAAAATAGTTTTATATACTATATAAAATAGTGGGATTTTAAATTGGAGGATATCAATTTTTCGAGTTTGATTTGACCGTATACCCACACATCACTATTTTATCGTGTATTTCTAATATGAAGAAAATAGGCCAGGTTCATTATTTTAATTGAGATATTTGAGTGCAATACACGGTGTCCTCGGTCGAGATTGAATGGTTGTGTGTTGGTTAAGAGAAATCGTTCCGGGCTGTTAAGCTGGACGTTACCCCTATATGGGATGCCCTTGGACAATGGAAGCCGATCGCAGTAGATTCTAGACCTTTGCTCCTTTGGGAAAGCCGTCTGATAGAGACGTAGCCGTGCTCAATGGAGTGAGACGACGACTGGCAATGCCAGAAGACCACCGAATAGAGAGTAGGCTGTGCTATAAGCCGAGATCAAAACTAGGAACACATGATTAATTGAATTGAACGCACTAGATTACAGGACAAAATCGTGTGGGACGATATGAGACTTGTCATAACAATTTGGCTCTATAATCAGAACCTCTGTGCTGGGTTGAATTTGAGTGTGGCGTTCCAGTTGATGAGCTTGTTGCTGCTCATGTTGTTGTGGCTATTTATGATATGAATTGTGCTTACTTGCAGGGTGGATCTGAGACTAGGTAAGTCTCTGTTGTTGTGTGGTTAGGACGCCTCTAGGCGTATTACCTTCCTAATAAGGGTTTAGAGCGTGAACTCACTGAAATTTATATCTCACCTCGTCGTGGGCTCAATTCTTTTCAAGGTCGTAGAGTGGAGGATCTGGAACCGAGCTGAGAGGATATGAGGTGTAGGTCAGATAGGACAGCCTCTTTTTGAGAACTAGTCTTTCAAAGTCTTTTGGTTTTAGACTTTTGTACATAACTCAGTATGTTTATAAAAGCATGTTTTGTTTGTGAATCTGTTGTCCTGCTTTTCTATCTTGAGATGGTTACTGTTAGGGGATTTGTTATTCGCTTCCGTATGTGCAATAAAATGTAAGGGTCAGCGACTCGTCTTGGGAAGTCGCATTTTTAGTATTAACCACCGAGGGATGGGCACGCGCTGGAGGATCGGGGCGTGACATGCACACACACGCTTCCGCAAAATCCAATAGTGGTATCAAAGCTAGATGTGCCTTGGTTCATAACTGAGCCAGGCATAAGGGACCGTGAAGCTAGAGCTAGGCATATTCATATGGTTTTGGGTGTTTGTCCTCATCATCCTCAGCTAAAAAGGCTCAAGCCCGAGCGAGAGCCTATAAAGCCAAAGCGGGAGCCAAAACCATAACCCAAGTTGAAGCCAGAGCCAGAGCCTACAAAAGCTAGAGCTAGAGCCCGAGCTAACAACTACAACTAAGAGCATCTTGATGGCCCGAGACATATGGGACATCATTGAAGAAAAGACATGCACATTCAAAGGCAGGTGCAAGTGTTTCGACAAAAGAAAGCAAGGGATTGTGGAACGAAGACAACATAAAAGGCATGGGACAAATTACAAGAGAAATTTCGAGGTATGTCTGAGACTTTATGACCCAATGTCCGAAATATCCCCAAAATAGATCAAGGGGGAGTGTTGGAAATTGTGATCTATTTTCTCTAAACTATCTAGAAACTACTGACTTAATCACACGAAGGCAAGAACGTTGGCAGCAAAATTCATATTGAAAATTGTCTAGAATTGTTGAGAATGGTGGTTGCTAGCTGAACTTGAATAAAAGTCAAGAATAGCGGCTGCAGAAGAAACCAGAATGTGGGCAAAAAGAAGTCAAGTTGAAGAAGGAAGGCTTAGTCAAAAGTTCAAGTCAACTATCTTGGAAAAGAAGAAAAATTGTGTGCTACTATGTCGGTTGTAATTGCCTATAAATAGGCTTGTTGTTCATTCATTCGGTTGTAATTGCCTATAAAAATTGTGTGCTCCACCATGTGTGGAGAAGTAGAGCTAAGATAGTTTTTATATCATGAAATACTCCTCAATTATCAAAACATATTGTACTATTCATTTCCATCAACTTGATAAATTATATCCAATGTTCTTTATCCTTTAACTATCTTATCTTGTCGCTTGTCCGTTTCTTAGCTCCCTTGCCACGCACACGCTTCCACAAAATACAATAGTTTTGCAGAAACTTGTCTACTTTGTATAGTGCGCTAAGCATAGGACTCTCGAGTCAGCTCTCTCTCTCTCTAACTTTGAACGCTTATTTGCATACTATATATATGACAGGAACTCATCGTGAGTGTGTAAGAGTTTTCTTAATGTGGACTACATTAATTGATATTGTAATTTACCGTTTAACGTTTACCGTTTTACGGAGATTGATCTAAGGTGAGATAGAAGGTTTCTTAATTAGTCTAATATGTGGCTGGCTAGTGTGGGCCAAGTTGAGCCTGGCCCGTAATGAGGGAGCCTGGCTGGAAACTCTATAAATAGTGCTCAAGTCTCTCATCTAACCCTAATTCTCACATGTATCCTCACCTAAGGGGCGTTTACCTAACGCTAAACGTGAGGGGGGCCGCCTCATTGAGCCAGTGATACGGAGGGCAATAGAGGAGAATGATTTGATGCGTGGATCCCCTTGATATGTGGGAAATCCATTTTCTGCTTCCGCTTTATGTTTGATGGATCCCAAAACAGGTGCGTTAATCTTCCTACTAAATTATGCATGTTCTTGTTATGGTTATGGAGATCTTGGGGTTGCACAATTTGCATCTAACAGAGTGGACATTCTCCTAATTGGAAGGCAGATGCCATAATGGTTTCTTCATTGTAAAAAGGTTTTCATATCTTTCAATTTCCCCAGGACTTGTATGACAACTTCTTAGGAGTAGCAACATTCGTTGCAAATGTAGAACCAACAAATACAGATTTGAGCACACCCCTCCATTATCTACCAACCAGAGATAGAGAAATAGACCCTGCACAGGCTCAACCAACCACTTCCTACAAAACACATCTACTTCAAGAATATCAGAAGGCACCCTTTTGCCAGTCATAGCCCTTAACCATTCTCGATTTAAGTTGCACGTGCCAAACTAGGATGGCATTCAACTAAGGTAATTAGACAAATTAGAATAAGTATGCAAGATGCTTGAACTTCATGATGGTTATCTTCTTCCCACGAATGTAACTTGCAAGTGCAATTGAAGGAATCGACTTTGTTCTAGATGCCTTTTTTACTTTCAAGCTCTTTCTTCCTATCCTTCATAGAATATCCTCTTATACAAGTAATCCCGCACTCTTATCTCGAAAACAGAAACGACACGAGAACGGCAAATAGGAGTTTAGTGATTTGGATGCACCATGGAATGCCATTTTGAAATGATAGAAAGGTACTTCAAGATGATAGCACGTTTGATTTGAAGCGATACACATCATGAATTTATAGAAAAAAAGAGAGATTTCACACAATTGATACTTCTGGGATAAAATATATGGAACTCGTCAAGCTCACATTTGCTTAAACTTCCATAAAGATAGAACATCCAAAAGCTCTGCAGAAGAGTAAAATTAACGCCTGCCGCATTAATTTGGTTAAAAAAAAGACTCAAAGGTACATCTGACAAACTAGGAAAAGCTCACATACACATCAAATTGGATTACTCCTATAATCTTGCATTATAAGCACTCCGACTAGCATAATATGGGCAAACTGAAAGAGATGATAGACATGTAAATATGAAAGAGAGAGGAAAGAGCTAGAATGTTTAGTTTGCTCGTGTTTTGACATTGATACTTTGTTTCGTGACACAATAAGCAATCTGGAAGAAATTATATGATCCCCAAGGGTGAAGCGTAAAAAGCAATAAAATGAAGCAGATTCTGAAGCACAAGATCGTAGTGACTCAAACACTACTTCCAATGAGGCCAAAAAACAAGATCTACATAGCTTCTTTTAATATCCCTTTATTTCTAAGCATTTGAAAAATTCCCAGCTGCCTAAAGCTAAATTCAGCTGCAAAAATTTTTCAAATTCACGACTGCTAAATAATAGACATGGTATATGTATACTTTTGTACATTTGCAAAGTAATCCCTTGCAATTAAATTTCCAAAATTTAGCATTAGCGCTAGCCAAATCAACAAATGTCCCATCCATCCATCTTTCGTTACAAACCCAAATGAAGCTGTTTGATGTGACAGCCACTATGGTCATCACTTAGGAGAATTCCATTAGAAACATATCAGAAGATGGACAAAAGGGTCACTCATGCCAGGAAACAGCACAAGTACATAAATTGTTGAAATTGAAGTGTAAGGAAACATTTAACAAATGCAACAAATTACAATAAGCATTATGTCTAATATTAAAAATTGGCCGCAATCCAAAGATGGACTTTGTGCCATGATTCAACAATGTCTCTGATTACTGAGATTATCTTTAAAGGCTTGAGGCACTTCCTAGTGGCAATTCATGTTCTATTTACTTGCATTTAAGGCGAAACCCAAACAGCTTCTCATCTTGCTTTTGACACTTCAAATTAAACTTGGAAGAGATTCCACTCTGTCTCTAGCATCTCATCCAATTCATGGAATGAATGGTGTGGAAAATAGTTAAACCACAAGTGATCAAATTGTAGAAGAGAAAGTGCCTATATTGTAGTTACTTCAAATATAGTTCATCATTACTCAAACCTTTCAAATATAGTTCACCAATACTCAGGGTAAGTACATTATCAGTGTCAAAAGTTGTGTACGACGCTCACTTTGGTGCCAAAAGTTTATTTTGGATCACTTAAGTACCAAAAAGTTTGAAAAACGATCATTTTAGTGCCAACTCCGATCTGGTTGACTGGAAATCCGACATGACACTTTTTTTTATTAATTTTTGAAGCTAATGTGGCACGCCGAAGATTACAGTCAGCATTTAAACAACAAAACGATGTCGTTTAGTGTCTCTCCCCCAATTCAAAACCCTAAATCTTCGGCCGGTCGCCCTCCTCAACGGCCCCGCGCTAGGCAGCCACGGCTCTGACCTCGACCCCAACACCAACGACGGCCACTCGGCGGCCAAGTCGAAGGCCGTGATCTGGCTGGTGCTCAGGGAGGCCGCCGACGAGTGTGCCGCCCCCGATCTCTCACTCTCCATCTTCGATCTCCCCGACGAGTGCCTAGCTTGCATCTTCTAGTACCTAGGCTCCGTCGACCGGGGCTAGTGCTCCCTCGTGTGCCGTTGCTGGCTTGCGATCGAAGGCCAGAGCCGCCGAGGCTCGCCCTCCACACCCACTCAAAGCCGCTAGATGTGGTCTCGGCGCTATTCGTGCGAGTTCGACTCAGTCACAAAGCTCACGCAGAAAGCGCGAGTTCGACTCGGCACAAGTCGTTGAGCATCGGCGACGACGCGCTCGTGTTGATCTCGCTCAAGTGCAGGATCCTCACGCGCCTCAAGCTACGATTGAGCGACGATGGCCAAGCAATCGCGGCTGAGCAAGCTAGGTCGACGGCCGACGAGGATCGGAACCCTAATTTCAATCTCCAAATAATAATAAAAAATATCCCAAAATGAGTTGTGCGGCGTCATTTTTGTGAGGCCATCCACTTAGGATGGCAAAATGACGTTTTTTTAAGGATGACCGAAAACGATGTCGTTTAAAAGCAATGTCAATTTTTTTTTTAAATATAAAAGCCACGTAATCATTTTGGTTGGAATCTCTCGCTGGTGGCACCAAAGTGATTGTTTTTCCTCCGATTTAGCACTTAAGTTGTGACATCCCAAATTTTCAACTATGTTTTCTTTTGAATGAATCGGGCATTTCATTGATGTGCCTATAGGGTTATTTTTAGAATTGATCATTCTCGAGATAATTAGACTATCTAGGGAAGCCATTAAGAATTTTAAGGCAAATAGACTTGAGAATTCGACCAGGAATTGTCTTCTCGACCATGTCCATTTTTAGAGGCCATTATGGCACAGTTAAAAAATCAATTTGAAATCAGAGATAGACTGGATCAACAGAGATGTGTAGCTAATCGTAGGTGACACCACTATATTTGAAAATTCATGTCGACCAGCATTAGACTGATTTTCTTATTATTTTGGTACCTTGTGTTCGTATCTGGATCCTCAGGATTTTCACGACAATCGAGAGTCGCCAATGAGTCGAGTGGATTCATAGTGGCTCGAAGAAAATCGACCACAAGTTAATTGCACTTAAAAATATCTGAAAGTTACCCAGTAGCCTAGGTCACGCTAAAAACGCGCCAAGTGAAATTAACTATAAATTCAAGTCCGATTTCAGAAATTGGAATTTCTGTCATGTCACAATAAATTCTAGCAAAGATCGACTAAGTCTCGAAGATTTTTCGACACCCGACACTTTTTGGGAAAAAGTTGTCATGTGGTCGTTTTCGTTCAATTGAAGCCGGGGATTAATTTTGAGTGTGGAACCGAGGAGCATGAAGGATTCTTGGATGAGGAAAATAATCAATTTGATAAGTGAGACATCAATTGATTTTTATGGAAGTCATTTGAGAGAAATTCAAGAGGGAAATTGGATGCAGAAATGCAAGTGGGGACCAATAACTCTAGCTTGGAATTTCTTTTGGGATTAAATGAGCTTATTCAAAAGAAAATGGGATGAGAATTTTCTATTCTAGGAAATTCTTTTCTTTTAAATTTATTCCCATTTCTTTTTCCCTATTTGGCCAAACACCTTTTCCCTTTTTGCCACAAGCTTCTCTCTCCTTTCTTTCTTTTTTTTCTCTCTCTCTCTCTCTCTCTTCTCGTATGAAGCCCCCTCCACCGAATGCCTTGCTGTTTTTCACTTTCCTTCCCCCACTTTTACTTTTGACTTTTCAAACTTTTATCTTCTCCCTCTTATCTCTTCTTCTCTCTCTCTTGGAACACCCTCTCTCTCCTTCCTCTCCGTTTCGTGCGAGCCAGCAAAGCAAGCAAAGCGTAAGGCGACGCAGTTGTCGGAAGGAGCCACGACTCGATCGCCCGGACGCCGTCGCACCGAAGCTGGGACCACCGCACACGCACGCCGCTCTCTGCCGTCCGTCTCACCCGTGCCTGCCGTCCCCGCCGTGCGACCCCAGCCTCCAGTCGCCTCTGCCCAGCCTTGTTCGGCCATCTCAGGCCGCTGTCCAGCCACCGTTTGACCTCACCGGAGCAGCCGTGTGCCTCACCGAACCATTGCCCGCTTTCCCAACCCCTTGCCACCCCCAACCATCTCATATTCTCCCTATTTTGCAGCAAGGGCAGTAAACCCGCGAGTGGATTTCCAGCAAGTTCGTGGGTGGTTTTGGGCCGTTTCCGGGCCCCGAACCCGAGACTTGCTTTGGGAAGAAACGACCCTTGTGTCATCCCTATCGGATTGATCCGATTTGCACGCAATTCCGGTGAGTAATCTCACTAATTCTTGCTTAGTGGACTAATTATACTTAAAGATTGGTTAGTGTTAATTAATTAGGATTAGATGGTTAGATTATAATGGATTAATGATTATTAGTTAATTGCATTGCATATTAGATAGGTGGTTAGCGTACTTAGCTAAAGAATTGCCTATGGTATTTAATGAATGTATCTCGGGATTTTTCCCGACCCTTATCGGGCTTCAATTAGGCAATTTGGGCCTAAATTAGATTTTTAATATTTATTTATTAATTTTCGAAATTAATTAATTATTTATTTAATTTTTCGGAAATTAGGCAGGGATAGTCAACGACCGAAATTTCGTGCCGATTGTCGTGGTGCAGTCTGTTTATTTATTTGAGCTCTTCGTTGCGTGGAATTGAATTAATTGTGATATTTTAGGAATTTATCCTAAATTGATTGAAATTGAGTGAAATCAAATGATTGATTGGTAGATGGCCGAGTATGTTTATTTAGCATTTATAATGCTTTGATGAGTTGTAAGGTGGAGAGAATCATGAGAGTGAATTGGGAATACTCTTGGCTAAGACCAATTAGATACGATATTATGATCTACGTGGTTCGGTGATTTGGGATATCATTGGCGAAAACGGTGCCTTAAAGAACGCACAGATCGGTCTAGTACAAACATCATTATGGGCCTACGTAGTTCGGTGACTAAGGACATCACTGGCGAAAACGGCATCTTAAAGAACGCACGTATTGGTCTAGTATATACATCATTATGGACCTACGTGATTCGGTGATTTGGGATATCATTAGCGAAAACGGCGCCTTAAAGAACGCACGTATTGGTCTAGTACTCATATCATTATAGACATACGTGGTTCGGTGATTAAGAATATCACTGGTGAAAACGGTGTCTTAAAGAATGCACGTAACTATCTATTAAATGCATTGTTATAGGCATGTGTAGTTCGGTGATTAAGGACATCACTGGCGAAATCGACGCCCGAGAGTATTAATGGAGCTCTGTGACTAAGTGTACTATTGGAGGTTATACAGTGGGATGTGAATGACCTAGAAAATGTCCGACTAACATGTAATCGACTAGGTCGATTGATAAATGATTTGATCCGTTTGTTGTGATTTGATTGACTGTTCGATGTGATATTTGAAGCATCTGTATATAATCTTGAATTGCAGGTTGGAACTGATGCCAAGGTAAGTCTTCTGACTCGTGTTGTGCTTAGGCAACCATGTGGTGTATTAGTTTCCTAATTGAGTCTTAGTGGGGTAGAACTTGCTGAGATGTAGTCTCATCCCGGTTATGGGACAACATTTCAGGCCCCTAGATGGCAGCACCTCCACCTCCTTGTCCTCGTATGCATTATGGCATCTCGGAGCAGTTCTCAGAATTTGAGACCCACTTCCACATCCACCCTCATCCGAAAGGATTATAGTACGTCCTGGTTTAGTCGACCATCTGGGTTGACGTGAGGGAGGAAGCCCATAGGCCCCACAAATACCGGTCATGGTACCGTGAGTATTTTGATGGGCACAAAGAAGGTCCTATACCAGAAGAGGACGTACCTCATGATGTAATGGAAGAGGCGTTCGGAGAAGGGATGGTCGATCATAGGGATGGATTGATAGTAGATGCGAGGGATCCGCAGCTTGAGGACGAGGCTCGCACTCCCGTATATTCGATTGATGACGGCAACTGGCACGAAGATAATTGTGAGTTAGTAGAGCAAGAGGTGGAAGGACCAGAGGAGGACGAAGATTGGGGAGTAGCTGAGGAGATACTAGAAGATGAGCTGGCATCTGAAGCCGAGGAAGAGCTTGAAGAGGAAGATGAAGAACTGGAAGAGAATGAGCTCAGTGAAGAAGGGACTGAGGAGGATCAGGACGATCCCGAGTACGACCTGGATGAGGATTGAGATCCCATCCCTTTTGTGAACCTTGTCTTAGTGTTGATAGGTGTGAGACTAGTATGCTGTGAATAGTATTGTAAATATAATATTAGTTGTGCTGTTAATAAAAGTGTGGTTGTGAATTTCAATATGAAAAATATGGCCTGCCTTTTTATTCCATTGTTTTATTGTCTGGGGATTTTATAACTACTTCTGCATGCGTATTAAAAACAAAAAGGGTCAGCGATACGTAGTCCTGGGATATCGCATTCTAAAATCAACCAAGTAGAAGGATGTGTGTATGCCCGAGGATCGGATTGTGACATAAGTGATCCGACAGAAGCTTTTGGCACCAAAATGAGCGCCGTACACAACTTTTGGCACTGATAGTATACTTACCCCAATCCTCGAACCTCACATGAAACGCTAGCCTTAATTCCCTCCTCCAATACAAAAGCAACACAAAAAGCCAATTCGAGTATATCCGCATGCAAATATTGGGGTACCATAAAAAGACAGAACACTCTTGACTTTGGATAAGTCAACATAGAATATCTCTTCTAAAAAGTATAGTACCCCTGTAGTGACCCACTCACGAACATCCTATTATAGCAAATCCATAAAATCATAATCACACCTGTTCATGCAACGGGTGGAAGTTTCTAGCAATGCACAGTGAAAAAAAAAATCAGAACGAACAAGATTACCTTCTCAAATGGTACATAACAGGAACTCAACAAATTTCTAAATACAAATGAAAACTTCCCCATGCTCTGTGCCTCTCTTGCAATTTGTTAGGCTCGAGTAGATTCTTCCACTAAAGTATTTTTAACTGTAAACTTCAACTTTCCATCCATACTTGGTACTTGTAAACCTATGAAGAACTTAAGTCCTTACTAGACTTGCGTCCCAAACACAATAGGAACAATTCTCATCTAGGACAAGTCTGCAAGTAGTGAATATGGAATAAACTCACCAATCTAGATTGACCAGGGCATCAACATAATAGAAAAATAACTAAAAGAAGAGAGAATAGAATTTCACAAAACTAGTAGTCGAAACATTTTAATCCGTGAATTACACAATGGATGCAGTTGGGTAAATTCACAAACACCTGGTGGACGTCACAGAGGTGGGGTTCCTTCAGGCGAAAGAGAGAAGGGACAAGCACTGGCGGTGGGACTAATCTCGTTCACGCAGATGTCAACGACTTTGGCAGCTCTAAACTCTCACTCCACGACCAAGAAATCATTCAAATTCAAGCATGATTTCCTTCATCCTTTTATCCTTGGGGATGCCCACTCCTCTACAAGAGTTCCAAGCTTTCCTAGCACAGAAACAATGGAAGGTTGAAAAGGTGCATGAACGCGAAAAACAATCAACTCACAAGACAATCCATGTGCTCCAACCAAAGGTATTGCACCCCACAGCAATCCACACACAAGCACCACTACTTGCCAGATCCAATGCAACACATCTCCCAACTGATCCTGGAACAGCCTCGGACGCACGTGATCATTAATAACACGATTATGCCAATGAAAAGCTAACTTTGGGACCCAATCAAATCGTTCAACATCAAATCGATTCCACTTAAAATTGCACTTCAGTTGATGAATCTATAGCACTTTAATAATCTACAATGGCAAGAGAAGCAACCGCTGGGGTCAGTTGTGGCATCGGAAAAAATTTGGACAACCCTTGGATGCGCGGTAGTCCGAGATTAAGTAATGAGAGTATCGTTGGGTCAGTGCATTACGTTTATCAATGATCTAATTGTCATATAAGTTATAGTCTCGTCAGAGATCTTTCATGCGAGATCAAGACTC
Organism: Eucalyptus cloeziana; assembly: GCA_014182715.1. NCBI lineage: Eukaryota > Viridiplantae > Streptophyta > Magnoliopsida > Myrtales > Myrtaceae > Eucalyptus > Eucalyptus cloeziana. The sequence continues at coordinate 20,159,702 of CM024641.1, read as the reverse complement.
ATTCCCAATGATTCTCGGCCCTACCAATTCGGGTACGCCAATGAAGAAACATTCGAGGATCGGCCATTTGGAACCTGCCCGTTTACCATGAGAATGCAAAATAGGAAACCTTAAATACTTCATGCACGATTATTTTTATGGACGGCTAACAAAAGGGAGATTCGATGATATGTAAGGACTGTTTTTATCGACTAAGGAAGTCAATTAATTTACGGGAATGTTCAAACGCATGTGGGCAGACGTGAGGAATTACAACCCTCGAATGTGCGATGGCCATGACTAACCGATAGAAGTATTGATTGGTTGATGTCAATAGTGTCCTGTACGGACATTGTCTTACGATCACCATCGGACCAATGGATCACATATGGGAATGGTCAAATCGTCGAATGAAATTATAGTATCGACAAGAATTTTCCTATACTGGCAAGACCGAGATTTGTTTCATGAGAAGAATAGATAAGATATTTGGCCATCTAATCGTGTATCCTATGAATTGGACCCCCTTGATTATTGTCGCGACATCACACGGCCATATAAGTAGACTGCACTTAACTCACCCATATGCGGAGACTAAGACAACTAATTAGAGAAGAGATTAGGCTGTGCAATTAGAATAATGAGACCGCAGCCCACCGGCCCGAAACCACTCCGCATTAACCTCTAATTGGGTCGACATTTGCGTCAACTATGAAGAAGAGACGTTGACTGAAGCTTGGCTGGGTGATGCCACGTTGCTGGCGTATGGACAGCCAGGGAAATGCACGGGGAGGCATGCTGAAGACACGTCCATTCCAGCTGTCCGTTTCCCCTGCAGCCACCGAAACGTGTCTCTCTTTTGTTGACTGGTTTTAACAAAACCGGTGATCTTGTGCTCGTGAAAGTGGGTAACCGAGAGAGGAAGAGAGATAGAGAAAAAGGAAAACCAACGAGCGAAGAGAGAGGGCAGCGAGGGAGAAGGGAAAGGACCGCCTTTCGCCCGTGCGTGCTGCCGCCGTCAACGCCGCTCACATTTGCTGCCATTCAGCTGTGTCCGTGACCCGAGCTTCTTGTTTTTACTTGCTGTCGACGCTTCGGATTTGAGGCAAGTAGAGTCCATTTATCTACCCTTTTGCTAGCTGTGATGTGTGCATGTTGGATGGAAAACGTTGGATGTGGTAGAGGTGAGGAAATTTTGAAGCATTGGGGAGAAGTGTCTTGGCTTTGCATGCTGTTTCTGAAAAAAAATCAGTCCGACCCTCCATGAGTTCGTGAGCTGCATGTGACTTTTTAGTTGAAATCTCACCTCGACTTCTTGATGAAAGTTGTAGAGGACATCTTAAGGAGTAACATACTAAAATTTGAGATAAAACGGACAAGTATTGCTTGGTGAAACAATTTTCCTTTGGAGAAACTAGATATGGAATTTGTTGTGCTGACCTTCAGTGATTTCGTGAACTGTAAAGTGACTTGTTAGTTGGAATCTCACTTCGACTTCTAAATTAAAGTTTCAGAGGACTTCTTGAAGTATAATATATAAAAAATTGAGAGGAAATGAACAAGTATAGGTAGGTGAAACCATTGTCCTTTGAAAAAACTGGATCTGGGAAAACGTTACCTTGACCTAGTATGATTCTATGAATTTTTATAAAATTATCCAGTTGAAATGTGATCTTGTGTCCTCAATGAAAGTTGTAGATGACATTCTAAGGAATAACATACTGAAAATTGAGAAGAAACGGACATGTGTAGGTCGGTGAAACGAATTTTCTTTGAAAGGAGTTAATCTGGAAAAACAGTACCGAGAATAGGGGGAAATAAATCGTCTATAACTATTAATATAGAACGAATTGAATTTCTATTTCTTCATACGATATTTACCTCTAGGTGTTGTCTATAACTCACCCCGTTTGGGGACTAACATTTCAGACTAGACAAGATACCTCTGCTACCACCGCCACTAGTAGATGGACCGAGTGGTTGGACATGGCCGTGAGGAGGAGGACAGCAGAGGAAGGAACTTTTGGACGCCGACACTGATCGATGGACTTTAAGTATACGACTATTGGAAAAGATGTCGGTCATCTTTCGAAGTATAGCCAAGTATAGAAGACTACAACATTTTGATGTACCGACGAATGATGTCCATCTGGTTTAAGTAAATAAAAGTGTTCGACTTTTACCTATAAATGTGTTTAGTTGGTGTGCATATTTTCTTAATATAGGGAAGGAAGTTATTGGATACGCTTTCGCCATATAAATTGTGCAGGGACTGACCTAAAAGATATAAACCCCCAGGATTTAAGAATTATAATGAAATTCCTTGGTATCAGAGTATTATACTATCAAGGTAAAGCAAGTGAAAGGTACGTGTGGTGAACCTAATGGATCGGGGGCCATTCGAGGGGTGCCACATCAGTCACCTCGAGCGATTAAATGGAAGATTATCCAATCTTCAGCGGAAACTAAAGCCATGTTAACTAAAATCTCACATGCTCTGAGCATAAGACAGCTTCTGGCGTAACACTTCACCAAAACATAAAAGTGCAGACCAGCTTTGGTATTTTGTCGTTCAGAACAGATTGTCATTTTTACAACAGATTAAAAACTGTCACCTAATCATTTCTCATTTTTGATTGAACAAAGCAGTCCAAGAGAATATTAATCATCAATCACTAAAGAGATTGGTGTGTGACGTGAGTATGAGTGTTTGTTTTTCCATATTCATGAACACTTATAAGGTATCACAACTAGACTCGTCAAAAAAACACAATATAAAATCAGTAAATGATATGAGAGTAGTCATGTTGAGTAGAATATGACGTTTATCAATGAGATCATGATCCGATTGACAAGGAAACATGAGAAACAAACACTTTGCTACGAATTTGCTCTTTGAGAACGGCAGTAGTAATTCATTGCCATAAGAGTGTCTTATGATTGAGATATCGCAAAGGAAATTTGGTTGTCATCTTATGCAATAAAGAAGCATACATCCCAACTTGAGTTTAGTAGATATACTCATAAAATCACGAAAAGAAAGAAAGAAAGAAAGAAAGAAAGAAAAACAGTTTTGAACATCACTTTCAACAATTTCTCTTGATGAACTCATGACAAGTATGTCAATAACTCCAAAAATTTCACTTTTAAATCAAATGAAGAAAGCATAAAACAAATCTTACAGTTCCAGCAAAATAAAGTGCTTACATTGAACAGCCCATAACAATTAGAAGGAAGTAGTTGTCATCCCTTAGAAGTCATGATCAAAATATCCAAAAAATCGGTGCAAATTCGTTCCAAGTTGCTCAATGATGGTGATCGTGCCTTTGCTGAGGAACTGAGGAACAAGATGATCTTCCCTTGCGTCTACTTTAGATTAACCATGCATTCCTGTGTATCCTCATTGGATGTGCAACGGCTTCAACCCTCCAGCTTTCATGTGAATCAGACCGTGAAGACAAGAAGAAACCACTGGTCCGAGTTTCTTCTCTCTTTCTTCTTTTTCGCTATTCAATCTACCTTCAGAGAAAGAATATTATCCAACTGTCTGTATCGTGTGCCTCCGTCTTATCTCCTTTCTTGATTTTTCATTTAATTGAGAAGCTTTGGCCATTGCCCTTCCTCTGTTACCTCCTATTTTGCTTACTTCATGCATCGTGCTCTCCTCTGTACTAGTATCACCACTTCCCTCTAGATTCATTTGCTTAGACCATGTTCCTAGCGAAGTGCAATATCCTCCAAACCTCTTCATATTAGGCTGCTTTCATGGACTAGAGCTGGTTCTACTGGCCAAGTCTGCGGGATCACAACCCTCAAATCACTGTCTTGTTGCTTGCGTAACAGACGGATCACCCAATACTTCACAATTCCATGGGATGATCTGAGGGTAACGTGGAAATGACTTGAATTTTTTCGCACCTCCCTTAGCGCGCCATGCTAGAGATACTTTAGCCAAAAATGATGCCCTGTTCTGATGAATTTAAGCGTCTTGTGTGTGAAGTCACCCTCTCTCCATTTACATAGCTTTGAATCTCACGAGAATTTGAATTGAAAACCATCTATCACTAGCAACAACATAGTTCTAATAATAGGAATTTCCCATACATGTCCCGGGATACAAGGAAACATACGCCACCCCTGATTTGTTTCGCTAGCTTAATGATAGCTTCATCAAGGTCTGCAGGCCAACACTACTACAATCGCCTCTTCCCACTTAATCTTCCTCACTTTCACTTTCACTATCACTATATCCCAGTTTCTCTATAGGGAGGTGACATTCTCTCAAACATGTTGATCCATCAAAATCCTCACAGAGTGCAGCTGGATCTATAAATTGATTGTCTTCAAGCACAACCTTCAAATCATCCTCTAGTTGCCCGCACCGTAGCACATAGCCCAACTTTTTTACAGTTCCACCCAATACTCCAATTTTATGGCTAAATCGTAAATAACTCTCCTCAAATTGATCAAAATCAACTCCTCCCTCCAATAGTCCACACAACACTTTTGGTTTGAGATACTGGAGCCACATGTGATTCGGATCAAATGAATCAAGAGTTCCTGATAATACATTCTACCTTTTGCCATTAACATGTGGCAAAAACTCGAAAGATATTTCCTTTTCTCTATCTTCTACAAGTTTTTGCTCCTATTTGCGGTGCCAAAAGTTACCGATGCTTTCAGTTCATTGCTCTTATAAATTTCCGTACTTGTAGTATTTGGAAATGAGATTGGACTTTTTTCTTGAATTTCTTTTCTTGTTCGAATCAACATCAAGATTCACATCAAAAAAAATTTAATACTCCCCCAAAACGCGAAAATTCCACTTTAGTGGGTTCATGTAGTAGACCAGCATCCTGTATTTGATGCTTTAATCAAATTAAACGATTCATTAGATGTAGAGTTTCTTAAGCACATTAACGAGCATCATCAAAGTTAGTTATTGTTGCATTTGAAGTTTTGAGTAATACATGTACACATATGTAGTTACAGCATATAGATATGGATATGTAAAATATAAGGAAATAGAGACTATTAATTTAAATGCGAACCTTAAATTGCTCCCTCACTGCTTGGATATTGCTTCTGTGCAGATCAAGGACAACTAAGTTCTTTAGACCAGAGCACAATTCTGGAATCCAAGAAGGACATTCAGGATTCTAACCATCTTAGTTCATTAGAAAGACAAATAGGACTCTGGAAAGCGATATGCGCATTAATCATGATGAGCACCCTCATCCTTCTCATGTTTGTGAAAGCATTGGGACTGATGTATATCTCTTCTGGCTCAGATAAATCCAGAATTATGGCTTTTACTGTGACATTCCAAATTTTCACTTCTGCTTTCAATTAAATTAATCGGGCATTCACCGATGCGCCTATAGAGCTATTCTCAGAGCTGATCACTTTCGAGATAACTAGACTATCTGGAGAAACTATTAAGGAATTTCCATGCAATAGACTTGAGAATTCGACCAGAAATTGGCTATTTGACCATGCTCATTTTTAGAGGCCATTACGACACAGTTAAAAATTGATTAGGGATCAGAAATAGGTCGGTTCGACTGAGATGTGTGGCTAAACGTAGGTGACTCCACTAATTTGAAAAATTCTCGTCAGCTGACACTAGACTGATTTTTCTATCGTTTTGGTACCCTGTGTCCGTATTTGAATTCTCAAGATTTTCACGACAACCGAGAGTCGCCAATGTGTTGAGTGGGTTCATTGTAGCTCGAAGAAAATTGATCACGGGTCATTTGCATTAAAAATTTCTGAAAGCTACCTAGTAGCCTAGGTCACGCTAAAAACGCACTAAAGTAAAATTAACCGCGAATTTGAATCTGATTTCAGAAATTGAAAGTTCTGTCATATCACAAATCATTTTAGAAACATCGACTCAATCTCAAAAAAAATTTCTGCAAATCGAGACTTTTTTGGGAAAAAGTCGTCATAAGGCCTTTTTGTTCAGAAATCGTCAAGGACCTTTTTTTTATCGCGCATTTGGGAAGCGAGTGGAATCAATTGGTGAGGAAAAATACCAATGTGATCGAGGGCTTGGTATTAGAATTTATAGAGGCCAAATGGTGTTGAATTGAGAAAGAAATGAAGTGCAATTGGAGAGGCTTGTGAATTCGTATGCCCCCCTTTGCCCACATTTTGGACCTTCTCAAGCTTCTAAAATAGGGTAAATTGGCCTAAGATCTTTGTGTGGACACCAGCTGATGGTGAGAGGCCAAGAGGATGAGGTGAGACCGATCAAGGGGACCAAAACCGGCCCCACCAGCTGAACTGGTTCCTTCCTTCCCCTCAATCCTTCGACCAGCTTCTTCTTCTTCTTCTTCATTGTGCCCTTCGAAGCTTCAGCAAAGCCAGAGAAGAGCCATGAAGCCCCTTGCCGTCACTCGCCATCGCCGAACCAGCTGCACGCCACCGCTGCAAGCCGTCGCTGCCCCGCATGCTCGCCTGGCTATCTCACCTTCTCACCGTCCCAGCTATGCCCGTCTCAACTTATTCATGCGTCCAGGACGCCCTTTGGCCAGCACAAGCCACCATTCAACCGCCTCCGACCGCCGTGAGTCGCAGCTCAGCCCCGCTTGGCCTCGTTTCTCCGTCGTTGCCAGTCCCCGCCATAAGCAGCACCGATCAGCCCCTTCCTTAGCCAAGATCAACGTAGAACAGAGAGCAAGATCAATGGGTTTCCAGCAACCTTCGAGGCTCGTTTTGAGGACGTTCCTAGCTCCGAAAGCTAGGCCCGCTTTGGAGAGAATCAAGCCCTGTTGCGTCCATGTTGTTTTGAACCGATCAAATCGCCAAACAAGTGAGTTTAACTCACAAATCCTTGCTTAGTAGGTTAATCACGCTTAAGGGTTGATTATATTAAGTTAAGCTGGATTATGTGGTTAGTTAGATTAGATTAGAGAATTTTAATTAATTACCGATACATGTTAGGTGGATAGTTAGTGCAATTAGGGCCTAGACAAGCTCTAGTATTTATTTAGAGTAATTTGAAAATTTTTTGGATCCATTTCGGCGTTCAATTAGGCTTTTCCGGGCCTAAGTCGTATTATTGGCATTTATTTAATATTTTATGTAATTAATTAATTAATTTTCGAAAATAACATCGAGATAGTCGGTGACTGGAATTTTATGTTGATTTCAATAGTGCAACCTGTTTATTTAATTGAGCTTTAATTTGTGCTGAATGTGCACGAATTGCATTTTTGGAATTTATTCTTAAATTGATTTAATTTCAGTAATTGATTGGAAAATAATCGAGCATCGGTTTACAACGCCAAAAATATTTTGGTGGACCATATAAAATGGTGGGATTTATGGAAGTGAAATTATGATATTTTGGCTAAGGCCGACCGTGTACCCACACACGGCTATTTTTTTATCAGGTATGATAAAAATGAGAAATTGACTATATGATTGAAGTGGTATACTATTTTGGCCAAGGGGCCTAAATTTATCAACTTTGGGTGAGTATATATAGTATACCATATTATCAGCTTTGGGTGAGCACATATTATCAGCTTTAGGCGAGCATATATAGTATACTATTGTAACATCCTAATTTTCCAATTTTGTTTTCAATTGAATAAGTCGGGCATTTCATCTTCGCGCCTATAGCTCTCTTCTCTGAATTGGCCACTCAAGAGATAACTAGCCTATTAGGTGAAGCCGTTAAGAAATCTAAATGCAATAGACTTGAGAATTCGACCAGGAATCGATGCTCGGCCATGCTAATCTGCAAAGTTCATTATAGCGCAGATCGATTAGAGACCGGAGATAGGTCAATTTAACAAAACCATGTGATTAAGTGTGGGTGATTCCACCTAATTGCAAAATTCTTGTCGATCGGCACTAGACCGATTTCTCTATTGTTTGTCCGTATTTAAAACCTTGAGATTCCATGACAATCGAGAGTTGCCAATGTGTTGAAGATGCATTTTGTGGCTTGAAAATAATCAACCACAGGTCAATTGCACAAAAAATTCTTAAAAGCTACCCGGTAGGTTAGGACACGCTCAAATCGCACTAGATTGAAATTGACTGTGAAATTGAACCAGATTACAGAAATTGGAAGTTCTGTCAAGTCACAAATCGTTTTAGGAATGTCAACTCATTCTCAGAAGATTTTTCTACAAACCAAGATTTTTGGCGAAAAGCCAAGTAAGGCCGTTTTTAATCGGGAATTTGGTAGGCTCGCTTCTGGTCGCATTTTTGGTATCCAAAATGGTTCTATGGTCAAGGAAAAATGTGGATTTAAGTGTGGTTACATTGGTGGATTTTATGGACTTCAATTTGAGATCAATTGGATTTATTTGGAAAAGGATTGAATGAATTTGAGTAAGATTGAAGAGGGAAATGTATGAAATTCGTATGTCATGGGGTGCATGATATTTTGGACCATTTGCCAAGCTTGTTGAGGAAGCTAGAGGTGGGCAATTGGCTGAGGGTGAGGGCCGGCCAAGGTGGGGGCAAGAGAGAGGAGAGCAAGACGTGTTGAAGGCTTAAAGAGGCTTTAGGGTCCCCTTCTTCCAGCAGCTCTTCTCCTTCCTTATTGTGTGGCTTTCTTCATTGTTGTGGCCTTCAGAGACCTTGAGAGAACTAGAGAAAACCAAGCACACCAGCCACTCCACCGTCGCACACCTGCAAGGTCACCGTCAGCCATTTTCCTCCTCTGTTTTCCCCTCGTTCCAATTTCTGCTCCAACCGACCTTTTGCCAAAGATCTGAGTAAAAAGTCAACTTCCCAGATGAATCAGCAAACGAGCCATCCATCGCCGTGAAGAGGACATCCATACCGTTCCAAAGAGCCCTACCTCACCCCGAACGGAACCGCTGGCCGTCCTGTACGCCGGCAAGAAGAAACTGGCCACCGGTCCGTCAATCCACCTGGCAGTTTGCCAGGTTTCGCCTGTTTCGCGTTTCCTTCATGTTTTCTCCCATTCCAACCCTTCCTCCACCTATACCAACCACTAGCAAGTCCCCCTCGACTCCCAGGTGCCGCCGGTTGCCATCCAACTCCTCGCTGGAGCTCCAACCAAGCCCGTACAGCTCTGTTTCTCCTCCAGCGACTAGTTTTTCAAAGTTGCAGAGGGAGTACAAATTTGTGGCTACTATTCCAGCCCCGGGACCGCCTTGGATCGCTGTGGTTGAGGTTCCCGAGCCTCCTTGCCACCGTCCATCAGCCGTACGCTGCCCCCAAGCCGCCGGACCTTTGCCATTCACCGTTTCCATGCCAAATTGTCGCCGATTCCAGCTACTTTGCTCAAGGTCAGAAACCGAGGACAGCAAGGGTTTTCGTTCTTCAAGGCCCGTTTTAGGTGTCTTCTCGGCCTCGCTTGATGTCACTGCTTCGAGGTTTATTGATCGCCTTGGCGTCGTGGTCGCCGTGGACTCACCGGCTCGCAAAACCGGTGAGTTTATCCTCTAAACTTTGCTTAGTAAGTTAATTATGCTTAAGAGATGTTTAGATTATGTTAAGTAGGTTTAGGTGGTTAGATTAGATTATTTAAATGTTAATTAGATTAGATGTATGATTAGTTTAGTGGTTGTTTAATTAGGGCTAATTGTATGTTTAAATTAGTATAATCTTGTTTAAGCTCTAATTAATTATTTTTAATTATTTATTTATTTCGAATTTATAAATATTATTTTATATTATTATAATTTAATATTTAATTATTTAATTTTCGGAATTAAATTAAATTATTTATTATTTCCAAAAATTATACCGGGATGGTCGGTCGTTAGAAAATTATGTTGGGATGGCAAGAGTGTGGTCAATTTGTGCAAATTGTTTGTTAAATTGTGAAATTGAGTGATGTTGGTCAAGTTTTGGTATTTAACTCGAAAATACCAGGTGTCGGGTTTTGACACCGTATGTGGTTTTTAAATATCATTATCGGCTTGTGTGAGCATTCATATATTAGCTTGTGTGAGCATTTGTATGTCAGCTTGTGAGAGCCATGATCGTTTATCAGCTTGCGAGAGTAACGATCCATTTATCAACTTGTGCGAGCTATCATCTATCTATTAGCTTGTGCGAGCTACCATCTATATATATATATATATATATATATATATATCAGCTTTTGAGAGCATTGCATCCATTTCAACTTGTGTGAGCCATGATTGTATTGATGGATGAATAGATGGTATGGTTTAATAAATGGTATGAATTGATAGATGTGTGGATCGTATGATATCAATTGGATTGATTGAATTGATAGATCGATGGGTGTGTCGGTAGTTTCAGCTTGTGCGAGCATTATTTGAATATGAATTGTACTAACATGCAGGAAGGAACTGAGGTAAGGTAAGTCCTCTGAATTGCATGGCTAGGTCACCCTTGAGTGTATTTTTTTCCTAGTCGGGGTTTAGGGGATGGACTTGCTGAGATATTATCTCACGTCGTCGTGGGCTTAAATTTTCAGGTCCCTTGAGGACGGAGCGGCCGGTTCATTTTGGTTGGCCTTGAGGAGTTGCAGAGGTGAAATTCAGAGGATTAGTGAACGGGTCCGACTAATAGGTTGTAGGACAATTCCTTTTTGAGAGCTGGTCTTCTATAGACGTTTGGCTGTAGACCTCTGTTTGTAAACTCCGTTGATTTATAAAAGGTTTGTTTTAGTTGTGATTGATTGCTTGCTTTTCTATCCTAGAGTTTTGTTGTCAGGGGATTTGTTTCGCTTCCGCATGCGTATTAAAAAAAATGAGTCGGCGACGTGTCCTGGAAAGTCGCAAAGTTTTATTGACCACAGAGGGATGTGTGCATGCTCAAGGTTCAGGGCGTGACAACTATGTTGGCCTGGAGGCCCTAATCTATCAGTTTTTGGCGAGTCTATATACAATATATTATCAGCTTTGGGCAAGCTATACTATCTATTTTTAGCTTTGGGTGAGCAGTCCTGAATTAATAAAACCTTATAGATAGTATTGAATGTACCGACCAGGGGAAGGTCGTGGTGACATGTAATCGATTGAGTCGATTGATCAATGATTCGATTTGGTTGAATAATTGTTTGAATTATATTGTCTGACAGGAAGGAATTGAGGCTAAGGTAAGTCCTCTAACTTGTGATTGTGCCTAGGCAGCCCTTAGGGCATATTTGCTTCCTAATCGGGTTTTAAGGGGTAGAACTCGCTAAGACGTCGTCTCACCCCGTTGTAGGACAACATTTTAGGTCCTTAGATGGCAGCACCTCCTATTCCTCCCAAGCATTTTGGCATACCGAAGAACCTCACAGAACAGAGTTATCACATTCCAATACACAGGCACCCTGAAGGTTTAGAATATGTGTTGGTGGAGTCCATCGTCTGGGTTGATGCGGGTTTACCCAAAAAGGTGCCCCATCAATTCAGGGCATGGTATCGCCACTACAGTGATGGACGAAGGGAGGGCCCTGTGCTGGAATCTGATATACCTCTGTTTGTGATGGAGGACGCTTTTGGTAAGGGTATTGCAAAACCTAAGGATGGATTGGCGGTGGACGCGAAGGATCCCAAACTTGATGATCCTAATTCTCCGGAGTACTCAGCTGTGGGCTCCAGCTGGAGCATAGAAGAAGGAGAGATCGTCGAGGAGGATGACCGGGAGTAGATTGGAAGTCCCGACCCCTATTTGCAGACTTTGTTTTCTGAGTTTGTTTAAGTTAAATCTGACTTGGTAGTTTCCCTTGTATATATGTGCACTAGTTTGCAATGTATATAAGCGTTGTTGTTTTTCAAGTTCAAGATTTATGGTCCTACTTTCTTATCCCATTGTTATATTGTCTGGGGATTATTTATATGCTTCCGCTTGTGTATTAAAAATAAATGGGTCGGCAATGCGTCTTGGGACATCGCTATTTAATCGACCAAGCTGGGATGGGCGTGCGCCCGAGGATCGAGGCGTGACATTTACTGCACTTGTTCCCTATATTTGACGAATTTGCATTGCAATTAATATACGAATTCACATAATAAGAGAGCAAAATCAAATGTCTAAACTAGCATATCTTACCAGATCCGTTGACATAACATGATGAACATCATCATAAAGCCATAACCTGCTTTGTTTTCCTGGATCAATGAGGCATTCTCATTTAACAATATCCATGTCCATCAGCTGAATCAAGTTATGCATCATTGGGGTCCCTTTATTGTTAAATATCAAGGACTTCTCAACACGAACTTGTACTCCAATAGTTGTGTCAAAGTCGCAACTGTCAAGAACTTTCGTAATGTACTTAATAGTTTGCCCCTCGAAGAGACATGCAATATCAAGGAAGATCTCCTTTTCATTGTGCTCTAATCCATCATAACTTAACTTAAGAACGCCATTGATTTTTTCATTAGGACGTTTGGCAAGTTTACTCAATGTACTTTCCCATTCACGTTCTCTTCTGCCATGTAGGAAACAGCCCAATTCCTCAAGTGCTAAAGGAAGTCCATTTGCATATTGCAAAGCACTATTCACAATAGCCCTCCTTATAACTATATTTTGGTTCTTCACAAAGGCATGCTTGTTGAAAAGTTCAAGAGCTTCACAATTCTCTAGAGTTTTAACTTCATAGATATGATCCTCATCTATTCCATGGGAAGCTAGTAGATGTCTATCTCTTGAAGTAATAATGACTCTGCTTTCTTCACCAAACCACTCATGCTCTCCAGCTAAAGCATCTAATTGTTTTATTTCATCGACATCATCGAGAGTAAGGAGAACCTTTTTGTGGCAAAGTCTCTCTTGAATTAAGTTAATACCTTCATCAACACTAAACACTGCTAACTCTTGTCCCAGTAATATCTCAGACAACAATTTTCCTTGCAAAGGGACTAAATCCTTAGAATCTTTTGAAACTTCTCGAACATTTGCCAAAAAATATGAACCCTCAAACTGTCTAAATATAGCATTATGAAGGGCTTTGGCTAAAGTTGTCTTTCCTATGCCTCCCTTTCCCCATAATCCTATAAAGAGAACTTCATCGTTAGACTGTATATTTATCATTGATTCTAGCTTTACCACTTAGGGATGAATCCCAACTAGATGCTTAGCAACATGTAAGGGAATTCAATGTAGCTGCATTGATATCTCCTTGACTATTCTTTTTACAAGATCCAATTCATCCTGATGAAATTCGGGAAAAAAAAAAATTGACACATTGATTCACTGGTTCAAATATATGATTAAGTTTCATAATTAAAAAACAAAACAAGAGAGGAGTTGTGATTTAACATATAAAAGCAATAACATACACGTCTCACATTCAAAGTCAATGGCACAAGTGTCATTTAGTGAACTTCAAACTTTAGATATGCCTATGCTTTATCTCCAAAAGATTAAAGAAACGAGAAAGAACGAGAGGTACATGCAGCTGTATTGAATCAAAGATGGGCAGATTTTTGAGATTAGTCGATATCAGGAATACTAGCCAATCTGGCACATGGACTAGTCCGGTTCTCAGCCCATACAAATTATTTGATGGCTCTGAATGATCTTTATTTGGGGAATTCATTAACATCGAGAATTAATTCTTTAAACATGGATAGGATGAACCCACGGGTAAGATGTTTGGTGTGTCGCACCAGGATAATTTATAGATTTGTTAATACCACAAATCCTATGGAAAGGAAGTTAGATAGGAGAATTGTTTAAAGAGGTTCATAGGATTAGAGACTATTCTGTAGGCAAAAAATTAATCCCCTAGAATTAACATGGCCTAGGAGTTCGACCATGGTAGAACCTATTGGAGCAGCTAGAGCGATTAGTGCATCCTAGATCCAATAGAGGGGAGCAAGAATAACCTTTTGCTCGGAGGAGTGTCTACATCCTCTTTGCTAGGAAATCAAGGATTTTCAAACCTCTTACTGTACCGCAGGATACTGTACAAGAAGTTAATCGTGAAGTGGTTGCATCTCAATCATCTGTAAACTCAAGAACTTTAGAAAGAAGGATCACATACAAACAAATTAATATGCCTGTCTATGAAGAGGAGGATACATAGTCGAGAGGATATTGTTGTAGCATCCCAAAATTCATGACGACCTCTAGTTACATTAAGGTCTATGAATAGGTCATGGAAGTACCATCAAGATGTATTGTAGCCATTTGATCCATAATTTTGCAATGAGATTTGTGGCCAAACTTTTAATGGATAATTATTTGATAGGAAATAAAATCCTATCATTGGCCATGTGTTTTATAAATTGGAATTTATGGATTTATGATTTCAAGTTTTATGGCCATATGAAATTGTAATTTAGTATTTACATAAGTGGGGATTAAAGGTAAATTATAAATAAATAAATAAATGGACATTTTTAAGAAAATTTTGGGCCACTTATGTTTGGACTTTAGGCCCAAGAATGTTGAGCCTAAAGTGGGCCAAGAGGCCCGGCCCATGAAGCCCATTGGGCTGTCGACGCATGGAGGGGGGAGGAGGAGCCACATGGCCACCTCCAAGTGTCTTCAACTAGGGAGACACTTGTCTCCTTCTTAGGGACAAGTGTCCCTCCATGCAAAAAGGGAAGCATGCAAGTATTTAAGCAACCAAAAAGAAAGAGAGAGAGAGGGAGTGGCTGGTTTTGAGAGAGTGAGAGAGAGCGAGAGGGTTGCGAGAGAGAGGAACCAAGAGAGTGAGGGAGAGGACCGTGCGAAGGAGGAGGAGTCGCCCGTCGCCGCCGCACGTTGCCCATTCGTCCGCCATGTGCCGTCGTTCCCCTTGATCTAGAGGCAAGTTAGGATCCAATTTCTACTCTTGCATGTGTGTGTTGCTTGTATGTTTGTAGAAGTGTCGGATTTTGGGTGAACAGGGGAAGAAACCGAAGCTAAAATGACTTGTTCTTGAGTGTTGTTGCTGTTTTCGCATGAACTGCCTGAGTCAGAATCTTGTGAGAGCTTGCATGCATGTTTTGAGTTCGATTTTGACTTTTATTTCTTCATGAAAGTTGTAGCCAACATCTTAAACTACAACATACTAAAATTGGGTGCAAAATGATGAATATTTAAGTGGTCAAACTCCCATCCTACGGAGACACTAGATCTGGAACTGTTTTGCTGACCTTGTGGTAGATTTGTGGTTGCATATTGATTTTTATCAAGAATCTCTCTTCGACTTCTTCATGAAACTTATAGAGCACATCTTAAATACCAACATAATTAAATTTTAAGTAAAATGAACAAGTATAGCCTAGGGAATCGAACTACTCTTGAAGACGGAAAATCTGGAGACGCGGTACTGGACACCCGAGAATTCATGGACCCATATGGAAGCTGTTCTTTGGAAATTTGACTTAGATCCCTTCATGAAAGTTGTAGGGGACCTCTTGAAGTAAAACATATCCAAATTTCAGAGAAAACGAAGAAGGATAAGTAGGTAAAAACTCGATATTTCGGACATAGATACACTGGACGTTTCGGTATGAGGACCAGAAGCTTCGGACGTCTATAGAAAATTATCTAGAACGAATCTGGCCTAGATGTCTGCATGAAAAATCTGCTTTAGGGTCTTGACTATCACCTGGTAAAATTTCATAATTTTTTGGAGGCCGTTCGCACCCCCAAAACCCGATAGGGTCGCCACAGATACTAAGCATTTAACTCTAAAAACATACACTATACTTATTTAGCGTTAGTAAAAAAAAAGGAGTTATAAATTTGACCGAGGTTTAGGCGTAAAACTTTTTTTTTTTTTTTAAAAAAGGCTTTAGGGTTTAGCACAGCTTTCAGCGAAAGAAAATAAGAGGCGGGTCTCACCATCTCTCCGCTTCCTTAACGACAGCACAATGCACACCAACTATTGCAATTGAAAGAAAACACAAGGCCAAACTACTTTTATTTACATATATACTTTTACGAAGGGTTTTCACGGGTCGGTACATCAAAAGGTAGGCCAAGACTCCTCCATACGCTTGGCCGTCAACCCCAAAAAGGAACACTCGACCCACTATAGTCAACATGTATAATCCTCCCCTTGGACTGCTAGTGTCGGCTATATCTCCAAAAAGTTGCAACTCCTACTCCTCACGTGCGGGCCATCACACCCACCCTGGTGCGTCAGGCAGTGGGGGTGGTAGCATCCCCATCATCACTCCGTCGCGGCGAACGTGGACAGACACGTACTCCTGAATGACCGGATCCCCAGACAGACCCACGTCATAAGTCACAATCGCGCGAACCCGTATGAACGTCAGACCAGGAACGGCGGGACAATCGATCTCCAACAACTCGACCTCCACATCAGAAGGAAGGCCGTAAAATACTCCCCGCGTGACGGTAGGGAGTGGCATCGTACTAATCTGAAATGTTGGTCCCCGAAGGGGTGAGTACAACCACTCAGCAGGTAAAGGAATCCAATAACCACTCAATGTATTAAACAATACGAACAATTACATCGTACATGTCGTTCATGCATTCCAGCGTACTTACCTCGAAGCCATGTATATGCCATCATACATCATCATCACAATCATAATACGTACATATCATAGGCCATAAATGATCATCATCATGTCATATCATCCATGCATGTCATCATTATATCTTATATACATGTCATCATGTCATCATGTCATTATATCATAGGTTATCATCATCATATCATGTCACATATGCATATCATCATGCCATAAGTAATCATCATCATATCATGTCACATATGCATATCATCATGCCATAGGTAATCATCATCATGTCATGTCACATATGCATATCATCATGCCATAGGTAATCATCATCATGTCATGTCACATATGCATATCATCATGCCATAGGTAATCATCATCATGTCATGTCACATATGCATATCATCATGCCATAGGTAATCATCATCATGTCATGTCACATATGCATATCATCATGCCATAGGTAATCATCATCATATCATGTCACATATGCATGATTTAATTTCCACTTTTAGTGTTCAATTCGATCACCACATCACTCTTTCTCGGGATCATCAATTTTATCCCATACTTTACACTCGCACCCCATCCAGGCATTGCGAGAAGAACCTCCAGCATTCAGCCATTCATGGCCATCGGGCATCCGGCACCCCCACATCCCGGGCATCTCGCATCCCAACTGGCATCACGAGGCATCCCCTCGGGCAAAGACCTTCGAGGCTTCCGGCACCCAACCATTCCGGGCATCCTGATACTCCCAGGGCCATCTGGTCATGTATCTCTATACATTCTGGGCATTATCAACCTCCACAAACAGCTTCCTCATTTATCATTGTTCATGTTTGCCAATTTAGGTCTTAATTTACCATGCACATGATGTAATGGTAAAACAAAATCACATTCGTTCTTATACATGCATCATCAATCGTTAATATACGTGCAGCAAAATGCAATCACTCATAGCAATTAGATTCTTATGGAATGTATGCCACTCAAAATAATTTACTTACCAAATTCATTTAGAATTTATTTAAATTCTAACTTATCCTATTTTGCAATTATTTAAATTAAACAATCACACAAATCCCAAATTCATGAGATTAAAGCATATGATAATTTAATAAAATAAAATAGTGATTTCCTAAAGAAAAACACATGGCAAATCAAGTTCTACACAAAAGGTAATGTTCACTAAATTACCGCATGGAATCTCGGACAAAGGCAGAATGTGCAGTTTTCTAAGTAATTCAATTAAAATGTCCACACGACCTCCAAAAATTATGAAATTTTACCAGGTTATATTTAAGACACTAAATTAGATTTTTCATGAAGGATTCTAGGCCAAATTTGTTTTAGATAAAATTCTATAGTATTCAAAGCTAGGGGTCAGATCACCGAAACGTCCAGGGTCCTATATCCGAAATATTGAGGTTTAACCTACCTATCCTTCTTCGTTTTCTCTGAAATTTGGATATGTCTTACTTCTAGAGGTCCCCTACAACTTTCATGAAGGAACTTAAGCCAAATTTCCAAATAATAACCTCCATATGAGTCCATGAAGTCTCGGGTGTCCTGTACCGCGTCTCCAGATTTACCATCTTCAAGAATAGGTCGATTTCCTAAGCTATACTTGTTTATTTTGCTTCAAATTTGAGTATGTTGATCTTTAATATGTCCTCTACAAGTCTTATGAAGGATTCAAAGAGAGATTCTTGGTAAAAATTAACATGCAGCCACAAATCTACTACCAGGTCAGTAAAGTAGTTCCAGATCTAGAGCCTCCGTAGGATGGGGTTTTTACCCCTTAAATATTCATCATTTTGCATGAAATTTTAGTATGTTGTAGTTTAAGATGTTGGTTACAACTTTCATGAAGAGCTCCAAGTCCAAATCGAACTCCAAATATGCATGCAAGCTCCCACAAGATTCTGACTCCAGTGGTTCATGCGAAAACAGCAAGGTTCTTCAAAAACAAACCACACTAGCTTCGGTTCCTAGCTTCTAAACATAAAAATTCAATCATACATACAAGACACACATGCAAGAGTAGAAATGAACCCTAAACTTGCCTCTAAATCAAATGGAAACGGCGGCACAACGGCGGGCAAACGGCGACGAGCGGCGGCGACGGACGGCTCCTCCTCCTCTCTCGGCCTCCTCTCTCTCTCGCACACTCTCTCTCTCTCTCTCTCTCTCTCTCCTTGGGCGACACTGTCTCTCTCTCCCCCAACCGGTCACCCTCTTCCCTATAATTTCCCTAAAAGGCAATCATTAGATTGCCTCCCCAAGGGCCAATGCATGTTTGGCCCCCTTGCCACTTGGCAAGGCCCATGAAATGGGCTTGGGCTTGGGCTTTTGGGCTTTGGGCTTTGGGCTTTTGGGAGAAGTGGGCCGGCCACTCCTCCCCCCTCTTGGTCGACGGCAGCCCCCTTGTGGGCCTTAATGGACCGGCCAACTTGGCCCATTAAGGTCCACTCTTGGGCCTAAGGCCCAATCAAATTCTCTTCCCCTTTTTTTTTTTATCTTTCTTTTTAGGGACGTAATTACTAAATTCCACATAACCAAAATCCTATAATATTTTATCTATGGAAACTTAGTCTATAAAATGCATGGCCAAGCATAGACTATTCTCATTAATTTACCCTTTTCCAAAATTTCAAATTAAACTAAGAACACAAGCACAAAACTCATAGCCTTAAGAGAAAACTAAAGGCTAAAGCATAACCCATAGGTAAATTCATTACCTATTTAAGAGCTTTAGGACACCTTAGGGCTTGCCCCTAATTTCTGGGATGCCACAGTTCGGGTATTTAAATTGAAATATTTCAAGAACTGTGCAATCTGACTTTATCCGAATTTTGCAAGCTGTAATGTGTGAGCTATATCTTTTTGTGTGAAGTTCTTTTGGGCATGTGTTCTTCATGGAGTTGTTACCTTTATGTCTTGCCTATCACATGTTCGGATTTTATAATTTTTGAAGATCATATGGATATTTAATTTATGTGTTTTCCGGAATTGTGCAAGCTGGAATTTGGTAAATCTCAAAAAGACATGATGTATGGATTATTCTAAGTTGTATGGACCCCATGGATTGTGTTGTTATAAGTGATTAGATCTTGCAGCATATATGATGATGATTGGAACTACACATAGGAATCAAATGCTGAAAATGATCTTGTTTGCCATCATAACATATGCCATGTTGAAATTGGGCTATAATTGTGAATGTGAACTATGATAAATGAGAAGGCCGTCGAAGGTGTGAGCCGACGATGCCCCGGGAGTGTCGGGATGCCTGGCTAGGGAGTGCCGGATGCCCGGTTGCCTAGTGGCGTAATTCCGGAGGGTCCTCGGGAGTTTTGAGATGCCCAGTGGTATATGGTACGTAATTCCAGAGGGGGGGGGGAGAAATCCTGGTGGTATGTCGGTACGTAATTCCGGAAGCCCCGAAGGTTTGTGCCGGGGGGATGCCTCGTGATGCTAGTTGGGATGCGAGATGCCCAGAGGTGTGTGCTGGATGCCCGGTGGCCTTAAATGGCTAAATGTCGGAGGTTCCTCGCGATGCCAAGTGGGGTGCGAGCGATAAATGTGGGACACAAACACTGGTCCCGGGAAAGAGAAATGTGGTGGCCCAAAATGAAAGAATAAAATTGGGAAATTGAAATTGAATTATGCATGGTATGGCAACATGTATGCATAAGTGCATGGATGTATGTGCACCTATAGCATGATGGTATATGCATGACATGACGATGGTGAGTGCATGAATGTATGTGCACCTATAGCATGATGGTACATGCATGACATGACGATGATGAGTGCATGGATGTATGTGCACCTATGGTATGATGGTACATGTATGATATGATGATGGTGAGTGCATGGATGTATGTGCACCTATGGCATGATGGTAAATGTATGACATGATGGTGATGATTACATGAGGATGTATGTACATGTGGTATGATGACATATGCATAGCTTCAAGGTAAGTTACGCATGGGTGCATGAATGACATGTGTTATGCTATGATTGTTATGATTGTATTATGTGATGCATTGAGTGGTTTATTGGATCTTTTACCTGCTGAGTGGTTGTACTCACCCCTTTTGGGGAATAACATTTCAAACTAGATAAGATACCTCTGCTGCCACTGCCACCGGTAGGTGGATCAAGTGGTTGGGTATGACCGTGAGGAGGAGGATAGCAAAGGAAGGAACTTTTGGACGCCGACATTGATCGATAGACTTTAAGTATACGACTGCTGGAGGAGATGTCGGTCATCTTTTGAAGTATAGCCGAGTATAGAAGACTACGGCATTTTGATGTACTGATGGATGATGTCTATATGGTTTAAGTAAATAAAAGTGTTCGGCTTTTACCTATAAATGTTTAGTAGGTGTGCATTGTTTTCTTAATATAAGGAAGGGAGTTATTGGTTATGCTTCCGTTATATGAACTGCGCAAGGGACCGATCTAAAAGATGTAAACCCCTAGGTTGTATGGACCCGCTGAAATCGAAATGGTGTCAAAGTGACATGTTATTAGGGAAAGTGAAAGGTAAGCGCACTGTGGTGACCCTAACGGATCGGGGGCCGTTTTGGGGGTGCCACAATTGTTCTAATGATTATGCACTCCGAAGGAAAGAAAATCCCGACCCTAAGACATATACATGTAGTTGTCCCAGATTTTAGAAAATATAGCAAGGCAACGGACTATAGCCATAGACAAAATTTGAGATATGATCCAACCCTCGCAAATAGTATTTACTATTGTGGTTTTTAGTACCAAGGAAGCTGTGTTAAGCACTCATGTGACAGTGACATTTAAGTTTCCTGGATGTTATCCATACTCATTAGACATATTAATAGACACTGGAGCTTGTGCAAGACCCAGTGCATCACCTGATGAATGGTGGAGACAATTAACAGAGCCTATTGCATTAAGAACGGCAAGTCGAAACCAAATATGATTGATCAGGGTGCAATCAATGTTCCTATCTTTATTGGTGAACGAAGGTTTATCGTCAGACAAATCTTTCCTTGTCTGACACTAGATGAGGATGTCATTCTTGGTGATGCATTTTTAAGGGGACGAAAGGAACATTGGTCCTTTGTGCAAGATAATACCATGGTTACCATAGCAGGCGTGACATTAAAAACTTTTCAAAATCCTTGGTTAAGACACAAATTTTAGTTTTAACCTGTAAAGCAATCAGAGTATTGCGAAGATTGTCCATGTGAGCAAGCATCCACTGCGTGGTAAATAATGGGAACATAAGTTATTTGGATGTGAAAAATCTTCATTTCCAAAAGATACCTTAGAGTATCAAAGTTTATTCTGCCTAGAACAAGGAAAAATTTCGGAGAGTTTAATTGCCAGGAAAGAAATGGAATAAGTTTTGATGGATTTTTTCCTTTTTAATGGGCCTGAGTTGGCCCGTCATGGGCCCGGCCCGTGAGTTGAGGGCCCATGGAGGAAATTATAAAAGATAAAGGGAAAATCTGGAGGTGGTTAATCGATAGAAAATTACGTATTTTGTAAAAAGAGAGATTAAGCTCTCTCTATGATTACGCTCTCTGTCTTTACGTCTTCTCCTACCGCTTTCTCCCGAAGAGAAGAATTCTCCTTTGAAGAACAGTGTCCGGTTTCCTTCTCGAATTGCAACATCAGTGTTTAGTCTGTGGACAAAAGGTACGCTCGATCCCGTGGTGTGCCTTCGATCGGTGATTCATGTTTGTTTGTTCTTGGGCTCGTCTTCCGCTTTCTTTTAGGGGTTCGATTTAGTGTCGAATCCAATTTTAGGGTATAAGCAAATACCCAACATTGGTATCATAGCCCTAGCTCATGTTTCCCGATCCCCTTTTTTATTGCTTTGATTAATTTTTTCTCGAAATTCGAGAAAAATCACTTTTGGTCGATCGGGGACGGAAAAACTTGACACCCGTGTGCTGTTTGCCCTATTTCGTGATTTGTGTAAGTCGAAATTCGTTTTTGATAGTGTAGGGATGAAGCTCTCATCGATACGAGAAAAATGAGTCGCGGATCGCCGCCGGATGCGCCGCCACGCGTGGCCAGAATGCACGTTGCACGCGCCGATTCGGTCCCCCACGAAAAAACACGTCGGACGCGCCATTTCGCCCAAGCGTGTGCGACGCACGCGCGTGCGAAACGGCGCGTCGGTTGCGCCGTTCAGCCTTGGTGCGTGCCTCACACATGTCCGATGACGTCATCGTGACGTCATCCAGGCACGTGCGTGGCACGTGCCGGTCGCTTCGTCCGACCAGGCGACCGGTCCGACCGGCCCGCCCGTTGACTCGACCCGTTGACCAACCGTTGACTGAAAAAAAAAAAAAAGGATTTGTTTCTTTTTTCCCAATTAAGTCTATGTGGATTATATGTAACCCCTTATTTGTTCTGCATGTGTTGCAGGAACAATGGCTCCCCTTCGATTACGCACGCCTATTCGTGTATTTACTGATAAACAAAAGGAAAGGCTTTCTAGTTTGATAGCTAAGCTGACTGATTATTGATGGGAGAGTGGTGACTTAATTGATCATGTTCTTGAAGTCAACGAGAAGATACAAAAGGTCATATGGAATGGTTGTCCCATGCCACAGTCTGAGATGGTGCGATTTTTCATGAACACTCTTCCACAAGAATGGAAAGGAATGTTGAATCGCATATGGGATGTCAACAAAGCTGCTTCATATAGGAGTATTGTGATGGCTTTTATAGATGATTATTACCTGATTGTTACAAAAGAAAAGATCAAGAAATTGAAGAAAAAAGGATCTTTCCCTATTCACATTTTGAAGTGGTGAAAGTTGTTTTGGCTGATCTTTATTTAGTGTGTTTTGTGGACATCTTATGTAATGTTTTCTATCCGGTTGTTATTGATGTAGCAACTAATATATAAGTTGTATTATGTGAAAGTATTATTATTCTATTGGATATCAAATATTATTTGCTTTATGTTATTGTTGACTGCTATGGGTAGTTCATAGAAGTTTTTTTTTTTTTTTTTTGTAGCTTCATAGAATTCATTTTGCATAAGACAATTATATATTAATGATAATTTTAAGTTAGGATTTTTTGGAGGATGATTGGAAACATAGTGACCTTTTGATTCTGAAGCCTTACTTGAAATTGTTCATTAATATGATAGGTCTGTGCAACATGGATGCATAAATGATAGGCATTAATTATTTGTGCATATATGTATGATGTGTTCAGATCAATGGCTTTAGCCACAAAGAGCATAGTTGCCGAGCTGAACAAAGGTGAAAAGCTCAATGGCGACAACTATGAAATCTGGCACATGAAAATCCAATATGTGCTGGAAGAGCAAGAGGCACTAGAAGCTCTTAACCTGACCATGGTAGAACCTAAAGAATGAAACACTGCGCAGCATAAGTTAGATAAGGATGCTTTTGCTGCATGGAAAAGAAAGAACTCCCTTGCTCGCATTACGTTGCTAAGTAGCATGGAAAATGACGTCATGCGAGAGTTCAGGCGTTTTGAGAATGCCAAGGAAATGTGGGAAGCGTTGGCAGCAAGGTTTGGTCATACTTCGATGACCAGACTGAGACAACTCACTATTAGGTTTGACTCTTATAAGAAGCCTCATGGTCAGACCATGAAGCAACACCTTAAAAAGATGTCAAACATGATAAGTGAGTTGAATGATGCTGGCCATGTCCTGACTGATGAGCAGCAAGTGCAAGCAGTGATTCGTTCCTTGCCTCAGAGTTGGGAGCATATGAAGGTGCACCTGACCCATAATGAAAATATCAAAATCTTTGAGGATGCAATGCGTCATCTTGAGCTGGAAGAGGACCGCCTCTTGGCGGCTAAGCCGGAAGCTGAAATTTATCATGCTGGTCCTAGCTCACATGGAGCTTCGAGCTCCAAGCGCAAACGTCCTAACTGGTTCGATAAAAGGAAAGGCAAGGGAGCAAGTCCTTCAGGGAAGAAACCTAAGCTTGATCAACATGAAAGAGGAAAGCATCCTCGAATGAAGAAGCTTACAAGGGTGAAGTGTTACAATTGTGACAAGAAGGGTCATTATGCTCGCGATTGTCGTGAGCCAAAGAAGGTACACACCCCTTATACTATTGGGAACTTTGCCTATGTGTCAAGTTCTGTATTTATGACTGAGTCTAATCCTTTGTGGACTGTAGATTCAGGAGTGACAAACCATATAGCGAAGGATAGAGAATCCTTCGTGGAATTTCGATGAGTACCAACTGGAACTAAGTGGATCTATGTGGGAAACAACTCTATAGCAGAAGTAAAAGGAATTGGCACCTGCCAACTGAACATGCGTGGTGGACGCACTTTATTCCTACATGATGTATTGTATGCTCCGGAGATTCGTCGAAATTTAGTGTCTATTTTATTGTTGGTCAAGCTAGGTTTTAATATGAACTTCCATAATAGAGGTGTGGATTTGTTTTTGGATACAAATTTCTATGGTTGTGGTTATTTTCTGGATGGTTTTATTGTATTAGATATTGACTATGTTAATGCAAATGTTTGTTATTCCCTTCTCACGTCTCCTAATTCATATTGTAATGATGTGAATGTGTGGATACTAGGTCATATTGGCCAACAATGTATGAATAGACTAGCCAAAGAGGGCTTGTTGGGCAACATTGAAAAAGTTGATTTGCCTATATGTGAGCATTGCCTAGTAGGGAAAACGATAAGGAAACCATTTGGAAAATGTAAAAGAGCTGAATTTCCTTTGCATTTAATTCATACTGATGTTTGTGGTTCGATGAATGTGAGAGGAAGGCACAGGGCTGTTTATTTCATCATATTTATAGATGATTATACTCGATTCGGATATGTCTATTTGATTTCTCATAAATCTGAAGCATTGAGTTGTTTCAAAAAGTTTATGAACTTGGCAGAAAATCAATTAGACAAGAAAATAAAAGTATTAAGATCTGATCGAAGTCGAGAATATTTATCTGATGAGTTCAGAAAATTATGTGATGAAAAAGGAATAGAAAGATAGTTGTCTATTCCATATACTTCTCAACAAAATGGTGTTGCGGAGAGAAGAAACAGAACCCTACTGGAAATGGTTAGGTCCATGATGGCGCATGCTAATTTACCTATCACCTTTTGGAGTGATGCGTTGTTAACTAATACATATATACTTAACCGAGTGCCTTCCAAATCAGTTACCTCCACTCCATATGAGTTATGGACAGGTAGAAAACCGGACTTAAGTTTTCTTAAGCGATGGGGTTATGCTGCCTATACTCATGAGTCCTTTCACAAGTTTGGGAAATTGGGTCCCAGAGGAAAGAAGAGTATTTTCATAAGATACTCTGAACACTCGAAAGGATATGTGTTCATAGGTGAACAGGAAAGTGGAAGTATAACTGAATTCGAATCACGGGACGTCACATTCTTAGAGAATGAATTTCCTAAGAAGGGCGAAATAGGTGAGGAACACTCCCTATTTAAAACCTTGGATCAAGATAATGAACATAATGGAGTTCGTCCAAGTGGGAGTAACATGAGAAGTAATGAATTTGATTCAACTCACTCTCAATTACAACCACAAGATGAGATGATATCGTCATTATCTAATCCGAGTGGGAGCATGATGGGGAATGATGTACAAAGTGCACAATCTCCCATACGGCGAACAAGTCGCAAAAGTATTCCCCGTCGACGTTTTGACATTGAAGGGGAAACTTTTATGGTTGCTTCACAAGATGAAGATGAGCCAAAAAATCTTAATGAGGCTCTAAATTGCCCTAATAAGGAAAAATGGATGCAAGCAATGAAAGAGGAGATGGAGTCAATGAAGTCAAACCAAGTTTGGAAACTGGTTGACCTTCCAAAAGGACGCAAAGCTATTAGGAACAAGTGGGTTCTCAAAATAAAGCGTAAATCTGATGGTTCAATAGAAAGGCATAAGGCTCACCTTATGGCGAAGGGGTATAATCAATAGGAATGAATTGATTATGAAGAAACATTTTATCCTGTGGTGAGATTTACCTCGATTCGCATTATTCTAGCAATAGTGGCTAGTATGGATCTTGAGTTACATCAAATGGATGTAAAGACTGCTTTCCTCAATGGAGAATTAAAGGAAGAAATATATATGGAACAACCTACTGGTTTCATTATGGAAGGCCAAGAAGGAAAAGTATGTCGACTTTTGAAATCGATATATGGCCTAAAGCAGTCATCGAGACAATGGTATATACGTTTTTATAATGCCATAATGGCATATGATTTTACAATGATAGATGAGGATCATTGTGTATATATCAAAAGATCCAAAGATCAATTTGTGATCATATCATTATATGTTAATGATATACTAATTGCTGGAAGCAATATGGAGTTTGTTAATACTGTTAAGAGTTGGTTATCTTCCAACTTTGAGATGAAAGATATGGATGAGGCTGCATACATCCTTAGAGTTAAGATTTCAAGAGATCGTTCGAAGAGATCATTATCTCTTTTGCAAGAAACATACATAAATAAGGTTCTTGAACGATTTCGTATGCAAGATTGTAAACCCATTGATACTCTCATTGCAAAAGGTGAAGGATTGAGCCATAAACAGTGTCCAAGGACTCTACAAGAGAAGGAACAAATGAAACATGTTCATTATACTAGTGCTATTGGGAGCTTAATGTACGCTATGATGTGTACAAGACCTGATATATGTTTTGCAGTTGGAATGGTGAGTAGATACCAATCCAATCCAGGTCAAGCACATTGGAAGGCCGTTAAAAGAATACTGAGATATCTGAAGGGAACTGCTGATTACAAGCTGAATTACCAAGGAAAGGATCTGCAACTTGAAGGCTATATAGATGCTGATTGGGGAGGAGATTTAGATGAAATGAAATCTACCTCTGGATTTGCTTTCTTACTGAACAATGGTGTCATATCATGGAGCAATAAGAAGCAAACATGTATAGCCTTATCCACGATGGAAGCTGAGTTCGTGGCATTATCAGCAACGGTACAAGAAGGAGTTTGACTTAAGAGATTTTTGGATCATTTAGGTGTTATTGAGAAAGCTGCAAATCCATTATTGGTTAACTGTGATAGCCAAGTAGCTATAGCGTACACCAAAGATCCAAAATATCATGGCAAGACCAAACATATAGATACTAAGTATAACTTTGTCAAAGATATGGTTGCACGAAATGATGTGAACTTACAGTACATATCTATACATAGAATGGTAGCAGATCCTATGACAAAACCAATACTTAGAGATGTGTTTTGTGGTCATGTAAAATCTCTAGGATTGTGTAGAGTCTGATGTACTGGATATTGTAATTTCCCTGAGTTGTTCACATTTAATGAATTTGTATTTTCATAATTAATGCCTATGAATCTTTGTTTTACATTTATGCATCTTAATGCTCAGTAGATTATATTATGTTGAGAAAGTATGTCGGACAGATAAGAGATTAGCCCACTCACACGGATAATCGCATCTATTTACTATGTGATAAATAGAGATGAGATGGTTTTTAAGCTTATTATCTAGGTGATAATCGAGAGCTCAAGCTTAAAATATATATATCGCCTTAACTAAGTGTTAAGATGAGGACACGATATTTACTATGTCCGAAAGTAAAATAACCCACATATTTTACTTTATCTATCTATAATGCCATATGTGAGTTCTGATGAATTTTGTGTATGAGTAGATATGTGAACTCAAGTTAGACATTGGGTATATCTGAACTATAATCTGTATGGTATTAAAGATGTAGACATACGCTCCATGAGAAAGGAGTTCAATACCGTAATACGTATTTCATACTATGTATGCATGATACGACCAATAAGAGTGGCAAAAGTTTGATCTCAACTTTTATGTCGTGTGACACTCTTGAGGAAAAGAGTTCCTCAATTTAAGTGCCCTCATGACTTTTACTTATTCTTAAGATTTTTTATTTAGTGTTTGCTATCTTAGGATGTTGCCAATGGTCATGAGTTGATTCGATCTAATGGGACATTTCTAGAAAAGCAAGCTGAATTGAAATTGAGAGTTTGAAGGAAAGAGGAAGATCAAATTTGGAGAATCACATTGTAGTTTTGTATTCACTGGTCAACCAATTATGGCTGCCTTTGGGATAATCATAATTGTGAATACAATATATATATATATATATATATATATATCATTGTTTAAATGAGATTAAGAGAGATATAAATGTGATCGATCGATCTAGGGTACTGCATACTAAATTTACTCGGAATGTGTTCCCCATTATGAGCTTCTATATATTCCTAACAGATGTATGGCAACGAGCTCTCAAAGTATGCTGGTCGCACGAACTATTCACAAGTATGAATGTTGCAGTGAGAAAAAGAGGATTCTGTTCGCCCCATCATGTCAAGTGAAAGTTAATGGTTTTTTAATTGATGGGCCTAGTAGGGCCCATCCGCCCATGTTGGTTTTGGCCCACCATGTGCGAGTGGGAGATGATGGATTTTTTCCTTTTTAATGGGCCTGAGTTGGCCCGTCATGGGCCCGGCCCGTGAGTTGAGGGCCCATGGAGGAAATTATAAAAGATAAAGGGAAAATCTGGAGGCGGTTAATCGATAGAAAATTACGTATTTTGTAAAAAGAGAGATTACGCTCTCTCTATGATTACGCTCTATGTCTTCACGTCTTCTCCTATCGTTTTCTCCCGAAGAGAAGAATTCTCCTTTGAAGAACAGTGTCTGATTTCCTTCTCGAATTGCAACATCAGTGTTTAGTCTGTGGACAAAAGGTACACTCGATCCCGTGGTGTGCCTTCGATCAGTGATTCATGTTTGTTTGTTCTTGGGCTCGTCTTCCGCTTTCTTTTAGGGGTTCGATTTAGTGTCGAATCTAGTTTTAGGGTATAAGCAAATACCCAACATGTTTCATGCTAAAACTCAAAAGTAACTTACGTGAAGATCCACAAATTGTGAAGTCTTAATTGTGTAAAAGCCAAGAGATCCAAAGTACCGTCATTTGAGCAAAAAATATAACATGCTCTGTGGAGATGGCAGAGGTATTTGAAAAACAAATTCCTAATCCGTTCTCCAATGGTTTTATTAGAGATGATCTCGGTCCGCACTCTACCCTACGGCTAGTAACCACGCAGAGCATGTGTGAGGAAAAGCATCAAAAAAATTACACTGTCGTCAGCTCAACAAACCAACAAAAGACGATGACTATAGGATGGCTGCAGCAGGAGATCTCATGGACAGAATAAGTTTTAAATCATCTGAAATGTTTCTGAATTCAATTTGAAAGTGTTTATTGGTAGGTAAAAAAGGAAGAAGACTCAATCCCTTGGGCAGGGAATGTGTGAATGGTCAGAGGGAGATTGTCCAACCAACCTTAAATTTATTGTATGGATGTCGATTCACTTCTAAATTTTTTAATTTTGTCAATTTAATCCTAAACATTTATATGAAATTCCATTCAGCTACTTTCGCCTAAAATTATTGATGTGGTGCTATCTTATGTGGCATGCCACAACGTCAGTGATTTTGGCAAAAATTGATTAGAGAAACTACATTGAAATTTTATAGAGAAGTTTAAAACTAAATGAGCAAAATTAAAAAAATCTAGGATTGATTTATTGTCCATACAATGAGTTTATAACTAAATGGTAATTTTTTCAAATGGTTAGTTATGCCAATTCAGTGCAATTATAATTATTAGGTCAAATACTCAAAGCACAAGTACGAATGGTTAGTTATGCCAATTCAGTGTAATTATAACTATTAGGTCAATACTCAAAGTACAAGTACGAAGAGTGTAAGACTCTAATAAAGTCGTGGGTACAAGATCTTCGAAAATTTGTAAGGCGAAAATTTTGAAAATATTAAGTTTTGATATCTACTGATTGATTCCAATGATCACGGTCTTCAAGAGAAAGGTACAAAAATCTATGTAGAGTTGCTAGGCAGGCTTCAGAAAAAGATTTCCAGCAACTTGAATGGTTCCTACTTCGTACGTAAAGATTATAGAAATTGAGTTACAATTTTGCCAACACAAACAGAGAAGAGTTCTTTAAATAATGGAAAGTTGAGGTAGGTAGGTAATCTCACCATGACTGAAGCTCTACTACCTGGAGATTTGACGTTAAGAAAGAAATTTAATAGACTTGAGAGACCCTTCTTTAGGAGAACTCCTTTAGAGGAACTCTCCGTTCTAAATCCTTATCTCATTGCAGAAGCACGAGGATACTAAGCTAGAAACTTGACACATGCGTAGCGGATACTGGACTCCCACTTGCAGAAGCAAGGTTTGCAGATGCAATCAAGACTGATAGAGGATATCCACACCTTGTTAGTAAACTTCATCCGTTGGTAATATATGCTTGAAGCCGCTTAGGATATGGTCCTAGTTATGCTACAATGATTGTTACCAGCACGATGAATGGAGCAGGATGATGAAAGGAAATAGAGTATGTCTAACAGATCTGGGAAATTCAACAGCTTGCAGAGCCAAACAAAACCAAGAGAAACACAAAAATGTGGTGAGACATATTATTTTTATCACTAAAGCCACTGAAATCGAATTTTTTAAATCTGTCCTAGAGCATGCAATAGGCAACAAACAAAAGTATTTATCTGCGTGGTGATGGAAGAATTTTCATCATCATTATCAAGGGTTATATGAGCTTTAAATAAAAAGAAGTTCAAGAGAGAAAATAAGAGAAAGTAATCGATCTGCCCGCTAAGTTTCTGGCTTAGAGAATAGAGCTTATGTTTCAGGGCTGATTTTTTTGAAGTCTGGAAGATCTCCCAAACCCAAGATCAGCGACTTGAAGAGAAAAGGGAACGATGTGATCACGCCTAATTTAGAAGAAAAAGCCCAGGGCCAGCCTTCAGATAGATCAGCACTCAGTAGTACAAGACGTTAAAAAAAACTAATTTTCTCAGAAGAAGAGAAAATGCATGGATTAGAAGTGTACAGATGAGACTGAAAAGATTTGTATGGAAAAGAAGGGTACAAAACCAATAGAAAGGAATTTTGTGTTAGAACCAGTACGAGCACCTAGAGAGGGGTGAATAGGTGACTAAGACGATTTTATAAATTTAACCGAATGTATAAGCAATTTCTTTGATGAGAGATTAAGAAATTTAAAAACAATAATCGCTGCAAATGAAAGTAATGAAAAGTAAAAGGATTAGGGATAGAGAATCAAAACTCCAGATTTATAGTGGTTCGGCTTAGACCAAGCCTACGTCCACTCTCCCGCACGGACAGCCCTTCTGGCTGGATTTCACTAAGAATCAAAAAGAGAGTTTACAATCTCACGCCCTTGATTCCACAGTGTAGAGACTCTACTACACTCCCTCAAGATCTCACCACACTTTAGTCTCTCTTTTGATTACAAGTATAGCTCGAAGAATAGGATCACAAAATAACAAGGAGATTCAGACTTTGGAATTCTTCTATCCGGCACCCTTCAACAACTTGAGCGTCTCTCTTAAATACTTCTTCATGCCCTCATTACCGTTGGCACATTCCAAAGAAGTTCTTCCAATAAACTCGTTGGACATAATCAATTTAGAGAGATCTCGAGCTCTTTAAGGTAAGTGTTGATAGCCCATCAATCCTACTCGTCCATACAATCAGGATCTCGGTTTCCACAAGTAGAACCTTCCAAATATAAGTTGCGAATCTTAGAGAATCTAGATTTATTCGAATACGAATATAAGATCTTGTAGTGCTGATTCCAGTCGAGAGATATTCCTTAGTCGTTGGAGTCAAAACCATATTAGATAAAATTATAATAGAAGTTTTAACTTGTCGGTCTGGAAACTATCCATCAGAGTAGACTCTGAAACTTGAGGCTTGATATCGTCAGACTTTGGTCTTCAGACTTTGTCAGTAGAGTCTGCAAGCCTTCAAACTAGACTGATGGAAATGTTTTGTCGACTTCAAAATATCTTAAGAGAATTTATCCAACAATCTCCCCCTTTTTTTATGGTGACAAAACTTTCCTGTAGATTTGAATACTATTGCCTTGCAATACAACATTTAAGCTAGCAATGATATCTCATAAAAGATTAGAGTAAAGATAGTAAAAGTTGTCCCGTACAATGACTTGTCCTGTATACGATCCGCATCCACGAGAAAACAAATTAGTCATGTGCAGATATTAATCAACTATCTTTATCTATTTTAATAGCTTAAAGTAATGCAATAATAAGCAAGCATTCCAAAACTCAAGATAAAGTCATAAAGTCAATCACAACCAAACAAAATATTAAATCCAAAGGGTGTTTAAAAAGTGAAAGTTTGGAATGGAAATCTGCAAAAGCTTCTCCCCCTTTTTGTCATCATAAAAAGGTGAAAAATTCAGGGTGCGCGAAGAATGCAAACAAGTTGAAAGTCTTCCATAGACTTGACAGTTCCTTCCAGTTTCCTCAAATCCTCCTGTAGTTGAGTGAGAGCAGTGCCTTTGGCAGTGGCCTGAACCTGATGTTGAATATCTTTAATCTGATCATGCAAGGAGATGAACATGGCATGATTCTCACTCTGCAGTGTTTGAAATTCACACCCTAAAGCATATATCTGGCCTTTGAGCTCCAAAATAATTTCAAGCAGCCTTCCAAAATCGCCTGAATTGTCAGTTTGTGTGCTTGCATCAACACGGTCTGATTGTGGAGTTAAGCTAGTGGAGTGAATATCAGCGGGAAGATCAATGTTTGGAGATGTTGCCTCTCCCTCAGGAAAATGAGCAGCATGAACATCTTTTGCACCAGGAGGTGATCTACTAACACTTGCACTGGTAAAGGTCAAGAGAAGAGGAGTACTTTCTCTTTGGACAGCTCCCCCTATTTCAATGCCTTCTGGAGGGGAAAAGTACTCTTTTTGCTGAGAAGTTTCCTCGGTGGAAAAATGTTGTTGATCCTCCTTTTCTGCTGGAGAATCTGCTCGATCTTCTTCGACATGTGATTCTGCTGGTTGTTGCTGTGAGTCTGTTCTGGCTATTTCTTCTTCTTCTTCTTCTGTCTACAAGGATTCCTTCTCCTGGTTCCTTTTCTCAGTTTCTTCTGCAACTTGTTGTTCTAGTTCTGCCGACATAGGAACAGAATGCTGGGAAACAAAGGCAAAGATAGGAATATCATCCTCATCATCTTCATCCTCCAAGATGATAGCCCGCCTCTTCTTGATAGGACCAGTTACAGGATCCTTTCCTTTCCTCTTTGCAGCAGATGTGTCTAGTCTGGTCTTGACAGGGGTTTTCTCCTTGAACTGCTCAAGCTTTTTGCTGAGTTCTTTCAGACGCATTTTTGTAATCATCCTTAGCCTGATGACCATTTGATTAATAGTCTTCACAGATAGAATGTTGGGAGGCTGAATGTTCAAATGTCTGAATAAACGAGTGATGAGAGCAACATAAGGGAGTTTTCCCTTGTCCTTCGCCATAGACCTATACATGTGGAACATGATTGTATGGGGCAAGGAGAAGTTAAGACCGATCTTGATGGCATACATCATTTTGGCTTCAGAGATGGATACATCTGTCTTCGATGTCGACTTCGGTCTTAGATAGTTGATCACAATTTTGTGAAGCAGAGTGTTTGTAGCATTCATCCTTGAGTAGGAGAGACGACCTTCTGCAATTTTGTCTCTCACAAGCTCCAGAGTTGCATGGCTAACAGACACAGAAATTGATTGGAAAGCTCCTCTTTCCACACCAATAACATCAACCAGAGTATCTGTGTTGACCACATACTCTCTATCTCTCACACTAAAAGAAAAACTGTTTGCATCAAGAAAACTGAGGTTAGAATAAAAATAGGCTGTCAATTCAGAATGAGCAACCTCCCTCTCAGTACAGAATTTATGAAATTGAAGCTTCTCAAACTTCTCCCTCAAATTGATGCTCAAAAGATCCAGAAAATCAAAATCCACAGTTCG
This sequence comes from Eucalyptus cloeziana, assembly GCA_014182715.1. Lineage (NCBI taxonomy): Eukaryota > Viridiplantae > Streptophyta > Magnoliopsida > Myrtales > Myrtaceae > Eucalyptus > Eucalyptus cloeziana. The sequence goes on along the minus strand of CM024641.1, from coordinate 20,125,409 downwards.
TGGATTCATCACTCCACGCCTCAGCAATTTTCCATACACCTGCTTGTGTTCCTCCGATCGAAACAAATCATCTCTCTTTCCCCGAAGAGTTGCAGCCACACCCATCCTAGGCTTAAAATGCACAAACATCTTCTCATCATCATCTTTCCCCTCATGCTGATTTACACTACCAAAGCGAGGGTCACTCGGAAAGTTCGCAAAGGTTTCGGAAAGTTCGCAAAGGTTTTTGCTGCCGTTCCAACAGGAACAACACACAATCGCTCCATCACATTGAGAAAATGTGTCTCATTTTTATAGCCTTTCTCTTTCAAGAACTCGTCAATGAAAGTCATTGCAGAACCTCGTTCCTTCAAAGCAGAATAAAGCCTATATACAAATGCAGGCTTAAGAGACCTTACTGGTTCGACATCTTCAATGATTTCCTCTGCATGTTGAGGATGATGAACATGAGATCTAGTCGAAGAGGTGCGCTGTTGAGAGTGTTGGTGCATCTGTTCACTTGGAAAGTCACCTTCTTCAGTGAGATCAAAGTGCGTAGGCCCCTCACCCGAGCCCTGTGGTCCCCTGCTTGCTATTCTTGAGGATTTCCTTTGGTACGACATTGTCACTTTCTTGGAGAGAACTTTCACACTTGTGTCGCAAGAAAGATAAAAACTTGAGGAGAAAAACTTGAGAAGGAAAATCTCAGAGAGTGAAAAGTTTGTGATCTAGGGTTTTTGGGTAAAGTAGAAAAGAGGAGGAGAATGAGTATAAAAGGCAATCGATACGTGGTATCTGAAGCGTCACAATAAGGAAAGAATAAAAATTCATTTTCAAAAAAAGATAACTGCCTTAAACAAATCGATAACCATCCTTTTTTAAGAATAACTGCCTTAATAAACTCAATTAGAGATAAACAAGCAATCTTACCTTTTCGAGTTATTAGTTTAAACGAGTAAATGAACTGTAATTGTAACAACTTATAGTCGTGACGATTGGTCTTCCAAGTCTGAATTTTGAGTCTGATACTTTGTCAGACTTAGATTCCGAGTCTAAACTTCAACAGTCTTTAAGAGATAAAATGTTGAGTCTTGAACGAATAGACTCAAATAAACTTTTCTCAAGTGGCTTTGTGAAGATGTATGCCAGTTGATTCTTTGAGTCATTAAATTGTATCAAGACTTCTTTGTTCTGAACATGATCTCTTATAAAATGATGTCGAATCTCAATATGTTTTGCTCTTGAATGTAAGATAGGATTCTTTGTAAGATTGATTGCACTGGTATTGTCACATTTGATCTCTGTACAAGAGTCTTCAATACCAAAGTCTCGTAGTTGTTGTTTTATCCAGAGTATTTGAGAACAGTAACTTCCAAGGGCTACGTATTTTGCTTTAGCTGTTGAAAGAGCCACAGTACTTTGCTTCCTTGAAAACCAAGATACTGCCCTGTTACCAAGTAATTGACAAGTGCCTGAAGTGATTTTTCTTTCAATTCTACAACCTGTAAGATCTGCGTTTGAATAACCAAGAAGAGTAAAGTCTCCTTCTTTGGGATACCATAGACCAATCTTAGCAGTAGTTGCAACATATTTAATGATACGTTTAGCAGCACTTAAATGAAATTCCTTAGGATCTTATTGAAACCTAGCACATATGCAAACGCTAAATAATATGTCAGGTCTAGATGCAGTAAGATAAAGAAGTGAACCAATGATGCTCCTGTATAATTTTTGGTCGACTTTCTTCCCTGCTTCATCTTTGTCTATCTTCAAAGAACTAGACATAGGTATGTCGGTCTTTTGCAATTCTCAGACCGAACTTTTTAACAAGTTCTTTTGTATATTTTTCTTGATGAATAAAGATTCCTTCTTTCAGTTGTTTGACTTGTAGACCAAGGAAGAAGGATAATTCACCCATCATGCTCATCTCGAATTCATCATGCATAGACTTAGAAAATTTCTTGCACAAAGTCTCATTAGATGATCCGAATATAATATCATCAACATAAATCTGAATAAGTAGAAAGCTTTTGCCTTCCTTTTTAATAAACAATGTAGTATCTACCTTTCCTTTAGAAAAACCACTTTGAATTAAAAAGTTACTTAGCCTTTCATACCAAGCTCGAGGAGCTTGTTTTAATCCATATAAAGCTTTCTTCAGTTTGAACACTGAGTCTGGTTTCTTTGAGTCTTCAAATCCAGGAGGTTGTTCCGCATAGACTTCTTCTTGAATAAATCCATTCAGGAATGCGCTTTTGACGTCCATTTGAAATAACCTGAAATTCTTACAACATGCAAAAGCAAGTAATAATCTGATTGCTTCTAACCATGCTACTGGAGCGTAAGTCTCATCATAGTCTATCCCTTCTTCTTGTTGTGTATCCTTTGGCCACGAGTCTTGCTTTGTTTCTTGTCACTTTGCCTTTTTTATCGACTTTGTTCCCGAAAACCCATTTAGCTCCAATAACATATTTACCTTTTGGTTTAGGAGTCAATTCCCAAACGTCGTTAATACTGAATTGTCTGAGCTCTTCTTGCATTGCTTCAATCCAGCTTTCATTAGCTAAGGCTTCTTCAATGTTTTTGGGTTCTATTTCAGAAATAAGTGCAACAGCACTAAACTCTTCTCGCCTTTTGGATCTTGTTCGAATTCCCTCATTAACGTTTCCAATAATGAGTTCTTCGGGATGACTAGACTTGTGCTTCCGATTATCGGACAGTCGATAGATTGTTGATCTTTTCTTGAGTTGATTCTTCATGGTAACTTGTTGTACTGCTTCTTGGGAGGTAGATCTAGCAAAGTCTGAAACAGATTCTGATTCTTCAGTCTGAATTGGCTGAATTTGTGGAGAGTCTTGAAATTTGATATTCATTTATTCTTCCACAGTCTGAGTTTTCTTGTTGAATACTCTATAGGCTTTGCTTACGTTGAGTAACCAAGAAAGAATCATTCATCGATTTTTCTTCAAACTTACCAACTCGATCATTTGCATTCTTCAGAATAAAGCATTTACAACCAAATACTTGAAAATAAGAAACAATTGGTTTCTTTTCTTTAAAAATTTCATAAGGAGTTTTCTCAATAATTGGCTTTAAGAATACTACGTTAATAATATAGCAAAGGTTGAAAACTTCGGCCCAAAACCTTGAAAAAATATTACTTTCAATTAAAAAGAGTTCTTGTAATTTCTTGTAAAGATCTATTCTTCATTTCCACAACCTCATTCTATTCTGGTGTATGGAGAGGAGAATTTATGCTGAAAACCAGATTCATCACAGAATTTAGTAAAGTCTTGATTTTCAAACTCACCTCCATGGTATGTACGAATGCTTGAAATAGTGTGACATTTCTCATTCTGCACCTTTTTAGCAAACTTTGAAAAGTGAGAGAAAGTCTCAGACTTACTTGCAAGAAAGTAGACCCAAGTAAATCGTGAATAATCATCCACTATTATTAGGCAGAACCTATTTACCCAGTACGCATGATGTGTATAGATCAGACTTTAAGTAATTGAGAATGGGCAATCCTCGAACAAGTTTCTTGGAAGAGATCTTGGTGATTTGCTTCATGTTGGTATGGCATAGCTTTCTGTGCCATAGATTAGCTTCATCTTATGCTGATATTAAGCACTATGATCTTTCATGATTCACATCCAGAAGATAGATATTTCCATGTCTTTGTCCAGTAAAAGATTAAGTAAAGTCTTTACTGATTCCTGAGCATGTTCCTTCTTGGAAATTGATCTTGAATCCAGTATCACACAATTGGCTTATGCTAAGCAAATTGTAATTTAATCCTTCCACTAAGGAGACATTCTTGATTGACAAGACTTCCAATATTTCTTGTTCCACGACCAGTAATTCTTCATTTGTTGTTACCACCAAAAGAAACTTTTCCTCCATCTATCTGGACAAGTTTTATGAAGCAACTTGAGTCTCATGTCATATGTCTTAAGCAACCACTATCTAGATACCATTAATCTTCCTTTTGATAGTGACCTGTAATTAAAAAGAATTCAAGCTTTCTTTGGTACCCACATCATTTTGAGTCCAGAAGAGTTATAGCAATAAACAGTCTTTGCCCAATTCCTTTTAACAGGTCTCCAAACCAAAGGACATTCTTTCTCAAAATGTTATGAGCTTTGACACTTGGAACATTTCAAAGCATTTTTGCCAACAGGCTTTACAAAGACTTTTTGGAAATGATTTTTATAAACAATTCTGGTTGGTCTTTGTTAGATTCTTTCCTTTACCTTTGGGAAATCAATTAGTGGAATAGTTTCAGAAGTCATACCAAGACCTAACTTATCAAAGTATGGTCTTTGTATCGAAAAGAATCTTATCCAATTTTTAGAACCATTTGAAAATCTTTTTGATATATTAGTAATATCATTTTTCAAAAGATTATTTTCTTTGGAAACAGTCTCGAGTTTTATTTCAAGATAGTAAAGTTCTTTTCCAACTTTTCAAACTTTTCTTTCCAAAGTTTTTCCTGTTACTTCAATGTAGAATTCTCCTTTTTTAATTCGGAGATCCTCTTAAGAGAGGTTTTTAGACTAAGACAAAGTTCATCAATATATTTAGAAACTTTGACAGGAATTTTTAGATTACTAACCTCAAGCTCACTGTCTGAGTCTGTATCTGTATCAAGGTCTGAGTCTGAATCAGATTTTGCCATCAAACAGATATTGGCATAATCATCATCACTTTCTTCACATTTAGTATCACTCCAAGTCTCCGCTTTGAGTGCCCTCCTGTATTTCTCAGTCTTTCCTTTTCTTTTCTTTAACAGAGGACAGTTGGGTCTGATGTGTCCCTTTTTCTTGCACTCAAAGCAAGTCACTTCTTTGTTAGAATCATCTTCCTCTATTGATTTGTTTTGAAACATTTGTGAGCTTTGTTTCTTCCAATTGAATTTTCTTCCCTTTCTGTTCAGCTTTCTGAATCTCTTTATCATGAGTGCCAGTTCTTCATCATCTAGATCTTCTTCAGAGTCTATAACATCAGAATAATCATTAGACTTTAAGGCAATAGATTTCTTACCTTTTGAATCTTCTTCTTCTTCGTTGGTGTGCTCTACTTCGTAAGACTGAAGAGTTCCAACCAATTCGTCTATAGAGAGTGGAGCCATCCTCTGTGTCTCTCTTATTGAGGTTTTTATGTAATTCCAGTCTTTAGAGAGTCCACGTAGAAGTTTGTTGACCTTTATATGTCTTGAGATTGGATGTCCCTGATATTCAAGACCATTCACAATTTCAATAAAACGACTAAACATGTCAGTTATTGATTCTCCTAATCTCATCTTAAAGACTTCATATGGTCCCAAAAGAATATTGATCCTTGTTTCTTTCACTCGATCAGTCCCTTCATAGGTAATGTGAAGCCTATCCCAGACTTCTTTCATTGTATCACAAGAAGATATTCTGTTATACTCAGTAGGGATAAAGCACAATATAAGGAATAAATGGCTTTAGCGTTAAGAGTATATCTCTTGGTTATTTCTTCTTGAGTCATCTCGATAGGAACAACAACTTCTTTTCCTTTCTCTGATTCTGATGCAGCAGCATGAATGATTCCTTTATCCACCACTTCCCTCTCCAAAGGATCTTTCGATCTTAGGAATGCTTTCATATTTTTTTCTATATGCTGTAGTCTTTTCCATCAAAGTATGGAGGTCTGGTGTTGCTTTTACCTTCAACCGACCCTGTAGGCAACATACTAGCCATAGATCTTTTACTCAGAAGTAAAGACACTTCTTATAAACAAGGACACAAGCTCTGATACTAATTGTTAGAACTAGTACGAGCACCTAGAGGGGGGTGAATAGGTGACTAAGATGATTTTATAAATTTAACCGAATGTATAAGCAATTTCTTTGATGAGAGATTAAGAAATTTAAAAACAATAATCGCTACAAATGAAAGTAATGAAAAGTAAAAGGATTAGGGATAGAGAATCAAAACTCCAGATTTATAGTGGTTCGGCTTAGACCAAGTCTACGTCCACTCTCCCGCACGGACAGCCCTTATGACTGGATTTCACTAAGAATCAAAAAGAGAGTTTACAATCTCACACCCTTGATTCCACAGTGTAGAGACTCTACTACACTCCCTTAAGGTCTCACCACACTTTAGTCTCTCTTTTGATTACAAGTATAGCTCAAAGAATAGGATCACAAAATAACAAGGAGATTCAAACTTTGGAATTCTTCTATCCGGCACCCTTCAACAACTTGAGCATCTCTCTTAAATACTTCTTCATGCCTTCACTACCGTTGGCACCTTCCAAAGAAGTTCTTCTAATCAACCCGTTGGACATAATCAATTTAGAGATATCTCGAGCTCTTTAAGGTAAGTGTTGATAGCCCATCAATCATGCTCGCCCATACAATCAGGATCTTGGTTTCCATAAGTAGAACCTTCCAAATATAAGTTGCGAATCTTAGAGAATCTAGATTTATTCGAATACAATATAAGATCTTGTAGTACTGATTCCAGTCGAGAGATATTCCTTAGTCGTTGGAGTCAAAACCATATTAGATAAAATCATAATAGAAGTTTTAACTTGTCGGTATGGAAACTATCCATGAGAGTAGACTTTGAAAGTTGAGTCTTGATATCGTCAGACTTTGGTCTTCAGACTTTGCCGCAGAGTCTGCAAGCCTTTAGACTAGACTGATGGAAATGTTTTGTCGACTTCAAAATATCTTAAGAGAATTTATCCAACATTTTACACGATCAAGATTTTACAGAAAAAATCCTGCATCAATGAAACCTGTTAAGAAAAGGCAGAAAAGAAATTCCGCATCAGTTAGACGAGAGGTAAGCTAGCAACGTCCTACAGACGCCAGCTGCTGTGTCCACTTGTAAATGTGGAGGCAAGCTGGTATATATATATATATATATATATATATATATATATATATATATATATATATATAGCTGATCCCTCTTCAATTGAAACGAGAGGGGAAACCAATAGAGAAAGTTTTCTTTTCCATTTTTACTCTCCAAGTGATTTTAGTCTCCATTATACCTTATTTGTGTATTCATAAGTCTATGAACGAGGAATGCTAGCCGAAATCCCTAACAACAAGCATAGACATTTTAGAGGTACAAAAGAACCTCCAATTACCAGCATTGGGTGTCGAATGCGGAAAAGCAAGCTTCGTGGACAAACTGCTTGTCAGAAGAAATGAGGAGGAAAAAACAAAGAGAAAAAAATTAAAAATAAAATTTATTAAAAAATGTCCACGTTAGCGCTAGTCGTGTCACGTAGGCTAGACGATGTCCACGTTAGCAATATCCGACCAAAATTGGCCAAAATGATTGAATTGACTATAGGTCAATAGGTTTAGGATTAACTTGGTACCGTTAAAAGATTTACAACTAAGTAGCACAAATACAATAAATTTAACTTGACTTTTACCAGGCATACTGCTTTTTCATGCCCCTTAATTTTCACTTGACTTTTGTTATTTTGAACTTTTTGAGCCCTTGGGACTTTCAAGATGCTTTTCATATTCTCATGTAAACACCAATTGCATTGGTAAATCATGTGCCTGCCCCCAATGTGGGAAGATAATCACCACTCGGGTTTTAGAAATGAATAGTTAGGCTCAATATGGTTTAAGCAATGGGTATCTGTGTTTGGGTGGAGAAATGAATGCTCTTCTTCACCTCGGGATGCTTCAAGTTTCCATAAGAATTCATCTGAAGTTACCACAAAAGATTTATGCAAGTGAGAGCAAAGAAACCTTTCTCATCTTTCCTCTCCAAATAATGTCAACCCAAACCCCCATAATTGCCCATCGTGGGGTGGTTCTTGATAGGGGTATTTTGCAGAAAATTCTTCACATTAAAAGGCTCAAATGGGCTAACTATTGTCACATGTGGTGTGTATGATAGAGGAAAGAAATGCCTCTTATCATCTTGATCTATGTACCGCTTGCGAATGAATTCATTGACCTTAAATGACACAGGTTTTCTTTTTCGCTCGAATCCCAGAGTGTTTAAAGGACATGTTTGGAAATGGGTTGCCTTTCCTCATCCTAAGTGTTTCTTGCTTGGCATGAGTAACATCGTCTTTCATTTTTTTTTATTTTTTTTTTGAGATCATCTGGGTGGATTAATCTCCACAGGGAATTTTGATTCAAAATGAGTGATATGCTAAGTGGATAGACAATTTAAAGGTAAAGAAGATTTTTGCATACTTTGTGGAAAACTTGTTTTTTCAATTTCCATTTTTGTGCTTGTTTCTAGAAAAACACTAAATGTTCTTTTTTTTGTGATGGAAATTCTCCATTTGTTTTTCATTTGAATTTGAGAAGAAGGGTACTTACCTATGCCTTAGTAGTCAGATGACCCTACGAAGAACAAAAAGGGAATGTGTTAGTACATGAATCCTCAGGGATCGTAAAACTAGAAACGATACAACATTACCCTTGGTCAATTTCACCATTTGCCGGCAAACAGCGGAATGAATGTACTGTTTTAAGGCTTGAAGAGAATCTCAGGTCTTTGGTCTCATTAGTTCAAGCATTTTCTTCTTTTTGCAAAAATAAGAGATGCAAAAGTTTTTTTTTTAATATTTTTATTTTTTTACATGGCAACCTTGTTGCCGTTTCCGGGGATCGAACCCCGTACCTCTCGGACCCGTTCATTCATTCCCCATACCACCAGGCCGAAGCACTGGTAGTATCCATGGGGCGCTTCCTTTTTTATTTAATTGAACCAGCTCTAGAACGACACATCTTTTAAATCAAGGTAGGTGAATTTGACACGTATTACCTCCACATGCTTGCTTGGTCGATATAGATTATGCTTAAATCAATTTCTCGAGTTTGTTCCTCAAATACTAATGCTTCCTGTCAAACAAGGGAACTACGTCAAAAATGAAGTTAGAGAGGGGCATTTTGGAAACGATACCGAATTACCCTTCTCCTGCATCTAACTTTAAATGTCTTGTGTTTCCTCTTCATGTGCTTTTGCTCCTCAGGTATTAACATTTCCTTGAAGATCTTGCTTTCAAATGGGCCATTTAGATGTTATCGAATTCACTCATTTTGAGTGGGCTTCAAAGATGAAAGGAGAGGGGTACTCCTTGTTTTGACACGTGAGGGCATTGCTCCTTAGATGTTTTACTCCATTTATTCCATCCAAATGGATGATTGGGCCTTAGCATGCCTACTTGGTATAAGGTGTTACTTCAACGATCAATGTGCACCTTTTCCTACAAGAAATGGGGCATGTTACTTATATTCCAAAATTGATTTGGACTAATTTAGGGACGATACTCCCTTTTTGTGCTGAATCAATTGACTTCGTTTCATCTTGCTTCATGGGTGAGAGTTACTCTACTTCGAGTGACTTGCCCCGTTTATCAATTGCAAGGAAAAAAAGACGTAATATGTTATTTTCATATTCAATGTGATTCATTTTAGGAACAATATACTCCCTTTTACGGCATAGCTGATGATTGTGTTCTATCCCGTTTCCTTGGCTATGGAGAGGGATTTGCTCTTGTGATTGATAGCAATTCACTTGGCAAATGTTTATTCCATTTGAATCTTTCCCTTTTTAGAAGTCGGATGACTCAGGCATTGCGTGCCCCCGATTCATTTTGTGGCCATCTGCCCCAATTAAAATTTCCTACACATATGGAAACAATGTATTATTTCTACTCTTAGGTACATTAAGTTTAGGAACGAAGTACACCCTTTTTTCAAAGTCAGGCAATTCAGCATCTTATTGTAGCTTTGTGGAAGAAGGGAAGACATTGTCCTTATGGTCAAATGCATGCCACACTAGGTTAGATAACTTGTCCATATGCAACTCCATCATGTTAGATTGATGAATCTCTGTTTCATTTGAACCCTTTATGCTTTACTCAGTTTCCCGTGTGTTGGATAAATTCTCTTCAGGTATTTTGAAGTTGACAAAACATTTTCTTCAGTCTAGTCTGATGACTTACAGATTCTACTGACAAAGTCTGAAGACTTATAGACTCTACTGGCAAAGTCTGACGATAGCAAGACTCAAGTTTTCAAAGTCTATCCTCATGGACAGTTTCCAGACCGATAAGATCAAAACTTCTATTCCGATCTTATATAATTCCAACGGCTATGGAATATATATTTACTGGATTCAACACTAGAAGATCTTATTTTCTTATTCGAATAGATATAGATTCTCTAAAGATTCGCAAATCATATTTGGAAGGATTTACTTATGGAAACCTAGATCCTGATTGTATGGGCGAACAGGATTGATGGGCTATCAACACTTATCTTAAAGAGCTCAAGATCTCTCTAATTGATTCTGTCCAACGGGTTGATTGGAAGAACTTCTTTGGAAGGTGCCAACGGTAATGAAGGCATAAATAAGCATATAAGAGAGACACTCCAGTTGTTGAAGGGTGCCGGATAGAAGAATTCCAAAGTCTGAATCTCCGTTTATATTTTGTGATCTTATTCTTCGAGTGTTATATGTAATCAAAAGAGAGACCATACCGTGGTGAGACCTTGAGAAAGTGTAGTAGAGTTTCTACACTGTGGACTCAAGAGCGTGAGACTGTAATCACTCATTTGATTCATAGTGAAATCCAGCCAGAAGGGCTGTCTGTGCGGGAGAGTGGACGTAGGCTTGGATTAAGCCGAACCACTATAAATCAGGAGTCTTGATTCTCTATCCCTAATCCTTTTATCTTTCATTGCTTTCATTTGCTTTGATTATTGAATTTTACTTATTAATCTATCATTCGGATTAAATAGTTTGAAATTGCTTTAATCACCTATTCACCCCCCTCTAGGTGCTAATTCTAGTCCTAACACCGCGTACCCCTTTTAGGCTAGGTGATCCTTTGCCATTTTTGCGTTTTCTTTTAGAGATCGTGTGATTCTAGACCAGGTTGTCCTCCTCATGTAGTCCTGTTGCATGCCAACAATTTGCCTCACTAAAATCTGCACAAAGTGAAGGGACAAATCATTCCTAAAATAAATCGAATTAAACTTGGAGCGATTACCACCTTTTATTCAAGGGCAACATTTGATGACCGATTCTTGTTTGTGTACGTCTACATCTTGAATTGTTGCATTGCAGACCATCAATAATCATCTCCATACAGGATTGGATGCCAAGAAACTATTGAAAGTGTAGGGATTGCAGTTGCTTCTTGTTTGCAACCAACGAAGTAGTTTGATGCCAAAGAATGTCTACAAATTTCTTCTTCCACAAAGAATGTCAAATTAATACAAGGTCATCCAGGATGTGGAACTTCATTAGACAAGTAGATTTGTGATCTTCAAGGCTTTGATGGTTCTTTTCACACTTAATCTCGATGTTTGAATTCATATGATGCAAAAATATTCTTGAAGTTCATGACTCAACCAAATATGCCCATAAATGAGCATGAATTGGTGCATCTCATGAATTGCTCTATTGAAAGGCCCACGCTTTTGTCTTTTTAGAGGAAGTAAATGTCAATCTTGAACAAAACCGTCATTGTGCCTGTTTGACAAAAATGGATGACCGAGTCAGTTGTTGCACAAGAAATCCCTATTGGAACAATTACAACCTTACCATCATCTCGCGAATCAACTTGCGAAAGCGATTAAGTGAAGAGATAAAATCTTACGCAAATTCTTCTTCAAACTCATTTTCAAACATTTTGAAGCTAAGGCATAAAAGCCTAGCCTAAAGGTTTAGTTTGAAGTACTTCAAATGTTTTAAAGAATATGACTTTTATGAACTCTAACTTCATTATTCAAAAAATGTGAGTTGTATGATTTACAAAAGCATTTGATTGGGTACACAATCAAAAACTCAAAACGCAAAACGCGGTTCCTAATAGGAATAATGACAAGGATAAAGTACAAGAAGCTCTTTCATAGAGGAGCATAATAAGCACAATTCTCGTCCTAGCTTTAAAGTCCACTTTTGGCATGGTCAAGCAAGAGGAGTTCAAGGAATGGTTGTCACACATGACCTGCGAAAGGAAGATAATGTCAGTACATGAATGAAAAATTGATCTTTCAATAAAGCCGCCTCTTACAATGAAATCAAGAAGACGATACCTTCTCCACAGTATCTACTTACGAGAATTTGGTATTTCATCAGGATTTTATTAGTAAGAGGAGATTTCATTAAAAGATCGATCCGCGGTTATCAATTGAATGCCCACTCTGTTCCAAAAGTTTCATACACAAATGGGGCATTGATTTTGAAAGATTAATTTGTGGTTTCACTCATGGAAATGTGAGGTGATTTTTTTTTAGAAATCAATACATAAAATGGGATTTGAATTTGAATTTTGAAATGTGACCAATAAATAATTCCATTGAAAATTTGATTTTAATTCTATGCCCCAAAATGTATTCTTGACTTAGAAGAATTTCTATACAAAATGAGACTTTGAGTTCGTAATTGAAAATTTAAACAAAAACATATGTTCTGTAGGTCTAGATCAGAGGTATTTGAAATGTTTATTTATTAAGAGTGAGTGTCAAGCCTATATCGCCAAGGGCATTCCATTGATTTATGCGAATCTCCAAAAAATGATAATTTCAATATGAAGTGAGCAAGTAGATGGAGAAATCATACTTACAGTGGGTGAAGAGACCTTTTTTTTTTTTTCTTTCCAATCACATAGACATGCGGATGTAAACTTGTGAGGTTTGACACATAAAGGTGGAATTCTAAAGGCTTAAGGTCCCCATTTTGATTAGATCAAAAGAGTTTTCCCTACTCCGCCCTTACATCGAACAGTTCTCTTTATCATTAATCAAAATGAGCGGGACCAAAAGTGAATAACCATGGGTCATTCCCTACATGGGTTCCATCTTTTGGCACCTCCTATGGGCTTCCTAGTACGATCGGGGTTTTAGATCGCAGGTTATGTGTGTAAATGTGTAGTGCTACGATAAGTATAAAGGCACGCACAACAATTGATATCCAAACAACACTTCAATTTCATCTATATAGGCATACATTCCTATGCCTCCCTACAAAAGAAATAGGTTAACAAACACTCCATCCCTTATTACGCCAAACCTACAAAAACAATTAACACGTTGTTAGTGGACTAACCTTGTTTTCCACGCGACTTTGACATGCGCTACCAAATGAAGACCATGTTAGTGAACAACCAACCAAGTTATTACGGCCTAAGTCCTCTAAGGTTTGCAACCAAGTCCTTAGTGGAGTTGCCAAGCTATCGTGGCCTCTTTTGCCGTCCAGGGAAAAAGAAAGAAGGTTTAAGGGTATTTGCTAAATAGGTGGACCAACGGCCCTAAATTAGGCGCGGGCTCTCCCAAGCCCATACCTCGCGCGACATTGGATTTTGAATTTTAATTCTTAACAACCTATGTACTTTTAAGAGTCGCCACTAGCCTATTGGAGTCGGCTAGAAATCAATCAAGACACAGAAGTGTTGTCTCAATTCCTACACAACCAAAGATTTCTAGGACCGGGGACTTGTTTACGCCAATGTTTCTATTAGCGCCCTTGCGGTACCACTAACTTGGAAGATTGTTTATCTAAATGGCCACACAATCTTAATTACCAATTATAATCCTTATAAAACCGCTAAGCGTCCATGCAAATGTTTTTGTAGGTTTGTTTTCCTTAATGTCTAGACTAATCCTAACATAATTTAGAAGAGAAATTTACACTCAAATTAATGAAAAGCAGTGTGTAAGTAAACATCCAAGAAATTGAAATGACTTGAAAATAAATGCGGAAAAGGAAAACCCGATACAAGTCGGGCAAATAATATTACATGGCCTTGTTATCACACCCCGGGATAGGACCCCCATGAGCGAAATGAGAATTCAAATATGCATGAAATTACTTTAAATAATTTTAATCTACGCAAAATGGATTATTTACAAAAATGGTTATAAAATAGCATTAAATTAGGAAAATGACCTTTTAAAATTAGGAAAATTCCATATGTCATTTATATCCTAATTTGATGCTATCTAACATTTTTTGATATTTTTGAAATTTTCAAATTTTTGTCTTTTTATTATTATTTTTTAAAATATTAAAAATAATTCCTTAAACTGATCTATGCTAACATGGAGTAACACAGCACATGAATATCACAATAATCAAGTTCAAATCGACCATTTCAAGATCGAAGCTTAGTTTAGGCATTTCGTCAAACACTTGGTGTGCATTAAACTAGCCCCAATAGCTTCCTTGAACCATGTTTGTGGCCTTCAATCTCCACTCATAAGTAATCTCATGTGGAATTAAAATATCAAGGTTGTATTACCATATGCAAAAAACAATATTAGATAGAAATCATAGCTTAAAACACACTAGAACCAAGCTAAAATCATCCTCAAATATGCGGGTTTGAGCTGATTTTGCAAATCTGGGTTTGAACCCAAGTCAAGCAAATAGGTTACATGCCCATATTGAAGCCCCGACACTCATCACATGCAAGATCTAAGGGAAACATTACTTAATCCGAGTGAAAGTAGGTAACATGGGCTTTCAAATGCAACAAACATCATAGAGATTGACCAACCGAATACATCAAAACGACCTCTCCAAGAAGCACACATGCAAAGTTCACACTAACCAGCCATGAATTAATGTGGATAGGCTTGGTTTTTGGCCAAAGTTTTAGACGATCTCATAGTTCACACGGGAATTTAAAGACCAAACCAAGTTGACCTATGCATCATTTTTACTCCCACATGACATTCATCAAGCTCATGAAGATAGAAAACGCATGCAAAGGGGAGTAGCAACTCAAACATGTATGGCTCTTGAAGAGGCTTCAAACACAGAAAAATTTCAGCCTCATAAATTAGATTTTCGGGCTAGTCTTCCTCTTTATTTTTCATGGTTGCAACATGCTCAAGATCGATCATAAATACATCTAAGATGCTTACCTTGTTTCCTAGTTTCTTTTGCAAGTGACTCTTGGCCAAGAAAACCAAGAAATTGTCCTTTGGAAGCACGTGGAAGTTTTTTTTTTTTGGTGAGGGGTAATAATATATTGAGCTTTAACCAAATACAAGTAAGGATAGGCACCACAAAACTTGCACTCAAGAAGACAGACACGTCTACTCGAGTGAGAGGGCGCTGACCGCAAAACACCGCAAAGCGGTCAAAGCAAGCAAGGGCCGAAATATGAAGCCCAAAAAAAGCCACGCAGGGCCAAGCTACCAACCTAGAAAGCAAAAAACCAAACAAAAGAGGAAAGCCACACAGGGCCAAACGCCAACAAATTAAGGACAACAAAAACTACCAGAGAACAAGGCCCAAAGGCAAGAGAACGGCGAAACAAAGCAACTAGCCGATGACGTGTGCCCGACAGGGTAGAGATGAAGAGACGAAGGCGGGCTCCCGAAGGCAATATAAAGGAGACCTAGAAGGTCGATACAGACGAAACGAAGATAGAAAGGTCAAGTCCCCAATTCCTTTGTAACCTCCTATTTCTCAGGCAATCATCCACGCTTTTGAATGTTAAGGCTTTATCCTTCACAACTTTAAGAAGATGCTTCTTGACAGCCGCAATCACAACCGGATGGTCTCTAAAGAGAATATCGTTTCTATACTTCTAAATGAGATGGCATAAAGCCCCAAAAGAGAAACGACCAATGGAGTGATAGAAATCCTTACCCAGAGGAATCTCATCGCCCAAGATAGATTATCTATCCAAGTCCCATTCCTCCACGGGAGATTACACTTGGCCACCCAAAAGTTAGCCAAAGTGGCTGTGATGTGACAACCGAAGAAGAGGTGGTCTATGGAATCCGGCGTGAGCTTGCAAAACGCACAAACTTCCCATCCAATTCTCCCATAAGACATAACGAAGGTTTAGGTGGGAAGGCGGTTCCTAATAATCAGCCAAAGATTGAATTGGTATCTCGGAGTGATGGCCTTATTCCAAATAAAGGAAGACCAATCAACTCGTCTTTCCTTCTTCCGAGGACATGCCATGTCGAGGCGACCGAGAAGACACCCGAAGGATTGTCACTCCAAATAAATCTATCCGACACCCCGAGAGAATCGGAAGGGGGTGGTTCCACGAATGTAACTCTCGCCCGAAAACCTGACCCGCCCGAAGAGAAAATGTCCGTAACGGCATTCCAAGGAGCCTCGAATCGGCGATCGTGCATTCCAACAAACAAGATCCGGCGGACCACACTGGGTGCCAATTGTTGTACCAAAGGGATGTCGCTTGTCCATCTCCAATTGTCCAGCGAAATTTTTGACGAAAGATGGATCTCAGATGGAGGATCCTCTTCCATGCCCACGAGCAATAGGTCGGTGCTTTGGCCACCCAGAAATTCGCCCTCCTCAGAAAAAGTGGAGTGTATCCATTTGCACCAAAGAGACTCCTTATCCATGAAGAGGATCCAAATGTGCTTAAGCATGGCGGCCTGATTGCACTCCGCAGCCTACGAATCCCCGGACCCCCTTCTTCCCTCGGAAGACAAACATCCTCCCAAGAAACCTTAGCTCCTCCCCTACTGAGGTTGGGCCCTTTCCATAGGAATTGTCTAAATATCCGCTCAATACGATCAAGAACCGCAACCGGAATAATGAACACACTAGCCCAATAAGCCCGGATTGCATGGAGCATTGACCTTATAAGCTGAACTCTCAAAGCAAAGGAGAGAAAACGATGAGTCCAGATTGCACCTCGCCATTATGCGTCGACCAAGGATACACAGTCCGCCTTGCCGAGCTTCGAGGAGATGATGGGAGCTCCTAGATAGCGTACTAGCAATTTCCCTTCTACAAAGCCAAGGGTAGCCTTGATGAGGTTCCTCAAATCCTCTGATCCCCCTGCAAGAAATATCTCACTTTTGTTGTTGTTCGGCATGAGTCCACTCCAATCCGAGAAGATATCGAGGCCATCCTTGAGTAGGAGGATGGATGTCATATCCGCACGGCAAAAGAGAAAAACGTCATCCGCAAAGAAAAGATGTGATAACCGAGTGGCCTTGCACCTCCAAGAGAAATTAAAACCCGGTTGCTCCGCCCGAGAAGTGAGGATCCTTGAGAAAACCTCCATAACCAGGTTAAAAAGATAAGGCGACACGGGGTCACCTTGTTGAAGACCACGGCTACTAGGGAAGAAACCATGGAGATCCCCATTCAAAGAGACCGAGAACATAGGTGTTCAAACACAAACCATAATAAGGTGGATGAAGTGATCAGGGAATCGAAAGGCATGGAGAACCGATTCAAGGAAGTCCCAGTCCACCGTGTCGTATGCTTTCTTAAAGTCCACCTTCACCGCACATTGGAGAGGTAAGGGTGAAGGTGGAAGCCGGCAAACAACTCCTGGGCTAGGAGAATGTTATCCCTAATCCGTCGACCCTTGACGAACGCATTCTAAGATGGGCTAATGATGTTCGGGAGCACTGCGGCTACGCGGTTGGCTAAAACCTTGGTAATACATTTGTAGATCGTATTACAGCAAGCAATGGGCCTATAATCATTTACCGAAGTAGCATTAGGAACCTTGGGGATCAACACCAGGATTGTGGAATTGATCTCTCTTAATAGTCTCCCCGTAACAAGGAAGTCCTTAACTACTTCAACCATTAGAGGGCCAACAACATCCCAGTTGCTCCTGAAGAATTCGGCACCGAACCCGTCCGGACCCGAGGCCTTCCCACGAGCTAGAGAGAAAATAGTGTCCTTAATCTCTGTCTCCGTAAATGGACGGGCAAGTGAAGCAATTTGGTCCTCTATGAGCGGACAGCGGATGGCTTGCTGTAATTCTTCCACAGTTGGCCTCATGGGACGAGGGCGAGAGGTAAATAGCTCCTTAAAGTGACCAACGAACATGTCCTGAACAAAGTTTGGCTTGAAGACAAGGTTGCCGTCCCTATCCCGAACCGAGATAATCCTATTTCTCAGCTGCCTTGTAGTCACCGATTGATGGAAGTACCTAGTGTTCTTATCCCCATTCTCGAGCCAGCAGATTCTAGACTTCTGCCTGAAAAAGGTCTCCTCCTGATTCCTCAACTCTACAAAGGTCCTTCGATGGCTTTGTTCCAACTATGCCAAGAGGACATTGGATGGGTCAAGCTGAAGGTCCACCTGAGCCACCGCAAGAGCATTCTTGGACTGAGCCACCCTATCGGATAGGTTAGAGAATGAGTCTCTATTCAGCAGCTTAAGACGTACCTTGAGCGCTTTCAACTTGGTAACCAATCTAAATATGGGTACACCCGTAAACGGGGTCTCCCACACCTCATTAAGAATATCAAGGAAGGAAGGGTGCTCCATCCAGAAATCAAAGAACTTAAAGGGCTTTCTTCGAAGAACCGACTAGATCACCTTGACCACCATAGGAGAGTGGTCAGAAATACCGGACGGTAAGAAGGAAGCTTCCGAATAAGAGAAATGCAAACTCTATAGTGCATTAACTAGAACCCGATCAATCTTTCTTGCTTTCCGATTAGCACCCGAAGACGTCGACCAAGTAAACCGAAGTCCCACATATCGTAAATCCTGCAGCTCCGCTTGACGCAGACAATGATTGAACTCATCAAAAGAGGGCGGCCAAGCGTTAGTACCCCCGAATCTATCAGACGGGTCTCTTAAGGCATTGAAGTCACCCGCAAAGGGCTCCGAGAAACAAAAGAGTTCTGAGCATAGACAACCGAGATGCAGCAACAAGCCCCGGTAGACACCAATCTGACTCTCCCGTGAATAACCTAATCATTGGAGGATATCACCTCAAAACAAACCAGTGAAGGGTCCCAGCCAACCCAAATCCGACCACCCGGAGAAGAATCATAATTGGCGATCCAAGTCCACCCCGATAAAAGAACTAAGGACAAGGAACTAAATAGATAGCTTGGGACCTTAGTCTCCAACAAACCAACCAAAGATGGGCCGCTAGAAGTAGCCCACTTATGAACCTCGGCTCTCCTTAAAGGATCCATAAGACCTCTAATGTTCCAAAAACCGAAATACATATATAACTATGTACAAAGAAAACTGCACAAATAGGTGAAAAGCAACAAGCCTACCTCTGTTTCTTCGGCTTGCGGCGAGTAGTACCAGACGCTCCACCAATCTCCACCTGTTTCGGATCAGGTGCGAGAGAAAGCAACCTCTCCGGATGATCTCAACCCTCGTCGTGGCGGGGAAAGCCGATGAAAAGGCGAGTCCGGGGGAGATGTCCTCCTCGGCCGAGCAGTCCAAGGAGATAGCTACGGCCTTCCCTTTTCCACGATCGGCCAAAGAAGGACCGGCCGGTGGGCGAGAGTCAGCCGTGAGGGAGAGGACCACCTTCGGCGGGGCACTGGATCCCCTACTCCCCTTCCGAGTATTGGCAGAGGGGGGCGGAGTTACGCCAGGAGGCTTGTCACAAGGCTCCTCAATCACTAAGGCAGAGGAGGAATGGGAGGATTCTCCCTCTAAGAGCCCTTTGTTTTTCTTCTTCCTGGTCCTTAGCATTTTCAGAGGCGGCTCCGGAGCGGGAAGAGCGGGCAAAGGAGCAGGCAACACCTGAGACTCTCTGACCACCACAGGGGTGTCCTCTAAAGAAATCGAATGGGTCTGAAGCGGAGCAGGTGCTAAGTCAGACCGAGGCGGAACAACCATAGCAGCCTGCTGCGATAGAGGAGCTTCTTCTGTCGAACGACCTTGCTGATCCACCACACCATCCACTGGAGGTAGAACGGCATTCCTCTGAACCAGAGGAACCACATCCACCGGAGAAGGAACACTCGGCAGGGCAGGAACCACCAAAGGCTGCCTGGGCGCCGGACGAGCAGCCTGTCTTGGACGTCCTGCAGCATTCTGCTCACGAGGAGGTGCCCAACAATTATGGCCAAAGGCATTACACTCCGGACACTCCGTCGGAAGACATTCATATTCAATGCTAATCAATCACGAGACTCCCTTCAAGATGACCTTGGCCTTCTTGACTCTTGGCTGGTTGGCCGTGATCTCAACACATACTCTTGCAAATGAGAGCAACTTCATTTGTTCAGTCCTTTGATCAACACACAGTGGCTTCCCCGCCACACTTGCAATCGGAAGCACGTTGAAGTTGGTTCTTTCAAACTGGAAAATGAGATCTGCAGAGAAAAATTGACAACGAAGGTTTTTGTTGAACTCTAAAATTAGACTTCAAGACCTCTTTTGTTGGAAAAATTAATACCAAAACAAACTATATGTATTCTAGTTTGGGGTGAAAGTCAATATTTTCTTCATTTGTCTCTCAATTTTCTCAAATCACTCGCATTCCCTCACCCATCACCAACCGGGCTCAACACTTGGAAAAAATTTCGGACTTTCTTGGTCCGCCAAGAGGGTACTGTTTCGAGGGGCTTTAGGAGACCTTCCCGAACTCCATTTTGGACGTGCAACCTATGGATGGAAAGATCGTTGAGTGAAGTTTCAGTCTCTAGTTGAAGGTTTTGGTTAATTTTGGCTGCAAGTTTACAAAAATTTCTCTTTTCTCTCTGGAGGTTGATCTGGAATTTCTAGGTTTGCTTTTCTGGAGTTGCTTCTGAGGGCCTCTTTGGGGGACGACCGTGAGCTCTCCTCTCTCTCGTTTCTTGAAAGAACTTGCTTCCGTGGTCTTATCCCCTGAATTAAGGGATTTTTGGTCGGTCTTTTGTCCACCTACCAAGCCTGTCAACAGGGCTACTTCAACAACTTTTTGACTTAGCCAGATTTTCAATTTCTGCAGATGTTGAGTGTCCGAATTTGGTGCGATTTTCCTGTGCCTTCAGCAGCTTATCTCTGACCAATGTTTGTCCACTTGCAATACCAATAATGGTCTTCCATCACGTGCAGAGAACGGGCTAGTTGGGCAGCTGAGGAGGATATGGTGGGGCCACCAATTTGCTTACTCAGCAACTCTAAATTGAGACTAACTCTTAGACTAAGTTTTGGCTGCTGATTTGAGTGCTTTAATCCATCAATTTTGCTGCGATTTTTTTATCAATTAGCGAGTACATGTATAGTAGTTTAAGATATCGACCAGATTTCGCAATTGTGCCCACCCAGTTTTGCAAGAAAGTCTCTCAAAGTTGGCCATTTTCTTATCCAAAAATACCCAATTCAATACAAATTTGGTCCTTTTGGCCCAATTTGATTGATTCAACTTGACCCAAATTCAATTTCAACTTAATCGGTGACCAAGATGATGATTTAAGGGTTCAAGCAAAATTTTGCAAAATTTGCAAATTCGTCCCTCAACTTTTGGAAATTGCATTCTAGCCCCAACTTGTCGTTTTAATTACAATCTGACCTCCTAGGCTTGGCTGGTCACATTCGAGATCATCGGCTCCAACTTTTCTTTCTTTTTTTAATCTTTTCTTAATTAATTTAATTTTTTAAAAAAAAAATTAAGGAAAACATCTTCCATTAAAAAAACTATACTAAATACCTAAATAATCTATATGCAATAATTTGACATGAAATATTTTTTTGGAAAACAAGTTCCCAGTTTTTTGGAAATGATTTTTGGGCAAAAATTTAGGTGTCAACAAACAGTCCTTAGGCTTTATTAGTATCAAAACTTATTAAGGTGTTGTTTTTCACCTTATGAATACATCTTTTGATCATTCTTATGATTTTGCATTTTTTTTATAATAGTTGGCAAGTAACTCGGTAGAATTGGGATGATTCAAATGTTTAAAATAGGGAATATGAGCAGTAAATTCGATGCAAAGGTTGCGTACTTTTACCGCTTCCAGTAGCTCACAAAATCTGTTAAAGAATATTTCGTTTCCATCATTAAGAAGAAGAAGAAGAAGAAGAAGAAGAAGAAGAAGAAGAAGAGCCCCAGAAATACACATCACATGGTTTGGAAAATTTGGGGTATCTAATTGGAATATTCTCCACTTTTAACGGTGTTTTAGGACAATGGCCAGGTTGGTACCTCTGCTCCCCTCCGCCTCCCCCACTGCCCCACGGCCGCCGTCATTGCGTTCCCCCAATGGTCACATCCCTGCCATCGCGCCGCATCAGTCACCTTCACGTGTCCCAGGGGTTGTCGCAACTCTCTTTCTCTGTTTTTCTCCCGTCTCATCCGTCTTCGCCGACGACTAGCGACTGTTGAATGGGGCACGATCCTACATTCATCGAAGCCGCTTGACAGGGAGAGACTGAGAGGGGCTAAGGTGACACGGCCAGGGCGGCGTGGGGACGTGAGCACTCGAGTGGCAGCATGTCAAGAAATAGTAGAGGGTCAGAGAAGCTCAACAGCTCGTACATCATGCTCTAGTTCGTGTGCTTCTTAGGTGTGCTCTGTGTTGTCTAATGAGAGCGTGTTTGCGTGACAGAGAGAGGGGAATAGAGAGGGAGAGAGAGTTTCTCACATACCCATCAGTAAAATGCCATCCAGACAAGCTACCAGCATCCAAAAGATCTTTCTTTCATCTCTTTACTTTCTCCGAATCCTTCCCAGACTTGTTCTCATGCTTAGCCATATCTTGTGAGTAACTCTCTCTTGGTTTTCTCACTATGCAGGGTTCCACTTTGTAAAACACCGGATAAACCATGTGGTCTCTTTTCTCTATGCACTCCATTATTTTTTACAGCTCTTCCAAACACCATCTCGAAGAGGCATAGTACTCGGAGAATACGACAATTGCAATAAGCGATTCCTTGATCACCTTCCAGAGCTCAGTTGATATGTGCTCTCCCTTTCTCAATTCTTCGTTGTCCTTGTAAGTGATTATTCATGCCTGATTTAGAGCTATGTAGAGATGACCACGAAAATAATTGCGTACATTCAGCCCCTCGAAACTCAAGAAGACTTGGTAAGGTCATTAAGGATCATTCATTTTGCGGAAAATATCGTGTTTCTAAAAAAATATTTTTAGAAAGTTATTTTTCCAAAAAGTGACTATATTTTCTGGTATTTGACTGAAACGTGAAATTTGAGTAGAAAATATTTTTCATTATTCGTTATTTAATTTGATTTTTAGGACAAATTACCAAAAAAGTTATATTTTAATATTTTTAATTGACCAAAAACTTAATTTTAATTTATATATATTTAAAATTAAATTTTTATTTTTTAATTTTTTCTTTTTCTTTTTCTTTTTCCTTTTTCTTTTCCTCCCTCCTTCTTCCTCCTCCTTCCTCCACTGCCATGTGGCTTGACGTGGTCGGCCGCACGCAATCACCAAATCCGGCGAGCTTGAGGCTTGGCCAATCCAAGCGAGCCCCGAGTTCACCGACCAACGAATGCGGCTTGCCTAGATTAGCCAAGCCTCGAGCTCCACCAAGGCCGGTGAGCTAGACTCACCCAATTTGGCGAGCTCAAGCCTCGCCCTTGTCAAATCTAGTCTTAGGTGAGGTTGGAGTTGGCTGTGGCCGTTCGCGATGACCACCATGGCGACGATCGGCCAAGGAAGAAGAAAAAGAAAAAGAATTAAAAAATCAATTTTAAAAAAAGGAAAAAATAAAAAGAAAACATAAAAATACAAAGGAAGAGGGAAAACAAAGAAAATAAAAATAATTCAAATTAAAAAAGAAAATGGAGGAGGAGGAGGAGGAGGAAGTGAGGGCTTTAGGGGTGTG
Organism: Eucalyptus cloeziana; assembly: GCA_014182715.1. Lineage (NCBI taxonomy): Eukaryota > Viridiplantae > Streptophyta > Magnoliopsida > Myrtales > Myrtaceae > Eucalyptus > Eucalyptus cloeziana. The sequence goes on along the minus strand of CM024641.1, from coordinate 20,101,896 downwards.
GGATAAAAGAGATCAAGTAAGAAAAATATTTTCCACTTTTCAAAAGTGGAAAATATTTTCTCTTTGTTTTGAAGACTTTTTTCTTTTTTTCCACCATGGAAAATATTTTCCCCAAGCAATTCATTTTTCATGAAATGAACACCGGAAAATTCGGAAAAACATTTTCTTGGAAGTTATTTTCCATGAAACGAATGAAACCTAAATAAGAGATGAGGTTAAACAATGAGCAATGAGTTGCAGAATATTTTGGTACTATGCTTGAGGTAGTTTGTTCACCATTGGACGGTCTTGCGGTATTCTTTATACCGAGATGCAGTGACTTCGGTGTCAACAAAGAATATTATTAGGTCTTTTTTTTTTTTGTAGGATACTATTAGGTCTTTTAATAATATTATTTTGCACGCCTACCGGTGGTGAAAATTTGCGCATGAAAATTTTCTTTGTTAATTAAATCTCATGGGCACAGATCTTTTTTTAATGTTAACTTTATTGTTAATAAAATTGCTAATTAATTTGCTGCATCAACATAAGATAAGTTTTTATGACAATAATTTTATTCCGTCCTGATTGGAGGCCCGACTGATTTGACTGGTTTTCGGAAAGAAAGCCCTTGAAAAGTGTTGAAATGCGTATTAGCTAAAATATCGATATCTAATCCAATTTTTAATAATAACCTCCAAGAAGCTATAAGCCAAATTAGTCAATCAAACACTGTCATCAAATGTGCGAGGACCAAGAAAAATAAGAAGCCTGCCGTGCCATTGCCATTCAATGCATGCGAACCTGATGAGGCTAAATAAGCAAAAAACAAAAAAAAAACAAAGGAGTTAGAAACATAGCAACAAGATTAGGGACACTACAAGTCGATAGGCCTTGGCTAACAGTATGTTAACACATAATAAAACCCAAAAATGGGCATATACTCGAGTTCAGAAAGAGCCAATAAATTCTGAGGACATGTTAATAATAATGACAGAGAGGGATGGAATTGGAGGGACAAAAAGATGAGGACAGTCAAATGACACAAAGGGACGCTGCCAAAAAATTGGCTTAGCCCTCGCTGCTCCCTCAGCCTTTTTGTCTTTACTTCTTTCCAATAACCCTCCAAGCCTTTTGTCAACATAAGATAATTTATCTTTTCTTCTTAGTATATCAACAAAATATTATTATCGGTCTTTCAAATGCATGACCTTCATTGCCTCCCCCAATGAAAAACTTTTGTCGTCGCTTTCAGGAAATGGCACTCGCAACCACTTGAGTTTTGCCTTTCTTATTTTATTCTATTTCATTTTTGCAAATTATAAATAAATATTCGTGACTATTCGAAATATATTTCATTTCTAGGTTTTTTTTTCTTTTTTTCTTACCTATGTGCACTAGCCCTCTCGCATTTTTGCTTCAAAAGTTGGACAATTATATTTAGTAACCAAAATATGAAAATCTTTGATGCATGTCGAACAATTGAATTCTTGTCACACCTGAATTTATCACCAACTTAGCAAATGAAATTACAATTTGTCGTACCACATTTGAGTTGAAACCATAGTCACTATGGAAAATGGGATAAAAAAGCATCTAAGAAAATAAAATAGGATTAATTAAGGAGATGAAGTTAAAGTAATTTTTTGCTTTTCGGGCAAAGCTGAAGAGAGAGAGAGAAATGAGGGAAATGGAGGGAAGGAGGCGGTGGGGCCCGCGGGGCTCAACATGCTGAGCTTGAGCTCCGCCGCCAAGGAGCCGGGGTACTGGAGCGTCGAGAACAACAAGCAAACAAGCAGATGCCACCGGTGAGCATCATGACAATCCTGATCTTGATAATGGTGTGAAGGAAGTTGATCCGGAACCCCAACAGCTCCTCGAGCTTGAGTTCGAGCTAATCCAGTTGTGCTCGAACTTCTCAACACTAGCTCGAATTGAGTTTGAGTATGTCGGTTTTCTACTCGAATTGAGTTTCGAGTACCGAGTCTACAGTGGAGTTGAGCTCAAGCTCAAAACATTATTGACTTGGGTCGGCTTAATTACACTTCCAAATATTGCTAACAAGTTGAAAATATACACAACAATTCACTATTTGGAAACTTATGATGGTTTATTACAATTAAGAACAAAACATCATAAAAACTTGGATATTTTCATTTGCAATAATTTATTAAGGTTTGGGACGCATGGTTGTAACAAAGAATAGTAAGGCCTAAATATGTATATTTATTATGAGGATTTACAAAGAGTTATGAGGTTCTATTGTAACCAAGAATAAAGTGCTATAAATTTGAAAACTTTGAAATTATGACGGTTTATAAATGTTTATGACATTACATTATAATGAAGAATAGAACGTTGTAAATTTCAGATTTCTTTTTTTTTTTGGCTCATCCATCATGACATCCAACTATATACATGTAATCCACACGCGCCCAAAAATGATAAGAACTGACTTCGTATGGATGCAGAAAAATAGTCGCCAAAAATAATATAAAAAAAAAAATTGGATTGGTGTGAAGAAGGCGAAATTTGCAAAGTTGGATCTGAAGAGAAGACGTCCCACTCCTGTGTCCTTACCCTTTCCCGCTTTCGTCATCATCACCTCCTCCTCTGCACTTTCTTTGATTGCTTGCTTCCTTTCTTCCAAGTCCTGAGGTCACGGGAGATTAGCGTGTTAGCTAGGGAAGGCTGTAACTAAGGCACCATTTAACTGCCATTATTCAAGTCGGAGTTATTATTTACTTATGGGTATGTACGAATGAATATGACTGAAAAAAGCAAGCTCGAAAATAAATCAAAGAGTGAATTCATATTGACTTGAGAAGGACAATAAAAAGCATAAGATAGCATGTCGTTTGATCTGCCCATCAAAAGAGTTATGTTGATGAAGCTTCATATCATGGAACGCTTTCCCCTTAAGATGTTTCGTGAAGAATTAAACCTAACCAACAAGCGAAAATAGTGGGACATCCAAAGAAACGGTGCTAAACTTCATCTGCTCTGCTATTAGTTATGCTTAATTCTGTCTCTGCAATTTTGTTTAATTTAATTAGAAAATAATTTAAAAAAGTGCATGGTACAACGAGGCTATGATGAAATATTTACTCATAGCTTGGACAAGCTTTCCTATCTTGGTGTATGATTTCTCTTAATCTTGATCAATCTGTCTGTCTATTCTCGCCCCAAATTTCAAGTTATTGTACGCATGCAGAGCACAAAGTGTAATTCAGTCAATCAAAGATGCACTTAATGAGGGAAGCAAGAATCCCTAGATTTGTACTTATAATCTCTAATACCATGTCAAATTCTATGGGATTTAAGCTATTGATGAAGGTATAATTTATATGTTTTAATATCATATTGTAAAGTTCCGCCCAAAAATTTAAATGATTCTGTGTAATTTATTATAAATAGAGCAAAGTGCTTGGTCTTACTCTAATCGAAGTGATTCTTCGATCGAGATCAATCATCACATATATTACGTTGAAGTTAGATTAGCTGACCTCGAATTTGGCGTTTCAATTAATTTGATCTCGATTCCAGCGACTTACCTTTTCCTCGACCTATGCTTTGAATCTTTCAATCTCATCTTAATATTTGGGCCATAATTTTACACCATCAACGCAACTCACCATTTCCTTTTTCTTTCCGCAATAAACAATAACATCATTTGGATCCCCATTTTCTGTCTCTTCTACACAACAATAATTGTTAAAAAGCATGGTAATAACAATTTATGAAATTCCGAGAAAATGATGAGCTGGAAATAGATATCTAGGTCAGAATATATCCTTTGACCGAGCTTGTATCAAACAAAAGTTTTTGACTCATTCCATGGACCATATCGCAAAATTTTTTACGCGATAGATTGTTTAATATATGCAATCAGTATCGAAGCCAGGCCTGCTTGGGAGAATCAAATCGATATTGCTTATGAACTCCTATTGCAATGGGACCCCTTGCTTATTTGCTCATTTATTTTAACGTCAATTATAATATAATCCACACCCAAGTACACAAGATGAGAAGAACTGACTAGTAGGGACATAGAAAATATCCGCCAATATAATAAAAAAATTAACTTGATTGGTGTGGAGAAAGCGTGATTTGCAAAGTCGGATATGAATAGAAACAAGGTAATGTGGAAGAGGGATAGGGACGTGCCACATCAGTAGGCTTACTTGCTCCCCTTTCATTGTCGTCCCCTCCTTCTCCGCACTTTCATTTTTCTTGAGGTCTGGACGTCACGGGAGATTAGCATGTTAGCTAGGGAAGCCTCTAACTTAGGCACCATTTAACTGCAAATTATTCAAGTCATCATTATTCTTATTTTATGGGTAAGTACAAATGAATTCAACTGGAAAAAGCAGGGGAGTAAGTAACCTACTACATGCTCAAAGTTAAATCAAAGAATGAATTCATATTAACTGCAAAAGGGACAATAAACAGCATAAAGATAATATGTCGTTTGATCTGTTCAACATCAAAAGACTTATGTTGATGAAGCTTCGAATCATGGAATGCTTTCCACTTCAGATGTTTCATGGGCCCAGTGGAACTCTGAACATCAACCTTGTAATTGCCTGTCAATATGGAAGTCATGGAGAATAGTAACACCTAGCCAACAAGCAGGAGCAGCGGACATCCAAAGAAAAGGTATTTAAGCTTTCATCTGCTCCTACCATTAGTTATATTTATATCTGTTTCTGTTCAATTTTATATAATTAATTATGAAATGAATTCAAAATGTGCACTGATCAACGAGGTTACTAGGAAATATTTCCTCATGAGTGTGATGAGCTCTTCTAATCCCGTTCAATGATTCTCTTGATCACGATCAAGCTATTTGTTTGCTCTTGCCCAAAACTTCATGTCATCACACGCGTGCAGAGAATAATGCGTAAGTCAATCAAAGATGCACGTCAGTGTTAGAAAACAGAACTTGTAGATAATTTGATCAAAAGAGTTTCCATTAAGTTCTGATAATCAACTTCTTTGTCTCTAAAACTTTCTACACTTTACTTAACGGTTTCCCAAATTCGTAAGAAGTGCTTACAAGTTTTTTTTTTTTTTTTTTTTTTTGGTCGAAGGGATAAAATTCATTCATGAAAGTTAAGAGCGCAACCGGCAGCCAAAGCATCCGAATACAGTATGTCTAACAAAGCAGAAGGAGGTGAAACGGGCCAGTTAAGGAGAAGTGTGCCATTTTTGTGGGCCTTTGCAGCCTAGTCGGCCACAAAATTAGCCCCCCTTCGACAAAACCTAATTTGCAGATTGAAGAAGCCGTGAAGGAGAGCCGCCGCTTCAGCAAAGATGGCTCTGACCTCCCATGGTGTAGATCTTAAACCTTGGATTGTTTCAACCAGAATTTTTTAGTCAGATTCGAGCACCATCCGATCGTGCGCCTTGCTCTGCTCCAGCAGGCAGTGAAGAGTGATTGTTAATGCTTACAAGTTAATGGGCGTAATTCTCAACAAGAAGCATTCTTTGAGATTAAAATGTTAATAAGTGCAATCGTGGTAGTATTTTGTAGTTGAGAGTGGACAAGGTTCTTCCCAAAAATTGGACAGCATTAATAAGGTCGCAGAGATGTTCTCGCAATGCGAAGTAGCCTCCAATTCATTTATTATAAAAATAAATAAATAAATAAATAAAAATCTGCTTTCCTCAACTAAGGGGATTGCGAAGAGGAAGAAAAAATTTCCTTCAATACCTTCCCGCGGATACGAACTTCATGAGGGAAGCAGGAATCCATAGATGGGTTACCGAAAAGCGGAAGGATCGATAAGTTCATGAAGAAGTCCACATGAATTGATTCTTCTTTGGTAAGTTCAAGCATAGTCAATTTATATTCTATCCAATCAAGATGGACCACGTCTATAGTCTTCTAGCTCTTCCTAGAAAATAACAAGTTCGATGACAATGTGCCCGTTTTAATAGTTTTGTGGAATTTAAATAATTTCTACTACTTACGATGGTTATAATATGATCGTGCCTTCCTATGATAGGAAAGCCCATAAATATGCCATATTTTTCGAAGAAAGATGCATTCCACTTATCTATTTGAAGACCATGAAGGCATGAGATATATTTTTTTTTCTTGAAATGGATGCCTTAGTAAAAATTTAAAAAAGGCTCATATTGGTTTTTGTGGTTAGGCGATTAAGGCATATACGGGTCATTCTTTGCACATCTAAACTGGTCCACCTCCCATATTATCTAAGCACGCACTCCTCCACATAAATGTGGCGCTTTCCCAAAAATATGTTTATTAAACTGTGAGTTTCTTTTAATTATTTGAAGCACCCTTTTACATGGGAAGATTTTGTTATGCTCTTTCTGTTACAAATGGATCTTAGGAACATGAATACACAAAGGCTACTTGCATGAGCAATCCATTTTCTGTTGATGCTGATTGAATAGATGACAATTTGAACAAGTTTTTACATGGCATAATTCTAAATTTTAGTTCGAACATTTTGAAACTGCCCACTTGCTTTTGGCATTTCCTCATGATTCATGCATCAGATATACATGAATGTGAATTAATAATACGTTAATGTGATAGCTAGATCTTTAAGAGTCATATAAGGGACATATGTCTGCCATGCATAGGAAAAATTTAATATTAAGGACTCAAAAAAACTTTTGAACAAGAAAAAAAATTGATACTAAGATACTTTGAAAAAAAAAATCGTAAACGGCGTGGATTGAAAAATTAATAATTCCGAGGAAATGATTTATGAAGTTCTATAAATTGACCTTTTAGCAGAGCATCTATCTATCTATGCAATATATGGTGAAAATTAACCAACTATATTTGACCCAGAAGAAAAAGAAAATTAACTGATTATCTGTCACATATGGATGTGATGGATTGCCTTCATACATAAAGTTTTATAACTCTTGACCTTTTTGCATAGCATCTAGTTGTCGGTACTATCTATGGCAAAAATTAAATATAGATATACCTAAAGAGAGTTCTCCTTCAAGTATCAATATAACACTATCCGACATCACGGCAGCCCTAATTATTGTCACCCAAACAAAAAATAAAAATTGGTTGATGAAAAGTCACTCTTGAAATATGCCAAGGACATTTTAGATAGAACGCATGTTTATCATAGCCAAACAATTGTCTATTGAACTTCACAAGAAAAGTAGAATTTCGATGCGCTCCCCATAAACTTCAATGTGCTGGGAAGTTTCTTCCTTGGATGCCGTCCATTAGATCGGGTGAATCATAACAGTCGATTATGTGCATCTTAGAACGTCTCAGGTGAGTTTCAAAAGATAAACACTCGTCACGCGTTTAATTTATTGAACATGAATCCACGGAAGTATTTTCCATTGTGTTGAGAAGGCCGACAACAAGCCCGGTGAGATCTCAGTATAAACATTATGTATCACAATGCCCAGTCAGCTACTTCAAATGTTTGCCTACACAATCAAAATTAAAAGTTTTATCAAGAAATTCAAACTGCAGAGGTCGAGCAGTAAAAGTAACTCCTAGTCCTAGCAATGTGAGTAAATCTGACCGCCGGAGGACCGACACTTCTATTGCTATTTTCCCATTAATTTATCTTTTTCTATTTTCCAGGCTCCTGCTAACCTGACCCAGCCAGGGCTTTTCGGGGACTGGTTAATGCGCGTCCGGCTAGAACCAACCTATTGACACCCCTGCCTTACGTAATATTGATATCTTCTGTCAATAACCCAAGAAAAAGAAAAAAAAATTCAAGAAATCTCGAACTAAAGGAGAAGGCACGAATGGACCAGCGCGCCATTGGGCCAGGCGTGTCTCGATCTGTCTATCAATTTTTATAGGTGATTATATATTAGAATTACCTGCTTTCCTGATGCCACCCCGACAAATTAGAAGCTCCAACAAGAGCTTCCTCCCATTTCTGTACTTGACTCCATGCTTTGCTGCCCATGATTTCCCGTGCCTTCCTCCTACTTTCCTGGATTCCACTTTGTAGAATGCATCACAACCTGTTCATTCATCTTCTTGCACTCTAATGTCTTCACCAGCTCTTCCAAACACCACGACGACGAAGCGTAGCTCTCCGAGAAGATGATGATCGCAATGAGCGATTCTTTGATCCCCCACATGATCGAGGGCCGTATTCCCTCTCGCTTCCTTTGTTCCTTGCTATCCCGTGAACGTCATTAAGCCAGCCCGATCCAAGGCCTTGCATAGATGACCCACGAAGTTTTTGCCGATGTATTTGCCTCTGAAATTAAGGAAGACATCGTAATTTCATCCGGGCTGTGAAGAAGAGGCCGTTAGAGTTGAGAGTCTCGAGACCTGGAAATTCATTTTGTCTCAACCATGAAGTCTAAATGCCACAACTAAATGGAAATTCATACCTAGACCATCACAACAGCTACACCTCAGGTTCTGATCATCCATAGAACTCCAATCGCAGTTGAATCTGTCACAAATAGAAGCTAGGATTTTCGGCCTCTGTTTTTGCTCATAAAAGAATCGAAACAGAGCATGTATTCTTACCTTGGCGAGACCGGATTTCTAGCCTCGGCGGATGAGAAAATCAGAGACTGGAGGTCCCAGACACTTCGGAGATGAAGATCAGCATTGGCGGAGGAGTCTCGAGAAAAAGCTGAACACTTCGGACTCCTTGGCTCGGAAACAGGGGCAAACAGAGCTAGTTCGACTTCAGCTAGGAAAAGTCGAACGGCGACGGCGATGATTGTCAGTGACCTGAGAACATTGGAAAAGGTGAATTAGGCTAAGGAAATTCTTAGAGAGAGAGAGAGAGACAACTCACTGAGCTTCGTCTGTCAAAAATCCTGCTCTGCTTCGGTGTTTTCTCATCTATGGTGGCCAGCAACTGGATAATATGGAAGTCTTCAGAGATTGGAGCTGGTGAGGCGCGAATGCTAGCGTCAATTCGTGGTCCAGAAGTTAAGGAATCCTCTGGATCAGAGATGATGAAATTGTTCGTGTACTCCTCTTTGCTCTGGTATTCTCGGTTCTCCGTCGGCGATCGGAGGGATTGCGGTAGGCAATGGGGAACGGCGGACACTGGCGTCGATTGGTGGCCGGCGAAGGAGGGTACCGGATAGAGGATTCCACCGTTTCTCGTGTCATGGGCATTTTTTATGGGCTGTGGTGGGCTTTTAAATGATCTGGTGGGCTTGTGCTTGTGAAGAATTGGATTGAATTTATGGGCCGCACAAATTGATTGGCCGGGCTTGGGTAACTTTGATCAGGCCTTTTCCATTTCTACCAAGTTGGAGCCCTTTTCTTTTTCTTTTTCTTTTTTGTTCTTTTCTTTCTTCTTTTTATTTATTTATTTAGATTTTTTTAAGAATAATTTATGCTTGATGTGTCTACTAAAATTCAGATGTTAACATGTAGTAACATAAATACATTATCTCCACAGAAACCAGATCTTCTATGGATGCCGGAAATTCCTCGGTTGAAGTCCCCATTAAATAAAGTCTTCACAAGCCTTTGATTTTATATGGAATATGAGGAATCTTTACAATTTTAAGCTACCAAGTTGAAGATTCTTGGAATGGAGGACATCAAGGAGATGGGTAAATGGCTGCCTTTAGGTTGTTGAATAACCACAAGTAAATGGAGGAGAGCAATTTTGTGGTGTACCAAATATAATTCTCATATGCCTAGCGGTACAAAACATTTTACATCTCAAACAGTATAGAACCAAGGTTAAAAATTAAATGAAGAGATCTGTATTGGTCAAAAAAAAAAAAAATGATTCAAATTTCCAACATTTTACATCTCAAACGGTACATAACTAAGGTTAAAAATTAAATTTGACAGTTAAAAGAGATGCCAATATAAGTATTTTTTTTTTCAAAATATATAAGAATTAGATACATACCAAATAAGAAAAAAATGTGATAGTATGATGGGTTTGACAAATCGGGCATTATTATTCTCATACATTGATAAACAAATTCTACACTCTATGCTTATGCCATTAGTGTGCCGTATATATGTTCATCTACTTAGAGTGTGGGTTAAGCCTCCATCAATCATCCTTTTGTTCGTAAGTCCAAACCTCTCTACAAATTGAAAACCTAAAGAGAAAATATTCATCATTAATGAGTCTCTTCAGAGACATTAAATGGGGGCAAAAGAAAAGCCTCGTCGTCACTAGTTTAAAGAGGAATAAACTAAAAGAAAGTACGTCTAAGAATTGAAGTACTGATCTTACTTGAAGGTATAGAAATGCACTATTGTGTACTGGAATCTACCTGTGTTTGCTCTCTGTCCATCTATGGCAACTTAGAATCCATCAACAGCCACACTTAATTAGAAAACACATTTGCAAGCTAAAAGCCTAAAATCTGGCATTTATGAATCAATTGATAATTTGTTGGGAAAGAAATCAGAAAATGGGAGAACTTCTCACATCTGCTTAGAATCGCTAGGAGGAACTCCAATTTTATTTTAGTTTTTTGGTTGGTCCTACACTAATCTTACTCTAACACTCACTCTCAGACTTTTGTCATGTCTAATTGTAAGGTGTGGGAGTCGAAACCCAATTTAAACTTCTTGCATTTGCTTACAATTTTGGGCTATCATTAAATATCTCTAACGGAGCCGACATAGCCACAAACTCTCCGTACGAACAGGAAATATTCGAAAGATTTTCCTCCATCGAGATCTAATGGCAAATACCCAGAAGTCTAATTTAGTTGAAAATGGCATCATCATTGTTTGGGTTCGTGTCGAGCAATGAGTGATGCTTTTATCGCGGAGTTGGTCAAGAAATCGAAACGTCGAATGTCGCATCGTGTCAGGAAAAGCGCCTCTTTCATTTTTGTTTTTTTCTTTTCATTTGTCGCAAATGGACGAGAAGTTTTGGGTGCGTTTGTTTGTGTTTTTGTTTAAAAATTGTTAGGGGAACGAGAAAAAAAAAAAATGTTTACATTAGACAGTTTTTGAACAAAAATGAGCGTTTGATAAACTTGTTTAAAATAAAAAAAGAACAGAAATATGTTTGGTAAATTATGTTCTTTTTTTATTTCTTTTAATTTTTTAATGTTTTTTTTTTTATTTTTCATTATTTTTCTTTCTTTTTTTTTTTTTTCTTTTTTTTTTTGCTTTGGCCGGTCGCCGGCCTCGGCCATGGCCGGCGACCAGCCGACGAGGGCCGGCGGCCTCGCCCGGCCACCAGGGAGGCTCGCCGTGGTTGGGTGAGGCTCGGCCTCGCCTTGGCCGGGCAAGCTCGGGCTCGCCCGGATCCGGCGAGGCCGAGCTCGCGAGCCTCGCGGCGGCTGGGCGAGCTCGGGCTCGCCGGATCGGCGAGGCCGAGCCTCGCCGGTGGGCCGGGCGAGCTCCGCCTCGCCGGATCCGGGCGAGCTCGAGCTCGCCTCGCCGGGGCCGGCGAGCCTCGCCGTGGCCGGGCGAGGCTCGGCCTCGCCGGGGTCGGCGAGCCTCGCCGTGGCGGGCGAGGCCGCCGGCCCTCATCGGCCGGTCGCCGGCCATGGCCGGGCCGGGGACCGGCCAAAGCAAGAAGAAGAAGAAAAGAAGAAGAAGAAGAATAAAAGAAGAAAAAAAGAAAAGAAAAGAAAAGAGAGAGAAAACTTGTTTCTTTGTTTTTTTATTAAAACAAGAAACAACTTTTTTTTTGTTTCTTGTTTTTTTTTTTGTTCCAGGAACAAAAGAACGATTTGGAACAAAACGCACACAAACGCGTTTCTGTTCTTTTTTTGTTTAGGGAACAAAAAAACAGAAAAATTGTTTCGGAACAGAAAAACGAAACACAAACAAACACTGCCTTTCTCTTGTTCATTTTTATTTTAAAATTGTTTGTTTCTTAGCTTGCAAAAAACCAGAAAGTGACTTTATTTTAGGGGTGTTGAGAACGAAACGAATCGCTTGCTCTCGGGAGTATTCGTCGATTCCTAATTCTTGAGAGTGGAAATCCGACTAGACTCGACCAACTATATATATTTTATATTCTTTGAAAAAATTTATTAGATGTTAACTAAAAAATATCTTGTCTAGTGACATCACAAGTTATAACAGGATGACTTTTTACTCATTATTGCTTCCTTCAATACCTTAAAATTTGTCACTCTCTCGTTGTTCATGAACACTCTTTAGTAATAAAAAAAAAATAAAAGACCAATTCCATTAGACTGAATTAGAAACTGATCACTCCTACTTTGTTTTATTTGCCAAAGTTCAGTATTATTCAGAGCATATAAAAAAATTAGCTATGAATTTTTGTATCACAATAAACAAATTATCATTCTCAACCCAAATCCAGTATATTATGTTCCAATATTTCATCTTTTATGAATGTCAAAATATCTTTCACATTATTAGGTAGGCAATCGCTTAGATTTTGTGCTTATTCTACTAATCGTGTCCCTTCCGACCCAAAAAAAAAAAAAAAAAAAAACTCATTGTGTCTCTAGAAAATGAGTCATGAAATAGATTTTTTAACGTGTACTAGATACAATTTTGTTTTTTCCCCATTAATTGATTTTCATAATTTTAAGGAGCCATCTTTTGTTTAAGAATGGAATGACGGAGTCATGTGCATGTTTACTTTATTCAACTCAGCGTATCCCCAGAAAATTCCCTTTTCTATTTTATTTTATTACTTTTCTGAAAAAAAGGAAACATGTAAAGTGGTTAACCGATGCGCTTTGTTTTTCTTATTTACACGACAGACATGGAAGATCCCAGCTTGGCAAATACAAGTAGCGTTGTTTGAAATCAAGGCTTTACCTTTTCCATTCATTTTGACTTCGACCCACTTTTTTTTTTTTTTTTTTTTTTTTTGGTCAAAAGCTGAAAGTGATATTTAAGTAGGGTAAATATTACAACGAGAAGACCCAAGAGCTGTCGAAGCGTAAACATCAGCCGCTATCAACGTTTGCAAAAAAGAAGGAGGAAAGACATTCCAGTTTCGGGCCAAGTCCAGTCGTCCATGGGCTTTAGCAGCCCAGTCGGCTACTACATTCGCCTGTCGTAACAATGTCTGCTTGTAGGTTAGGGTAAAGGGGCAACAGCGGCGAAGTTCAAGCAAACAACAGCCGTTCCTCCCAAGGTGGCTCTGCCGTGCTAGAAGAACATCAATCAAGCATGAGACAGTCGGATTCGATCACGATATTGGCTGTTTGAAGGCCCTGTTGCTTTGCAGCGTTGAAGGGTTACGGTGAGCGCCTGAATTTCGGATTGAAAAGCAGAAGCTGCGGGAAATCTGCTGGTATATACATCTGTTAGGAGGCCCCTGTGGTCGCGACTGATGCAAGCCATTGTGCCCTCTCTACTCCCAGGGTGGAAGGATCCATCAATGTTGCACTTGAGAAAGCCCGGATCCGGTGGTTGCCAAAGATTTGCTGATGGGATGACCGAAGACCCTGTGCGCAAGCCTGCTGTATGGGAACGCCGCTGATCCGATAGGTGGGATATGCGAGTCTGTGCCAAGGCGTCTTCCACAGCCTGATGGGGATCAGGGCGAAGGCCACGGAAAATGATGTTGTTGCGCAGCCGCCACATTTGCCATAAAACATGAGCAATGGTCGTCAAACCAGGTGTGAGGTTCTGATCTCTTACTATGTCGCTTATCCATTGGTCTAGGCGATGTATTGTATTTGGCGGGATCAATATGTTTAGTTTGGGGTGTTTCCATACGCCTGCAGTCCACGAACAGTAGAAAAAGATGTGTTCCACTGTCTCCGGCTTGTTCTGATTGCATAGAGTACACAGAGAGATTTGGAGAGAATATGTACGTGATATAAGTTGGCTTTAGTAGCTAGGGCGTTTTGACACGCTGTCCAGAGAAAGATTCGAATCTTTGGTGTGGTGTGCATGTCCCATATTTTTCGCCATAGTGCTGTGGGAGCTTGGTATGAAGTAGAGGCCTGAATACCAGATGGTTTGCTCGCCGGCTTCACCAAAGCATTATAATTGCTTTTAACCGTGTAATGCCCTGTTGATGTCTCTGTCCAAATGAGCTGATCAGTTGTATGAAGGGGTCGGATTGGGATCTTCAGTATCTCTTCTACAATAGGAGCATCAAACATCTCCGTGATGAGAAGAGATTTCCAGGAATGGTGGATAGGGTCGATAAGATCAGCCACCATCATAGGCTCATCTCGAGCTGCTGGTCCTCCGAGTGTGCCCCTTGGTAACCGCCGATGCTCCCGATATTAATCAACCGTCCATCGCCCACGAGACCATCTAAGATTTGGTAATATGGCATCCCGCCCGGTAATAAGGCTTCGCCAACCCCGGGAGGGCGCGAGCCTTTTTCGGCTGATTGAAAGTCCTTAGAATGAAAATATAACCCCTTTAGGAGTCGACCCCACAGCGAATTAGGTTGCTGAAGTAATCTCCACGCTTGCTTGCCAAGCAAGGCCTTGTTAAAAGCTATGAGATCCCGAAAGCCTAAGCCACCAGAATTCTTACTAGTTTTGAGTAAGTCCCAATTCTTCCAATGCACACCGACTCTATTCTTATCATTTCGCCACCAGAAGTTGGCAATCCTCTTCTCAATCACCCGACAAAGAGACATAGGAAGCCTGAAAGATCGACATGGCATGCGGGAATGGCCGAACTACGAGACTTGAGCAGGATCTCCTTTCCACCTTTCGAAAGTAACAGTTCTTTCCAACCCTCCATTTTGGCACTGATTCGTCCTAATATCCAACCAAAAAGTTCTTTTTTAGAGCGTCCCCAATCAGATGGAACGCCTAGGTATTTCCCATAACTAGTCAGCACCGGTACCCTCAATTCAGCTGCCATATTACTTTGAAGGCTCATTGGACAAGATTTACTAAAGTAAAGTCCAGACTTGTTTCTGTTTATCATTTGTCCCGTGGCCAGGCAGTATTGGTTCAATATATTCGCCAAGTTCTGACATTCCGTTAGTGTACCATTCAGGAAGAAAACTGAATCATCAGCGAAGAAAAGATGAGAAAGAGTTGGACATGACCTGGTAAGTTTAATGCCGTGTAGAAGTCCCATGGAAAGTGCATTGTGAATGAGGGTGGACAGAGCATTTGCCATTAAAATGAAAAGATATGGAGAGAGAGGGTCTCCTTGTCTGAGTCCTCGTGACGGAGTAAAGGCGGGTAGAAGCTCCCCATTTAGGCGAACACTCAAAGTCGTCGTGGTGATACATTGCATTACCATTTGAACCCACCACGGATGGAACCCCAGATGAATAAGGTAGGCTTGGAGAAAATCCCATTCAACCTTATCATATGCCTTTTGCATGTCAGTCTTGAGGAGGGCTGTGAAATGTCGCTTCCTATTCCTCGTCCTGAAGTGATGTAGAACCTCGTGAACGATAAGAGCGTTATCCTGTATCTGACGTCCGCTCACAAAGGCTGCCTGTTCTGTTGATATCAGCTCCTCTAGCCAAGGTTTTAGGCGATTTGCCATAACCTTAGCAACAATTTTATATGCATAATTACACAAACTGATCGGACGAAATTGATCAAGGCTTTCAGGATGGTGTACCTTGGGAATCAGAGCTATGACGGTCTTGTTTAGATCGCTAGGCAGCTTGGCGGTTCGGAAAAAATCAGCGACTAGGCTGAATAAATCTTGCTGTACAGTATGCCAATGGGTTTGGTAGAATAGACCGTTGAAACCATCAGGACCTGGAGCTTTCGTGGCACCCAATTGGAAAGTAGCTTGGCGTACCTCATCAGGTGTGACTGGAGCTAGTAAGTGTTCGTTCATAGATGCCGTGACAATTGGATGACATTGAGCTAGAACCGGGCCATAGTCACGGTAGCCCACAGTTGTATATAACTATGCAAAGAATGTCGATGTCAACTCCTTGATTGCTGTTACATCCCGCACCCATTCATTACTGTCATTTCGAATCATGCCAATCCTATTCCTCTGCCGCCGTTGGATTGTAGTAGCGTGAAAGAACTTACTGTTCCTATCTCCCCAACGCAACCAATTAATTCGGGACCTCATAGCCCAAAATTGCTCTTCGCGCTGCCAAATACCCCGGATCTCATCTTGGATTTGAGAGGCCTCCTCTTTATCAACAATGGAACTGTAAGGTCGATTGATCAGTGTCTGCAAGGATTGTTGTAAAGCATTTACCCTCAGCTGTCCGTTACCAAACTTGGATCTGCTCCATTTCCGTAGAGCGACACTCAATCGTTGCAATTTCGTTGAAAGATTTGAAGATATTACCTGGTCGGAAGTCCATGTTTCAGAGACAACATGGCTACAGTCCTGGTCTTCGTTCCAAAAAGCCTCATAAATGAAGGCGCGTTGGCGACTTTTTTTGGCGTTCACTGTTGAAATAAGTAATGGGCTATGATCAGATCCCAGTGCCGGTAGTGCATACACCTCCGCCTCTGGATATATGAGTCGCCACTCCATGGAACATAGGGCCCTATCTAAACGTTCCTTAACAATATCAGCCCCTTCACGGTTATTTGTCCATGTATATGCACAGCCCTTGCTATATACTTCCGTTAATGCGCAGTCATTCACAACAGATCGAAATGATGTGAGCCGAGATCTGAGAGGAGATCGCTTACCTACCTTTTCCCATGGATGAAGAATTTCATTGAAATCCCCAGCGCAGAGCCAAGGAAGTGTGTTGAAAGCACTTATTCTTCGAAGAGTGTCCCATAACAGCTGACGATTATGATAAGAGAAAGGTGCGTGCAGACAGGTAATTCGCATAAGGCGGTCATCACTGTGATCCCTGCAGATCATATCAACATAATCCTCTGAAGAGCCTACTATGTCTAAAGAGATAGTGGCATTCCAAAAAACCGACATGCCGCCTGCTATGCCGACTGGATTTTGCACGAAGGATCTACTATATTTTAACCTTCTCTGCAAACGATTCAAAACAGACTCCTGATTCTTAGTTTCCATCAAAAACAAAAGGTCGGGCTTCTCTTTGGCCGACAAGGCCTTTAGTGTTTGGACTGTCAGGGGATTGCCCAACCCCCGACAGTTCCAACATAATAGCTTCATTTGTGTTTTGGTGGCTGTTTAGGGCCAGCCACCAACGCCCGTTGAAGTGCTTCGTCAGCCTCCATTACTGGTGTTTCCTGTAAATGAGTTTCATCAAGTTGGTCAGTTACAACAAACCGTTTATCATAAGGGGAGTATCGCTTTTGCTTCTTGGCAGGTCCTGTTCTTGGAGTAGTCCGGGCA
The DNA here is from genome assembly GCA_014182715.1 of Eucalyptus cloeziana. Taxonomy (NCBI): domain Eukaryota; kingdom Viridiplantae; phylum Streptophyta; class Magnoliopsida; order Myrtales; family Myrtaceae; genus Eucalyptus; species Eucalyptus cloeziana. The sequence continues at coordinate 20,084,750 of CM024641.1, read as the reverse complement.
CTCTTCAGTTTGTTTGTTTGCTGGGTGGCCATTGGATAAGTAATGAGGCCCATTTCTGTGTCTTGTGCAGTAAGCTGATGTGTGTGACTGACTATACCATCCACTGTTGTTGGTGTAGGAAAAGTAACTATCCCTTTGGCTTTGACTTGTGCAGGAATCAAGGCTGTCGTGAGGGCCTTACCTTGCTGATGCAGTGAGTGCAAAGGAGGTGAAGAAAGCTCTTACGCAGCAGGTTGCTTCCCTTCGAGAGGTGCCCTGGTAAAATCCTGTTCCTTGTCTGGTGGTGGTAATATGGGAAGAGGTTGGAGTAAGGCTGGTGGTGTCTCGGGGATGGTCTCTTCGTTGGGGTCCTGAGCTGCTGGAGGGTTATAGAACGCTTGCCAATATGGGCTTGATTCGCGAACCTCTGCTTTTAACCACTGACCAAAAGCCAGTCTGCATTTGCCTTCGTCGTGCACAAGATCATAAGGGACTTCCTTACAATAGGTGGCGTAGTGGCCAAGTCTGCCACAGGAGTAACAAAAATAGGGTAGTCTCTCATACCTGAAATCTAGCCATATCATTCGCCCATCTAAACGAATCAGTTTGCCAATGTGCAGAGGGGCGGCAAGGTTCAGTTGTACTCTAACACGCCCTATCTTGATGGTGGAACCCTCTTTGCTATCAACTCTAACCTCCAATATGTCACCTAGCTGATTCACAGCCTTCCTCAGTAGCTGTTCAGTGATCCATTCTAAGGGTAAACCAAACACTTGGACCCAAAATGCACAACTAGTAAAATCGTAGCAATGGAGAGGGGTATTAGGCATCCAGGGTTTAAAGATCACTAAGTTGCCAGAAAAAAGCCAAGGACCGCCTTGTGAAATGCGTTGGTGGTCCGCTGCATTGTGAAACTTTGCTACATACAAACCACCTTCTCGCTGTGAGAATTCAACTAAGTCAGTACGCCATACTCTCTTCATAGTATTTTGAAAAGCTTGAAAATTTATATTAGATGTGGTAATGATCCTGCCCAAAAGTGTCAATCTACATTCCTCTAGTTTTTCGGGCGATGGAGCTTCCTCCCATATCTCGACTGCTTGTGCAGAACAAAGACGCCCCAAACGCTGACACAGGGCAGCCATACGCAGTGATTCCTCTGACCCACACGACGCCATCACTCTACAATTCTCTAAGGAAAACAGGAAGCAGCAGCACAAGACCAAGTACCCAGCTCCGAACGGGCTCTATTTCTTCAGAAGCAAGTATGAAGTGATGGAAAGCTACAAGGTATCGCAAAAAGTGAAGAAAATCTTCTCTGTTCAGAACAGCGAAGACCTCTGATGAAGAAAACCAGAACATGCACGACCACTGGAAAGGCGAGAGATGGAGAAGGCATCGTCAGAAAGGGGCAATCTCCTCCTTCGGTGACTTGGTACAGATGGGGAGAGCAAGCAATCAGAGATAGGGTGTTGGTAGAAAGGGGTAATTTGGAGGGAAGGTGAAAAAGAAAGCGACCATGGGCATAATACGGAGCTCAGTAAGATGCGAAAGAAAGTTCTGCCGAATAGTGAAATTCGAAGCTCGGAAAGGAATAACAGGTTTATGGAAGAGGAACTCAGATTTGGGAAAGCCAAGGGTGAAACTTGAGGATTTAGGGTTTGGAAAACTACCCACAGGTAGAAGAAAACTCTACATGGTCGAGAGAAGAAAACTCTACATCGTCGAGAGAAAAAACCAATGACTTCGACCCACTTTGAACGATGTAGTAAGCCGCGATTTCGACCGAATATTTATTTATTAATTCCTCTGGCAAGCTTTCTGAAAATAAGCCCCGACGCCAGAGTCACTTCTTTGGCCACAAAATAATTAACACAATCTATTTCTTTTGCGGGACTAAAGTAAAATTTGGGCATTTTCAACTAAGTAATGAACGAACACGGGGCCAGTTTACCTCCACATATCAGATCTTGATGGAGGGACCAACTGGACACCAACGTAGACCACCACCACGAAAACGACACCGCATCTCCTGTCCCCCCCATCTTGATGTTTCCCTTAGCTTATGTACAAAAGCAAACAATGACTCCTACTTAAACCTTGTAATTAATTCCTAATCTCTAGTTTCATCTAAGCTCTAGAAGATCCCCCCACCACTTTAGCAACTTTGCAGCCCGATCATTTGGTTATTATGGATATGACCATACAAGACCATTGATTCCTCAGGCCACGCTGATGATGCTGTTGGTCGGCGACGAGTGTGGGGTTGTTGCTGGCGCTGGTGCCGCTGCCGCCTGCTGGTCGTCAGAGGGTATCGCCGTGGCGAGCTTGAGAGACGGGGGCCAGGGCTCCGCCGGTTCCGAAGCTGCGGTCGCCTTGTTGAGGTCGAGACCCGCCATTTTCGAGGACGGAGGGATGGGCTTCGACGGGGTGGGTTTCGACTGGCAGCCCTCTTTTCTTAGTCGCAGACTTTCCAGCAGTTTCTCGCCGGTTCCCGGTGAAACCACCGGAGGCAAGTAAAGAGGGAAGCTTGGTACGTGGTGCGCTTGATGATGACCCTCCTCCATTGTAGAGCTTGAAACCCCAAAGTACTGCAGCAGATTTTCAGTCGACGTTTGAGTTTTCAGGGGGGAAAAACAATTCTCAGTTGATACCATACTCTCTTCGCTTTGCAATTCCTAAAGGAAACGGGTTGGTTGTTCCACTTATGGCATTGCTCTACCTTTTATGGAAAAGAAAATCCAGAAAAACTTCAATGGATTCTTGCAGTTACCAGCAAGAACCGTTTATTAAATTGGCTCTCACAGCCTCTTAACAGACACGTACAACACAGACAGACGCAAGAACTAGTGGATTTGGGTTCTTCATCAACATGCTATTGCATCTAGTAGATTTGGGTTGTTCATCAACAGCTAGCGATAGTGTGTCGGAATGGTTCAAATTTTTGGAAAAAAGTTGATTATCATGCAATTAATGCTGTGTTTCAGAGTCGGTGGTGATGTTGAAGAAGCTGGACAGCCGGCGTCGCCGGTTCTGGTTGGTCCGCCGGAGGAAGTACTTCTGGGCGTGGCTCGCCACCTGCGTTGGCGTCCGCGTTCTCACGAAGTTCACAGAGATCGCTCTCCAATCCCCCTTCCCCGCTTTCTGGAGTCCCAGCAAGAACAGCCTGTGCTCTTCCTCCGTCCATGGAACTCCTATAAATCAAACCACCGTGAGTAAATTAAATCACGCAAAATTTACCAAGACCCCACCGCTTCGCCTGACTTTAAAAAGTTCATGAAATCGGGCCGACGCGGATACAGTTCTGCAGTTCTGCAGCCCGCCGAATACGGAGATTCTAAGTTGGGAAAAGAGGAAAGATCCTCCAGAGATTCTAATTTACCTCGCAACCTTCGACGCCCATGGAGATCTAATGGCACGCGATTTGGAGTCCAGTCGAAGATCGGCACATACACCAACGATGGGCATTCACTGAAGTTATTGGACTCCAATTTTTTAGGGCCCTGCGAGAACAATGAAACCATTAAGGATAGACATTCTGGACAAAAAAGAAAATCTGAGATAAAAATTCAATTCAAAACTGTCTCTAATTTTTAATAAAAAAACTAGTGGTATGTCCGATTACTGGGAACCTATATACAAAAATTTTTACTCATCATAACTCAAAAGTATTATTGGAATACTTTGATGAACGACAAACAACTTCTATTGGTCCCTGAGCAAATAGATTGTCCTTGTACTTTTTCTAAACAAATTACAGAAGGACGATTCTGCTGTCCCACAGTACAAAAATCGGATCACTGTTACATGCTGGTAAAAGGTGAAAGACGTCTGTAACTATCAAATTCTGTGGCTAACAAAACTTCGACCGGAAGTAATGCATTGGTAAGTTAACAACACATTTAAGAAGGTATCTACAGTTACTGAATAGTTTTAAATTGCCAACTAATATAATAATTTACCATTATGTTTAAGTAACTTACCTATAAGTTAAAGTAACTAATGTTTTATGGAAACAAGTAAGATGCCTGTGTATTTATGTTGTTTAAGTGAATTTTTTTGCAAGAGAAATATGATATATGCAGAAATCAAAAGCAAAATAAATACCCATATTAATCAAATTCTCTATTGGAGATTACGTGAAACTCTATTTATAGTTAATCCAAGCCTCATCATGTACATTTATCTTCCGATTAGAAGTAATCAAAAGACATAAAATTGCAATGTTTATTTAATAATAATAATATAAGTATATGCAATATTTAATAATAAGAACAAAAACAAAAATGAAGGCATCCAGTGATAATGGAAACCCCTCTCTCTTAATAGCTTTCCTTGATTTTGTCGAAGTCTTCACCTTTGTGCCATAGATTTGCAGTGGAAAAGGCGAGCAAGCTATTTGTGCGAAAGTTTTCGTGAGAAGAAGGGTCAAGTGCTGGACGTAGCGCCCCAGCGCGTCTGCAGAATAAGGCTCTTCTAAGAAGTCGCACTCCACAAGCCTTGTTTTCAAAAGCGAGACATAGAATTGGATGATCAATCTATATCCAGCTGCTCTACCGCTAGGCAAGACTACGCCCCCAACAAGGGGATGAGAAGAGTCGCTTGCTGTCCGTGATTTCTTACTTCAGGATAAAAGAGATTAAAGGTATTGACCGATGTCTCAATTGAAAGGAAATGAGGGGAACGAGTTACGTATTGAAAACTAGAAGGAGAGATTCCTGGGATGAAGTGTCCCAACTATTATTGAAATTGAACTTGTCATCCATTAAAATTCTCGCAGTTTTGCTTCTTTCTTCCCTCTAAATATAAAGAAATAGTTGTCAGAAAACGTCGATTAGGTTAGCCCAACTGAAAGAGGCATGGGACCTTTTCGTCATTGTTTGAGAGTTGTCAAAGCTTGGACCAATTTAAGTAAGACTAGCTTCCTATAGAATTCTTCACTACACACTTTCTACTAGTCATTTCATTTTCGGCCTCATACTATTGGAGAGAACAATGGGAGGTTCAATCAAAAGCATTTAATGCAAACTCACTTCAATGATTAAGCAAATAAGCAAGAGAAATCTTTTTCTCTTTCCATACACAATTTTGAAAAGAATCTAGTCAGCCCATCTTTACCATACAATACAGAATCTTGAATAACATTTTCAGAGTCTACCATTTCAAAAAAAAAATAAAATAAAAATTAAATCTCCATCTATGTTTATTAAAAATGTAAGCACATTCATCATTCAATTCAATGGTCAAATTATATCACCGATAAGTCTTTTCTTCCAAATTTCGGTACACAAGAGTTACTGATGCTTTCAATTCATTGTTCTTTTAAGTTTCAATACTTGTAATATATTGAAAACGAGATTGGACTTTTTTCTTGAATACATTATGTTCGAATCAATATCAAGATTCTCATGGGAAAGTGCTTATAACCCCCCTAAAATGGGAGGATTCAACTTATGTTGGTTCATGTAGTAGATCGACATCATTGTCCTCTTATTCATATTAGGCATATTTCTCTAAAGTCAATTCTTGCCAAAACCAATCATGTCCTGTTGCAACCATTTCTAAGCATTCCACTTTTGTCTTCCAAAATGTGTTGACAAGTACTAAACATGAGCTCGATGTTATCATAAATGCCGGTGGCATTAGTAAGTCATGAGCCATGGTGGAAAGAATAAAAAAAACTAGTGGCTTTCCTTTTTCCACCATTTTGAGAATTTTAATGTCATCTTCATTAAATTTACTAATGTGTTTGGATTGATCCATTCTCAAGTACGTCGCCAATTTATTGGTAGACAAAGATGAAGACCCAATGGAAGGCTCTGGGATTTGTTCTTCTTAGGAAATAGAGACCATAAAAGTTTCTGGCCTTCTTCGATGAAATCATGCATCATCATATATTATTCTTTGCAACAAGTACCGATACGCTTTACCATATTTTACTGGGAAAAGTACCAAAATAGTACTAAATATTTTGTATTGATACCAATTCAATCATAAACTTTTTAATTGGACCAATTTAATTCTAAACATTTTTTTACAGTGGTACCAATTTAGTCAATCCGGCTAATTTAAGTTGGAAATTGTTGATGTGGCCACCGATGGTCTTATGTGGCACCACATGGACAAATTTTATAATTTTTTTTTATAATTTTTTCAGATTTTTTAAATTATTTTTTTTCCTTTTTTTTTTCTTTTCTCCTTAACCCTTGTCTGGTCGGCCGACCATCGCCGGCCACAAGCCTGGTCGAGGCGGGGGCCCCGCGCCCTCCGGCCACAAGCGAGGGCGTCGGCCCTCGCCTAGATCCAGTGCGAGGGCCGAAACCTCGCCCATTGGCCGGTGAAGGCGTGGCAGCCCTCGCTCGTGGCGGGCGAGGGTGCACCGACCCTTGCCGGATCCAGGCGAGGGCCATGGCAGCCTTGCCTATGGTCGATGGGCCCTCGCCCAGATCCAAGCAAAGGCCATGGCGGCCTCGCTCGTGGTCGACGAGAGCGTTGGGCCCTTGCCCAGATCTAGGCGAGGGCCACAACGGCCTCGCCAGTGGCTGACAGGGGCCTCCGTGGCCCTCGCCCGGATCTAGGCGAGGGCTTGATGCTCCTGTCGGCCATAGGCGAGGCCGCCGTGGGCCTCACCTAGATCCGGGCGAGGGCTCGATGCCCTCGTCGGGCCTGGGCGAGGGCTGTCGCGACCTCGCCGGCCAACGGGCGAGGGTTTCGGCCCGCCCGGGATCTAGGCGGGGCCGATGCCTCGCTTGTGGCGCGAGGGCGCGGCGGCCCTCGCCAATGGCGGCGAAGGTGCGGGGCCCCTCGCCCGACCAGCCTATGGCTGGCGATGGTCAACCGGTCGACGACCTTGCCGGCTAAGGGTTAAGGAGAAAAGAAAAAAAGGAAAAAAAAAAAAATTATCTGAAATATATATATAATTATAAAATCTGTCCACGTGACGCCACATAAGACCGCCGACAGTCACATCAACAATTTCCAGCTTAAATTAGCCGGATGGATTGAACTAGTACCAATGTGAAAATATTTAAGACTAAATTGGTCCAATTAAAAAGTTTGGGACTAAATTGGTACTAATACAAAATGTTTATGACTATTTTGGTACTTTTTCTGTATTTTACTCAGTCATATTTATAAATATTCTACTAGACTTTTTAAAAAGTTTTCTAAAACAATGTATTCATAAAACTATTTTTTTTGTCGGTTCTACTCTATTACTATTCTAACACTGACTCTCAAACTTTTGTCTTGCCTCATTGCAAGGCGTGGGAGTCGAAACCCACTCCTAAAACTATAGCGTCCCCATCCTAACCCTCCGGAGAAGGTGGGGATTCGAACCCCCCATCTCCCCCTTCCAAATTGGAAGGGTGACTACTGGAGCAAACCCCAATGGTTTCATAAAACCACTTTAAACTGTTATTTTTTTGAATCATTTTAAGCACGCTTTTAAATGGGAAGATCACGTTCGTTTCTAAAGTGGATCCTAAGAACATGAATGGACAAAGGCGGCTTGCATGAACAATCCATTTTCTATTGACGCTAATTGTATAGATGACAATCTGAACAAGTTTTTGCATGGCATTATTCTTACTTTTAGTTTGAAAATTTTGAACCTGCCCACTTTTTTTTTGGGAATTTTTCCATGTTTCTTGCATCAAATACATATGAACGTGAGATAATTAAATGTGAATGTGACGGTTGGATACTCAAAAGACATATAAGGGACATACGTCGGCTATGCATGGGAAAATTTCATTTTAAGGATTGAAAAACTTCTGAATAGGAAATAATGCTTTAAGAATATAAATTTCGATACCATAACAAAATATGGAAGAACTATTGGAGAATGTTTTGTTTTTGGATAATGAGGAGTTAACTTCCAAAATTAAAATATGAATATATCAATTATGAGGTTTAAGAAACTTTCTGGATTTAATGTCACTATCATACTAGTGATCAAGGTCAAAAAAAGACTCGATCGTGCATAAAATATGTCCATGAGCTACTACTTTCATGTTTGTCAATTAATGAAATAATCATGCTACAACTTTGTGCTTTTACGCAAGATATTTTGGAAGAAATTCGTACACAACGTCAACCGAAAAATTTATAATTCAGAGGAATCGATCTATTAAGTTCTCTAAATCGACCTTTAAGCAGAGCATATATCTATCCATACAATCGATGGTGAAAATTAACCAATTATCACATAGACATACCTCAAGCAACAACAAGAGCGACTGAACGGAGGACTGGAAACCATCACGCTTACGAACATCATCTCCGAACCATTTCATACCGGCAAACGTATCAAAAAAACCCCCCGTCGCAGCTGAGCATATAACGTGGACAAAGAACAAGCATACTCACCAGCTGAGCATATTTTGTTGAGGCGCATTCAGATTTAGCCACTTATATGGATTAGCTCCGGTCCTTATCTTTGAGACATAGTATCGATTGCGGGCACAGAGAACACGAAACCGAATCATGGAATCGAGTCAATTTTTTTTTTATTTTTGCGTCTAAAACCGATTAAAGAATTAGCACGTGAGTGCAGATCATGAAGAACAATTCCTATTCGTAGTTATTTTTGCGCAGACAATATTAACGCAGCTAAAATCCACTCATTAACGACAAAATCCCCTCACTTATATACAGCCGATTCAATAATTTATTTCCTAGAACACAAATCCTACTTCTGCACTTTCATCACCATTTCTGTTCATGCCTTTCAGCATCATCAAGCTGCGAAACTCAGATTCTTCTCCTTCACGACTAAACGACTCTCAGAATCTCAATACGCATTCCAGCTTGCTCATTCTTTGAAAGTGCAATGGTTGGCTACGAATGGTGATCGGACCAGAGAGTGGAGGTCGTGGAAGCGTTGGTGTTGAAAATCGGGCCAGTGAAGGGAAAACGAATCAGCTTTGAATACTTCGATCAATCTTACCGGAAAACAGAGCATAACAGAGGAAATCCAATCCAACGCGTTCTTCGACGACCTAAAGAGAACAGACTTCAGCGAAGAACATCTGAAAGAATCAAAGGTAAAGCTCGAAGAAGAGGAAATATAGATCCTGAATCGATAGCGTCGCTGGAGATGAGCTCCTAAACTGATTGCGTCGGTGGAATCAGAGCTGACCGAGGCAAAATGCTGGTGACACGCAAGATATCGAGAAATCCATGTCGTCAAGTGAATCAAAAATCGAAAAAAAATAGAAATCAGAGAATGAGAGGGAATACTAAGCTTTTTCTTTGATCCTGTTGGAGCGATCGAATGAGTTTATAAACTTCCATGCCAAGTGAAAACTGGAAGCTCAAAGGCTTCGGGTTGTTGAGGGTCCGGGTAACAAGTTCGACCTCATCGACCGAGTAAACGATTCGAAGCTCAGGCGCGAGAGCATCGCGATTGAAGAGCACGAATGCGGCGAGAAATCTGAATACCGATTCCTCGAAGCTTGAAGACGGGCGATGAAGTGGAAATCGAGAGCCGAATTAGAAGGAGATCCAGGCCTAGGGTTGCAAATTATCGAAATTTATTCCATCTTCTCAAAGGGGCCCATGCCAAATTGAATCAAAATTTGGACTTGAATGATCTGGTCTGGTGGGTTTTTTTTTTTTTTGGTCTGGTTTCTTTCATTACTTCGTAGAAACAAAACGAGGACATTTACCCAAGTCCAAACATAAAAGAGACGTAAGACAGTGAGAAGGATGAGACAACCAGTTCGTCGCAAGGGAATCGTCGCGGCAAGCCTTTGCGATCCAATCCGCGGCCTGATTCGTTTCTCTCGGACTAACGCCAACGGACACTCCAGGTAAAGAACCCAGCTGTTGTTGACAATCTACCACCACCGACTGAACAGCCCAGGGAACTTCAGCCCGGCCCGGTCTGGTGGGTTGAGGTATGATAGACTAGACCCAATTGAGCACTTTTTTTATTTGTCATTTGTTATTTATTCATTTCATTTTTAAAAATAATTTTATAACCCTCCATTTCTTTTTTTATACAAAAATGTAATTTGCAGGCAAAAATTAGGCGACGACCTGGACTGATAAAAAAAAAAATTATAGTGAACACAACAATATCAAATCCAACAGATTGTGGTCAAGATTAATTCAAAATGTAACCACTAAATTTTGCCTCTATCCAAATTAGTGCGGAAGAAATCCTGCGTTTTATCGTCTACGTTATACTTTGAACCACGCAATTGAACTTGTCTTAGAGGTTTCGAACAAATCATTATATTTATCATGGGAAGAAATCAAAGCCTAACATAGAAGATCAACATCAACAAATTTTTGGCACAGAAATTCAATTTCAAAGATTTCAATTATGCTAATTTATTTCTAAACAGTTTGACAATTTGCCAATATAGTTATTTCAGCTAATTTTGGCTAAAAATTGTCAATGGAGATGTCAGCTATTCTATGTGACATTATCAGCACTAATATGGATAATTTTGTAACTTTTCTCAATTATTAGACTTTATTTTATTTATTTTTGTCTTTTCCTTCTCTTTTTTTTTTTTTTAATTGCAGTCGATGAAGATGATGATGGTCCAATGCCCTTGTTGATCAATGGGCAAGGGCGACCTTTGCCCAAGTGGGGCCAACCCTCATTGTCCATTACTTGTGGTTGGTCTTCGGTCATGGCTTGAGACCAGCCACCTCTAAAAGAAAAAGAATTAAAAGTCATTTACATTAGCGCCAGTCACATCACATGAGATATCTAGTAATGACCGTAACGTCACATCGGCAATTTCTGATTAATTTGGTTAAAATGACTACATTGAAAAATCATTAAAAGGTTTATGATTAAATTAACATGATTAAAATTTTTATTACTGAATTGATCGCCACTTTGTGACTTTTGCCACAATTTTCCCTTAAGTCTTATAAGTCGACTCTTTTGCATAGCATCTGTCTTTCAGTACTACCCATTGTGAAAGTTAAGTAAAAAGACTTTTCCTTTGAGTACCAATCTTGTGCTATCTAACATCATTACGATCCTAATTATTGCCAACCAAAACAAAATATAAAAATTGCTTTATGAAGAGTTACTCTTGAAATATGCCAACGACATTTTAGATAGCATGCACGTATATCAAAGCAAACTGATTAACTATTTGAAGCTCTGCACAAATAATGAAATATCAGTGCACTTGCCATAAAATTCACTGCATTGGGAGTATCTTCCTTGGATTTGGTCCATTGAATCGTGTGAAGCATAATCATTAATTTTGTGAATCCACGTGAGTGTGGCATGTCAGTCTCAAAAAATCAACGATGGTCATGCATTTAATTTACCAGACGAATCCAAGCAAGTATTTCCCTTTGCATTGGATAGGCTGACAACGGGCCTGATGAGACTTTGGTATAAACATCATATTATATGCCTGTACAATCACGATTAAAGGTTTATCAAGAAATGCAGACGACAGAGGTTGAGCAGTAAAAGTAACTCCTAGCAACTTGGGTAAATCTGAGCACTGGAGGACCAAGGCGTGCCATTTCCTTATACACCTTTAAGCAGTTTTTTTTTTTTAATTTTTATGTCAGGTAATTTTGGAAGTTAAGCAAAAGTCAGACAGAAATGGGTTTTCCCTTATTATATAGACTAGTCCTCGTGCACTCTAGCGATTACTTTCGTATTTCTTCTTTTATAAATTTAGAGGAATGCGATAGTTAAAACCGCAATACAATGAAATAATGGAGGTAAATTGTGTCAACTTAAAAAATTGTCGACAGACACATGCGTGCAAGCTGAGTTCCATGGATATTTTCCATGTGAATTTCCTATTTTTAATGATTAACGCATAACTTTTGACTGCTTATCTACACTGAGAGGTGAAAAAAACCGTAATATCAACTGTTTAGTATACCGACAAAAAAAAAACTGTTTAGTATAATTATTACACCCATATATGCTTGATGATTGAGAAAAAAAGTATATACATTGCCTTTATTTTCTTCGTAATTGACCGGCGGAAAGCACTTCTTCAATCAAAAATCACAATTATTAACACTACGTAGGATTCAGACTATTTTCTAAAGTAAAGATAACAATATTGAATCGAACAAATTGCTGTCATTGTTGATTCCATAGAGAGGGACAAACTCTTATTTTTTTCATAGAATCCTTCCTAGCTTCTAAATTTGTTTCCATCCTATTGATGATGCAGCTAGAAAGCGACAATACGATAAGAAGCAAAAGGCTAAGGCTCAACAGACGAAGCAAAAAAAAAGCAAAGATGCAGTTTTCAAAATGGTTAAAAAAAAAAAAAAGGTAAAGATTCAGTTTTCAAAATGATGGTTGATGGCTTTCCAGAGGAGGGTCTCATGAGTGAGGCCAAACACTAGGAAGTTGCGAGGGGATGAACATTTCCTCAGGACGTCCGAGATGGGCTTGAGCTCGGGGTATAGGACATGCGGAAAGAGTCGTTGGACTTGGATGCGTAGTGAAGGAGGGTGTTGATGACGGTCGATGGCAGAGGCACGTTACTATAGGTGGTCGTGGCGGAGGGAAAGGTGGCGGTGGTGGCAGAGGCGACGGTTGTGGAGTATTCTGTGGTGTAAATGAGGGTGACGACGAAGGCCGTGGTCAAGAAGGAGATGAAGGCGAGGAGCCATAGGCGGTTGGAGCTTCCTTGCTTCTGGATGTAAGGGTGGAGGAGGACGAGTCTTGTGTTGCTGTCGTTGACATTCTTCATTTAGCTAGGCCGTAGTATTAACATCGAAACATGTTGTATTGCTCATAGCATTCTTCATAATATAAACTATGAAGTGAAATATAACTTCATTATGCTTCACTAAGTTTTGGATTTAGTAATCTGTTCTAACAGTGTTATCTAAGATTCGTTTGTTTCACAAAAAATGATTAATTAAGAAAATATTTTCCTATAAATCACCGCTTGTATCACATACAAAAATGAACAAATGAAAAATATTTTCATCGCCTACGGAGATATTAAGACATGAATTGTTGTCAATAATGAAAAAAATTCTCATTGATTAATTATTTCAATTGTTACGAGTGATCGTTTTTAAGGATAAATTTTTTCAAATTATATATTTTCCACGAAATAAACAGAGCTTAAATGATCATATGAGGTAGCAAAGTTCTGGTGTCCCCTGCACTTAAAGTCTGAAAATTTTTGGTTTTTGTATATTTCTGTAGTTATTGATAATCTTTTAATATTGTTCGCAAAATATTTGACCAGTAATTTGTTTATCAGGTAACTCGTTAGTATGTTGCCAACATTATCACGATTATACTAACACTTAAACGGACTAGTAATTGCCAACTTGTCTGAAATTTAACAAAGGGTTGTTGGTAATTTTGCCACTCTACAATAAATTTACCGAACATTCTACTGAATTGATAGCTTACCAATTTCTTTCAAATTTTACAAGTGGTGTTAGTATAATGCCAACCCTAGTTTACCAATAAAGAATTGATGGATAACACAGATCACATGATGGAAATCTGTTTGGAGTAGAAATGTCACATCTCAATAAATTAGTAAATCACTAACGTATTCTTATAGGAGTGCTTTATGCAAGTGAACTAGGCCATCATGTTTAGTGGAGTTTCTCTAACATTTGCAAGAAAGCTACGCTGACCAAACTAACTAGCAATACTATTATAAATAGCTTTAGGAATAGTGGTTTTCCCTATACCTCCGGCTCTCCATATTCCTATCATTTGAACATCCTCCCAGCCCGTATTTAAACAACAATTCACCTTTTCTACTCGGCAATTTACATCGACAGGATACTTTGCAACATTCAATGGTAATCGTCCAACCATAGTTGAGATCTCTTTGATGATGCTCTCGATGAACTTGGTCTCTCCAAAACAAAGTAGCAAAAGATACGTGAATTAATGTCAATGTATAATCCATTGAACTTACTACAACTAGCACAAAGTAAACAATCACTCTGTAACAGTCCAAAACGTTACTCTAACACACTAATCGATGCCATCATGTATCGATTAGCTATATGCCCTAAAGCAACTATGTAATAATTACATGTTAAGGATTTAAGATGCATTATTTTATTTAATGGCAAGGAAATATGGATTTATTGTCCCATTTATATGAATTGAGTCCATAAGATTAGTTGTGACTAAACCTATTCTTAAGGTATTAAGAATATGTATGACAGGTTTACAGTTAGACTGAATGTGAGACACCATGCATGTCACATGCTACACGTGTCATTACCAATTATGTTTTTCCTTTTATTAATAGCATGCAGAAGCACCATAAAATCCATAACAACATACCATACAAGAATACACGAGTTAATAATTAGACATTTGTCTCATTATGCCAACTTCATATTTACAAACCCGAAATATTATTCCATACATCATAAAAAGCATAAAAGACCTGGAAGGGGTTAGGGTCGCTTGTCTCCATCATTACTCTTGCCCAAAAACCTGCCTATACAAAAGACAAACCACCTACTACGAGTCGACAACATCACCCAACGATTCATTGCCTTCACCGTCAAAGCCTTTCAATGGTCTAATCAAATTGCTCTCAATATTCAAGTACCAAGCAAGAAAACGGTGAGGGATCCACTGTAGGAGTCTCTCGTCAACCCATATAGTAGACGTATACTTAGTATAATAGGCATCCAATTTATGTATAGACATGACCTCATAATCACACTTGTGATGCATGGCACTCCAAAAAGCATAGGGGGTGAGTTGTTCATCCCACATTTCTGAAAAAAATAAAGGAGTGAACCAAAGTCTAGTAAGTGAAATTTCTAGATTTAAGTTAGTAAATCATCTTACCACTCAAACCAGCATAATAATTACAAGCATTCGAAACAACACAATAGTGCAAGAGCATACACCTTATCTACTATTGTAAATGTCTCACACGAATGCATGGTAAATCCTACCACTTATGACATGTAATTTCTTAATGCATCAATATCATTTGATGCCTTATCAATATGCAAGTATGTATGTTCACGAGCATGCATCATGCTTATCATCATTCCTCCTCCTGGAACACTCCCTAGGGCATCCTGATCATACAGCGGGCCATCTCGACTCCAAGGCATCCCGCACCATCTGCCCACTGGGCATCCCAATCACACAACAAGACATCTTGACTCCTAAGGCATCTCAAAAACTTCCCGGGGCATCCTAATCCCACAGAAGGGCGTCCCAACTTGGGGACATCGTCACAAACTACTATATGGGTGACAATATCATGTCATACTTCATCTTTAGTCATATGATGCCATGCACATATTATTAATACTGCGTGATTTCATGTGCATTAAGAATGGGTTCAATATACGTTCCAATAGTCGGCATCCATTTCATAGCACCTTTCACATAAATACCTCTTTTTAATTTCTTATGCAAATATATATATATATATATAACATGTTCAGCACATAATTCTGAATAGTAAATAATGGTTCTGGACAGATGAGTCTGAAGCATAAGGAAGTGTTTATGAATAGAAAGTTTGAACATATGAATAGACACAGAAGTGAGTCTGGACGTATGTCAGAACATACAAATGAGTAGACTCGGGTCTGAAGTTTGGGCTTGAATCTAAACATCCAAGTGTATATATCCAAGCTCAAAACATAAATATTCTCAGGTTCCGAAAGTAATATATTTTTTGAGGTTTAGAACATAAATATACTTATGTTCATAAAGTAATATTTTGAGATTCATAATGTTAATACACTTGGATACATAAAGGAATGTTTTAAGATTCAAAATGTAAATGTATAGAAGTTCGAAAAAAAAATTATTTTATTAATTAGAACATAAACATACTGAAGCTCAGAAAGTATTATTTTCGGGTTTTAAAACGTAAAGGGTACGGAACATAAACAAACTTAGTTTTGAAAATACTATTTTCTAGTTCAAAATGTAAATATACTGAGATATGGAAAATAATATTTTAAGGTTGATAAAGTAACCTTTTCACTCATCTCGAAAGCCACTTCGGATTAAGAATATAAATCACCTTTAAACAAAACAAACACAACTGAAATTAACAAACCTTGATTTTCAAAAACAATAAAATCTATTGGTAGAGGGGAAATCCACAATTTATCCGAACCAAAAAATCAACATAAAATCTTGATATCTAAGAGTGAGACCTTTGTTTTTATTCTGTGTAAACTTGAAATCGAACGTTTGAAGAAAGTCAAAGGTCTTTGATGTTAAGAGAGTGGGGACACTCTTCGAGAATTCCTTCTCCATATTTAATAGCACAACCATGGCAAGGATGAAGGAGTGAGGTAATCGGCAAGAAGCAAATAAATGTTCATAGGTTTAATCATTAGATCAAATGTAGGGAGAGGTAAGTGGTCCAATGGGAATGCTTCATGTGGCCCTAAATTAGAGAAGCCATCATGAGCTATGAAACTTGGGGAAGAAGAGAAGTTCTATCAACCAAGTAAAATAGTAACTCTTCGAGTGCATTAAATGAAGTGGAGATTCTCACTTCGAAGCTTGAAGACTCACTTATTCCATCAAGATAATACTTAAGAGTTATTAAGGAGGAGGAATAAATATAATTGCTTTAAAATTATTAGGCCTACAAGTAGAAGGGTTTGTGTGTTTCAATAGAAATGCTTCGAGTGGCTGTCGATATATAGTTAGGGTGTAGATGGTTTAATAGGATTGGCTACAAGAAGATATCTTAGAAGAACTCCTTCTTGGCCAAGTAAAAGGATGAGTCATAGGGCATTAAATGGCTAAGGACACAATTAGTGATGTAAGGTATGACTTCAAAACTAATCTAGACTCAATGTCACAAGAGAATGCGGTTAAAGATGATTGGTGGAAAAATGAAGAGAGGGAGAGCTACTTGTTGGCCAAGTAAAGATGAATTGGTTAAGGTTAAAGGAGATGATGTACTAAATGATATCAATACTAAGCTTGGTTCAATGTCTTTAGGAACATGTGGGTTAATATTATTAGTAGAAAATGAGGAGAGATGTGTGCAATTTAGAGAATGGCTAACGACTCAACCATGAGCTTAAAAATATATATCTAGTCAAGTTATCGAGACGTTTATTTAGTCTATACATAAACAAGGAAACCAAGTCCATTTGAAACATTGATAAATCTGAAAATATTTTGAATCCACTAAAATAATTAACAAAAGATATATACCAATGGGAAAATCTTAACTCAATAAAATTTTAATGTTTGAAAATTATTTGATATGTATTTTGAAGCGTATCAATCCCCACTAACAGTTACTATACTAATTATATATGCTAAATATCTTGAACTATAAAGAAAATTTCGGACGTCACACTAAATCTTTAAACAGTCCTGGGTCGATGGATCATTAAGACGATATGGATGATCCTGTTGAGATCGATGTGTTCTCAAGCTTCGCCATTGAGTATTGGATACCTTAGGGAACGATGAGTCACAAATCATTGGATATTGTGATATCCAAGTTAGAACACAGGTGTGTTAGAGCTAGTATTAGCACCTAGAGGGGGGTGAATAGGTGTTTATCGCTATTTCAACAATTCAAATCAAATAAGATATGAATAATTTAAAATCAACGATTGAAGCAAATGAAAGCAATTAACAATATAAAGGATTAGGGATAGAGAATCAAGACTCCAGATTTATAGTGGTTCGGCTTAGATCAAGCCTACGTCCACTCTCCCGCACTGGACAGCCCTTCCCTTCCGGCCGGATTTCACTAAGAATCAATAAGAGTGATTACAATCTCATGCTCTTGAGTCCACAGTGTAGATTACTCAACTACACTTTCTCAAGGTCTACAATATGATCTCTCTTTTGATTACATGTAACGCTCAAAGAATGATATCGCAAAGTAGTAAAGGAGATTTCAGACTTTGGAATTCTTCTATCCGCACCCTTCAACAACTAGAGCATCTCTCTTATATACTTCTTCATGCCTTCAATACCGTTGGCACCTTCCAAAGAAGTTCTTTCAAACAACCCGTTGGACAGAATCAATTTGAGAGATCTCGAGCTCTTTAAGGTAAGTGTTGATAGCCCATCAATCCTGCTCGCCCATACAATCAGGATCTCGGTTTCCATAAGTAGATCCTTCCAAATATAAGTTGCGAAGTCGTCAAAGAATCTAAACATATTCCATATAAAACTTAGATCGTTTAGTGCTGAATCCAGTATAAAGATATCCATTAGTCGTTAGAATAAAGATCGTATAAGATCAGAATAAACGTCGTCCTGGAAACTGTCCATGTGAGTAGACTTTGAAATATAAGTCTTGAGTCTTGCTAGTTTTCAGACTTTAGTCTTCAGACTTTGTCCTTCAGACTTTGATCTTCAGACTTTGTCCTTCAGACTTTGATCTTCAGAAGAGTCTGTAAGTCTTCAGACTAGACTGATAAACCTGTTTTGTCAACTTCAAAATATCTTAAGGGATTTCATCCAACAAGGTGCTTGTTTCGAATGGGTTCATTGAACATGACATGCATAGAACAAGTAGTAACATGGAAGCTTTTAGCAGGGTCGATGACTAATTGTTTATGCTTTGGCCTAGTGTAAAATCCTTAGACCTAAGGCACGATGCCGACTTGTATGTTGGATGGTAGTGGTTCACAAGTATGCATATTGACAATTTGTTGAATCGTCTTTATTCTTGATAGTCATAGTTTGTTCACATACAAAGCACATGCGTGTACATTATGGAATTTGTCTTCTTATTATATATATAAATATACAAGATAGAAGATCAATGTCCTATGCGATCTAATTGAAACTTTGTATTGAAATCCTTGTTCGGGGTTATAACCAAGAATGAATGGTTCATGTCTCGAAGAAATACATGTTAATTAGATTTGAGCATATGATCAAATTGGTGGCTTGACAAATAATTCCGTAGCCTTTGTTTGATTCAGGCATGGAGAGACAAAAAGATTGAATTACATAGTCGCCAAAGCTAACAAGTTCATTATGTTTTTGAAATATTCATACTGTCTGGGTAGTCATGACATATTGCTAGATGTCATTCATGATTTGTAAAAACTGGAGATTGATCGAGACTATCGGTTCTCTTGATTGAACTTATGTATTAGTATAAGTCTTACCCCTAGCTCAGTGATGAACCTGGGGATATCACACACCATAACCAATTTTGAATTACGTTTGACTGAGAGAGACAATATTGCAAATGTGCTTGTGATTGAGGTAATCAAATTGAGTTGGACTAAAAATCTAAGTTCTGAAAGGAGTTTCAGACTTTTCGACCATATTAAAGATCTGAAAGGGGTTTCAGACTTTAGACTGAATTAAATATTTGAAGCAGGTTTAGATTCAATGGCCAAATTAAATATCTAAAGTGAGTCCTCAAAATCAATGGCCGCATTAATGATCTGAAGTGAGTTTAGAATCAATGGCCGTGTTAATAATTTGAAGTGAGTTCAAATTAACAGCTAAATTAGACATCTGAAACGATTTCAGACTTAATGGCTAAATTAAAGATTTGAAACAGTTTCAAAATCAATGGGTAGTTTAATAATCTGAAATGATTTTAGATTCAAATGACCAAATTAATGTTTTGAAACGGTTTTAAACTTAATAGTCAAGTTAAAGTTTTGTAACGTTTATGAAGTTAATGCTCATAATAAAGTTTTGTAACAATTATAAGATTAGTGCTTGGAATAATACTCTATAATAATTACAAAATTAATGCCTATGTTAATGCTCTAGACAGTTTTAGAACTTACATCCAGATTCAAAGTTTGAAGCGAGTTTGGACATTACGGACGAAGTATTGCTCTGAAACGATATCAAAGTTAACGAGCCGAATTAATGTGATCTGAAACTACTTATAAAAAGGCGAGTAAGAGAGAGGATCAAGGGATGATTGACGAGAGAGTGATGATTGTAATCAATCAGGTGAGTGACACACAAAAACGACAGTCGTGCAGGAGTACCATTTTCTCTCGACAATGTAGAGTTTCCTTCTCTCGACAATGCAGAGTTTTCTTCTACCTGTGGGTAGTTTTCCAAACCCTAAATCCTCAAGTTTCAACCTTGGCTTTCCCAAATCTGATTTCCTCTTCCATAAACTTGTAATTCCTTTCCGAGCTTCGAATTTCACTATTCGGCAGAACTTTCTTTCGCATCTTACTGAGCTCCGTATTCCGCCCATGGTCGCTTTCTTTTCACCTTCACTCCAAATTACCCCTCTCTACCAACACACTATCTCCGATTCTTGCTTTCCCCATCTTTACCAAGTCACCGAAGGAGATTGCCCCTTTCTGACGATGCCTTCTCCATCTCTCGCCTTTCCAGTGGTCGTGCATGTTCTGGATTTCTTCATCAGAGGTCTTCGCTGTTCTGAACAGAGGTGATTTTCTTCACTTTTTGCGATACCTTGTAGCTTTCCATCACTTCATTCTTGCTTCTGAAGAAATAGAGCTTGTTCGGAGCTGGGTACTTGGTCTTGTGCTGCTGCTTCCTGTTCCCTTAGAGAATTGTAGAGTGATGGCGTCGGGTGGGTCGGAGGAATCACTTTGCGTATGGCTGCTCTGTGTCGGCGTTTGGGGCGTCTTTGTTCTCGCACAAGCGGTAGAGATATGGGAGGAAGCTCCATCGCCCGAAAAACTAGAGGAATGTAGATTGACACTTTTGGGCGGGATCATTACCACATCTAATATAAATTTTCAAGCTTTTCAAAATACTATGAAGAGAGTATGGCGTGCGACTTAGTCGAATTCTCACAGCGAGAAGGTGGTTTGTATATAGCTAAGTTTCACAATGCGGCGGACCACCAACGCATTTCACAAGGCGGTCCTTGGCTTTTTTTACGGCAACTTAGTGATCTTTAAGCCGTGGATGCCTAATACCCCTCTCCATTGCTACGATTTTACTAGTTGTGCATTTTGGGTCCAAGTGTTTGGTTTACCCTTAGAATGGATCACCTGAGCGACTGCGAGGAAGGCTGTGAATCAGCTAGGTGACATATTGGAGGTTAGAGTTGATAGCAAAGAGGGTTCCACCATCAAGATCGGGCGTGTTAGAGTACAACTGAACCTTGCCGCCCCTCTGCATATTGGCAAACTGATTCGTTTAGATGGGCGAATGATATGGCTAGATTTCAGGTATGAGAGACTACCCTACTTTTGTTACTCTTGTGGTAGACTTGGCCACTATGCCACCTATTGTAAGGAAGTCCCTTATGATCTTGTGCACGACGAAGGCAAATGCAGACTGGCTTTTGGTCAGTGGTTAAAAGCAGAGGTTCGCGAATCAAGCCCATATTGGCAAGCATTCTATAACCCTCCAGCAGCTAAGGACCCCAACGAGGAGACCATCCCTAAGACACCACCAGCCTTACTCCAACCTCTTCCCATATTACCACCACCAGACAAGGAACAGGATTTTACCAGGGCACCTCTTGAAGGGAAGCAACCTGCTGTGCAAGAGCTTTCTTCACCTCCTTTGCACTCGCTGCATCAGCAAAGTAAGGCCCTCACGACAGCCTTGATTCCTACACAAGTCAAAGCCAAAGGGATAGTTACTTTTCCTACACCAACAACAGTGGATGGTATAGTCAGTCATACACATCAGATTCCTGCACAAGACATAGAAATGGGCCTCATTACTTATCCAATGGCCACCCAGCAAACCAACAAACTGAAGAGTGCCCGGACTACTACAAGAACAGGACCTGCCAAGAAGCAAAAGCGATACTCCCCTTATGATAAACGGTTTGTTGTAACTGACCAGCTTGATGAAACTCATTTACAGGAAACACCAGTAATGGTGGTTGACGAAGCACTTCAACGGGCGTTGGTGGCTGGCCCTAAACAGCCACCAAAACACAAATGAAGCTATTATGTTGGGAACCTGTCGGGGTTGGGCAATCCCTCGACAGTCCAAACACTAAAGGCCTTGTCGGCCAAAGAGCAGCCCGACCTTTTGTTTTTGATGGAAACTAAGAATCAGGAGTCTGTTTTGAATCGTTTGCAGCGAAGGTTAAAATATAGTAGATCCTTCGTGCAAAATTCAGTCGGCATAGCAGGCGGCATGTCGGTTTTTTGGAATGCCACTATCTCTTTAGACATAGTAGGCTCTTCGGAGGATTATGTTGATATGATTTGCAGGGATCACAGTGATGACTGCTTTATGCGAATTACCTGTCTGCACGCACCTTTCTCTTATCACAATCGTTAGCTGTTATGGGACACTCTTCGAAGAATAAGTGCTTTCAACACACTTCCTTGGCTCTGCGCTGGGGATTTCAATGAAATTCTTCATCCATGGGAAAAGGTAGGCAAGCGATCTCCTCTCAAGTCTCGGCTAACATCATTTCGATCTGTTGTGAATGACTGCGCATTAATGGAAGTATATAGCAAGGGCTGTGCATATACATGGACAAATAACCGTGAAGGGGCTGATATTGTTAAGGAACGGTTAGATAGGGCCCTATGTTCCATGGAGTGGCGACTCATATATCCAGAGGTGGAGGTGTATGCATTACCGGCACTGGGATCTGATCATAGCCCATTACTTATTTCAACAGTGACCGCCAAAAAAAGTCGCCAACGCGCCTTCATTTATGAGGCTTTTTGGAACGAAGACCAGGACTATAGCCATGTTGTCTCTGAAACATGGACTTCCGACCAGGTAAGATCTTCAAATCTTTCAACGAAATTGCAACGATTGAGTGTCGCTCTACGGAAATGGAGCAGATCCAAGTTTGGAAACGGACAGCTGAGGGTAAATGCTTTACAACAATCCTTGCAGACACTGACCAATCGACCTTACAGTTCCATTGTTGACAAAGAGGAGGCCTCTCAAATCCAAGATGAGATCCGGTGTATTTGGCAGCGCGAAGAGCAATTTTGGGCTATGAGGTCCCGAATTAATTGGTTGCGTTGGGGAGACAGGAACAGTAAGTTCTTTCACGCTACTACTATCCAACGGCGGCAGAGGAATAGGATTGGCATGATTCGGAATGAAAGTAATGAATGGGTGCGGGATGTAACAGCAATCAAGGAGTTGACGTCGACTTTCTTTGCACAGTTATACACAACTGTGGGCTACCGTGACTATGGCCCGGTTCTAGCTCAATGTCATCCAATTGTCACGGCACCTATGAATGAACACTTACTGGCTCCAGTCACACTTGATGAGGTACGCCAAGCTACTTTCCACTTGGGTGCCACGAAAGCTCCAGGTCCTGATGGCTTCAACGGTCTATTCTACCAGACCCATTGGCATACTGTACAGCAAGATTTATTTAGCCTAGTCGCTGATTTTTTCCGAACCGCCAAGCTGCCTAGCAATCTAAACAAGACCGTCATAGCTCTGATTCCCAAGGTACACCATCCTGAAAGCCTTGATCAATTTCGTCCGATCAGTTTGTGTAATTATGCATATAAAATTGTTGCTAAGGTTATGGCTAATCGCCTAAAACCTTGGCTAGAGGAGCTGATCTCAACAGAACAGGCTGCCTTTGTGAGCGGACGTTAGATACAGGATAACGCTCTTATCGTTCACGAGGTTCTACATCACTTCAGGACGAGAAATAGGAAGCGACATTTCATCGCCCTCCTCAAGACTGACATGCAAAAGGCATATGATAAGGTTGAATGGGATTTTCTCCAAGCCTACCTTATTCGTCTAGGGTTCCATCCTTGGTGGGTTCAAATGGTAATGCAATGTATCACCACGACGACTTTGAGTGTTCGCCTAAATGGGGAGCTTCTACCTGACTTTACTCCGTCACGAGGACTCAGACAAGGAGACCTTCTCTCTCCATATCTTTTCATTTTAATGGCAAATGCTCTGTCCACCCTCATTCACAATGCACTTACCATGGGACTTCTACACGGCATTAAACTTACCAGGTCATGTCCAACTCTTTCTCATCTTTTCTTCGCTGATGATTCAGTTTTCTTCCTGAATGGTACACTAACGGAATGTCAGAACTTAGCAAATATATTGAACCAATACTGCCTGGCCACGGGACAAATGATAAACAGAAACAAGTCTGGACTTTACTTTAGTAAATCTTGTCCAATGAGCCTTCAAAGTAATATGGCAGCTGAATTGAGGGTACCAGTGCTGACTAGTTATGGGAAATATCTAGGCGTTCCATCTGATTGGGGCCGCTCTAAAACAGAACTTTTTGGTTGGATATTAGGACGAATCAGTGCCAAAATGGAGGGTTGGAAAGAATTGTTACTTTCGAAAGGTGGAAAGGAGATCCTGCTCAAGTCTGTAGTTCAGGCCATTCCCCAATATGCCATGTCGATCTTTCAGCTTCCTATGTCTCTTTGTCGGGTGATTGAGAAGAGGATTGCCAACTTCTAGTGGCGTAATGATAAGAATAGAGTCGGTGTGCATTGGAAGAATTGGGACTTACTCAAAACTAGTAAGAATTCTGGTGGCTTAGGCTTTCGGGATCTCATAGCTTTTAACAAGGCCTTGCTTGGCAAGCAAGCATGGAGATTACTTCAGCAACCTAATTCGCTATGGGGTCGACTCCTAAAGGGGTTATATTTTCATTCCAAGGACTTTCAATCAGCCGAACAAGGCTCGCGCCCCTCCTGGGGTTGGCGAAGCCTTATTACTGGGCGGGATGCCATATTACCAAATCTTAGATGGTCTGTGGGAGATGGACGGTTGATTAATATCAGGGAGCATCGCTGGTTACCAAGGGGCACACTCGGAGGACCAGCAGCTCGAGAAGAGCCTACGATGGTGGCTGATCTTATCGACCCTATCCACCATTCCTGGAAATCTCTTCTCATAACGGAGATGTTTGATGCTCCTATTGTAGAAGAAATACTGAAGATCCCAATCCGACCCCTTCATACAACTGATCAGCTCATTTGGACAGAGACATCGACAGGGCATTACACGGTTAAAAGCAATTATAATGCTTTGGTGAAGCCGGCGAGCAAACCATCTGGTAATAAGGCCTCTACTTCATACCAAGCTCCCACAGCACTATGGCGAAAAATATGGGACATGCACACCACACCAAAAATTCGAATCTTTCTCTGGACAGCCTGTCAAAACACCCTAGCTACTAAAGCCAACTTATATCACAGACATATTCTCTCCAGCCCTCTGTGTACTCTATGCAATCAGAACAAGCCGGAGATAGTGGAACACATCTTTTTCTACTGTTCGTGGACTGCAGGCGTATGGAAACACCCCAAACTAGACATATTGATCCAGCCAAATACAATACATCGCCTAGATCAATGGATAAGTGACATAGTAAGAGATCAGAACCTCACACCTGGTTTGACGACCATTGCTCATGTTTTATGGCAAATGTGGCGTCTGCGCAACAACAGCATTTTCCGTGGCCTTCGCCCTGATCCCCATCAGGCTGTGGAAGACGCCTTGGCACAGACTCGCATATCCCACCTCTCGGATTAGCGGCGTTCCCATACAGCAGGCTTGCGCACAGGGTCTTCGGTCATCCCATCAGCAAATCTTTGGCAACCACCGGATCCGGGATTTCTCAAGTGCAACATTGATGGATCCTTCCACCCTGGGAGTAGAGAGGGCACAATGGCCTGCATCAGTCGAGATCACAGGGGCCTCCTAACAGATGTATATACCAGCAGATTTCCCGCAGCTTCTGCTTTTCAATCTGAAATTCAGGCGCTCACCTTAACCCTTCAACGTCTGCAGCAACAGGGCCTTCACACAGCCAATATCGTGATCGAATCCGACTGTCTGCAGTTGATTGATGTTCTTCTAGCACGGAAGGAGCCACCTTGGGAGGAACGGCCGTTGTTTGCTGAACTTCGCTCACTGTTGCCCCTTTACCCTAACCTACAGCTGAGACATTGTTACAGACAGGCGAATGCAGTAGCCGACTGGGCTGCTAAAGCCCATGGACGACTGGACCTGGCCCGAAACTGGAATGTCTTTCCTCCTTCTTTTTTGCAAACTTTGATAGCGGCTGATGTTTTCTCTTCGGCAGCTCTTGGGTCTTCACGTTGTAATATTTACCCTACTTAAATATCACTTTCAGCTTCTGACCAAAAAAAAAAAAAAAAGTGAGTGACACACGAAAGCAATTGCTAGCACAATTGTAGTGGTGATCTCTCTCAATTTCTCTCCACCATTCGACATGAGATTGGTACTATGTTTGAACTAGAGATCCAACATTTATGGAGCTGGAACTAAAGAACATCAGTCACTGCATTACGAGGAGGTCAGATGTTCATGCTCTAGATATGAAGAACATCAAATCGGAATACTTCAACAACGCTACAAGGAGATCAGACGTTCGTGGTCAAAATCTGAAGAACGTCAGAACCAACGCTGCGAGGATATCAAACGTACGTGGTCGGAATCTAAAAAAGGTCATAACCAAACTTTTTGAGCACAAACAATGTCAAAGTGATATGTATACGGGTGTTTTTACTTCCGCTGCAAATGATTTTATTTTATTTTATTTTATTTTATCTATGAATGTGTTCTTGTTTTTGAAACAAAATCCCAACGGTATCAACAGAGTAGAGAATTCCAAATTCTTTCATTGTAATTACCCATGGACAAAATGCCAGCCGGGCAAAGTGGTGGCTTCAATTAGGGCTTGCCTCCATTTCCTCACCTTCTCTAAATGCTTTCCCAATTTCTCCCCGTGCCTGGCCAATGTCTTGCCACAACTCTCTCTGCCCTCAAAGCTCCCACAGCTCTACTCCGTAGAACACGGGCAAAACCAGCAGTCGCTTGAGCCTCTTACACTCCATTACCTTCACCAGCTCGTCCAAGCACCACCTAGATGGAGCGTCGTTCTTGGAGAAGTCGAGCATGGCTATCCGTGACTCCTCCAAGGCCTCCATAAGAGCCGGCAAGATATCGTTCCCAGGCCTCAAGTCGTTGCTGTTGATGTAGGCGTTGATGCCACTGTGAAGCAGAGAACTGTGGAGGTGAGGGAGGAAGCTGTGATGGACGAAGAAGAAGAAGAAGAAGAAGAAGAAGAAGAAGAAGAAGACGTGGGAAGATGGAATGTGAACTTAGTTTGGATTGATGTCGAGCATTGATGGATGTTTCATCGCAATGAGAGGCTTCGTCTGGACCTCATTGTCGCGGATCAACTCAAGAAAAACGCGCGAAGTTGGTCCAGAGATTGATGCTGATTGACACTGATAGACATCCAACGTCGCACCGAGTCGAGACGGAGTGAAATTCGAACGGTCTGTTTCTTTTTTCTTTTCTTTTTCTTTTAATTTTCCACAAATGGACGAGAAGCTTTCCATTCATTTTAAAGCGTTTGTTTTGTGGCTTAACGAAAACCGAAAAGTAACTCTTTTTTTTTTTTCCAAAATTTAAAATAATTCCAATCATATAATGGAATTAGATGTGAATTACATTTGAAATAAGTATATTCTTGAAAATTTCGAGCATTTAAAAAAAAAAAGTCAAATTTCGTTTGCCATGACATTTGAAATAAAAAGTAAAAAACCAATCCAAAATTACGCACCAAAACTAGCAATGTACCGACTGGGTTCTACTAAAATAGACAAATTAATTTTCAAGCATTCTTCGTCATATGTAACTATAGCATGGCTATGTCTAATACTTTTCTTCCAAAAGGACTTTCTTAAAATGAAGATAAGGAAAACCAAAAAAAGAAATATATACCCAACAAAAAAAAGAAAAAGAATTTAATCGTGTGTAGAAAGAGATGAATGTTTAATAAAGCAATTAGAAAGAAATTTGAATGACTGTGAGATGAAGAGATTTATAGCCAGTTTTGAGAAGTACCATATTTCGATATTTCACAATATGTCAGTGGATGAATCGGCTGGACCTTCGGCCTCAATGGGCCGAATGGTCGGGTCAACTTGATCAAATCAGGTTGAACCGGATGCTCCGGTTGACCCAAATCCCCATGATCGTTTTTTTCCCCTTAAATTCACGCAGGATGCCTAAATTGTATTGAAATGAATATTGTTTGGCTTAATTTGATCTAAAATGTACAAGTTCACTTTACCGTAAAAAGTCAACCGTCAATTCAAGCTTAATCCCAAGTGTTGATTGCCTCTCCAAAATTTCCTTTTTTGAAGTGATAGAATCAGACTTGAGATTTTCGATCGTTATTGTCCCTAAGTCAAATGCTTAGAAGAAATTTAATCTAAAATTTAATTAGAAATTGATGAAATTCTGATTTTCCACTCGAAAGTCAAAGTATTTAGTTTTGACCGAAGAAGTCAACCCTTGACTATTTTATGAAAGGTGAAGTCTATAAGCCAAATTCTATCAAATTGACACTTGTTCGCGATTTTTACATGTTTTTTCAAATTTTGACTTGATCAAAAAGTCAACATAAAAATTAACTCTTGATTTATTGAGAAATTGGCATCTAATTACCAATAAAATGCAATACTCCTAATTTCTACATCCAATTGAAACACTATGAACACTTGTCTAACTTTTTTTTTTTTTTTGGTTAAGAAACGACTCATATCGCAATATTCACCATTAAGTTTTTGTTTTCGAGTGGTACATCTATAAAAGAATTGATAGACATTGTTCCTTTTTGGCAAACGAAAAATTAGACTAGCCCCTCAGACTCTTAAGGCCAAACGCAAAGAGATGCTCCTGTGCTTAATGAACTCTTCATAACTTTCTATTTATTGTTTGTGGTTAGATAATATGCTCAAGCCACACATGATCCAAATACAATGAACTGAAAGCGGTCGAGTCTTCCATCATAGTTTCGCCATTATCATGTGCTTGAAGCTCAAATTCGACATCTTCTTTCCATCTTCTATTCAGAATACAACACAAAAAGGCATCCTAGGAACTTCTTGTACAAATCCTCTGCAGCCAAGGAAGATATGCAATCAGGAAGCAACAACTGCAACATCTCTCCTCCAGGAAGAAGAACTTGACAATTAGTTTTCGGGCTAAAGTATTGTCATAGATGTAAACTATTAGATATTTTTGTAAAATGGAACCTAATAAGAGGAGTTTTAGTGAGTTAAGTAGATGGTCATAGAGTTTAGCTATAGTTAGCAATAGTGACAAAGACTTTTTTTGTACTTAATTGGTGGAAATATGATAGGTATTGTTGAAGATTTTGTAATTGGATGAAAATGTATCGTAGAAATTTTCATTGTGATCATTGTAATTCTACAAAGAACTAGATTTTTATAAATGGAGAAAATATCCTTTTTGTTTCCTTATAGCCACCTCCACCACATATAGAATCACTTTTTATATGTTTGCTTTTCTTAATTTGCCCATCGATTCAAGATTTTCAGCCTTTCCTAATATATAAATAGTCAGTGCATAAACAAATCATTCAAGGAGAACCCATTACGAACTAGCTCATGATAGAAAGATAAAATCAATTACCTTCAACATTGCATGTGTTGGGCAGAAATTCACTCAGACTCGCAACCAACTGCCCATAGACGACGCAATTGCCCTGACATCTCGGGGATCTCTTGTAGTTGTTGGCTATGCGAAACATCCAACCACAGCAAATTATGTAGTTGCCCGCATGTAGGAAGGTCAGCAAAATTGTTTCCCAACAAATACAAAGCTCTTAAGAAGGGAAAACAGGAACTCTCCAGGAAGTCTACTTCTGATAGATTGCATCCGCGAAGATTTAAAACATGTAGCTTAGGAAATCCTATCTTCGTATGGGGATCACTTGGATTCTCCTCATGCTTTGGAAACTTCACCAATTTTGAACAGCCTTCAAGCGTTAGCCTTTCAAGATTTTGCAACCTGTAAATGCTAGACGGAAGGTTTGCCAGTTTCTTGCAATACCTTAAATCCATTTCCTCTAAAGAGAAAAGATTTTCTATGGACACTGGAAGTTCCTTAATTGAAGTCCCTATTAAATAAAGTCCTCGTAAGCCTTCCATTTTAGTTGGAATATTAGGGAAGCTTTGCAATTTTGAGCAAAAATTAAGATTGAGAAGTTGAAGATCCTTGGATTGGAGCACACTAGGGAAATGATGAAGTTTAGAGCACCCACTTAAATTCAACAATCGTAACTTGTCATGATGCGCAAGTGATTTGTGGGCATGCTCCAAGTTTTTGCACCCATGGAGATCTAATTCCTCTAGATTTGGAGTACAATTGAGGTCCGGCATATAAACCAACGACTGGCAGTCACTATAGTTGATGAACTTCAGTTTTTTAAAGTCCTACAAAAAACAATTCAGACGAGAAAAAAGTGCTGAGATAAATATTTAATTCAAAATCTGGCTCTAACTTTCAGTAAAAAGATAGTGGTATGTCCATATACTGGAAATTTATATACAAAAATTTTCACCCATCATAATTCATAAGCGTTATCACAAAACATTGATGAAGTGGTCCCTTCTATTTGTCCACGGGCAAATAAATTTTCCTTATAGTTTTCTTAAACATATTACATAAGGATGATTTTTCTGTTCCGTAGTGCAAAAATAGGAACATTGTTCCATGCTGGTAAAAGGTGAAAGATATTGGTAACTGTCGTATTCCATAGCTAACAAATTTTTGACTGAAAACTCGTTTAGTAAGTAACGCATTGGTAAATACACTTTTAAGAAAGTACTTACTAGATAGTTTTATATTCCTAACTATTTCAATAATTGACCAATATTTTCTATGTAGCTTACCAATGAATTAAAGTTACTAAATTTTATAGAAAACTAAGAAGATGCCTTTGCTTTGCATGGATCTAAGACTATTTTTGTGATATTGTTCTAAATGTTAATATCGATGTGAATTTTCCAAAAGAGAAATAAGATATATGCATAAACTAATTACGAAATAAATATCCACATCAATCAAATTCACTGCTAGAGCTTAAGATTATCTAAAGCTGATCCAAATCTCATCATGTAGGTTTATCCTCTGATTTAAAAAAGGTATGACTTACAATTGCGATATATATTGAATATTATAAGCAAATGTTGTACTTCGAGCACGTAGAATAAGCTGAATCAATATTATAAGGTATGACATACAGTTGCGATATTTATTGAATATTATAAGTAAATGCAATACTTCGATATTTATTGAAAAGGAAAGCATAAACTATGAATGTAAATCCCACTCTCTAATTTTTTTTGTACTTAATTATAAATGAAGCATTTAAAAAAAAAAAAAAAAAATTCTAACATGAGATAGAGCCAGTCAATCATTAATAGATTGTCCATTCTCTTCAAATGAGTTAGATTTCATTTTAGCATTCTCATGTTTGAGCTAGTACATTACTTGAAGCTTAACAAGAGAAGGAGATTTACCTATTACCATCCAAAGAGTTAAGATACCGTGGTTTCTCAATTTTCTGATAGGAAGGGTCTATAAAAAATTTAGAATATTTTTAACTATATATCAAGAACCTACAAATGAAATGAAATGATTCATGTTATATCTTAAGCACATTCAGCATTCAAATGTTAAATTATATACTGATAAGTTTTTGTTTCAATTTTCAGCTCAAAGTCATGATGGTTTGAGCTCACTGTCATCATTTTCCATATATTTACGGAATAATGCTTTTCGCCCATTTACTCTTACTACTTTTTTAATTGATTGCTTGTACATTTAATTTTTCAAAACAAGTCCTTCTACGCACATAAATTATCTAATCAAATCTCTCCAGTACCAGCTCTGGCCAAATTTAGCTGACATGGTCATGTGATGACTCGTTAATGTAATGTGGATTAAAAATCCCCCATATGTGGGCACTCATAGAAGCTTAAAGCAAAAGGTGGTCAAACAAGTTATGGCATCTCCCACCCATTCACTATCCACAGTGGGTGTCTAGTGGGCAATATTCAATTTATGCACAATTCGGCGTCCCCCATGGCCACCTCAGCTAAATTTGGCCGAATTTGATGTCAGAGTGACTTGATTAGATAATTTGTGCAAGTAGAATGACTTAACTAGAAAAAAAAATGGAATTGATTAGAAATATAGTTAAACTACAAGGATGAAAAATGAAATCTTTCCTATTTTTTTTTTAAAATATAACAAAAAAGTTGTTACTTGAAGGCCAAGTATTACCCATTGGGCACACAGCCCAGTGGTAAGGGATTCAATGGGGTGGGGAAATTTAATTTCAGGTATGGAGTTCGACTCCCACACTTTACAAAGATGTAGAGCAAAAGTCCAAAAGAGATGAGAGTTATGGTAGGACAGACCAAAAAAAAAAAAAAAAAAAAAACGGCTTAGTATTTACAACTGGAAGAATTTAACTGCATTGGGTATGTGTGCTAGAGTGACAGTTACATTTAATGCTACAAAAGGAATAAAGAATATAGTAATTATAGACGTTTTCATAAGGACGACAACAAACATCATCAGATTTAATAGATTTAGTAATAAGTAACGAAAAAAGGACCAAGTGAATGCGCACCTGAAATTGTTCCGGCACTTTAATCTTGCAATTCCGCAGATCAAGTCCAACCAAATTCTTTGGACCCTTGCTAAATTCTAGAACCGAGGGACAATTAGGCCATTGAAACCACATTAATGCCATAGGAAGGTGGATGGGATCTGGGGAAGAATTGTCTACATTAAGCAGGATGAGCAACCTCAACTTCATCATTTTCTTGAAAGCTTCAGGGCCAAAATATGTCTCTTCTAACTTTGGTAGCTCCAAAACTATGGCTTTTGCATCCTTTGTTCCCTGCATATTTATTCAATTATGTTCGAGTGACTTTGTAACTATAGGAAACAAAGTCAAATATAAGAATACAATATGAATTCTTATACACTAAGAAGCCTTACCTCATCTCTTGATAGAACATTGAAAACATCATCTTTAAGCCATAATCTACTGCGTTTTCCGGGATCATCATGACATTCTTCTAGTATGATATCCATGCCCATTGACTGTATTAAGTCATGCATTTGTAAAGTCTCATCCTCTTCACTAATCAAGGAGTGCTCAATGAGAATTGGTACTCCAATAGTTGTGTCAAAGCCACAACTATCGAGAACTTTCTTAATGTACTTTGTACTCCGGCCCTTGAAGAAACAAGCAATGTCGAGAAAAATCTCCTTTGTAGAGCGATCTAATCCATCATAACTTACCCTTAACACATTATTGATTTTTTCGTGAGGACTTTTGGCAAGTTTTTCAAGGGTACTTTGCCATTCGGGTTCTCCTCTACCACACAAGAAAGAACCCAACACCTCAAGAGCCAAAGGAAGGCCTCTAGCATAATGTAAAACCTTATCAACCATTATGCTGCTTATTTCTATTCTTGGATTTCCTAGAAAAGCATGCTTTTTAAAAAGTTCAAGAGCTTCATCATCCTTGAGAACTTTAATTTCATATGTCTGATCCGAATCAACCCCATGAGAAATTAGCACATGCTTATTTCTTGTCGTGACAATTATCCTACTTCCTTTACCAAACCACTCAAGATTTCCGGCTAAAGCATTTAACTGGCATGAATCATCGACATCATCAAGTATGATGAGAACTCTCTTATTAGATAGTCTATCTTGAATCAACTGACTTCCTCTATCAATGCCGAAGTTTGTTGCTTTATTCTTCCCCAGTAATACCTGCAATAGCAATTGTTCTTGCAAATGAACCAAGCCATTGGTATTTTTGGAATTTTCTCTGACACGTTCTAGGAAACAAGAACCTTGAAACTCTCTAAATATAGTATTATAAATGGCTTTAGCAATGGTGGTCTTCCCTACACCTCCTTGTCCCCATAATCCTACCATAAGAACATCATCTCTGGACTGTAATTTTAACATTTTCTTAATCTCTTCTGCTTGGGAATCTATCCCAACCGGATACTTGGCTACAACTAATGGAGTTCGATCAAGTTGAGTTAATGTCTCCTCTACGATCTGTTGTATGAGGTCCGCTTCAGATCTGACAAGGGAAAATTAGTTGAAACTGGTTTTAGAGCAATCCAAAGAAATGAATAAGTACTCAAATAATTATTCATGATGAACGCATGTGATGTTATCGTGACCTTAGAGTCATCTAAGGTATTAGAATAAATTTTCCAAATTGATTATTTTTATGGGATCAACTTTGGAGTGGAGGCTGCTTGAAGTAGATGTTAGGGCAGTTTATTGGTTATTCAGATTTAACTTTAAATCGGTCATAGATATCTCAAAATCAAAGTCAATGGATTAAGTATCGTGTTCCGAACTTGAAATCTTAGACATAACTATGCTAAATCTCCAAAAGACTAGAGAATCAAGAAAAAGAATGAGAGGCGCGTGCAATAATATACATATAAGGGTAATACACGAGGGACTGGTGCCACTATTTCATCTCCTACTGATAGTCCTGTGATTGCAGATATAATGGATCAAAGATGGAGATGGATCAGTTGATACCGGGAATACAAGCCCTTCTAGCACGTGGACCAGTCTGGTTCCAAGCCCATTTGATGGCTCTCGATGATCTTTGTTTGGGGAATTCATTAACATTGAGAATTAATTCTTTAAACATGGATGGAATGAACCCACAGGTCAATATTTGGTGTGTCACACTAGGATAATAGACGGATTGGTCAACACCAAAAATCCTCGAGTAAGGAAGTTTTCTAGGATAACAGAATTGTTTGAAGAAGGTTCACACAACTGCAGACAATTCCACAAGCGAGAAGTGAATCCCCTAGAATTAACATGGCCTAGGAGTTCGACTATGGCGGATCTATTGGAGCATCTAGCGCAATTAGTGCATCTCAGGTCCAATAGAGGGGATGAAAAACAACCTTATGTTGGAGAACCGTCCTCATCCTCTAGGCTTGAAAGATCGCAATCCGTTAGGGAATTTAGGTTTTTCAAACCTCTTAATGTACTGCAGAATACTGTACATGAAGTCAAACGGGGGAAGAGGTTGCATCTCAAAGATCTGTAAACTCAAGAACTTCAGAAAGAAGAATCATAGGATATGAGCTAGTTAATCTGCCTATCTATGAAGAAGTGGTTACATTGTTCAAGAGAGGATGGCGTCCAACTGATAATTGCACTCCTAAGGAGAGAAGATCCACATTCTAAGACATATCCCTGAAGTTGTCCAAGCTTTTGAAAATATAGCAAGGCTATAGTACCAAGGAAGCTGGGTTAAGCACATACGTGATTGTGACATTTAAGTTTCCGGGTGTTATTCATACACATTAGGCATATTAACAGACACTGGAGCTTGTACTAGTGTGTGCAAGACCAATGCTTTATTAGATGAACGGTGGGCATGTTTAACTGATCCTATTACATTAAGAAAGGAAGTGGGGAATCAAATGTGATTACTTATGAAGCAATCAATGTTCCTGTCTTTATTGGTGAACAAAGGTTTACCGTTAGATTGATCTTTGCTTTCTCAACACTAGATGAAGATGTCATGCTTGGCAATGCATTCTTAATGAGATAAAAGGAAAATAGGTTTTTCTGGGCAAGATAACACCACGATAACTAGCAGGCGTGACAGTCAAAATTCTTCAAAAATCCTCGGTTAAGACACAAATTTTGAGTTTTATCCAGTGAAACAATCAGAGTTTCGTAGAGATTCTCCACGTGAGCAAGCATTCGGAGCATTAGGACAACATGGTAAATGGAAACATCACTTATTTGGAAACGAAAAATCTTCATTTCCAAATGATACCTTCTAGTATGAAAATGTGTTCCGCCTAGAAGTAGGGAAAATTTGGACTATCCAACTGCCAGGAACGAAATGGAGTAAGTTCCTGCTAAAACTGAAAAATAACTTCAGTGAAGGTCCACTAAAAATTTGTTGTCTAAATGGTATAAAGGCCAGACTTGAGCTAAAAGATACGGGTCCCATCAGTCGAGCTAAAAGCATGATATGTGAAGATTGTTGAGAAAACTTCCCACTATGTTATTAAAAATTGACAAAATCTTCTACAAGTGTTCTATGATTTTGATGATAAAATTTTCAGGTGATACTCTTGGAGAAACTCAATTCAAACTCTGTCTCGATTCAGACTCTATTTTAAACATCATCAGACTCAGAGACTTATTTGTTTGATTAAGATGTTCTGATTGTACTCGTCAAAGACATTGATGCCAATTTGATTTATATGAGGACAACAATAAAGCTTGCATGAGTGTTGTCAAAATGACATACATCTTCAAACCTTACGAGAAGTATTCAAAACTTCATAATTAGTTTGGATTATGTAAAATGCAACGGTTAGTATTGGCTCAGATTTTATCCTTATATATATGATTGTCTATCGATCCTAGAAGCATATATATCAACGTAATCCTTGTCTTTGTAAGGATTCGTGACTCATTTGACAATCATTCGAAGACGAGATGTTCTTTCCT
This sequence comes from Eucalyptus cloeziana, assembly GCA_014182715.1. NCBI lineage: Eukaryota > Viridiplantae > Streptophyta > Magnoliopsida > Myrtales > Myrtaceae > Eucalyptus > Eucalyptus cloeziana. Next base: position 20,048,491 of record CM024641.1, on the reverse strand, counting down.
AACAATTAACTCTATTTATGGAAACCCAACATCTGTTGTATAGGCAATAAAATCAAAGGGAGATTCTAATCTCATAATCCAGATAACAGTAAGATCTTCTCATTTCATTCATGTCCAATGGGTTAATTGGATGAATGATTCTCAAAAGTATTGTCCAACGTTAGCTAGGAAATTGAGGAGTATAAAAGGAGATTGTCGTACTGAAGGAAGAACAAGATCTGAAATCTATAATTCTAAAGTTCAAAGAGAGTCTCAACATTTTCATACTAGTCTCTGTGAGCTAAAATTGTGATTCTTGAGAGGTAGTTGTTTAGAGTGACTGTATAAGATCTAAAGATACGATCAGACATACTTGAGTACAGAATACTCAAACTCTGTAATCTTTGATTGATTCTCTAGTGAAATCTAGCCAATAGATCGTCAGCGTGGGAGAGTGAACATAGGTTTATTATAAGCCGAACCATTATAACTATTGTGCACAATCTTTATCCCTTAATCTCTCTTTAATTTTGTTTGATACTTTTAATTGCAAACTGAAAGATCTTATCACTGCTAAGTCTTTTATCAGATGTACTTCTTTCCTGATATTGGACTTGGTCGTTTTTAAATTCTGCTATGAAGGTGTTCACCCCCTGTAGGTAATAGTTCTAGCCACATCAAAAAGGGTAGAGGAACTTGATCTATCTATTCTCCAAAGGTTTTATTAGAGACAGTTTTAGTATGCAAAGAGAGTGTGAGGAAAGGCATGAATGGTTTCGGACTATAGTGAACTTGACAAGGCAATAAAGCGCGATGGTTTTAGGATTCCTACAGCAGGAGATATTGTAAACAGAATAAGTCTTAAATAGCTTGCAATATTTTCTAAATTCAATTTGAAAGTGGTTTTTGGTAAGGAAATTGGATAATGCTTTCAAGTACTTTAGCAAGTTTTGGGCGGTGCAAATACAAGATGTGATAGTCTCTAGCAAAACTGAAGAGGAGCATTTGAATCACTTAGAACTAGGGAGAGATGTCTTTAAGAAAAAGGCATGAAAGAAGGTAAAATGGTATAAGGAAAAGATTGATTGCTTGGGTATGGAAGTACAAAATGGAAAATTAATATTACAAAACCACATTTCTGAGATGTACTGAGCTTTCCTGACAAACTAGAACATAAAAAACAAGTCCAGAGACACTATATATCTGCTAACTATGCTAGACAATTCATAAGAAATCTTTCTAAATATCTTGGTACGTTACCTATGATATTCTAAGTAAGACACACAAGCAGTTAGAAAGGGAAAAGAGAAGGTAAAGCATTTGCCACCTTTATAATTACTTTTCTGATTCAGATGACTTCGTTTTGGAGAAAGTCATCAATTGAAACTGGGGAGCAGTATAAAAAATTAAATAAAGAAAACCAGATCACTGTTTTAAATATTGGTCTGGTACGTTTAGATGGTATGAACTCTATCATCTAATAAATTAAAAGGAAGTACTTGCTATGAAAAATTGTATAAAATTTTTTTTACATCTTCCTTCCCCCAAAAGGTTTGCGGTGAGAACTGATTCTGAATAGGTCATAAGATTCAAGAATCTGATTTGAAATAGGCTAGGCAAACTAGGCTTCTCGTATCACAAGAATAATTTCATTATTACAATCTTGATATGGAATATATTCCTTCAGATAAAAATGCCTTAGCAGCAGAGTGTTTGAGGCCTGATCTATTCAGGAACAACCATGATAAAAAAACTTAGCATATGTCCCGGATCTAGCTGTGCCCTGATCTAGCATATGCCCCGGCAGGTGAAAATCCCATGTCTGAGCCAGGCACGGTCCATTGGCCGCTCCTCACTCTACCCCAAAACTCAAACCAAAATTCACCCCCCTCTCTCTCTCTCTCCCTGTGCTCCCCTCCGCCTTTGCCACTGCCCCACGGCCGTCATCATCGCATTCCGCCCGCCGTCACATCCCACCACCGTGACGTACCCTCATCGTCCCCTGTCCTAGCCGTTGTGGCGCCTCTCTTTCTCTGTTTTTGTCCCACTATGAACAGAGAAAAGTCTGAGCCGTCGTAGGAGCCTCAAGCAACCATCACCCGAGCTAGCGACGGCCGATCTGATCTCGACACCCCAGATGTGGGAAGGCGAACCGGAATTCTTTGCCTAAAACCGTTTGACACAGAAAGACGAAGAGGGGCTGAGGTGATGCAGCTGGGGTACTGTGGAGATGTGAGCAATCGGGCAGTGGCGTGTCGAGAATCAGCAGTGGCTCGCGAGGACTCACGGCTCGCACATGGTGTTCTACTTCGTGTGATGAGAGTGTGCTCGCGAGGGACGGAGTTAGGGCTAAATTACCCCTAAGTTTATAGGATCCCAAACCTTAGAGAAAATTAAGTATGAAAAGATTTAGACTAATTGAAGTAGCAAAAGAGTTGTCACTCACCTACTTCCAGTAAAATGCCACCCAGACAAACTACCAGCATCAAGAAGAGCTTTCTTCCATCTCTTGACTTTCTCCGGATCCTTCTTGAATTTGTCCCGGTGCTTAGCCATAGCTTGTCCATATCTCTGCTCATTTTTTGGTGTTCTCACTTCTCTGGGATCCACTTTGTAAAACACCGGCAACACAATCAAGTCCATCTTTGCCTTGCACTCCATGATTTTTGCCACCTCTTCCAAACACCACGGCGAGGAAGCATAATCTTCGGAGAAAACGACAATTGCGATCCGCGACTCTTCAATTGCCTTCATAAGCGTGGGTGATATCTCCTCTCCTATCTCCAACTCTTCACTATCGATGAAAGTGTATATTCCTGTCCGATCGAGATCTTTGTATAGATGACTGATGAAGTTGTTGCGGACATCAGTGCCTCTGAAACTCAAAAAGACTTGATAAGTCCTTCTAGACTTGGAAGAAGAAGAAGAAGCCATTAGAATCCCAGCCCAGGGGAGGTTAACAATGAGCAATGAGTTGTCTGAAGATTTGGTACTCTGGTTTAGGTAGTTTGTTCACTTATACACGATGCATTTCTTTATATTCTGTGGGTCAACGAAGAATATTATTAGGTCTTTTCATAATAATATTGGGCGTGTCAAGCGCTTGAAAGTATGGAGGATTTGCGCGTGAAACTTTTCTTCGTTGGTTAGAGATCTGATGGACACAAATCTTTATTTTATCTTGAATTTATTTTTAATTAAATTGCTAATGAATTTGGCTAGTCAAGATAGGATAAATATTTATGATCACAGAGTCTCGTGAGGTCCTGATTGGTGGCCAGCGTTCTGATCGAGACATTGGGGGAAAGAAAGGCTTTTCAAAAAGTGTTGAACGTGTCCTTTGTTTTTACTTTTTTCCGGGACCCTACACCATTAACTTTAGCTCTTTCCTTGGTCACCGACATCGATATCAATAAAAGGGAAAATTTTAAATAAAAACCTGAAGTGTATTTATTTTCTCTAAGGACCTAAAGTGGACCTGATTTCAAATAAGAACATGAAGTAGTCATATTAGTTTTAAAGAATGACATAAAGTGATTATATTTATTTCAAAAAAAAGGCCTAGCCTCATCGGCTCACTGGCGAGCAAAAAATTCTGACCGACTAGGGGTATTTTTGTCAAAACATAATTTAAATTTGGATTAAATCAGATTTTTTTGTCTGAAAATTAGATTAATTAAAAAAAAAAAAAAAACATAGGCGAGAAGGTCTCCTCCCGCCTGTGGCCGCTGCCCCATTGCCGGTGGGGTGGCGGCACTGGTTGATGGGGTCATTGGTGCCTAGGTGAGGGCTGGCAACCCTTGCCAACTAGAGGCGAGGGCTAGCAAGCCCTCGCTAAAGGGGGAGGCCAACGACCCTCTCCCAGATTTGGGCGAGGGTGGCTAAGGCGTGGGTCATTGGTGCTGTACAAAGTGAGGACCCTTGCCCACGCCGAGGTGAGGGCGGGCGACCCTCACCCAAATCTAAGAGGGGGTCGCCACCCTCTCTTGCCTTTGGCAAGGGTTGCCAGGCCTCGCCTAGGTGTCGGCAACCCCGCTGGCCATTGCTACCGCCCCACCAACGATGGGGTAGCGGTCACAGGCGTGAGGGAGCCCTCCCTCCTGATCTCTTTTGTTCCTTTTTTTTTTAATAAAAAAATTAGTTTGTTTTTTATGGAAGAAAAAGACAAAATTGCCCTTATAAATAGTAAGTTAAGGTCATTCTTGATATGACCACTTCATACCCTTATTTGAAAAAATGATTGCACTTTGGGTCTTTATTTGAAATAATGTCCACTTCAAGCTCTTATTTGAGAAAATGATGACACTTCATGTATTTATTTGGAATTTTCCTTTAATAAAATGAAGATAGAGAGATACTTTGCTGTGGCTATATGGCAAATTTGTGAGTGATGATCGATGTACCTCTACATCAGTGACCCAACAACAATCAATCAATTGATTGATTAATTTCTTGTTATTATAGAATTAAAGGTGCCATTTATCTGTTCTCTTCCCGTCTGTAATGTGAAGCATCTTTTCTTTAACACCTCAATAGAATGTGTTATCTATGTTATCAGTTAGGGGTAAGCATTGGTTTAGAGTAGATCCTAGAATGGATCGGATCAATCCTACGTGATTGGTTTTGGTCTTGTTCCAAAATCTACATAATAGATTCCAATTCCGGTAAGGTAAATTCACAATTTTTGGCAATGTCAAATCTACCTCCAACTTGGTAAATTTCGACACATCGAGCAAACTTTTCAGGGATATGCGTTGTTTGACCTCCCTCTCATTCAAAGAATTCAATTCTTCAAATACGTCAATAGCTCTCAACACTCCGCAATAACGTAGTTGAAGATGACATAGTTTTTTCATCTTCCATGGATTATTATTTTTGTTGAATGAGATTTTCCCTTGTTACTTTGACTTTTTATTTTTTTGCTTAAGTAATGGATGAGTTGGACATTTTCCAAATGCTTTATATTTAAGTTTGATTTGTATCATACTTCTCGTGATTTTGTTACTCTACTATGTTAGTGTAATTGTTATTTGTCTTAGTTATAACTTAGGGGATGCTTTATTAAAATTCATTCTTTCAAAAAATGAGGAAAAAAAGGAATTAGTCAGTTCTTGGTAGACTCACGGAATCGGACCAAACTCATAGGATCAGTTTCAAGGTGGGTTCCAAGGTCTACATAATATTTTTCAAGTTCTAAAAATTGAAAACCAATCCTGACAAAATAGGTTTTGGGTTTCAAGTCTAGAACCTATCCGCTTTGAAATCCTTCGCTCCTATTGTTAGCATATAGTCAAGCCCCGCTTGCCACATTGTTGTCAATTGCCAAACGAAAACTCAATTGACATATACTCCATTGCCCACTTGCCACATTGTTGTCAATTGCCAAACGCAAACTCAATTGACATATACTCCATCGGTTCCCCAATAAAGTACTTCGTTGTGGCTTCGGGGATTTGGCATTCGCAATTAATGAGTTTTTGTCTTTCTTTTTATTTTCCTTTCTTTGCATATTATAAAAAACAATTCGTGACTACTTGAAGGATATATCATTATGAGTCTTTTTTTTCTTTTTTCCTTATATTCACATTTTATATTCACATTAAAGTATACAAACCCTTATGCATGTGCTTTTGCATCAAAAGTTGGTCGATCATATTTTTTATTCATTTCTAAAGTGGCCAAAGAAGAGCTGATATATTGACGAAGCCCTTACTTATTTATGTTGACGCCTAAATTTTGGCAATATAGTCATTCATTTATTACATAAAAATTAGGGATCAATCCCGATCCCTAAACAAAAATATTTAATTAAAATTGCATTTAGATGTTTGGAGTATTTTGATTAGTAGTTAATTTAGCCCATACATTTGCAAATTTATTAGACTGGCGACGGTTGGACTTGAATGGGTAGTTATGGACTTAGCCCATGATGAGAGGAAACTTAAACAAGCCCATGAACTAATTATTAGGAGACGAAATTTCACTAAAAAGCCAAACTGAAAAGATATTGAATAATTGGATAATTTTATTTTGATATTATCATGTCACAACTTACATCTCGACAGAAAGAGACATATGTTTAGGGGTATTATCTTAAAGACGGGCCTACAACCCTAGTTTTAGATGTGGGCTCTCCGAGGCCCATATCTCGCGCGACCTTAGATATTCAAATTGACATTATAAGAATTTTCTAATGGAGTCACTACTAATTTGTTAGGATTGGCTAGAAACCAAAAGAAGTATGAGAGTATATCTCATTTCCTATACAACTAGATAAATAGGGTCGGGGACTTGATTACACTTATTTCAAAAACATTGATTTTAAACCTATTCATTAATATATAATGTAATCATATGGGTGCGCAATCATTAAAATAATACTCAGCAATCAAGGAAAGCATTAAATAAATTACAAGGGAAAACAAACATTTAGTGCGAAGAAATAAATAAATGCCCATCCTAACTAGGCTAAAGGGAAACCACAATCATCATATTAAAAATGCACAATCAAGAGCTTTTGTCTCTAAAATCAATCGGAATTCTATGGTAAAGCCCTAAGAGCTTGTTCAATTTTTAGCACAATTCTAATCAATGATTTCTCACAAATTTAAAGAAGAATACCCAAAAAGAGTATTGTTTTTATTAGAGCTTTTTCCAAGGGATTCTAACTTTTGATTTTTTTTTTTTTTTTTTTTTTTTTGGAATTTTAGGGATTTTCTAAGCTTTCTAAATTTTTTAATGAATTTCTAAATTTTCTATTTTTTTAATATTCTGAATTTTCAAAAAAATTAATTTTTCTGATTTGTTAATCTATTTTTATTTCCTGAATTTTCTAATTTTTTTTTAGGATTTTAATACTCTGAAAAATCCCAAATTGGTATACATGTGATAAATTTATTCAAAACAATTTTTTTTATCACAAAAAATCCAAAATTAATATACTATAACAAGTTTATGCTAAATTAATTTTTTTGATCACAAAAAATCCTAAAACTGTACATTCGTAACAAATTTACATTTTATTAACTTCCATCAAATTTTACCATTTAATTTATTGACATGAATGACATATGGTGACATGTTTATGGTGCATGTGAAAATCCTATAGAGTTAATACCACGAAAAATCCTAAATTTGTTATGTGTGTATCGTTAAATTTATCACAAAATCTTGTTAAAATAATACAAGGTATCTCGTTTGAGATTTTCATGATATTTACCCATGGATTTCCATGTGGACTTGCCACGTCACTATGTGTTATTGAGGTTAGCAAATTTAACATTTAAATTTAATTGAAGCTAACAAATGGTAAATTTATCATAAATATACTGATTTTGGGTTTTTTATTATAAAAAAAATTAGTTTGTAGTAAATTGGTCACATGTATATTAGTTTGGGGTTTTTATTGTAAAAAATTAGTTTAAAATAAATTTGTCACAAATATATTAATTTGTGATTATTAGTGATTAAAAAATTAATTTTAGATAAATTTATTATAAGTATACTAGTTTTGAGTTTTTCATGATATTAATCCATTTTTTAATGTTCTTTTCTCTTTCCTTTTCAATTTTTAATTTTTTTATTATTATATTCGGGAAAAGGGTGTTTCGGACGCGATCTGCTTGCTCGGATCCGACCCGCTTCAAATTAAACCTAATTTTTAAATATTTTATTTTATTTTTGATTTTTTATTTCTATTTTTGTTGATTCTTTTTTCTTTTTATTTTTCTCACTGCACGCCTCCTTCTCGAGCCGCCTTCTTCACCGAGAGCTCCCCAGACGAACCCCGCCGCAAGGTTCACACACTCCAACCTTGACCACCGACGCCGGCCTACAAAGCTGCGAACGAGCGGCATGGTCGCCTTTGTCCCCGAACTCCGGCGACCCGACTGACTCAGGAACGCGACAGGCCCGACCTCGCCATTTGTTGAAATCAGCGGGACCGCCTGGCCAACCTCCGCGGCGGCGAACGACAGACTCGCGAAGCAACCACACATAGAAACAACACACCAAATAACAGAACGGCACGAGAAAAACACAAAGCCACGTACAGTGACCGAAGCACTCTCAGTACAGACCAAGAATCAAAGACGACCTTGAGAATCTGGTTCATGCATTTCATCAATCATTTGGAGGGCGTCTCCAACGGGGAGGTCGCGGACTCACTCAAGAATTGGATTCGGGCAAAAAATCAACACACCATGTACGGGCAACACTCAAAACCAGCTCAGAGACAATTCACTCGCATTCAACGTGAGTGTGAACGTAGAACGAAAGGTCCCCGTCTCGGTTGAACCGAGACAGGGAGAAACAAGGCGTCCGACGGGGAAGAGAGGAGTGCGAGTTCGACCGCGGAGGTGAACCTACCCGGCTCGGCGACGGCGAACGGATGGCGGGCTCTAGATTAATCGGACTCAGTCCGGTCGCCTCGCAATGCCTCCGAGCTGGGATCCTCGAGTTAAAATGAGTTCGAGACTAAGGACGGCGGAGATGAAACTGACCCGGAAAACTCCGTCGAGGAGGGGAAACGCTGTGCCGTCGACCAAGGCTCCGGCGTAGCTGGAGCGGTCCCCTGACCTTTGGCTCTCTCTTCCGATTCACTCTCCGTTTCTCCCTGCGCCCAGCCCTGTCTTTTTTCAACCGAGGGACCTCCCACCTCTCGAGCTCTCTCTCTCCCATTTCATCCCTCTGTCAGTCCTCTCTCCAGGACGACGCGAGCAGCCTCTGGCCGAACCCGTACCGCGCGACATTCCCCCGCTGCTCATCCTCGCCGTACGCTGTCCTCCCGTCCTTTCTGCTCTTGTCGTCGAGCTTCGGTCCAAAGCCAAGCAGAGAAGGAGAGAAGAAGAAGAAATGGTGCGCGGGGCGGGCTGGGGAGGAAAAAGGCATCGCTCGGCCCGCGCGGGGGGAGAAAAAAAAGGAAAAGAAGAAGGGGCCGCGCAGGCCCAGCCCTGGCCCGGCCCCTCCGGCGTTCTGCTGTTATTTTTATTTTTTTAATTTTTATTTTCAAATTTTTTTATAATTAATACTAGTAATGCAAATGTACTTAATGTTTGCATGTGATGCAATTCAATGAAAATCATTTTTTGTTTAGAGCTTAGAAATTAATCCCTAATTTTCTATGCGGTTAAGATCTAAATAAATAGGCAAAATTTAGGCGTTAACATATCACAATTAGATTTGATGAGAAAAGAGGTTCCTTTTGTGGAGATATGGCGTATCTTTTAAGGATTTTAATCGGAAAGTTATAATCCTGGACTTGGCACTATATAAAGAGGGTTCACATATTGAATTGGGGGGCCAACCACACTATACGTGGCTACACAAGACATTGAGATACACGGCCGCAAGATAGTGGAAGAATAAGGGAGAGAATTTTTGTCGCGGAAGAGTTTTTGTTGGAGATACATGCAGGGGGCGTTCGCAAATCAAGGCCTTGGAGACTTCAACACACCCGGAAGCCCCGGATAAGTTTTGCTGTTCACTCCTCGACGATTCCCGAGCCTCTACTGGCAACCGCTGCTCCATCGTGTCCAACTGTGCCGAACGCCAACGCCGCACCCATATCCTTCCGGTGTCCGTCAAAGTCCCGTCTTTGCCGTTTGCTGCCTCGGCTTGCCCCAGCGACGAAGTTCCAGCAAACGCGCGGCTTAGCTCCTACGGTTTCCAGACGCGAAGCCTTGCCTGTAATCCCAACATCACGCTCCAGCGGCTGCTGAACCCCCACTTCCGATATCATTCTTCATTGAGCTTTTATCGTTGTCACCCTTGAATTTTTCTTATTGCAGGTGTTCTTTAGTCAAATTTCGGGGAAGTCCATCGTGATTGTGCATGGAAATCGGTTAAAGATTATATCACGACCGAATTGTGATGAAAACTCATGTCAAGATTCCATCACCGCTTGGACTCCGAAAAGCTTATTGACCTCCACCACTTGTAAAGAGGAGATAAGAAGACTTATGAGCTGGTTTTTTACCAATATATTTGTTTGTGTTACAGAAAATCTTCCATCCTATCTATAGCTACTTGGATACAATCGTTTTCCAAATTTAAACGGAAAACCTTTTATCAATTTCCATAACATCCGGATATGATCGCTGGTTTATTCTCTTTCTAAATTTAAACAGATAAAATAAGCTTTGTAGATTGCGTGGATGTTATCCGATTGAGGGATCATCTTTTATTTAATTGTTTAAAAAAATCCAAAAATATTAGGTAGAATTTACATTGATTTTTGTTGATAATATCGCATGTGTTAGGTTAGATTGCATGTTTGAATCACGCAATTTACTTAGTCCAAATTTCAAAAAAGAAATACCAAAAAATTGTCTAGAGTAGATTAGATTTCCTTTTCTTAATTGAAATTGCATGTTAAATATTTATTTTTATTACGAATTTCAATTAAAAACATAAAATATATCATGTGCATGTCATATAGAATTAGGTTTATCAACTACACGTCATTTAGTAATCACATGTTTAGGATCATTAAATTAAAATGTGTGACATGTTTGGACAGTTATACATTAATTATTGCCCATCACTAGAGTTAGGTCATTTAATTAGAATTGCGTGATATAAAGTTTGCATGTTAGGTTTTCTTAATTAAAAGTTGCGTGTCATTTTAGTACAGACATATTTTGTACGTCATTACATTTAGAATAATTGACTTACATGCATTGCACGTAGTTTAGGTTTCATTTAAATAAGTGAAAACCCTAAAAATATTGAGTGAATTGTGTGTTACATAAATCTGCGTTCTTTATTCTTATCAGTTTTAATTTCGTTATAGTTTTCGCACCTGTCATAACACAAAAAAATATATTGGTAAAAAACTTATTATTGATAAACGCAGATAAATTACGTACTTCACTTGGAACTTACTTCTTGAAAAGATTAATCGTTCATTGGTAAATTACTACCAATCTCTTTTTATATCTTTTGGTCGAAAGAAAGATTTCATTCATTTCTCATAATAATACGCGAGACGTACATAGAAGGTTTTTGAGCCTAGCAAATCTCAAATAATTGCGGAACAAAGCAAATATCATAATTTAAGTAACAAAGCACAGTTTGCAACTAGAAGTACAACATTATCCCTCAAGAATGGATCCGCCACCGTAAATGTTTGGCGGTTGAACAATAGACTCAATGATGATCATACTCCGAGACCTCCCACTTCATTTGTAACGGCTTGTGGTGCATGTTGTGGTTCAATGTCCTCATTACCATCGCCTTGTAGAGCCACCAACATCAATATGTTAAAAGAACATAGATAAAATATTTACGAGGAGCTCTCACATCTATGTCTAGATTTTGTTTGAGACAATAAAACTCTCGGATCTAGATTTAAACCTAAATCGAAAGAGGAGAGCACCATAATTTAAGAGAGGTTGTGGAGCCACGTCACAAACATCTCCTTGGTGGCTGTTGACTGGCTGAATAGCTAAACTAGTCTCCACCTTCACCAAGATTAGCGCCAAAAATTTATTCATATACACAAGCTCCCTAAACATATCGACAAAGAAAAGAAAATGCAATTTGATAACTTAGTATCAAAGTGAACATTGGTAAATTCCTTATTCGGATGGTACGTTACCACCCTAAAAGCGAGCCTGCATTAGTGTGATAAGTTACTAAGTTGATTTGCAAGATTTTATATCTGATAGCAAACTTCTAAACAGCTTGATCACTTACTATTGAATTTGGCATTTGTAAATTCCTCCGGTTGTTAGTAACATACTACAATTAAAGTGAGTTTGTGTTAGTAAGTTACTTGATTCGATGATAATTTAGTAGTTTCAAATTTACCTATATTGGCAATCCCTTACTTTAATGGTAACTAACTAGTTTGTAAGGCAAGCTATGTTGGTAATTTGCTAATTTCACTGCTGAGTTTATGCTTTGAGTGGTAAATCTCTACATAATAAGTAGATAATTTACATTCCACTTAAAGTTTGTAAATATCTTACTTTGTGATCACTTGCTACCTTAAAAAACGAAACTATGTTGGCAATATATGATTTTATTGGTAAATTGCTATATTCACCATGAAGGTCTTGTTTTGAGTGGTAAATCAAGAAAAAAAATTCATAGTTAATTATTGCATTTCACGTTCGTAAGTTGCTATTGTTGTTGGTAAATTACTATGAACGTACCTGACCAATAAACTGTTAGTTATACAATTTTATCGACGTGATTTAAATCTTAGGAGTCACACTAGAAAATTACCCTGCTCGGAACATTGTTCCTTCTTTGGGAAACAGAAAATTAGACTCGTCCTGCTCAGACTCCCGGGGACAAAGGCAAAGAGAAGCTCATGCGCTTGATGAACTCTCCATAAGTTTCTATTATCGTCTGTGAGAGTAACTTATGTAGTTTGACTATCGAGAATTTGCAATCACTTTCGTTCTATAGATCTGGACTTCCGTTCAGTAGCCAGTAAGTGCAATTGTGATAAAATAATACGCAGTTCAGTCAAAAATGCTCATGGCTCCAGACCATTGAAATCAGTAAATGATATGTAAATAAGCATGTCGTGCAAAATATGAGCTTTATCAATGAGATCTTGATCCGATTCACAAGGCAATACGAAAACACTCACTATTAATTTGCACTGTGAGGACTGCAGTACCAATTCATTGCAGTAAGAGTTTCTTTAACTAAGATACCGCAAGGAAATTTGGTTGTCAGTCTAATGCAATAAAGAAGCATATGCCCAACTTGAGTTTCAAAAATTTCCTCACAAAATCATGAAGAAAGGAAATAACAATCAAATGTAACTTTGAGTTTAAATATTCATTTTCAACGATTTTTCTTAATGAACTCATCACTGACTCCTGATTTCACTTATAAACCAAATTAAGTAGGCATATAGTTCCAGCAAAAAACTTATTACGTTAAACACGACATAACAATAGAATGGAAGTAGTTTCCCTTCCCAAAGAAGTCGTCATCAAAACATCCAACGAGACTAGACTAACACAAAAATTGGTGCAATTAGCATTGCAAGTCGCCACAATGATGGTTATCATGCCTTGGCTGAGGAAGAAGATGATCATTCCTCGCATCTATTTAGTTTAACCTTGCGTTCCTCTATATTCTCAAGGGATGTGCAATAACTTTGACCCTCCAGCTTTCACGTGAATTAGACCGTGAAGACTAGAAGAAATCACTGTTCCGAGTTTCTTTCGTTTATTTTCATTTTCGCTACTCACTTTACTTTCAGAGAGAATATTACGCGACTATTTGTAGCACGCGTGCCTCCATCTAGCTCCTCGCTTGAGTCTTCATTTACTCGAGGAGTTTTTGCCGTCCCCTTCCTCTGTTACCTCCTCAACTTTGCTTTCTTCATTTTGTATTATGCTCTCCTCTGTACTAGTCTCACCACTTACGTCTATCCATTTGACTGCGAACATGTTCCCAGGGCGGTGCAATATCCTCCAGACCTCTTGTTCCATGACTGCTTTCATGAACTGGAGCTGGGCTGAGTCTGTGGGATCACAACACTCAAATCATCATCTTGTTGCTTGCATATTAGAGGGAATCCACAATTTTCACAATTCCACAGGATAGAACTGAGAAGAGAGACACAAAGACCTGAGCATGCACGCGCGCACAGAGAGAGAGAGAGAGAGAGAGAGAGAGAAACCTCAACTAAGAAGTCAGTCATGTTAAATGCTCCGCGTACTAATTTTTTTGAACGATCCTCCTCTGTGCTTGATGACTATCTTATAAATCTTCTGTTTCATTTGAACTGTCTTCCTCGGTTCTTGTCTGATTATCTTCAGGCTCTAGCCACTGGTATTACATGTAGGTGAAGAATCACCTTATTTTAGTTGGTTTGTTTCTCTGGCATTTTCAGCTTTTGCATTATACAAACACAGGGTGCATGCAACATATCAATTACACACGCACGAGAGAGAGAGAGAGAGAGAGAGAGAGAGAGAGAGAGACCTGAAGTGAGATTACCTTTGTGGACTAAATTACGTGACTTATTTCCCTCTGGTGCTAGCTTTACTTTTTAGTAAATCTTCTGTTTTACTTTAACTTTCTTTCTCTATGCTCTTCTGACTATCTTAATGCCAAACCTGGTAAGAGTAAAGCTGGATCCAGCAACTGATTGTCTTGGAACAAAGCCTCCGTATAGTTCTCTAGTGGCTTGCCTTTTGTTGGTATCTACACCTTATTACGATTGCAACGACCAATGCACCATCGCTATAACTGGAAATTACTTGAGTCATTTGGACCAAAAGCATCTACTCCCAACAGATGCTTTGTTTTGTGACACTGAAGCCACCCATGATCCACATCCAATGAACTGAAATGCTCTGAAAAGTTCATTTTCGTCCTTTTGCCATTGAAGCTCAGATCTGACATCATCCTTTCCTTCTTTTTTATAGAATACAACACAGGAAGCTAGTCCAAGGAACTTCTTATGCAAGTCCTTTGAAGCCATGAAGAGATATTAGCCTCTTCTTGAGGGGGCAGCCACTTTGACATCTCTTCTCTGGGTAGAAGAACTTGGCATTCAGTTATGAGACAAGAATGCTGTCATAGGTGTAGATTGTGAGATATTTTTTAGAAATTGGCACCTTAAAAGAGGAGTGAGAGAGAGAGAGTCTAACCTCAAGCTTGAAGAAATCACTCATGGGGAACCCATTATGGAACCCATTATGGATCATGACAGAAAGATGAAGTCAATACCTTCAAAGTCACATTTGTTGAAGGGAAATTTACTTAGAGATTCACGACCAATTGCCCATAGATGACTTAATTGCCTTGGAATCTGCGGGATCTCTTGTAGTTGTTGGCAATATGAAACATCCAACCAGAGCAAATTATGTAGATGCCCACATGGAGGAAGTTTAGTAAAATTGTTCCCCAACAAATACAAAGCTCTTAAGAAAGGAAAACAAGAATGATTCTCCAAAAAGTCCACTTCTAATAGATTGCATCCACGAAGGTTTAGAACATATAAATTAGGAAATCCCATCTTCATATAGGAATCACTCGGGACCTCCTCCTTCTTTGGAAACTTGAATAGTTTTGAGCAGCCTTCAAGCATCAGCCTTTCAAGATTTAGCAACCTGTAAATGCTAGATGGAAGGATTGCTAGTTTCTCGCAATACCTTAAATCCATTTCCTTCAAAGAGACAAGATTTTCTATGGATGTGGGGAGTTCCTCAATCGATGTCCCTATTAGATAAAGTTCTCGCAAGCCTTCGATTTTATCTGGAATATCAGGGAATCTTTGCAATTTTGAGCAATGATTAAGATTTAGAACTTGAAGATTCTTGGACTGGAGCACATTGGGGAGATGATGAAGTTTAGAGCACCCACTTAAATTCAACAATTGTAACTTGCCATGATATGCAACAGATTCATGGGCACGCTCCAAGTTTTTGCACCCATGGAGATCCAATTCCACAAGGTTTGGCGTCCAATCAAGGTTCGGCATACAATATAGCCACTGGCATTCACTGAAGTTGATGAACTTCAATTCTTTAAAGTCCTGCAAGAACAATCAAACCAATTTGGATATGCATTCCGGACGAAAAAAGAAGAAGAGTTAAACATAAAATCCAAAATCTGGCTCTGATTTTCAAGAAAAAACTAGCGGTATGTCCATATACTGAGAACCCATATGCAAAAATTTTCTGCATATATTAAATAAGAGAATCAATATTTTTATGAAGCTTACCATTATACCAAAGTTACTAAATTTTATAGATAACTAATAATATGCCTTTGCCTTGCATGGATCTAAGACTACATTTGTTATATTATTCTAAAATACTGATTTGATATGAATTTTTCACAAGAAAAATATATACTTCACAGAATAATAACAAAAACAATATCCACATCCATCAAATTCTCCGCTGGAGCTTCCACGCAATTTTTTAAAGTTGATCCAAACCCCATCATGTGGGTTTATCCTCTGATTAAAAGAAAATATAAGATGCTGAATTGCAATGTTTATTGAATAATAACATAAGCGTATGCAAATTTCGAGCACGTAAGATAATACAAACCAATAATGAACATGAAAGCATAAAGCAAGAATGTGAATTCCCCCTCTCTTAAGCTGTCCTCGATTTTGCCAAAATCTTTACTTTGTGCCATCAATTTGGTGTGGAAAAAGCGAGCAAGTTATTAGAGTATAATTTTCTGGAGAATAAAATAGTTTGTTTTCTCTCCTCCATTTGCAAAATCTCTCTAATTTTACAAATTAGAGGAGATTTCTTCAGGATCATCTTACAATTCCATATATTTCAATTTTCTTTTTAACGGAATTCTTCTTTGCTTTTTGCTAACCATTTAAGGTCTATCTCTATCTTGGCAAAAAATTGATGTATTTCTCATCATCCATGACAATATATCACAAAGATATTTGTTGGCTATGTAGTATTCAATTATCACATGTTTAGTACAAATGTATACAGCTTACAAGTTAAATACAGGCTATCATGTTATATAATTTTAAATCGATTCGTTGATACCATTTAATTATTGGATATGACAAAGTACTACAATATCGGGTATTCATACAACTTTTCAATAATATAATCATCGATTATTAGGTCATCGTGATGGTTGATCGATTTTCTAAGGTGCCAAATGTTGTACCATGTAGTAAGAACCTTGATGCGTTACATGTTGCTGAGCTTTATTTAGTGAAATTGTGCGCCTACATGATTTTCCAAAGACAACCCCTTTCGATAGAGATGTCAAGTTCATGAGTCATCTTTGGCGCATATCCTGATGAAAAATCGGCACTCAACCCCGGTTTAGTTCTGTTAGCCATCCTCCCCATAAACAGGCTGAGGTTGTTAAGATAATTTTGGGCAATCTATTAAGGAGTTTTACTGGAAAGCATGTTAAACATTGGGATTTGTTATTGGTCAAAGCTTTTGCGTTGCCAGCCATAGGCTCCGATCACAGCTTGATTCTTCTATCCTTAGAACCCATGGTTAGGAATAGAAGAAAAGCCTTCAAATTTGAGGCCTTTTGGTTAGAAGACAAGGGGCACATGGAGTTGGTAGAAAATGTGTAGCATGATCCATTGTTGAAGAATGAGGGCTTGTCGCACAAGCTTAAAGTAACAACTGGGAAACTACAAGCGTAGAGCAAAAGGAGTTTTTCCAATGCTTCCTGCCAAATTGAAGCTTTGAAAAGAGACTTCATTGAACAGGTGAACATGAGCTTGGAAAACTCAAGTGGCAAAGTAATGCAATAGATTAAATGGGAATTGAGAAACTATGGAGACAAGAGAAGATGTACTGGGGTATGAGATCACTGATTTAGTGGCTAAAGTGGGGGATAGAAACACGAAGATTTTTCAAGCAGCAACTGTCCAAAGACGATAAAGAAACAGAGTTTCTGTGCTAAAAATTAATCAACAAGAATGGAGTCGTGATCCAACCCTCTTAAAACAACTCACAACTCAAGTTTTCCAGCACCCCTATACCTCCAAGCGGCCAAGAAACTTTCAGCTAGTTCTAGACCAATGCCCATGTGTGAAAGGGGAGCACATGAATGAAGTTTAGTGGGTTCAATTATCGGGGAAGAAGTGGAAACTGCATTTTTTCAATTGGGAGTGACAAAGGCACCAGGACCCAATAGACTTAACAGCCAATTCTTCCACCACCATTGGAAGGATATGAAACAAGATGTGATCCAAGAAGTCCAGCGGTTCTTCGATTCAAGTATTCTTAGTCCTGAACTAAATATGACCTATACTTCTCTAATTCCCAAAGTTCCAGATCCAGAAAGTTTATCACAGTTCAAACCTATTAGCTCGAGTAATTTTGCCTACAAAATCATTTCCAAAGGTCTTGGCCAATCACCTTAAACCCTTGCTCTCTAATATAATTGCAATAGAGCAAAGTGCTTTTGTGCATGGAAGACAAATTCAGGAATATTATGGTTGTGCAAGAAGTGTTGCATCAGTTAAATGAAGGGAATTGAAAAGAAAGGTTCCAGACGATTTTGAAACTTGATATGCAAAAAGCATACAATTAAGTGAATTGGGATTTTCTGGAAGCTTGGATGAAGAAAATGGGCTTTTGTGAGAAATGGGTGTCGTTGATCATGGCATGCATAAAATTAGTCAATTTTAGTGTAAAATTGAATGGTGAATCACTAAACTTCTTCCAACCCTCGAGGGACATTAGAAAAGGAGATCCACTATCTCCCTATTTATTTATCAATACGGCTAATGCACTTTTTCTACTCATGAACAAAGTGGTGCAAAATGGTAGCATTACAATCAAGCTAGATAGATTTTGTCCAACCTAATCTCGCATGTTGTTTGCTAGCGATGCTATATTCTTTCTAGATGGGAAGATCAAGGAGTGTCAAAACCTAGCAACGGTGCTAAACCAATATTGTTTTGCCTCAAGGCAAGCCATTAACTTAAACAAGTAAGGGATTTTCTTCAGTAAGGGAATTCCGAACAGCTTAAGCAAAAACATGGCTTCCAACCTTAGAGTTCCAATGAAAAAAAAAAAAAAAAATTGGGAAGTACTTGGGCAATCCCTCAGATTGGGGACAAACAAAAAAGGACATGTTTGCCTGGATCTTGGCTAGAGTAAACATGAAGCTAGAGGGTTGGAAGGAGAAACTTATATTTAAAGCAGGCAAGGAAATTCTGATCAAGATTGTTGTGCAAGCCTTGCCTCAATATACAATGTCCATATTTAAAATCTTGATATCGGTTTGCAAAGCCATTGGGCAAAGAATTGCCTCCTTCTGGCGGAAACAAAATAATGCGAAAACGGGTCTGCACTAGAAAAAATGGGATGTCCTAAAAAGAAGAAAAGATAGTGGAGGGATCGGCTTTCAGGATATTGTCTCTTTCAATAAGGCAATGTTGGGTAAACAGGCATGGAGACTTTCAAATTTACCATCCCTTTGGTGTCAATTGTTCAAAGGAATATACTTTCCTAGCAGAGACTTCTGGAATGCAGGGAAAGGCTTGAGACCCTCTTGGGGATGGCAAAGTTTACTAATCGAAAGAGACGCTATCAGTAGAAATGTGAGATGGACAGTGGGTAATGGTAAATCGGTCAAGATTCAAGAGGATAGATGGCTGGAAAGAGGTATCATCGGAGGTCCGGCTAACAGAGAGAAACCACAAAAAGTAGAGGACCCAATTAATCAAGAAACCAGAACATGGAATGAAAACAGTTTGTGGACAATGTTCGATGAGGACATAGCCAGCGAAATTTTGGCCATTCGTATCAATAGAAATCCAATGGAGGATCGCATGATTTGGAAAGGAAATAGAAGCAGCAACTACACGGTTAAGAGCGCCTACAACATACTAAACCATCCGAGCCTACTACAACAAACAACCACAGCATCGTCCTCTTTCCAAATGCCTAAATCCTTACAGACAAAGTTAAGGCAACTAGATACACTCCCAAAAATTCAAAACTTCCTTTTTGAGTGCATGCCAAAATGCTTTATCCACCAAAGGGAACCTTCATAAAAAAACATCATACCTGATCCCATATGCCCTCTATGCAACCAGGCGCCGGAGACAGTTGAGCACATATTCCTAATCTGTAGTTGGACAACAACCATTTGGGAGGACCCACGGCTAGGCCTACAAAACTCAGACAAACCCATTACTCGAATGAACAAATGGGTGGCGCAATACTTCGAGACAAACAAAAAAAAAAAATGATGGCAAATGAGGTGCTTGGGGCCATTCTGTGGCTAATTTGGAAGGAGCGCAACTCTTATATATTCCAGTCACGCTAGCCGAACCCAAACTTGGTCATTGACCACGCAATTATGGAGACAACATGCTTTTGGAGGTGGAACTCAGGTAAGAAAAGAGAAGTCGAGAGTCAGAAAGCCTTACCTCCAAGTTGGCAGCCACCAGCGAAGGACGTGCTGAAACTCAACGTTGATGGATTGAAAACAGAGGACTCGCTAGAAGGTGCTGTTGCTGGTCTGGTCCGCGCCTGCAGGGGAGTACTGATCCAAGGGTTTGTGAGGCTTGTCCACGTAGAGACGCCAGCTGCGTGCGAAAACCTAGCAATCTTGAGTGGTCTACAGTTTTTGGAAGAAGATGCTTGCAGTGGCTCCCTTCGTACGGTAGGATTACAGACGGAAGCTGATTGCAGAGAAGTGGTCAACACTGTTTTGGGAATAGAAGAATCCCCGTGGAATATTAGGCCTTCGACTGAAGACTGTAAGGCTTTGCTACCCCGATTGAGCTTTGTTCGCCTAGAGTTCTGTCAAAGAGAAGCAAATAACCCCGTTGATTGGGTGGCCAAGGCTAAAAGGAAAAACCAACTCTTTCAAATTGGTTGCTCTGTCCCCCGCAATCTTTGTTGGATATTTTATGTTCGGACGTAAACAAACTTGGTTTGCATTGATGAAGTACTTAGCTTTTCGACCAAAAAATAATAAAAGCTGTGTACCGAAAGCATCTTTTAAGTCTTTTTGGATCTTACGCCAGTACCTACTAAGGTCAATTTGGTGGAGGTGCTAAAGAAAGAGCTAAGGAAGTCAAGCAGTTACATGAGGAAATGAGGAACATAATTTTGAACTAAATTGACAAATATCGCCATACAAGCTTAGAAAAGCTTGCTATATTTAAATAAGGTGATCTTGTGTGTACTCATATTGCCTACCAAAGTGAACGTCGTGGAGAGCATGGTGTTTTCGCTGATTTCAATGTTATTAATTTATCACCATATCATGAAGACCAAGAGCTTCATAAAGTTGGCCCGGAGGACGAGTCTTTTTCCAACAGAGGGAGAATGATATCCGCAATAATTCGAATCCACATTTGAAGAATTCAAGATTCTCTCCTGTGATTACAATAACAGGGTTATTATATTCTGATCTCTCAATTTGTTTATAAGTTCTAGGGATCGCTTTAATTTCGATTAAAAATTAGATAATATTGTTGCTTATTTGAATTATGAATTGTAGGTAGGTTATCGTTTCTTTACTAAGAGGTTACTAAAAGATGTCCTAGGCTCCTAACTAGAAGTACCATTTAGGTACCTCATTGGAAACATGATTGATATATCAAATGAAGTTTCGTTCTTGGGTGTTGTCTCTTATTATCTTCTCTGTCTTTCTCTCCGTCCCTCTGGTGGATAGCTAGACTTCACAAGTGACCAAGAGTACCATATCCCTGAAGTACCCTACCAAGGCGGTGATTCGGCTAAAGAAAGCCTCGATTATTTAGTCTCTTCCTTCCTATCCCTCGTTGTGGGGTTCTTCACCTCATTAATATAGAGAAAGCCTTCTGTTTGTTTGTTCGTTCGACATATTCTGACGTCAGTGGGACCAACGACCATGACAGCAATTTGAAAGACCACAAAGTTTGTCTCATATGAGGCGTAGGAAGAGAAAAATGTAAGTGATTTCTATGCATATAGTACCATGTGCTCGCGCGTTACGTGTATTCACATAATTGATATTTGAAAATTGATCAAAACCGCCCAATTAAAAATATTTAATGTAACGAAATTGTTGACAGAATACACAATACAAAGAAGCATAGGGAAAATTACCAAAAAAATCATAAACTTATTGCAATTATACTAATTCAGTCATAAACCTTTTCTTTGTCAATTTAGTCAAAAACTTGTTGCAATTGTGTCAATTCAGTTCATTCGACTAACGTTGATGTAAACAATTTTTAACAATATTTTTTTGTTCTAATTTTTTATTAATTTTTTTTCTTTTCTTGTTCCCTTTTGTTTTTTGTCCCCACAATGGCCGGTAAGGGTTGCGGCCCTCACCCGGCCTTGCCCATATTTGGCCTGGAGGCTACAAGCAAGGCGAGCTGAGCCTTGCCATGGCTTAGCCGGCAGTGAGCGAAGGCTAGATTTGGGGGAAGTTGCCTCGCAAATGACCAACGATGGCTTTGCAGCCCTTGCCTAGTTACCGGTGGCTGAGCGAGCCGAGCCGACCATTGTTGGAAAAGAAGCAAAAGAAGGAAGAAGAAAAAGAAAAATAAGAATAAAAGGAAAATTTTTAAAAAATTTAAAAAAAAAAAATCGAAAAATGTACTATTAAAAATTGTCTACATTAGCATCCAACGCTAGCCGGCTCAAATTAGGTAGATTAACTGAATTAGCACAATTGCAACTTTTTTGGTAATTTTCCCTAAAGAAGCATATGAGTATATATGGAAATAAAAATATATATCACTATTCAAATTTTTCAATAAGAAATTTGTTTTAGGAAGATTCAAATTTTGATATTGCAACATGTGAAAGATTAAATAGACTTACGAATGTACGCATTTATCTATGAGTGCAATAATTGCAAGAAAAAGTAATTGAAAAAAAATTAGGGAAGGAAAATATATTTGAGATCTCTTAAAAGTAAAAGGTCCTTTTTGCTTTACTTAATAATAGAGATGATATGAGTAAAATACAATTAAATATACATACATGCATATATAGCCGAATATTATGTCTAGATTTAGATTTAAATTTATTTTAATTAGCGAACTGAGCCCCCTTAAAACTCTTATCTCTAAAAAGCCTAAATAGTGAAGCTTGAAAGCCGTTGCCCACTACTAGCGTGCATCCTTCAGCCGTTGCCCACTACTAGCACCTCTATAGAGTAAGGCTATTCTATGGAGTCTACTCCACAGCCTTGTTTTGAAAATCTGGAGAAGGAATTAGACGATTAATATATTTCCCCTATTGTTCTACCGCTAGGCGGGAGGACCCCCAACAAGGGGGTGTGAAGAGTCTCTTTCTGTCATGTGATTTTTACTTCTAGAAGAAATAGACTAAGGGCGTTGGCGTACGACTCAATGAAATGAAAAGAGGGGAACAAGGAGAGACTTCTCAGGTAAAGTCTCCCAACTTCATTTGAAAATGAATTTGTTATCTATAATTATAAATAAAACTTTCTTGTGGTTTTGCTTCTTCCCCCTCTTAAAGAAATACTTTCAACAAATCACCCGTTAGTTTAGTCCAACCGTTGTCAAGTTTGGAGCGTCTTATATATCAGCTTCCTATATAGAACCTTCGCTATGCACTTTCTATATATCTCTTTTCATTATTGGCGCATGCTATTAGAAAGACAATAATGGGAGGTAGAAAAGCATTTAGCACACACTCACTTCAATGATCAAGTAATAAGCAAGAAAAATCTCTTTAAATTCATGTGCAATTTCGAAAAGAAACTAATAAGATCATCTCAACTATAGAGTATAAAATATTTAATAACATTTTCAGAATCTATCAATCCTTAGTTCATTTTAAATTATCGTTTAATTATAACACCAATGAGTTTTCCTTCCAATTTTCAGGACTCAAAGGTTACCGACGCTTTAAGTTCACCGGTCTTATAATTTTCAATACTTGTAATGTTTTGATAAAAGATTGGAGCTTTTCAGTGAATATTGTTTGTTCGAATCAACATCAAGATTCACATAGGAGAGCGTTTAATATTCCCCTAAAAAAGGAAGATTCCACTTATGCTGGTTCATGTAGGAGATCGAGATCCTGTATTTAATGCTTTAATCAAATATAAACAAATTACTAGACGTAGGTGTTCTTAAGCACATTAACGAGAAGAGTTAGCAATTGTTGCATGCAAAGTTTTCAATAATACATCTACATATAATTTATTTATATGCATGTAGATATGGATACGTAAAAGATAAAGGAAATGAGTACTGTCAATTAGAATGTGCACCTTCATTTGCTCCCTTGATACTTGGATGTTGCTTCTGTGCAGGTCAAGTCCAACTAACTTAGAACCGGAGGAAAATTCTAGAATCAAAGGAGGACATTCAGGCCATTCAAACCACCTTAGTTCATTAGGAAGACAGATAGGATCTTGGAAAGAATTATGCACATTTTTCATGATGATCATTCTCAATCTTCGCATATTTGTGAAAGCATTAGGAGCTATGTGTATCTCTTCAAGCTTGGGTAAATCCAGAACTATAGCTTTTACTTCATCTATTGCCTGTATTTATAAAATTTGCATTGCAATTAATATACGAAATCGGAGAATAAGATAATAAAATCAATGTCGATACTAACAAATCTTACCATATCCCCTGATAGAGCATCATGAATATCATCACAACGCCATAATCTGCTGCGTCTTCTAGGATCATCACGACATTCTTGTCTAACAATATTCATGCCCATCAATTGAATCAAGTGATGCATCTCTACGGTCCCTTTCTCTTCAATTATCAATGACTTGTCAACAAGAGCTCTTACTCCAATAGTTGAGTTAAAGCCGCAAGATTCAAGAACTTTTATAACGTACTTTATATTTTGGCCCTTGAAAAAGCATGCAATATCAAGGAATAACTCCTTTTGATAGTCCTCTAGTCCATGGTAACTTAACTTAAGAACATCATCGATGGTTTTATTTGGAATTCTGGCAATTTTATCCAATGTACTTTTCCACTGTTCTTCTCCTTTACCACATAGGGCAGAGCCCATTACCTCAAGTGCTAAAGGAAGTCCTCTAGCATAATCCAAAACTCTATCCACAAGATCCCTCCTTATTACTATTTTGGAGATTCTTCTATAGGCATGGGAATTCAAAAGTTCAAGAGCGTCAGAATTATGTAGAGTTTGAACTTGATAGATGTGATCTTTATCTATTCCATGGGAAGTTAGCAAATGGATATCTCTTGTAATAATTATGATTCTGCTTCCTTTACCAAACCATTCACAATCTCTTGCTAAAGCATTTAACTGTTCTACGTCATTGACATCATCAAGAACAAGGAGAATTTTTTTGTGACAAAGTCTATATTGCATTAAATTGTTGCCTTCATCAACACTTGTCACTTCTATCTGTTTTCCATTTAATTTGGACAACAAGTGTTTTTGCAAAGAAACTAAATTATTGAAATAATTTGAACTTTCTCGAACACCTTCGAAAAAATATGAACTCTCAAATTGTCTAAAGATATAATTATAAAGGACTTTGGCTAAAGTTGTCTTTCCTATGCCTCCCTGCCCCCATAATCCTGTCATGAGAACATCATCATTAGACTTGAGATTTAACATTGATTTCATCTCTACCACACGGAGATCTATCCCAACCAAATGCTTAGTAACATATAAGGGTACTTGGTCTAGCTGGATAGAGATCTCCCTCATAATTATATTTATGAGCTTTGCTTCATCTCTGAGAAAAAAAAAAACAAATGACACATTGATTCAGCGGTACAAAGAGATGTTTAACTGTCTGCAGAAAAGAAAAAAGAAACATCATGTGATTCAACATAACAAAGACAAAGCAATGCATCACATCAATTACAACTTACCCATCCTTCAATTCCAACCCAGACAAGTTGCCAGCGTCAAAGAGAGCCTTCCTCCATTTATTCACTTTATATGAATTCTCCCCAAACTTGATCTCATGCCGAGTCATAGCTTTCCCATAGCTCTCTCTTCCCCTTCTCACTTCTCTTGGTTCCACTTTGTAAAACAACGGCAACACAAGTAAATCCTTCTGTGCCTTGCACTCCATGATATTCACCACTTCTTCCAAACACCATGGCGAGGAAGCATAGTTTTGAGAGAAAATGATGATCGCAACTCGCGATTCCTCGATCACCTTCATAGGCACTGGCGATATTTGCTCTCCTTTCCTCAATTCCTCGTTGTCGATATAAGTGACAGAATCCCTGTCAAGAGTCATGTAGAGATGATTGAGGAAGTTCTTGTGAAGGTCGGTGCTTCTAAAACTCAAGAAGACATCATAACTCCTCTTAGGTTTCAAAAAAGAAGAAGAAGCAGCCATTGGAATTTGGTAAAATGAGGCAGGTTCTGGGGTTTTTGCTCGGAATTTTGGAAACAGAAGGTGCTGAAGGTTGAACGGAGATCTTATAAGGTAAGCTACTCCATTGGCTCCCCAGTAAAATACTTGGCTGTGGCTTCCAGGAAATGGCGTTCGCAACCAGTGAGATTTTGTTGCCCATTGGATCTTCTCAGTATATTCTTTACACCCAGGGCCAGAGGCATGACTTTCTTTTTCATGGGTCAACAAAGATTATTAATTTAATCTCAGCTTCTTGGGCAAAGCAGATAAGTGGAATGAGGAAGGAAGATGGGGAGAAGGAGGCGGCGGGGTCCGGTGGGCTCTACAAGCAAATGTCGCTAGCGTTATTTGTTGCATAATACTATTTCGGTGGCTAAAACTCGCATGATTTTTTGTCATGCCTTTCACGAATCGCTTACTAGAGATAAATTTGTATCCAATGGGAATGAAGAAAATCCAAATTTATAGTGCAGGCCTATTGGGTGACTCGAGAAAATAGCTTTGACATGTAAATCAATTGTACTATCCTACACAGGATGTATTAGTTAGGCAAATACATAAATACTTGTGCTGATTTGAGATAAAGGGTTTCTATTTAAGTATGTCTTCACCAACAATCGGTTGCTATGCATTAGGCAATCTAGTTACAAATTGGATAACGATATCCTTTTCCTTTCATAACTCAGGCATGAAAATAGATCAACCTTTTTGTTTAGTTGAAAGTAATGCGATTGGTTCTAATGTACAAATTCAAACAAATGAGAAATTTTCTAGAAGAACACTCTTAAATGATTAATTGGTACGCCACCAGCTTTTCTATTATTTTGGAGTGGAGGATCTTTCACTTGAGTACAATCTTTTTCATTGGATACTATCTTGGAATTCAATTGCTCAGCGATGTCATTCCCTACCAAATCAATGTGCGAGTCATTTTCAACATAATTGATGCTTCAAACGAAAGTTCATAGAAAGACTTCGTCTAGGTGTGAAATAACACATTTTGTTCAAATTATTTAGTCCAAAAGAGGATTTCCCCCGTTAGACTTTAATGAAGGATGGCTCTTTCAAAGCGTAAAGCGTCCGCTAACATGGGATATGGTAGTCATTGCGTATAAAGTTTAACTTATTTTGTTATTATCTAAATCAATGCTGCATAGAAACATCGCTAACGTTAATTGAGGGCAATAATTACACCGATCATTATGGATTCCATGTGATTTGATGATTTCTCACCTTTTTTTCCTATGTCGTTTTCATTTAGTCAAAAGCGCAAGGAAATATACGCTCATCACTTTCGTGCTAGGCCCCCCTCCACGCGACTTTGCTCATATAAGGGAAAAGATCAAGTTGGTTTTGATGGGCAGGTGGCCCCCACCACCTTGCTCCTTCCAGGCATGCAGCTTCTTTTTGCTAGGTATGTTCCTTCTACATGCTCATATCTAGAGCGAATCCAAGGCTTGACTCCAGTGGCTCATTCCCATTGCATTTTTTTTTATTCCTTTTGTATTATTATTTACAAGAAACGGCTTGATTGTTATTATTCGGGATTTAAATAAGGAGATGGAGTTGAGTCGTTTTATGAAAAGGGGCCGAAACCGAATATTCTCAAATAATTACCTAAAATGACTAAATCAATCTCATATAGAGCCAAAGCTTGCTGGTAGGCCGAATTCCAGCAGATGGAACCTGAATATTTTTTGTAAAAAAATATGGTAAAAATTGCAAACCCCAAAATCAAAAGCATATCCCCAACGAAAAGGTTTCTTCCTTCATTTCTTCACATCTTCTTCCTTTCCTTCCGGTCTTCGTTTCTTTCCAAAGATGAAGACAAAGCTCAAGCAAGGGCCACCTCTTTGTTAGTCAGACATTCACATGTAGCAAAAGGCCACCCCACCCCCACCACCCCCCCTCCCCAACCACCACCACAAAAAGCTCAAGCAAGGTTTCTTCCTTTGTTTCTTCACATTTCTTCCTTTCCTTTCGGGCTTCGTTTCTTTCCAAAGACCAAGATAAAGCTCAAGCAATGCCTACCTCTTCGTTCGTTAGACACTCACATGTAATACAAGGGCCTTGATTTTTCATCTCCTTTCCCAAGTTTGTGGTTTACTTCGATCTCCGCTCAAATTTGATTTCGTTCAAATTGGTGCAGCCCGTCCTTCATTTGTCCAAGAGAAATCAATTGCATCTTGTTAAGACAACAAGTAATCAAAAGAAAAAATTAAGACACTCAAGTGATTGGAAAAAAAAGGCACTTGTGGTGTCCTTTTTCTCATGTCTCATGGCCTATAGCAACTGTGAAAATGAGGTAAATGATCCTACTATTATGTATACTTCTTAAGAGCTTGAAGGTGCCTTGGATGATCTTGCGGTAGATTTTAAAAAGTTAGGAAGAAAAATTCTTTGCTAAAGAATTTAAATGATTTTCTTATTGATGAAAACAAGAGATTGAATGATAAATTGGAAACTTTGAAGAAAGAGGGTGACGGTTTTGTAAAATAAAAGCATGGCTTTGAAGCATGGCAGTAATGAGATCAAAGAAAATGTTGAGAAGTTGCAAAAGCAAATGGAGGATTTGAAAAAGAAAATTGATGAATTGAGTGCCAATTTGCAAAATTTCACCAAGGGTACCATGACCTTGAACGCAATGTTTAACAAACAAAGATTTCCTCATTTTAGACTAGTCTTGGATGCCAACCTCTTCAAAATAGGAAAAGTGTTTCAAATTGTTATTGTTAGAGCTTCTCCCATATCACTTACTCGGAACTTTTTGATGAGAAATGGAAAATGACACAAATGGTCTCTGAACTTTAACTCAATATGCAATGTAGTTCATGAACTTTTAATTTGTCCAATATGATCTGTGAATTTTGGACCAATGTACAATGTGGTCCCTAAATTTTTAATTTGTTCAATGTAGTCCCTAAAATTTTGGTACATTTTAATTTAGTCCTAAACTATATGAAAATGTTTAATGTAGTCATTCAATGAACTATGTGAAATTTAAGATCATGGACGACATTGAACATTTTCATATAATTTAGGAATTACATTGAACATGTATCTAAAGTCTAGGGATTACATTGAATAAATTAAAAGTTCATGAACCACATTGCATATTGGGTCAAAGTTTAGAGACCATTTGTGTTATTATTCCTAAATATGAACCTTACGAACAAACAATTGCTACTTGAGATGTCACGCCCTGATCCTTCGAGCGCATGCCCATCCCTCGGTGGTCGATTAAATTGCGACATCCTAGGACGCGTCGTCGACCAATTCATTTTAATGCACACGCATAAGCGAATAATTAAATCCCCAAACAACACAATGATGAGATAGAAAAGTAGGGCCACAATTTTCGAAAACCACATCACACCTTTATACATATCAAACTAAGTCATAAATACAATACTAGCCGATATATACAAGGTCTGCAAATAGGGGTAGAGGCTACAGATCCTCTAAGCATTTGATCCCTGTCACGCCCTGATCCTCGGTCGCGTGCCCATCCCTCACTGGTTGATAAAATTTGCGACTTCCCAGGATGCGTCGCCGACCCATTCATTTTAATACGCATACGGAAGCAAAACAAATACTCCTGACAACAAACAGCATGGGATAGGAAAGCATGGAACATTTCACAAAAGCCAACTTTTATAAACAACGGGTTTAGATACAAAACGAGCTTGGTCAAAAGTTTACAAAAAGGTTGCTCTAAAAAAGAAGCTGTCCTACAACCTACTCGTCGGACACAAACGCCGATCCTTCAGACTCCACCTCCACAGACTCAGGGGCTTCGGGTCCTCCACCATTGTTATCTAAGGACCTGAAAATTTAGCCCACGACGGGGTGAGACAATGTCTCAGCAAGTTCACCCCCTAAACCCCTATTAGGAAGGAAATACGCCCTAAGGGCTGCCTAAGCACAAACACGAGTTAGAGGACTTACTATGACATCCTAATTTTTTAGGTTCTGATTTCGATTGGATAAATTGGGCCTTTCATTGACGCGCCTATAGTGCTTTTCTCTGAGATGGCCACTTGTGAGATAACTAGACTATTCGGGGAAGTCATTAAGAGATTTTAATGTAATAGACTTGAGGATTCGACCAGGAATCGGTTGCTCGACTGTGCTTATCTACATAGATCGTTATGGCACAGATATAAGTCGATTAGGAATCAGAGATAGATTGGTTCGACTGAAATATGTGGTTAAACGTGGGTGATCCCACTAAATTGCAAAATTCTCGTCGACCGATACCAGATTCATTTTTCTATCGTTTTGGTACCCTGTGTCTGTATTTGAATCCTTGAGATTTTCACGATAACCGAAAGTCGCCAATGTGTCGAAAGCGTTCATTGTGGTTCGAAGAAAATCGACCACGGGTAATTTGCACTAAAGATTTCTAAAAGCTACCTGGTAGCCTAGGTCATGCTAAAATCGCGCCAGATTGAAATTAACCGCGAATTTGAATATGATTTCAGAAATTTAAAGTTGTGTCATGTCACAAGTCATTTTAGGAACGTTCACTTAGTCTCCAAATATTTTTCTACAAACCGAGACTTTTTGGAAAAAAGTTGAGGTAGGGCTGTTTTTGTCCAAAAAATGTCAAGGATCGTTTTTGTGACATCCCAGATTTTCAGTCCTGTTTTCTACTAAATAAATTAGGCATTCATTTGATGCACCTATAGGGCTATTCTTAGAGCTGATCACTCTCGAGATAACTAGACTATCTAGGGAAGCTATTAAGGAATTTTAAGGCAATAGACTTGAGAATTCAATTAGGAATCGGCTTCTCGACTGTGCTAATCTTTAGAGGCCATTACGACACAGTTAAAAATCGATTTGAGATTAGGAATAGGTCGGTTCAATAGAGATGAGTGGCTAATCATGGGTGACACCACTAAATTGGAAAATTCTCGTCGGCCGGCACTAGACTGACTTTCTTATTGTTTTGGTACCTTATGTCCGTATTTGAATCCTCGAGATTTTCACGACAACTGAGAGTCACCAATGAGTCGAGTGGGTTCAATGTGGCTCAAAGAAAATCGACCACGGGTCATTTGCACTAAAAAAATTCTGAAAGTTACCTGGTAGCCTAGGTCACGCTAAAAACGCACCAAATAGAAATTAACCATGAATTCGAGTCCGATTTCAGAAATTGAAGTTTCTGTCATGTTACAATAAATTCTAAGAGTGTTGATTCAGTCTTAGAAGATTTTTCTGTAACCCGAGACTTTTTGGGAAAATTCTAGGGACCCTTTTTGGTTGTAACATTGGGAAGTGAATGGATTGTATTGGTGATGAAAAATAACAACATGACCGATGGTAGGTGGATTGAATTTATGAGGGCCAATTGAGGTTCATTTGATTGGAAACAAGTGACCAATTGGAGGAAATACCAACCAATTTCGTGTGCCCCCCCAATCCCCTATGGTTTTGGACCACTTCAAAGGTTGCATTGGGAGCCTTGGTGGCTGAATGGTGTCCATAGAAGCCGTGCTTGGCCATGGATGGGTCAAAGGGACAATGGTTTGGAAAATAGGGCCAAGTAGGGCCCTTGTCTCCTTATCTCCTCCTCTCTTTCCCTCACCTCAACCGGCCAGCTTCTTCTCTCTCCCTCCTTGCCTTGTTCGAAACCCAGCAACTAGCAGGAGAGAAGCAGTTGTCATTCCCACAAGCCACCGGGGACAGCTGACCCGCCGTCGCACGCCTTAGCTGCTGTTCGCGCGCCTCGCCGCCCACGTGCGCTACCCGCGCTCATCCAATCGCTCCTCCACCCTCCTCTCACCCTCACACCATCCTAGTTGAGGTTCCAGGTTGTGTAGAGCAAAGCCAAAGCAGCCTCGCCGGAGCTCTGCCTAGTCATTGCCAGCCTTTGCTCGCCATTTTAGCCACTGAAGCTGCCTCAACCAGCCAAGAACAGAAGAGAAAGAAGTGGGTTTTCTAGCTCGGTCTAGGTTCGTTTTGAGGTGGTCTCGAATCTCGGAACCTAGGCCCGCCTTTGGAAAAGTTAGTCCTTGTTGTGATCTCGTTGGTTTGATCCAAACCGCTCGTTAAACAAGTGAGTTTAACTCACTAATCCTCGCTTAGTAGACTAATGATGCTTAGGGGTTGAATAGATTTAATTAAGTGCAATTAGGTGGATAGATTATATTAGGATAATTAAAATATGGATTTACCTATGCATGTTAGGCAAATGGTTAGTGTAGTTAGCAAGTAAATAGGCTCTATTATTTGTTGCACGAACCTCGGAATTTTTCTAGGTCCGTTTCGGCTTTCAATTAGGCATTACGGGCCTAAGTTGGATTTTTAGTATTTATTTAATTAATTTTCGTAATTATTAAATTATTTATTTATTTTCCGGAAATTCAACCGGGATGGCCGGTCATCGGAATTTTATGCTAATTTCGTGGTGCAGTCTGTTTAGTTATTCGAGCCTTAATTTGTCAGAAATTGATTTATTTGTGATTTTAGGATTTATTTCCTAAATTAAATAATTTTTCAAAATTAATTGAAGGATAACCGGGCATCGGTTAATAGTGCCAAAAATGTTTTGGTGGACTACAAAAAATGGTGGGATTTGTTAAAAATGAAAATATGATATTTTGGCTAAGGCCGGCCATGTAACCACACACGTGTATTTTTATCGGAAATGATAAAAACGTTGAATTGGTTTGAATGGTTGGGTGTGGTATACTATATCAGCCTACGAGCAATATGTCAGCTTAGCGAGAGCAGTATACCGGTATATTGTATCATCCTACGGGCTCTAATATGTCAGCTTATATTGCGAGTAGTATACCTTATCAGCTTAGAGAGAGCATTGACAGTATACTATATTATCATACGGGCTCTGAAATGTTAGCTTAGATTGCGAGCAGTATACTTTATCAGCTTAGAGGGAGCACTATTAGTGTATTATATCAACCTACGGGCTCTGATATGGCAGCTTAGATTGAGAGCAATACACTATTTATCAGCTTAGCGCGAGCTATACTATCTATTTTTCAGCTTAGCAGAGAGCAGTCCTGATATGAGCGGACTTAATAGATAGTATGAGATGAGCTGACCAAGAAAGGGTCGTGGTGACATGTAATTGACTAGGTCGATTGATCAATTATTTGATCTATCGTGGTGAATTGAATAATTGGGTGCCTATTGAATTGTATTGAATTGCAGGTGGAATATGATGCCAAGGTAAGTCCTCTAATCCGTGTTGTGCATAGGCAGCCTTTATGGCGTATTGGTTTCCTAATCGGGTCTTAGGATGGTAGAACTCGCTGAGATGTAGTCTCACCCCATTGTGGGATAATAGGCCCCTAGATGGTAGCACCTCCCCCTCCTCGTCCTCCTATGCACTTTGGCATCCTTGAAGAGGTAACAGAGATAGGGCATCACTTCCATATTCACAACCACCCCGAAGGACTGGAATACGTGCTAATTAAGTCCACTGTTTGGGTTGACGTGGGTCAGGACGCCCTGAGGCCCCACGAGTATCGATCATGGTACCGTCACTACCATGATGAGCGAAGAGAGGGTCCCATACCTAAAAGTGACGTGCCTTTGTACGTACTGGAAGAGGCGTTTGGAGAAGGGATAGCCGATCCTAAGGATGGGTCGATAGTGGATGCAAAGGATCCAAAACTTGATGACCTTGAATCTCTAGTATACTCTAATGTGGACTCTAGCTGGGGTGTCGAAGAAGGAGTGGACGTCGAAGACGAGGAACCTGATGAGGAACTAGAGGACGAGTTTGAGGATGAGCCCAATGATGAGCTTGATGAGGAGCCTGAAGAAGAAGAGCAAGAAGAGGAAGAAGAAGAAGAAGAGGAGGATCCAGAGTATGACCCGGATGAAGATTGAGACCCCATCCTATTTTGCAAACCCTAAGTCGTGGACTGATGTATAATAGATTAGACTTCTGAAAATAGTATTGTGATATATACTATGTGGTTTGCCTTGTATAAAAGTTTGGTTGTGGTTTTTCAGTTGTTTAAAATATGACTCTACTTTTCTATCCCATTGTTTTATTGTCTGGGGATTTTATTATATGCTTCCGCTTGCGTATTAAAATGAAAGGGTCGACGATGCGTCCTAGGGTGTCGCTATTAATTGACCAGGTGAGGGATAGGAGTGCGTTCGAGGATCGGGGTGTGACATCTCGTTTTGGTGGTATTAGAGCAAAGTTCAAGATTGGAGTGATAAGGAACGATGGTTCATGGGATAGTAGTAGGAAAGGCCTTTAAATTCATGCTGGTGCATGTCTATGTTAGCTGAGTGCTAGAATTGCTTGTTGTTTGGATCGCTCTGTTTCTAATTTGGTGTTGAATTGGAAGCAAGTGTCTGTAGATAAAGTTACACTATGAGCGATTAGGAGCAAAAAATTCCTAGCAAAGAGACTGTTCGCGTTATGACTCGGGATAGGACGCCGACCAGGGTCGGTACCTGAGGAGGCTGAGGTCAAGCGTTAGCTCAGGCTAACGCGAGTGGAATGGCACCACCTATAGTGGGTGCCGGGGTACCAGCCCCTGGTGATCCTAGAATAGAAGGGATCATGCAGGTGCTAGAGACTTTGAGAGACGTGGTGACATAGCAGGCACATAATCAAGCTGCTATTGCTACTGCACTTGCCGCTGCACCTGTTGTCGCACTTGTAGAAGTACAACCTGAGAACATTAGGGCATAAAGAGAAAGGCTGATCCACAAGCTAGTGGAGCAATTCCTGAGGTTGAGTCCGCCGAGATTCACGGGTGCTGGAGATCCTGAGGCCATATCCTTATGGATACAAGATCTGGAGAAAACGTTTGCACTCCTGATGTGCACCAAAGCTGAAAAAGGTAACCCTAGCAATATATTAGTTGTAGGGCAATGCCAACATTCGGTGGAGAGCCGTCAAGGACACGATATTTCATGAATCTATGATCCCGATGTGGGACGCATTCCTTAGAGCTTTCAACGATTAATATTTTTCGGGTATGGCTCAAGAGCAAAAGATGGAGGAGTTCCAGCGCCTTCGTTAGGGATCGATGTCGGTGGACCAGTATGGGGTCAATTTACCGAGCTTTCATAGTATGCCCTAAGATTGGTTGAGGACCCAGAAAAGAGGGCTCAAAGATTCAGAAATGGTCTTTGTTCAGAACTGAAACAACCTCTACTGCCATTGGACCTGACAAGTTATCGAGAAGTCTATTGTCGAGCTTAGATGATAGAGTGAGGGTTAAATGAACAAGCTGCCTCATATGGATCGAGGTTCAGCTCTCATCGAGAAGGAATTTGTCAAGGGAAGAGGCCCATGCCTGGGGGTAAATTCCAAATCCTGCCCAATAGGAAGGGTGGCGTGTGAAAGTCTGGATCAAGTCGGTTCGAGATGTGTCGCCTTTGTGGGAGGTGGCATGCCGTGAATCAATGCCCTCGAAGGACGGGCGCTTGTTTTGAATGTGGTTAGTAGAGTCACCTTGCAAGAGATTGTCCTAGAAGGCCAAGAGGACAACCACAACTGTCGCTGCCACCTTAAATGGGTCAAATTCGAGGGTATGGCCCTCAGAACATGCTGTAGGGAGGACAGCTGAGACCTCCAGTTCAGGGCACGGTCTATGCTATCACGCAGGGTCAAGCAGAAGCGACGCTTGACATGATCACATGTATGGTTTCTTTGAATGACCATCTTGCTTACGCTTTGTTTGATTCGGGAGCAACCCATTCCTTCATTGCCGAGCAATATGTTAAGTTGATAGGAGTCAGTCTTATATTATTTGAGTTGGCGATTTGCATATCTACACCCTTGAAAGATAAAGTCATTGCTGCTTTGGGTTGTTCGGGGTACAAGTTAGAGATTGGTGAGCAAGTGGGGAAAATTGATATGTTAGTCCTAGGCATGTATGACATTGATTTAATTATTGGCATGGACTGGCTCACCAAACAATGAGCTAAAATGGACTACTATCGCAAGGCAATTCAGTTTGAACCGTTAGAGGGTGAGAACTTCGAGTTTGTAGGAAGTCGAGGAGGACCCTCGATAGTCCTGATCTCATCGCCAAAGGCAACTCGTTTATTAGACAAGGGTTGCCAAGGGTACCTGGCAACTGTCATGGATACGACGGTTGAGGAACTGAAAATGGAAGACATTTCAGTCGTGCAAGAATTTCTGGATGTTTTTCCAAAGGAATTGCCAGGATTGCCGCCAGAGAGGGAAATTGAGTTCATAATTGAGCTAGCACCCGGGACAAAGCCAATCTCTAAGTCTCCTTATTGGACGGCGTTATCTGAGTTGAAGGAATTAAAGGTACCAATGCAAGAGTTTACTGGATAAAGGATTTATTCATCCCAGTGCATCACCTTGGGGAGCACCAGTTCTATTTGTAAAGAAGAAAGATGGTTCATTGCATCTGTGCATTGACTATCGACAACTCAATCAGGTAACGATCAAGAATAAGTATCCCCTCCTGAGGATCAATGACCTGTTCGATTAGTTGCAAGGAGCGTCAATATTTTCGAAGATTGACTTAAGGACATGATACCATCAACTAAGAATTAGGAAGGAGGACATCCCTAAGTCAGCATTTCGTACTCGGTATGGTCATTACGAGTTCATAGTGATGCCATTCGGGTTGACGAATGCCCTAGCTGCTTTTATGGATTTGATGAACTAAGTATTCAAGGAATATCTGGATTAGTTTGTGATCGTGTTCATCAATGATATCTTGGTATACTCGAGAAGTGACGAAGAGCATGAGAATCATCTGAGATTAGTGCTACAGAAGCCAAGAGTCCATCAGTTGTACACTAAGTTTAGCAAGTACGAGTTTTGGTTGACTTGTGTTGCTTTCTTAGGACATGTGATTTCAGGCGAAGGAATTTCAGTGGACCCGAGTAAGATAGAAGCCGTGATCAATTGGCCAAGACCGACTACAGTGACAGAGATCAGAAGTTTTTTGGGTTTAGCAGGTTATTACAACGGTTTGTGGAAGGGTTCTCATCTTTAGCGTCGCCTCTGACAAAACTCCTAAAGAAGGAAGAAAAAATTGTGTGGACAGACAAATGTGAGCATAGTTTCCAAGAGTTGAAGGAAAAGCTGACTACCGCATTTGTGCTGACTATTCCATCTGGTCTTGGAGGTTTTGAGATCTATAGTGATGCGTCATTCAGAGGGTTGGGTTGTGTGTTGATGCAACATGGTAGAGTTGTTGCATACGCTTCCCGACAGTTAAGGCCTCATGAATAGAATTATCCGACGCATGACTTTGAACATGTGGCAATTATTTTTGCCCTGAATATTTGGAGACATTATCTGTGTAGGGAAAGATTCCAAATCTTCACGGACCATCAAAGCCTCAAGTACCGTTCTCTCAGAAGGAGTTGAACATGAGACAACGCAGATGGATGGAATTACTGAAGGACTACGACTGTGATATTCTATATCACCCAGGAAAGGCGAACAAGGTCACCGATGTGTTGAGTTGAAAGTCTTCATTAGCACATCTACTGATTGAGGAGTGGAACTTAATTGTGAGAGCTTGAGATTCGATCTTCAAGTATGAGGTAAGCCATCTTTCAAGTCTTATGGCCACCCTTAGAATTGAACCGGATGTATAGATTAGAATTAAGCTACTCCAACCAACAGATCCAGAGGTATAAAAAATTCTTTAGGACGCTTCCATGTCAGTTGATTCAGTTGATTCCATGTCATTAAGACGCTTCCCCGGTCATCTCATCTAATACTATCTATAAAGTCCGACCCTGTCTAGGACTGCTTACCCTAAGTTGATATATAGATAGTAAAGCTCATCAGAAGCTGTTATTTATACTGATATAGTATACTATTATGCTCACCAGAAGTTGCCAGACGTCTCGTTATAGTATCGATATTTGCTCACCAGAAGTTGCCAAATTAACTAATCTGATATATTCATTATGCTCGCCAAAAGCTACCAGATCAACTTATCTGATATATTCATTATGCTCGCTAGAAGCTGCCAAATCAACTCATCTAATATATTCATTATGCTCACTAGAAACTGCCAGATCCACTAATCTAATATATTAATTATGCTCACCAGAAGTTGCCAGATTCACTGATATGATTATCCAACCATTTCTCCATTTTTATTATACTCAATAAAAATATTTGTGTGTCGGTACACGGTCAGCCTTAGCCAAAATATAATATTTTCACACTTGAAAATCCCATTAATTTCACCGATCCATAAACTAATTTTTGACATTGTAAACCAATGCTCGGTGATTTTCCAATTAATTACTAAAATTAATTATTTTTGGAATAATTTCCCAAAATCATAGATCACCCTCAATCAGCACAAAACATCATTCGATTATAGAAACTAAACACATCAATGAGATCAGCTCGAAATTCTATCGAGCGGCTCTCTCGTATAATTTCCAGAAAATATTAATTAATTAATAATTAAAAAATTGAAAATTAATTTAATTTAAATAATAAATAATATAATTTAAATAATATTTAATGATATTTAATTTTAAAAATAAATAAATAAATAAAATGATTAATTAAAAGTCTAATCATGCTTACCGTAATCTAATTGCATAATTAGACTAATTAATCCATCCACTAAACTAATCATTCATCTAATCTAATTAACAATTAACTAAGCTAATCTAACCACCAAATCATTCTTAGACTAATCTAAGCACCCCTTAAGCATCATTAACTCCCTAAGAGGTGATTAGTGAGTAAACTCACCTGTTTAACATTCCAGCGAGTCCACGGTGACGGCGACGCGGAGGTGAGCGAAAATCCTCCAAGCGGCGACACCAAGTGAGGCCGGGAAGGTCTTGAAAACAGGCCTCGAAGACCTCACGGCTTGCTGGTTTTCTGCTTCTGTTATTGGCTGAAATCGAAGGAAAACCAACGGCTGAACGACGAGGAAACGGGCCGATCGGAGCTTCGGCGAGGGGGTGGTAGGCAACCGGTGGCTCCTGGGGGTTAAGGGGGACTTGTTGGTAGTTGGAACGGGTAAAGGAAGGGTCAAAATGGGAGAAAAACAAAGAAAAACGCAAAACAGTGCAGGCAGGCAGCAGACCGGCGGGCTGGCAACCGGCGGTTGGACGGGATGGCTGACAGCTCCATTCAGGGCGAGGTTGGGCTCGTTCGTACGGGTTGGGTATGCTCGTCACGCTGGTGGGTGGACCGCGAGCTAATTTGTCCGGGAAGACCACTTTTAACTCAGATCTTTAACGAAAGGTCAACTGGAGTAGAAACTGGAACGATGAGAAAGTAGAGGGGGAAAATGGTCCGGCGGATGTGCAACGATGGAGGGGCTGATGCTGCTCGGTTTCTTTGGTTTTCTTGAGCTTTTCCTAAGCCTCACCAATGGAGAAAGCCATGCTTCAAGGAGGAAGAAGGGTTATTGAAGAGAGGGGACCCCAAATGGCCTCCTGGGCTTCCAACACTTGGCCAAACACTTGAGTGGCTGCCCCACCACTTGCTCAGCCATTTACGGCCACCTTATCCATTCCAAGGCTTCCCTAACAAGCTTGCCAAGTGGTCTAAAGGTTGCTCTCCCCATGGCACACGAATTTGAGGCATTTGTTCATCAAATACATTCAATTCCCCTTCAATTCTTCTCCAAATGGATTCAATTTGGTGTCCATAAATCCAACCATGGTGCCATCATCCCAATCAACAGTTTTCCTCACCATGTAGTCCAACTTGAATCCTAAAAGCGTGACCAAAAATGGGCCTACGAACTTCCCGATCCAAAATAACCTTACGTTGGATTTTTGGTCGAAAATCTTGGTTTGTAGAAAAATCTTCGGAGGATGAGTCGATGGTGCTAAAATGATTTGTGACATGACAAGACTTTCAATTTCTAAAATTAGGTTTAAATTCACCATTAATTTAAATCTGGCGTGATTTTAGTAGTATCTAACTTACCAGGTAGTTTTTAGGAACTTTTCATGCAATTGACTTGTGGTTGATTATTTTCAAGCCACAAAGTGCATCTTCGACACATTGGCGACTCTTGATTGTCGTGGAAATCTTGAGGTTTCAAATACGGATACAGGGTATCAAAACGATAGAGAAATCGGTCTAATGCCGATTGACAAGATTTGTGTGATTAGATAGAATCACCCACACTTAATCACATGCCTTTGTCGTGTCGACCTATCTCCGGTCTATAATCGGTCTGTGCCATAATGACCCTTACAGATTAGTACGGTCGAGTAGTTGATTCCTGGTCAAATTCTTAAGTCATTGCGTTTAGATTGTGGCACCCCCGAAACAGCCCCCAATCCGCCGGGGTCGCCACAGATATTTTTCACTTGCTTTCTCTTGACCTAAAGGTCTATTACTCTGATACCATAATATTCTCAAGAAGTCCATGAGTCCTGAGGGTTTATAATTCTCACATTGGTCCCCGCGCATAAAATATAGCGGAAGCATATTCAACATCTCCCTACCCCATACTCAGAAACGATGCACACTTGCTATACAGTTTTATAAGTAAAAGACAGACACTTTTATTTACATAAAGCTTGATGGACAACATTCAGTCGGTACACCAAAAATGCCGTGGTTTTCTATACTCGGCTACATATCAAAAGATACCCGACTCATTTTTTTTCCCAACAGCCATATACATAGGTCCATCAGTCAATGTCGGCGGTCCAAAAATGCCTCATCTACTGACCATCACTCTTGGTCACACCCAGTGTAGTCCATCAGCTGGCGGCGGCGGCAACGGCCCCAGCGTACTCCCATCACGGCGGACGAACACCGTAAAAAACTCCTGAATCACTGGGCTGACGGGAGAACTAATGTCATACATGACCAGTATCCTTACTCGAACAAAAACCAACCCTCGTATCTTAGGATGGTGGTGCTCCGTACACTCACACTCAAGATTGACCGGTATACCATAGAATGTGCCGGGGGTGACTAGTAGCAGAGGCATATCTTCTAGTCTGAAATGTTAGTCCCCAAACGGGGTGAGTACAACCACCCAACATCAAAAGATCCATTAAACTATACTATGCAAGCCATCACAATCCAGTTTCATGCAAGATAGACAAGATAGGTCATCAAAGAACGAGTATGCATTTAAACCATATAACTCTTCAATGCAATGACCAGTGCAGTTTCAACAAATAAGATGCATCATGTCCAGTCACAAGAGTCTCGATCATAGGGCCAAACTATTATGACATGTCCCATTCTATGCCATACAATTTAGTCCCATAACCAGACCACACTCGCACTTAATATAATCATCAGTTTTAATCATTCAAATGGTTTTATCCCCCCAGAGGACCAATGTTTGCGTCCTTCTGGGATTTCACACCCAACCTGGCATGGCGAAAGCCTCCGACAGCTGGCCACAAGGCCACCAGGCATCCAAAGCGTTGAGACATGTGGCACCCCCGAAAACGGTCCTTGATCCGTTAGGGTTGCCATAGTTCGCTTACCTTTCACTTGCCTTAATAACATGTCACTCTAATACCATTGATTTATAGTGGGTCCATATGTCCTGGGGGTTTATGTTATCT
This sequence comes from Eucalyptus cloeziana, assembly GCA_014182715.1. Lineage (NCBI taxonomy): Eukaryota > Viridiplantae > Streptophyta > Magnoliopsida > Myrtales > Myrtaceae > Eucalyptus > Eucalyptus cloeziana. Next base: position 20,007,187 of record CM024641.1, on the reverse strand, counting down.
TAATCGGTCCTAGCGCAGTTCATATAACGGAAGCATATTCAACATCTCCCTAACCCATACTCAAACTAAATAATACAATGCAATTCACACCAACCACACATTTTTTTTTCATATATAAGTTAGAGCCGAACCACTTTTATTTACATAACTTTGATGGACATCACGAGTCGGTATAACAAAAGGCCAAGGCTTTACTAAGCTCGGCTATAATTCAAAAGAACCCGACTCCTCATCAGACATGTACATCAATCCATCATCTAGTGTCGGCTATCCAAAAAGTGTCATCCTTTACCAGTCACATGCGCAATCACACCCAGCTCGGTGCATCGGCTGGCGGCGGCGGCGGCATCCCCATCATGACCCCATCGCGGCGGACATGAACGGACAGGAACTCTTGGACTACAGGGCCATCAGGTAGACCCACATCATACATAACCAAAACTCGAACGCGGATGAACACCAGTCCATGAACACGCACACAGGAATGCTCTGAGCACTCAACCTCAACATCAGATGGTAAGCCATAGAAAGTACCACGCGTGACCGGTAACAGAGGCATCTCCTAATCTGAAATGTTAGTCCCCAAAGGAGTGAGTACAACCACTCAGCAGTAAAGATCCATCAAACTACACAACGCAACAGGCAAGACAACCACAATTTCATGTGAAATGCACATATCATTCATGTAATCAAGCATGTATTTCCATGAGATTCATTCATTATGACAATTTATGCTCCATGCCATATGCACATACATGCGCATGATTCATATCATCTATACAATCACGTATATATCCCCATGAGATCCATTCAACACCTTCATGATCGCATTCTCAATGTCAAACAGTATCAATTCAATTTCATAGGCAATTCATGCATCATGCCATATGCACACACACATGCACATGATTCACTTGCCAATTTTAATTTTCAAAAGGATCTCATTTTCCTTCTAGGGACCAGTGTTTGCATCCCTCATATCGCTCGTACCCAACCTGGCATCGCGAGGAACCTCCGGCACACACCTCTGGGCATCTGGCACACACCTCCGGGCATCTCGCACCCCAACTGGCGTCACGAGACCATACGGCACACACCTCTGGGTATCTCGAAACTCCTGAGGACATCCGGCACACACCTCTGGGCATGCGGCACACACCTCCGGGCATCTCGACACTCCCGGGGCATCGTCGACTCAAGGGTCTGACGGTATCATCAACATGACAATGCATATTCACAAATACGTCTCATTTTCAAATTAGCATTTGATACAATAATGTCCAAGGTTTAAATCAACTTTTTGATATCATATGATATGCTAAATGTCACCACATATTCTGTATAATTGACAACCCAAGATATCACATCTCATAGAGCAATTCATTTGTTCTTGAAAATAAAACAATTTTTGGATAAAACAGAATGCACTTCTTTAATTAAAATTCTGGAAAAAAATTAGTAAACGATCTTAATAAATTCTGAAAATTTAACATGTTATAAATGAGATCTAGAGAAAAAGGTTTGATGAAGAACACCATGTCAAGAAAGCTCCATAGAAATCGCATAGGTCCATGCATCACAGTAAAAGAAATTCCAATACCACTTTTGCACAGTTTCAGAAATATTTTCGATTAAGTCCTTAAATGAACTCATAAAATTCTGAAATTTTAATATGTCATAATTAAGACCTAGAGGTAAAAGTCTCATGAAGAAATTGAAGTCAAATCCAATGTGGATTAAAAGCTATAATTATTATAACCCTCCCTAATTCTCGATACAGTTTCCAGATCTAACACTTTCAAAGAAAAATCACTTTACCGACCAATACTTGTTTGTTTCTTCTAAACTTTTAGTATGTTACTCCTCAAGATGTCATCTACAACTTTCTTGCAGGAAACAAAGTCAAATTCCAACTGGATAATTTTATAAAATTCACGGAATCGCAAGGGGTCGGACTGTTCTTACATGCAACAGCTTGCTTGTTCTAGGAAGACTACTACCATTCACTCGAATTTCAGCATCCAACATCACCACTCAAGCTTCTCCGACGCCCATTACACTTCACACACAATCACGGCAAGCAAAATGTAGGCTAATGGACTTTACTTGCCTCAAGTTCAATGAAAACGAGCAAGGAACGGCGACTTGGGGCTTCGGCGGGCTCGATCAACGGCGGTGCTAGGCGGCGTCAATGACAGTTGCTGGTGCACGCACGGCGGGCCAGCCCTCTTCTTCCCCTCACCGAAGCACCCTCACAATTCTCTCTCGGTTTCGCTCTCTCTCTCCACCTCACTCACTCTCTCTCTCTTTCTCTCGGCTTTCTCTCCCTCTCCACGAACACCCCGCCGCTCACTCCGCCCCTTCTCTTTTCTTCCACCTTCATGATTAGCTAGTAATCATAGGCTTTGCATGCAAGAGACACTTGGTTGATCTCTCTTGCCACTTGTTATTTTTCATGCAAAGATGATGGGCCTCAATGGGCCGAGCTTGGGCCATCCTTGGTGGTGGGCCGAATGGGGGAATGGTGGGCTGGTTTTGGGTTGTCCCATGTTCAGCCTAAGAAAAATCAGCCCACACCTTCTTCTAATAATCCACCTTAATCCCCACTTATAATTACTTAATTTCAAATATTCATATGGCCATAAAATGTTGCAACATTAATTGATGGTAATCCAACTTATAAAGTACATGGCCAAGAATAGAAAATTTCTCATCAATTCATTCTTTAGCACAATCCTTGATCACACATAGACATAGGATAGATTTCCAACAAAACAATTGTCCATTAAATGCTCAGCCTTGTTTAATTGTAATCCTTTAGTCTAATGACCATAATATAGTCCAATGGCGCTTCCATCAGTTATTCATGGGTCATGGTGTTTCCAGGGGTTGTTATGAAATTTTTAGGATGCCACAATTCTCCCCTCCTTAGAGAATTTTGTCCTCGAAATTAGACATTACCTATGTCCCCTTAAACAAGTGAGGGTACTTTTTCCTCATCTCATTTTCACTTTCCCATGTGGCTTCCTCCACATTATGATGTCACCATAATATCTTAACCAATGGACTTTTCTTGGTCCTGAGAATTTGTTCCTTTCGATCCAGTACTTGCACAGGCTCTTCTACGTACCTTGCTTTCTCATCTACTTTGATGGTTTCATGATCAAGGATGTGTCCAAGGTCCGGCTGGTACTTCCTTAGCATGAACACATGGAATACATCATGCAAGTTTTCTAGCTTAGGAGGTAAAGCTAGTCGACCCCTATTCTTTCAAGTATCTCAAAAAGTCCAACGAATCTAGGGCTCAACTTACCTTAAAATGAATAATACAAGCTCTCAACATATCTTTTAGAGTCTGGATCACTCTTTCCGTTTGCCTATCTGTTTGAGGATGAAAAGCAGTACTAAATTGAAGCTTTGTCCCTAATGCATTTTGGAGACTTTGCCAAAAATTTGAAGTAAGCCTGGAGTCTCGATCAAATGTGATCGTTACATGAATACCATGTAAGCGTACATTTGACTTACATATATCTCGGCAAGTTTATCCATCGAATAGTCTATGTGGACTGCTAGGAAATGAGCAGACTTAGTCAAACGATCCACTATTACCCAGATAGAGTCATGACCACTTGATGTCCTTGGCAGTCCTTGCACAAAGTCCATCGTCACATGCTCCCATTTCCACTTTGGTATGTCCAATGGTCTCAATAGTCCTGCGGGTTTGCGGTGTTCCGCTTTCACTTGTTGGCATGTTAAACATTGTGAAACATGTTTAGCTATATCCGTCCTCATGCCATTCCACCAAAACTGCTGGCGCAAATTTCTATACATCTTTGTACTACCTGGATGAATACTATATTTACTCCTATGTGCTTCCGATAGGATTTCCTTTCTCACTTCTTCATTATCGGGAACACGGAGTCGTCCCTGACACCTTATTATCCCATCTTCAGAGACTTGAAACTCTAATCTTTTTCCTAAAGACAATGTCTCATATTTTCATCATCTCCGGATCAAATTTTTGTAAAATCTTAACTTTCTGAATAATTTTGGGCTCAATCCTTAATGCAGTGAGCATACTAGTAAGGTGATCTATTTCCAACTTGAAGTCTGAATCCACAATTGATTTTAACAGATTCCATTCTGTTATTCTTAAACTAGCCATGTCATAGCCGACTTATGACTAAGGGTATCAGCCACCTTATTTGCCTTTCCTAGGTGGTACCATATTTCATAGTCATAATCTTTTAATAACTCCATCCACCTTCTCTGTCTCATGTTCAACTCTTTTTGTGAAAACAAATACTTCAAGCTCTTATGATCTGTATAGATTTCAAATTTCTCTCCATATAGATAATGTCTCCATATTTTCAAAGCAAATACTATAGCTGCCAATTCTAAATCATGAGTTGGATAATTTAATTCATGAGGTTTCAATTGCCTCGATGCATAGGCTATGACCTTGCCATGTTGCATCAAAACACATCCTAATCCCTTATATGATGCATCACTATTCACCGTGAATCCATGAGATCCAGATGGTATAGTTAGAATTGGGGCTGTAGTTAATTTCCTTTTAAGTTCCTGAAAACTTCTTTCACATTCTCCACTCCATTCAAACTTTACATTCTTTCAAGTTAATTTTGTTAAAGGGCTTGCCAATTGTGAGAATCCTTCAATAAACCTCCTATAATAACCAGCTAGTCCCTAAGAAACACCGTATCTCAGTCGGCGTCGTTGGTCTCGGCCAGTTCACTACCATCTCAACTTTTGCAGGGTCTACAGCAATTCCATTTCTCGACACCACGTGCCCTAAAAATATTATATGGTCTAGCCAAAATTCACACTTATTGAATTTGGCGTATAACTTATGATCTCTTAGTGTTTGCAATGCTATCCTTAGGTGTCCTTCATGCTCCTCAAGTCCTTTAGAATATATCAGGATATCATCAATGAAGACGATTACAAATTGATCCAAATAAGGCTTAAATATTCTATTCATTAAATCCATGAATGCCGCTAGTGCATTCGTTAATCCAAATGGCATAACTAGGAATTCATAATGTCCATAATGAGTCCTAAATGCAGTCTTAGGAATCTCTTCATTTCTTTATCCTTAACTAATGGTATCTTGACCTTAAGTCAATTTTAGAAAAGACTGAACTTCCTTGCAACTGATCAAATAAGTCATCAATTCTAGGCAAGGGATACTTATTCTTTATAGTCACTTGGTTCAGCTGTCTATAGTCAATACATAAACGCATCGACCAGTCTTTCTTTTTCACAAATAGAACTAGTGCACCCCAAGGTGAAGCACTTGGCCTAATAAATCCCTTATCAAGCAACTCTTGTAGTTGAACCTTCAATTCCTTCAGCTCCACCAAGGCCATTCTATATGAGGCTTTCGATATTGGTCCTGTTCCAAGCATTAGTTCAATTTCAAACTCAATCTCTCGTTCCGGTGGTAATCCAGGCAAGTCCTCAGGAAACACATCTTGAAATTCCCTGACTATTCAAATCTCATCGATTTTAGCCTCTTCTTTACTAAGATCTCTTACTACTGCTAGGTATCCTTGACATCCTTCGTCAAGTAGTTCATGAGCTTCTACCATTAAGATGATGGCTATAGAGGGGCTTGTCTGACCTCCGAAAAATTCAAAACTAGTTTGGTCAGGTAACATGAACTAGATCACTTTCCTATAACAATCTACCTTAGCCCGATACTTATGGAGCCAGTCCATTCCTATGATAACATCAAAGTCATACATAGCCATCACGACTAGATCTATTTCCATATCTCGTCCCCCTATAGTTATCTTACATTTTGCACACATCATTGTAGATAATACCATATTCTTTAAAGGTGTAGAAACACAGAGAAGCATCTCAAGATATGCAGTTTCTAACTTATTTAACTGTCTATATCTTTCAGATACAAATGAATGGGTAGCACTCATGTCGAACAATGCATATGCCTTTTTATCATTTATAAGGATCATACCTGAGATAACATTTTTGGAAGCTTCCACTTCCTCTTGGGTGACCGCATACACCTTTCCTTGTGCTGGTGGCCTCTGTTGATTCCTTGGTAGATTTGATCTAACCGTACTTTGTTGTACTTGTCGCACCGAGCCAACACTCAGCTGCGACCTCTCTTATGGACAATCTCTCTTGAGGTGACCTACTTGTCCACAACTATAGCATTTCAGCCGTCCATTGCAAGGTCCTGGGCCGTGTTGCCCATCACATCTTCGACAAACATCATGCTGATAGGGTGCTTTCCCTATATTCAGGCCATCCCTAGCTTTTCCAAAGTTTCCAAAATTACTCTTTTTCTTAGAATCTCAGGTCTGACCTTGACCAAGATAGGGTCTCTTACCCCGTCTAATATCACTAAAGGTCAACTGTCTCTTAGACTCTGATTGCTCTCTCACCAGTTCCTGCTCTATCAAACGTGCCCTTTCATAAATCTCATTATAATCTCTTATATTCAAAGGCACAAGTTGTTTCATGATATTCGTCCTCAACCCTTTCAGAAATCTCTTAGCCTTTTCTTCTCTATCCTCAATAAACCTGGGAGCATACCTGGACAATTCATAAAATTTTGCCTCATACTAGTCTACTGTCAGCTCCCTTTGTTCCAACTAAACAAATTCAATAATCTTCTTATCCGTGGCATACTCAGAAAAATGCTTTCTATTGAAAGCCCTAATGAATTCGTCCCAATTTACATCAGTACCTGGTGGAAAGATCGTGTCTCTTGAAGCTCTCCACCAAAACTTTGCATTTCCCTCCAACTGGTACTCTGCCAAAGTTATTTTCTCAGCATCGTTGCAGTTCAACAACCAGAAAATTCGTTCCATTCCATCTATCTAATGTTCCACCTCCTCAGGACTTCCTATTCCACTAAACTTAGGTGGTTTTAGCTTTAGAAATTGTTCCACCAGTCCTTGAGGGCGACGTCCCACTCCGGGTTGTTGTTGCGCTTGTCTTTCCATCAGATTTCCTATATTGGTCAATGCCTGCAGGATGTCTTCCATTCGGGGTTTAGCCCTTGCAGCAGACGCTTCAGCCCTCAATGGATGAGAACTTCTAGCTCATACCATGACTTTCTTGCAGTTTTCAAGCATTTGCCTCAGGAATAGTCTGTGACTCAATGCCTTTATTTAAAACTACTACTGCTATATAAGTAACATAAACATGTTACTGACACCTAAAAGGCAACTCATAAAAATTACTAGGGATCTACGAGTGAATACCCATCACCCGTTGTTCAAAATTAGTCAACTATCCTAGTTAGTGTCCTATGGTGTGCATTGTCATTGTATTCCTCAATTTCCAAATGAGGCTCCTTATCACTCCACATATAACCATTGCTCTGATACCAAAACCGTGCTGTGGCACCCCCGAAAACGGCCCCCGATCCTTTAGGGTTGCCACAGTTCGCTTACCTTTCACTTGCCCTAATAACATGTCACTCTGATACCATTAATTTATACTGGGTTCATATGTCCTGGGGGTTTATGTTATCTTAATCGGTCCTAGCACAGTTCATATAACGGAAGCATATTCAACATCTCCATAACCCATACTCAAACTAAATAATACAATGTAATGCACACCAACCACACATTTTTTTTTTCATATATAAGTTAGAGCCGAACCACTTTTATTTACATAACTTTGATGGACATCACGAGTCGGTATAACAAAAGGCCAAGGCTTTACTAAGCTTGGCTACAATCCAAAAGAACCCGACTCCTCATCAAACATGTGCATCAATCCATCATCTAGTGTCGGCTATCCAAAAAGTTTCATCATCTACTAGTCACATGCGGAATCACACCCAGCTCGGTACATTGGCTGGCGGCGGCGGCGGCATCCCCATCATGACCCCGTCGCGGCGGACATGAACGGACAGGAACTCCTAGACTACAGGGCCATCAGGTAGACCCACATCATACATAACCAAAACTCGAACGCGGATGAACACCAGTCCATGAACACGCACACAGGAATGCTCTGAGCACTTAACCTCAACATCAGACAGTAAGCCATAGAAAGTACCACGCGTGACCGGTAACAGAGGCATCTCCTAATCTCAAATCTTAGTCCCCAAAGGGGTGAGTACAACCACTCAACAATAAAGATCCATCAAACTACACAATGCAACAGGCAAGACAGCCACAATTTCATGTGAAATGCACATATCATCCATGTAATCAAGCATGTATTTCCATGAGATTCATTCATTAAGGCAATTTATGTTCCATGCCATATGCACATACATGCACATGATTCATATCATCCATACAATCACGTATATATCCCTATGAGATCCATTCAACGCCTTCATGATCACATTCTCAATGTCAAATAGTATCAATTCAATTTCATAGGCAATTCATGCATCATGCCATATGCACACACACATGCGCATGATTCACTTCCCAATTTTAATTTTCAAAAGGATCTCATTTTCCTTCCAAGGACCAGTGTTTGCATCCCTCATATAGCTCGTACCCAACCTGGAATCACGAGGAACCCCCAGCACACACCTCCGGGCATCCGGCACACACCTCCGGACATCTCGCACCCTAACTAGTGTCACGAGGCCATCCGGCACACACCTCCAAGCATCCGACACACACCTTCGGGCATCTCGAAACTCCTGAGGACATCCAGCACACACCTCCGGGAATCTAGCACACACCTCTGAGCATCCCATTTCACATCGGGGGGTGTATCATCAACATCACAATGCATGTTCACATATGTCTCATTTTCAAAATAGCATTTGATGCAATAATGTCAAAGGTTTCAATCAACTTTTGATGTCATATGATATGCTAAATGTCACCACATATGCTGTATAAATAACAACCCAAGATATCACATCTCATAGAGCAATTCATTTGTTCTTGAAAATAAAACAATTTTCGGATAAAACAGAATGCACTCCTTTAATTAAAATTCTGGAAAAATTAGTAAACGATCTTAATAAATTTCGAAAATTTAACTTATTATAAACGAGATCTAGAGAAAAAGGTTTCATGCAGAACACCATGTCAAGAAAGCTCCATAGAAATCGCATAGGTCCATGCATCACAGTAAAAGAAATTCCAATACCACTTTTGCACAGTTTCAAAATATTTTTGATTAAGTCCTTAAATGAACTCATAAAATTCTGAAATTTTAATATGTCATATTTAAGACCTAGAGGTAAAATTCTCATGAAGAAATCGAAGTCAAATTCAATCTGGATTAAAAGCTATAATTATTATAACCCTCCCTAATTCTCGATACAGTTTCCAGATCTAACACTTTCAAAGTAAAATCACTTTACTGACCAATACTTGTAACGTTTATTCTCAAATTTTAGTATGTTACTCCTCCAGATTTCATCTACAACTTTCTTCAAGGACACGAAGTCAAATTCCAACTGGATAATTTTATAAAATTCACGGAATCGCAAGGGGTCGGACTGTTCTTACATGCAACAGCTTGCTTGTTCTAGGAAGACTACTACCATTCACTCGAATTTCAGCATCCAACATCACCACTCAAGCATCTCCAACACCCATTACACTTCACACACAATCACATGAAGCCAAATGTAGGCTAACGGACTTTACTTGCCTCAAGTTCAACGAAAACGAGCAAGCAACGGCGACTTAGGGCTTCGACGAGCTCGATCAATGGCGGTGCTAGGCGGCTTCGATGGCGGTTGCTGGTGCACGCACGGCAGGGCCGGTCCTCTTCTTCCCCTCACCGAAGCACCCCCACAATTCTCTCTTGGTTTCCCTCTCTCTCTCCACCTCACTCTCTCTCTTTCTCTCGGCTTTCTCTCCCTCTCTCGCACGAACACCCCCCCTCGCTCACTCTGCCCCTTCTCTTTTCTTCCACCTTCATGATTAGCTAGTAATCATTAGCTTTGCATGCAAGAGACACTTGGTTGATCTCTCTTGCCACTTGTTATTTTTCATCCAAAGATGATGGGCCTCAATGGGCCGGGCTTGGGCCATCCTTGGTCGACCGAATGGGGGAATGGTGGGCTGGTTTTGGGCTGGTTTGGCCTTAAGAAATCAGCCCACACCTTCTTCTAATAATCCACCTTAATCCCCACTTATAATTACTTAATTTCAAATATTCACATGGCCATAAAATGTTGCAACATTAATTGATGGTAATCCAACTTATAAAGTACATGGCCAAGATTAGAAAATTTCTCATCAATTCATTCTTTAGCACAATCCTTGATCACACATAGACACAGGATAAATTTCCAACAAAACAATTGTCCATTAAATGCTCGGCCTTGTTTAATTGTAATCCTTTAGTCTAATGACCATAATATAGTCCGATGGCACTTCCATCTATTCATGGGTCATGGTGTATCCAGGGGTTGTTATGAAATTTTTAGGATGCCACACGACACATCTCCGGGCATCTCGCACCCCACCTAGCATCACGAGGAATCACTGGGGGCCATAGACATGGTTACCCCTAACCTCCGGAATTACGTACCGACATATCACCGGGCATCCCGATGCTCCCGGGGAAAAACCTCTGAGGCACTACAGTCCCCAGGCATCCAGAAGGCATCGACTCATTCAATCCTTTGGGCATCCCGACTCCCAGGGCATCGTTGACCCAAGGGTCCAACGGTAAGAATTAACATCTTAATTTCCAAAAACACTTTTCAATGCAATAACAAGATGTCCCATGAATCTTCATCAAATATCAATATTGCATAATATGCTGAATGCTAATATCATCATGTCAAATAACAACTCAAGATGCATTCGCCTTTGGGACAATTTGAGCAAATTCGGAACAAAACAGCTCAAACATCACAATGCACAGTTTTGGTAATAATTTCGGAATAAACCCCAAATGAACTCAAAAATTCTGAAATTTTGACATGTTATATATAAGACCTAAAGGAAAACGTTTCATGAAGAACACTAAGTCAGATTCATTGTATATCAAGAGCAGTAATTGCTATATTCTTTACTAACATTCTGTAATAGCTTCCAGATTTAACATTTACAAAGAAAATCGTTTTACTGACCAAACCTTGTTCATTTATTCTCAAATTTTGATATGTTATTCCTAAGTATGTGCCCTACAACTTTCATTAAGGGTTTGAAGTCCAATTCCAACTAACTAATTACAGAAAATTCATGGAATCACTGAAGGTCATGCTGTTTACTACGGAACAGTTTACTAATTCAAAGAGAACTACTTCTACTCATTTAAAGTCCAGCATCTAACATCCACAACCCAATATTTCCAAGTCTATAGCACTACACTAGACAATAACAGCACAACATGATATAGGTTAATGGACTTTCACTTGCCTCAAGCTCTTTAGTTCAATTTCAAGCAAAACAGGGGCTCGTGGGTCTCGGGTTCGGCTCAACGGCGGCGAAGGCTAGTGGCGTTGACGGCGGCAACTCGATCATGGCAGAAGACGAAGGCTAGTGGCCTTCTTTTTTTTTGGCTCATTTATCATGACATCCAACTATACACATATAATCCACACACGCTCACAAAAATGATAAGAACTGACTTGAACGGATGCAGATAAGTATTAGCCAAATATGATTTGACAAAAAAGTTGATTGGTCTGAAGAAGGCGAAATTTGCAAAGTTGGATCTGAAGAACACGTCCCACTCCAGTGTCCTCACCTCCTCCTCCTTTCATTGTCATCACCTCCTTCTCAGCACTTTCTTTGATTGCTTCCCTTCTTTCAAGTCCTGAGGAAGTCTCTCCAACTTAGGCACCATTTAACTGCAATTATTTAAGTCAAAATCGTTTTTTATGGGTAAGTACGAATAATTTCGACTGAAAAAAGCAAGCTAAAAAATAAATCAAAGAGTGAATTCGTATTTAATGTAAAAAGGACAATAAACAGCATAAAGATAATATGTCGTTTGATCTGTTCAACATCAAAAGAATCATGTTGATGAAGCCTCATATCATGGAATTCTTTCCATGAAGTATAACACCTAGTCAACAAGCGAAAACAGCGGGACATCCAAAGAAAAGGTGCTAAGCTTCATCTGCCCCTACTAATAGTTAAGTTTGATTCTGTCTATGCTATGCGATTCTATTTAATTTAATTAGAAAATAATTTCAAAAAGTGCACGGTCCAAAGAGGCTATGATGAAATATTTACTCATGGCTCGGACAAGCTTTCCTAACCTGGTTCACTTTTTCTCTTAATCTTGATCAATCTGTCTGTCAATTCTTGCCCCAAATTTCAAGTTATTGTACGCATGCAGAGCATAACGTGTAATTCAGTTAATCAAAGATGCACTTCACGAGGGAAGCAAGAATCCCTAGATTAGTTACAAGGATTGATTAGTTTATGAAGAAATCTGCATGATTTGATTCTTCTTTGGTAAGGTCAAACACTCGATTCAAATTATATTACATCCAATTACTACACTCTACCTCTCTATAGACAAAACATGTTAGACGATAACGTGAAATGTCAATTGTTCTACAAATTTAAACCGTTAGAAGAATGCTTGATTTAATATTTAAATATACTAATACTATCCTTCATGCGTAGGCTAAACTTTGGCTTAAGCCCAAAGTGCGAAAATTTGAAACTGGGGAGGCAAATAAGGCTTGAAAAAATTTGAACTTAGAACAGAACCTCTGATACTATGTGAAATTCTACGGGACTTAAGCTGTTGATGAAAGTGTAATTTATATGTTTTAATATCATGTTATAAAGTTTCACCCAAAAATTTAAATTATTAGGTGTAATTTATATCAAATAGATCAAAGTGCTTGGTCTTACTCTAATCGAAATGATTCGGTCGAGATCAATCATCACATATATTACGTTGAAGTTAGATTGGCTGACCTCCAATATGGTGTTTCAATTAATATCTTTTCCTCGACCTATGCTTTAAATCTTGAATCTCGTCTAAATATTTGGGCCATAATTTTACACCACCAACGCAACTCACCATTTCCTTTTCTTTTATTTTTTTTCTTTTTTTGCAAGAAATAGTAGCACCATTTGGATCCCCATTGTCTGTCTCTTCTACAAAACAATAATTGTCAAAAAGCATGGCGATAACGATTTATGAAGTTTTGAGAAGATGGTGAGCTGGTAATAGATATCTAGAAAAGAATATATCCATTGACCGAGCTTGTATCAAATAAAAGTTCACGACTTATTCCATGGACCATATCGCAAAAATTTTTGCACGACAGATTGTTTAATATATGCAATCAATATCGAAGTCGGACCTGCTTGGAAGAATCAAATCGATGTTGCTTATGAACTCCAATTGCAATGGGACCCCTTGCTTATTTTCTCATTTACATCAATTATACATATAATCCACACTCAAGTACACAAGATGAGAAGAACTGACTTGAAGGGACGTATAAAATATCCGTCAATATAATAAAAAGATTAACTTGATTGGTCTGAAGAAAGCGAGATTTGCAAAGTCGAATTTGAATAGTAACAAGTTAATCGAGTAAGTTAATGGGACAGATGGACAGGGTCGTCCCATTCCGGCGGCCTCACCTGCTCCACTTTCAATTGTCCACTTTCAATTGCCATCACCTCCTTCTCTGCGCTTTCTTTAAGTCCTGACGTCACCGGAGATTAGCGTGTTAGCTAGGGAAGCCCCCAACTTAGGCACCATTTAACTGCAAATATTCAAGTCGTCATTATTTTTTTATGGGTAAGTACGAATGAATTCGACTGGAAAAAGCAGGGGAGCAACTAATCTGCTTCATGCTAAAAAATAAATCAAAGAGTGAATTCATATTAACTGCAAAAAGGACAATAAACAGCATAAGATGATATGTTGTTTGATAGGTTCAACATCAAAAGACTTATGTTGATGAAGCTTCAAATCATGGGATGCTCTTCCCCCTTCAGATGTTTCATGGCCCACTGGAACTCCGAACACCAACTTTTTAATTGCCTGTCGATATGGAAATCATGTGGGAATACCTAGCCAAATAGCAGAAACAAGCGGGACATCCAAAGAGAGGGTGTTAAACTTCATCTGCCCCTACTTTATTAGTTATATTTATATCTGCTTCGATACAAGCGCCATCAAAATCAACAGGTTAGTGATCTTATTGGTCAAAGCTTTGGCCAAAAAAAGTTTATTTGATCAAAGCTTGTCTATTTGACCGGTCAACGGTCGTGGGACCAATCATTTATTTATTTTTAGTTGGATTTCTTTCCCTTCTAGTAAATTATTAACTGAGGATATTAACTCAGTTAACTTATACTCCATTGCCTCCCCGATAAAATACCTGGTTGTGGCTTCCTGGAAATGGCATTCGCAATCGAGAATTGTTGTCCTCCTGTTCTTTCTTTCTTTTATTTTGCATAGTATAACTACGACTAACTCGAAAGTTCTATCAATTTAAGTTTGTTTTTGTTTTTTTATATGTGCACATGAAAGTACACTAGCCCTCACGTACGCGCTTTTCTTTCATACGTTGGTCAAATCATTTTTTTTTTTAATTCTGTTAAAGTAACCAAAAAATGAAATCCTTTAACTCACATTCAAGAATTGAACTCGTGTCTCCCTCAAATCTATACTAATTTTGTCGCTGGAGAGCCAAGATACTGTGGCGCCGAGACAAACAACTACATGTCGCCGGCGAGCACCATGACAAGCCCGATCTTGATCATGGTGTAAAGGAAGCTGATCAAGAACCCAATTACTTGCACCTCATTGGCCTCACATGACCTACTTGCACCTCATTGGCCTCACATGGTCCTTGATTACTTTTCTGCCCACTTTTCTCTAATTTGGTCTTGCATCTCCGACATGCAAAATTGCTTTTCTTCAAGCATTGATTTATTTTCTTTAATGCAGGATCGTGAGTTTATGAGATAAATTTATTGTATGTTACTCACATTGACATTAAAAACCTCTTAAAATGAGATGTGGCAAAAAAATGGGAATCAAATTGTGACCCCCAACATTGCTTTCAATGATTTACTTTAAAATAATGTTAATGTATTGACCCATTTTTACTTGTATCAGACACACACAATGATCTTGATTCGTAGTAGATGAAATTGAACATTGTAATATGTGCTTAGAGTTTATGACATTATACTTCACTTTCATTAACTCTGTCCATATCATATATATAATATGCTTAGTCAAAATCCCAAGTGCATATTTGCTCATCAGTTTCAGAAAAAAGGAAAAAGTGAAAAACAAAAGGTAGATAATTCATTGGAGAACTCATTCGTGCAGACAAGTTCGTGTTAACTACACCTTGAGTTAATGATAGTTTTTTATGGCTCTTTCTTTTTCACCGTGCTCTGAGACATAATTCTTTGCTCTTATCGTTAGCTCATGAGGGTAGACCTTCGGCCGAGTAACATATATTTCTTGTATTGTCACTTGGCTCTCAATTGTGTTTTTAAGGCTTTTTCGTAGCAGAAGGTTTTATTCGAGAAACTTTGTTCGCTAATGATGGTACGTAGGGAAGTTCAAATTGCTATTTGTCCTAAGTCGCAACATTCTTTTTTGGAGCAAACCTTATTCGATGGAATACAACATAACAGATGGTTCCTACCGTATGTTTCTCATGCCTCATGTCATGTGGTTCTTATGATCACTTCAACAATTATTACTTGTTGAGTCGAATTGTCCAGGGGATCGTCACGATGATCCTATACAAGGATATTAATATTTATGTTTCCACTTGTGTTCTAACTTTGATTTAATCGATCCAAGTGCGTTCACATGCCAAATTTGAAAATTTTCTTCTCTCTCTTATTCCACATATGATTTTTGTTTCCACGCGTGCTTTAACTTTGATTTAATTGATCCTAGCGCGTTCACACGTCATATCGGAAAATTTTCTTCTCTCTCTTAGTCCACATATGATGTGACTTTGGTTGCGTGTCCAGTACATTCGCACACCAGATTTGAAAATTTTCTTCTCTCTTTTATTTTATTACTATTTTTTGAGAAAATGAAAAATTTAGAGGGGCTAATTACACGCGCTTTATCTGTTCCTTATACATGATATGTATGGAAGATTCAAACCATGAGCTTGATGGGTTGAAGTAGTGTTGTTCAACATCAATGCTTTCACTTTTTCAAAGAAGTAAAAGTCACGTAACTCTTTTTACTCGTGATTTCGACTTAAGCGAATTTGAAAGACTTATACATGTTGCATTCACTTGAAAGAAATTTTCACAACTATCCTAAAAAATTAGAGAACTAGTTGTATGTTGACCCTAATTCAAAATTGATGACGATAAAGCTCACTCAAATATGTTTCTTATTATTGAAAATTATATTTGTTGTACTTGAGTATTTATTATAATAAGATTTCGAAAGGGTAAAAAGACTGCTTTGCCCTAAAACATAATATATTGTAAGATTTTTTAGTAATATTATTGTGTGGGTGTATCTAGAGGCTGAAAAAATTAATGATTTGCGAGTGCAACTTTTCTTTGTTGAAGATCACATTTGCTGCGTTAATTCGAGTTATGATCGATACAAATATTTGTTTAACATTCATTTATTTATTTATTATTATTATTATTTTTTTTTTTGGAGACAGGAGGAACCAGCTTGCAGCCGACAGCCGTGTCGTAAACTCCCTGGTGACGCTAGCGCAAGACCCACCACCACGGTGTCACGCTTAATACACCTAGCTACTCAAGCCGGGATTCGAACCCCTCCCCTCTCTTGCGAAGGATCACTGAAGCCTATCCAGCAGAGCCACCACGGCCGGTGCTTAACATTCATTATTTATTAACTGAATTATGAATAAATTCGACAAATCGATAATTTTGGACTCTGAAATCATCCTTGCCGACGCCACGTTTGTGCTAAGATTTACGCCAGTGCCCCCACATTATATTCCCCCTAGGGCCACAACAGGATAAAGGCTGTTCGTTTTGATAAAAAGAAAAAAGGTGACAACGCACCGACGCTTTACTTTCCAAGCACCACATGCATGAACCCTCCCTTATTTCAAACCAAAACACATACAGACAGATTGCGTTCCCACTGCTTTATTGACTTACGAAGGTTAAAGGGTTTTGTTTTTTGTTTGTTTTTTTTTTGGCCTTTTTTTCTAAATCTCTTGACTGCAATTGATGTTCCCACACTGTATCCTTGACTCAGGCGGAAAGATGCAATTACTTCTCCTATATAATACTCTATAATTGTTAGTGGGGGAGCTTGCTGGCTTTTTCAGAGGGTAGAATGGATTAACACCAGGCGATCCCGTCTCCTCCTCTTTTTTTTTGTGATGACAATGCAAGTTTTCACTAAAATTCTGTAGAAGAGAATGGAGATTTGCACACAAGAAAATCGAGTTTACGCACTCACACTTTTGTTTGGCTATTTACTCACTCGCTTACTTTGCTAATAATCGTATGATCTTCTTGAATGGAGATAAGGAGTCATTTCTTATCTCCAGTCGAAAGCTCGGCATCAAAGGACCAAGATATTCGGAGGTAAAATTAGGGCTAAACTGTTAAGTGACTTCCTGAAACTTAGTCACTTCAAAGTTGCCAGCAATCGAAAATGCTCCTCGATTTCACAGTTGAGCAAAAAGTGCATGAATGTGGCTTTAGATGGAGTAATGAAACTCCACAGATCCAAACACGAGAAAATGTTAATTGTATTGGAATTGCAATTACAATCAACTGAAAGAGTTGAACTTGAAATTACATCGAAATGAAATTACAAGCAAATGAAAGTATAAGAAAAAGTAAAGATGACTCTCAGAGATTAAGGGTGCGATGGTCCATCTGCCTCTTCAGTTTCTTTAATATTCTTCGAAAGAAGTGGCACCGTGTCTGTCCACTTTATTTGAAATTCTCCTATTGCGTGGGCAACCACTTGAGTAAATGGACTAGCTTAACACACTTTTTGGGGGAAGAAAAGGAGTAAAATGGGTACCAACACAAGTATATTTGATCATTTTTTTTTCTACATGGTGCTCACGATATAGGAAATATAAGAAATTATAAGAAACTTATAAAGTTATGAATGCATTATTACATATCTCATTGAAGAATTTTAACTATCTTTCGCAACAACTATATCTATGTGATAGATATGTTAGGCCTCTCCAATTAAAATTGATCTATTAAACTCAACATAACCTGTCAAAACAAATATAAAAAATAAGAGGGCCACATTGACCAAAAAGTTCAAGTGCTTCATTACATTTTGAAGCTTCAACATCAAGTCAATAACAAATATTCATCTCGTAACACTGACTCTTTTTTTTTTTTTTTTTGCTACAATGTCTAATTAATTCAAGTGATAGACATCATCAAGGATGTCATTAGTCAATGAGATTGTGATGGAAAGCAAAATGTGCGATACATTATCCAAATGAGAACTATACAAACATAATTCATTGCAGAAGGAGCCTTTTACAATCGGGATATCCCGTTGAAAAATTGGGATGTCAATCTCATGCAGTAATTGAGGAAGAATATGTCCCAACTTAGGTTTGATACATATCCCTACAAAGTCATGAAGAAAGGAGCAAAAAAAACGACATCACAAGTTTTTGTACGTAAAATTCCTTCTATATCACCGGCATATAAATATTTGCTCATCACGATTTTTCTGGATGGACTCACGACAAGCGTGACCCCCACCACGTGATTGTAGATAAAGGCCCAAAGCAGTTCACTTTCCTCGTTCCAACTCTTCCTTTAAAAAAAAAAAAAATTGTGATTGATGTGACACGGTAGGCTACCATAAAAAAATTGGAGGAAAGTGAATTGAAAGCACATGCATGATTAGGCGATGGTCATCACGCCTTTGCTAAGGAAGGCTGCTTTTTCCTTTGAAAAAGCAAGAAAGATTAACAGAAAAAAAAAATCCACTTTCTAATTTGCTCCTTCGCATGATTCCGCTTGTCATCATCGCATTCCCTTTTTCGATCCGTGAAATGCGGCTTTCTTACTTAGAGGACATCACTTTGATCGTTCCTCATCATTATACATCCGTCTCTACGTGACTTAAGGTTATCTTTTACTCTGCTTTTGAGGCTCGTAATAATTATAATGAAATGAAAGATTCGCATCTTACTTTACCCGATTCCGAGGATTAACTTTCGGTAGAAAATTTGTGGCCAAGAGGTTCTTTCCTTTTCCAAGTACTCATGTACATGCAACATACTCTTTACATTTTCGGTGTACCAAAAAACATAAATATACACTATCAATAGTTTATATTTAGGGCTTATCTGAAAATCAAATGACATAATATATAAATTCATAAAAATCAATCTATAGAATACTTTTCCTTGCTATTGTAATTAGACTGAAAATGCTCTAATGCTAATACTTTAATCTTGGCTATGTGCCATCATGAGAGCAAGTTCGCGTATTGCATGAGATTTGTTCACTGAGCTGGAGTATAATGAAATAAATGGATTCATCCTACTTTGATACCCAAAAAAGTAAAGGTAAATTGAGTATGAAGGCCATGTTCTTTTGTTCTGGTGTACCAGTTTTACATAAGTGGAATCGAGGATTGAAGTAACAAAACAAAAGGAGACTGTTGCTAAAAAGAAAAGAGTCATGGCACTTTTTTTTCATAGAAACCCAAGTGGGCTAGTAAGCTAATAAAAAGCAAACGGCTTGCACAAAAATACCTTAGATTATCTCAAATAAACTTCCAGAATAAGCCCAAGTCATTATAGGACCTTCAAAATATTCAGAAGCCCAACTTGATTTGAGAAAACAGAAAAGATTTTCAAAGAACTCAACTTCGGATGGATTGCATCCCCCTTGTCTAGCAAGGATAAATTTGGAAGTCCCGTCTTCACATACGAAACGGCCACCTTTTACTTCGAAAACTCCAGTAAAATTGAATCTTCAAGTCTCAACCTCTGCTGAGTTTCTACAACTTGGAAATACTAGACGGAAGGCCTGCTAGGTTCTTGCATTTATTTAAAGAGATGAGGCTTTTCTATGAATGCAGTCCCTTCAAATTGAAGTTCGAACAGACGATAAGTTGTGCAGAAAGACAGTGAAACCAACTTTGATAAACATTCTGAAGCATTCATGTTCAATATGTTGAGTCCACGGCCTACAACTGATCACAGCATTCTTTATTGACAATGTGGGGGCACTCATCAACATTGTCCAATATCACAAGGAGCTTGATCATCACTCTCTCTTCCATCAATTCCAGATATTCGGTGAGATGATAAGGATCCTTAATGTTGACCCACTAAATTCATGTTCAACAGTTTGCTCTTATCGGTGAAATTGTATGGATTTTGATGTAAAATCCGAAAATTAAACTTAATGACTTTTTTTTTTCCTGCAAATCACAAATTATTTTTCTATTAATAAGTTTGTGAAATTTTATTATAATTTGTGATTCATATGCACATGCGAGGGGGAGAGATAGATATAGATGCATGTATGACTATGTCGGTGAAGGAGGCAATCTATGTTGGCTTGAAAGAGAAAGACAAGTTAGAGAGACTGTTTTCCATGCAAAGTGCACGTCACATGGCAAGGCTTGTGATTGTGTTATGGATGGAGGAGGTTGCAAGAATGTTGTAGCAGCTGTAATGGTCGAGAAGTTGAAGTTGCCGATATGAAAGATCATCCCCACCCTGACAGATCACAATAGTTAAGGGAGGAGAATGAAGGAAAGGTCTTCGACTTCATTAATTCAATTTTCTATTGCAAATAAATATCACAGCAAACTATGGTATAATGTGATTTCAATGGATGTGTGCCATATGCTACTTAGACTATCGTGGCAATATTAACATCGAACTATTCAGGATGGACACGGATACACTTACTCCTTCGAGAAGGATGGTGCATAAATTACAGTTGCACCATTAATAATTGATAAGGAAGAAGTTTTAACATCCTTGTCTGGACTAACAAAAGCCTATGAGGAGACATGTGTTGCATGTGCACTAGTGGTAGAGAACGAAGAATCACTTGGATTGCCAAGACAATTAAGCCACTTGAACTTTTTGATATTGATGAAATTTTAGCTGCCATGCCGCCCATGTGTGATATTCATTACTGCAGTTATCCCCAACAAAGTTGCCTACCCCACGAATCCTAAGGAGCATGAACAAAGTCAACTGCAAAAACCTTACGGCCAAAGGCCTGGTGGAAGAAAGTGCTAGTCCTTCTGCGGTGCCGGCTAGGAGGGGCCAAAGGGCCGTTCTCGGCTCGTTTGGTCTGGGCCCATTTCTTTTTCTAAATTAATTTTAATTCTTTGAATGAAAAATTCCAAAAAAACTAAACTATTTTTTTTTTCAAATTAAAAAATTAATTTAGAAAATTTCATAAAAAAGCACTCATTTAATTAAACCAAATTGAAAGACAAGTATATCTTCAAGTAATTTGAAAAAGAAAAATATACATAACGGTGCCCTAATAACAACTACACATAAATTACACCAAAGAGAATGTCTAATAAATTAGGTATCTTCATGTCTTGTTCCCCACCTTAATTCAAATGATACAATCTCATTGTTGTCCTCTTGTTCATATTGTGCAAATTCCTCCAGAGTCAGTTCTTGCACAAATCAATGGTGTCCGCCAAAACAATTTCTAAATTTTCCACCTCCACCTTTTGTCTTCCAAGATCCGTTAGCTGGTTTTAAACATGGGCTCATAAACGCTGGTGCGATTAATAAATAAAAAACTAGTGGCTTCCCTCTTCCACCATTTCAGAATAACTCATTGGTAGACAAAGACGAAAAACTAACAGAAGGTTCGGAGTGTTCTTCTGCTTAGGAATTAGAGACCATAGAAAATTCTGGCCTTCTTTGATGAAGTCGTGCATCGCCAAAAATTATTTTTTATAACAAGCATCAATACAATTAACCATATTTTACTTGGTCATTTCATGAATATTCTAAAGACTTTTTAAAATGTTTCCTATAAACAATGTGTTCATAAACCACAATAAACTGGTATTTTCTTTTAATCATTTTAAGCACGCTTTTACATGGGAAGATCATTTGTTTTAGTTCCTTCCTAAAAATGGATCTTAAGAACATGAAGGGACATGTTGTAAAATATGGTATATAATAGAGGAGATCGAAAAGAGAAAGCAATTGAATACTAGAGATAGTAGAGAAAGCTAGAGAAGATGGTATGACTGTTTATTCTGATGGTTGTACACAGTAGTGATTGTACATCAAAACTAAACTCCTATTTATAAGAGAACAAGAATGTACTTATCATTAATATCAATGTATCGAATGATACATGTACTAGATAGGGGAGATGAACGTTCATTGAATAGGGAGAAGTACTTAGAAAGTATGATACAAATGTACCATAATAAGTACATTAAATAAGATGAATATAATGAATATTCATTCATGTATTTCATCCATTCATATATTTCATAACACTCCCCCTTGAATATTCATTGTATTCATTATGATTGTGCATCAAATGATACTGCCTCATTAAAAACCTTAAGCCGGAAAAACCCAGTGGGACAAAAACCGGACAAAAGGGAAAAAGAGTGCAGAGCACAAACTTTATGATTTCTCCCTTTTATGTATGCATTAATTGCCTCGTTAAAAACTTTAAGCCGGAAAAACCCTGTGGGAAAAAACCAGACAAAAAGAAAAAAGAGTGCAATGCATATATAGCCACTACATGGGCATGCATAGTTCATAATATCTCCCCCTCAATTGAGCCATATAACTACTTCTGGGGTTAATCAATATGATGTTTCATCAAAGTAATCAGAGATCTTCACATTTGCTACTTCAGGAGCAAGAGGAGTCCCACTAATGGAAATATCAATAGGATTGATTTCAATGGCATGAGATTCACCACGCTTGCTCGTATTATTTAAAGATGCCTAGTATAAGTCAACAAAGTGCCTTTGCGTACGACAGGTACGTGACCAGTGCATAGTCATGCCACAGCGATGACAAATACTTTCATCAATCACCTTCTTTGGCTTCTTTTCTTTACCATGATTCAGGCCGGAGTTTGATTTCATAGGGCGGTTAAATTTCCTGCTATTCCTTCTAGGATTATGTTCTTGCCTGCACTTATAGCCCTTAAAATGGCCAGTATTTTTCTCAAAATTAGCATGTGCTTCAAGCAATGCTTTTGAGCCAGCAGGTCCAAGATCATGATTTTTGAATAGCAATTCATTAGTTTGCTCGGCAGTTTTAGCTAACTCTTCTGGAGTTCCAATCAAATTTATATTGTCGACATAAACTGCTACAATAGCAAATCCGGTTTCTGATTTCTTAATAAACACGCATGGGCAGATAGGATCATTCTTGTACCTTTCCTTAATTAGGTACTCACTTAGGCGTTGATACCACATGCGGCCGGATTGCTTTAACCCGTACAAGGATCTTTGCAATTTTATTGAGAATAAATTGCGGGAAGTGCATGCTTCAGGCATTTTGAATCCCTCAGGAATTTTCATATAAATATCAGAATCTAATGAGCCATATAAATATGCCGTCACAACGTCCATAAGGCGCATTTCCAATCTTTCAAAGATTGCTAGGCTAATGAGAAAACGAAATGTAATCATATCCATCACAAGTGAATATGTCTCATTATAATCAATCCTGTGTCTCGGGAGAATTCTTGGGCAACGAATCGGGCTTTATACCTGACAACCTCGTTTTTCTCATTTCGTTTTCGGATAAATACCCATTTATATCCAATGGGTTTTACATTATCGGGGATACGAGTTACAGGTCCAAAAACCTCTCGTTTAGTTAGGGAAGCTAATTCAGCCTTAATTGCTTCCTCCCACTTAGGCCAATCTTGTCTTTGACAACATTCAATAATAGATTGCGGCTGCGGCTCACAATCATCATCCATAATTTTATGGGCAACTGAAAATGCAAAAGCATCATCAATGATGATTTCATTTCGATCCCAAATTTCATTATAATATGTAATTGAATTCTCAGTATTCCCGGGATTGGTGTTCCTTTCATGGGTTTGCGCCTCTTCAGGGGCAATAAGCTCTTTAGGAGCAAGCACAACGCTAGGCTCTTCTGGAGCGGATTCCTCATTCTTTCCCCTTCGTTTTCGAGGAGCAATATCTTTTGATCCTATCGGTCTACCACACTTCAAGTGTGGGGGATTTTGATCCATTTTAGCCTATCCTTCGGGAACAGCTATCCTAGCTGGAGCATTTGCAGCTGGAATATGATAATAGTACAAATAAACATGCAAATGTGTCATTGCGCGTAGATAATAAGCAAACATGGGACCATCTACAGGATGCGTCCACTAATACTATAAAATATCGAAATGGTCCACTTGATGGTTGTATTGGTCCACAAATATCACCCTGAATTCTTTGCAAGAATAAAGGAGATTCAAGATTAACCTTTGTTATAGAAGGTTTGATAATGAGATTTCCTTATAAGCAAGCCTCACAATTATAATTTTTGGACAACAATACCTTTATATCTTTTAAAGGGTGCCCTTTTGTATTTTGAATTATCATACGCATTATTGAAGCGCCAGGATGACCAAGGCAATCATGCCACAGTCCAAACTGATCAACGCTTACCAATCTCCAGGATGTGGTGGCGTAGGTTTCAACAGTTTTAATCATGACACAATACAAACCCATAGAAGAAGCTTCTAGCTTCTCATAGATGGTCTTCAGGCTCATCTTATAAGAGGAAATGTCAATATATTCCTTATCTTGCTCATAAATAGTCTCAATATGGTACCCATTACGACGTATATCTTTGAAACTGAGCAAACCATCAATAATCGGAATAGGACCAGATGTTGTATGGATTTGTGCCTTCCACAATGTCATACTCGAGAAAAAGTGTCTACTACGAAATATAGTATGTGTTGTTGCACTATCAAACAAACAAACATCTTCCTTTTTCTCGGTATTTTCCATATGCATTTACGGTGACAACTTCAGGTGTCAAGTATCATAAGATTTGCATATAATCATTGCAAAATCAAATCCTTAAATTAATTAAAAGGATTCACAAATATCCATTGCCACTTCAGGAGCAGAATGATACTTTTAGATTTGAAATTTGGCTTCGGGCCAAGAAAAATAAAAATGAAGAATTGATAGAAGAAGATGAAGTATAAGTTAATTAATAAAAATAAATACCCACCTTGCAAAAATTACTTACTCACGGTAGATCTTCGTGTTTGCAAAAATTACTTACTCAGTCGGTAGATCTTCGTGCTTGCAAAAATTACTTACTCAATCGGTAGATTCTCGTGCTTGCAAAAATTACCTACTTAGTCAGTAGATCTTCGTGCTGATAACGTGTTGTAAAATATGGTATTGTGGTGATATATAATAGAGAAGAGATTGAGAAGAGAAAGCAATTGAACACCAGAGATAGTAGAGAAAGCTAGAGAAGAGGGTATGACTGTTTATTCTGATGGTTGTTCACAGTAGTGATTGTACATTAAAACTAAACTCCTATTTATAGGAGAACAAGAATGTACTTATCATTAATATCAATGTATCGAATGATACATGTACTAGATAGGGGAGATGAACGTTCATTGAATATGGAGATGTACTTAGAAAGTATGATACAAATGTACCATAATAAGTACATTAGATAAGATGAATATAATGAATATTCATTCATGTATTTCATCCATTCATGTATTTCATAATAGGACAAAGGCTACTTGCGTTAACAATCTATTTTTTTCTATTGATGATTATTAAATAGCTGACAATTTGAACAAGTTTTGGTTGACACCTAAATTTTGGTTAAATATTTATAATTAAATTGTGTAGAAACTTAGAGATCGATTTGGCGTTAACAAAAAAAGATTTTTACGTCACATAGTCATTAATACTATTTGCATCAACTAAATTTTATTTATTATTTACTTTCCCTTCATTTTACTACATTTCAGATAAAAATTTAAAAATTTAAAAATTTCAAATCATTATTTTAAAAAATTAGAAAGACGTAAAGGGACTCGGGGGCGGGGCCTGACCCTAGCCCCCTTTCTTTCCTCCGCCCGGGCGGGGGCCCAGTTCTCCTCATTTTCTCCCCGGCCCTGTTCTCTCCCTTCTCTCCTTCTCTTCTTCCTTCCCTCACGGGAAGTCTGGCCCTATAAGAGGAGGGGCCCAAGGGCGAGATCCACGGGGATGAGAGAGAGGGATCCGAGAGAGAGGGAGATCGAGATCGAGAACGCGAAGAATGAGGGCGAGAGTGGGGAGTTTCTCCAGTAGCCACCGCACCCGTACGCCACTCGCCGATCCTCGCCGACATCCTCAAATCAGCTCTAGTAAGCCAGCCTTGTTTTTGCCCTGTTTTGGGGTACGTCGGGCCGGAGATCGCGGCCGCCCGGCTCATGCGAACTCCGGCCCCATCTCTCCCTCTTTTGGCTGCTGTGGTGTTGTTGTTTGCTCGGCGAAAGCTTCAGCCTTTGGTTTGAGTCTCGATGGAGCCAAAACCCGATGTTTCAGCAGCGTGCTCGTTCGACGAAATGCCCGAGATAGACCTAGTTCTTGCCTGTTTATTTTGGATGGTATCGAGTTGTCCGGACACCATCTCGGCCGGTCGAGACGCCTCGGTGATGTTTGGCACTTGGCCGTTTCGACGCGTCCCTGCCACCCACTCTACCATTTTCGCGCATGTCCTAGAGGGAGCAGCCCCTCGGCCGGCGGTGTCGGGTCTGGCCGGGAAACGAGGACCTGAGCGGAAGCCGAGCCCTCAGCTTTGGCTGGCCAAGGCGACAGCGGAGTAAGCGTGCGGCCAAGCCGAGACGAGCGGTGTCGCCACGGTCATCCGCGACGGCGTTGCGTGGGAGCAGGGGAACGCGAGGGGCTACTAGTCGAGTCGGCCTGGGTTGGGTTGGGGTCAGTCCCGGGTCGCACGTCTAACTAGCTTGGGCTCGTTATATTAGCTTTGGGTCGAGCTCGGTTTGTTGGAGTTGGGCTTAATTCTATAAGATTGAGCCCAGTTCATTTTTTAAAAGCCTCTTAATGGGTGAGGCCTCCCAACCTGAAGACCAGCGGTAGCCCACATTCGGATTGGGCTCAAAGGCCAAGCCCGGGTCCCAATTTCGGAAAAAAAACCATGAAAACATATATTTTAAAAAGATATCTAAAAAAGAAAAAAATTCAAAAGAATTTCAAAAAAAATTCTCAAATTAGGAAAAGTAAAAAAAGAAAACAAAAGAAAAGGTTTCTGAGTATCTTTCTCTATAAAATGCATGAAATATCCTTCAAAATAAAAAAAATAAAGGTTTAAATAAGGTTTGGTTTTGAAAGAGTATTAATTAATTAACTAGTATAATTAAATCCACAATCCTAATTTTTTATGTTGCGTAGAAGTAAAATATTTCTCTTAATATTTTATTTTGTTTCAAATCGATCCACCACAAAATGATTAGTAGCGACTTATAAATGAAAATGACTTGCGTGTTAAAAATTTAGACCATAAATCGCGAATTGATGAGCTTGGGAGAGCCCAAATTAAATCTAAACTTAGTAGGCCATTAGCCTCCATAGCTGCAGGAGGGTCCAAGGAGGTCGCAAATTTTTATTTTACATGGCATAATCCTTAGTTTTAGTTCAAATATTTTGAACCTGTTAACTTTTTTTTGAATTTTTTTTTTCATGATTCATGCGTCCAAATATACTTGAACATGAGATAGTTGTATGTTCATGTTATAATTGGATCTTCAAGAGTCATATAAGGGACATACGTTGGCCATGCTTCGGAAAAATTGATATCAAGAGGTCAAAAACTTGTTGAATAGAAAATACTAATTTAAATCTAAATTTCAATGCCATAACAAATATGGAAGAAATTCGTAAATAGCATCAGCTAAATAAAAATTACATTTCAGAGGAATTCATATGAATTCTTGTAAATCAACTTTTTGCAGAGCATCTATCTATCTATCTAATGGTGAAAATTATCCAATTATCTGATTTGTAACGTCTTGTACTCTCCAACGAAATAGAAAATATCAAACCAATTATCTGCTACACATGGATGTCATGGATTGCTTTAATATATGAAAAGTCTTTAACTCTCGAATTTTTTGGAACACAATTTTTTGGTTTTTAAGATTCAGGAGCATGCTTTTGATTGAATATGTATTAGGTTTTGTCATTTTGTGTTGTATCATATGCGGTTTGACTAATGTTTCTCTATGTCTATAATTTGTGCTTGCCTGAGATGGGTCGTACCTATTTTGTCTCCTCCATCCACCAATCATAATATTTTGACTAAATCGAAGACGTGGTTAAAGGACTTTGATCTGCATATAGTTCGTGCGCCATATGCTTCTATTTTCAGAATGCACAAGTTGTTATAAATTATAATAGATGAGCTACAGTGTCGGTCTAGGATTGTACGAATAAACTACTATTGCATCATATCTTATTTGGAAAAATCACGGATTATGATCTTCTGTCTATCTATATTTCTAATTAATTGCCATACTGAATTTTTTGCTTTCTATATTTTACCGAACACAAGAAGATTTCGTGTCAACATTACAAGTGTAAAACGATGACACACTGTTTGAGGATGAAGAATGTGAAATAGAAGCTACTGGTGATGAAACAAAATAAAATCAAATCGACGAAGCAAATGTGATTAAAACCGAGGGAATGAGAGTTATTTTATTCTGTGGAGGATCTATTAGAGAACGATAAAAGATGCATAAACAAGTGGGATTGGGTGTCTCTAGGAGGAGCTAGAAAAACGCAGATGATGATAAGGTAAACTACTTAACCCTTGCATGTTCTCTTCATGGAAAAAGCCTATGTATCTACAGCTAGTATAAGGATCAACAAACTTTAACTTGTCTGTTGTTGAGGCAGGAGGGAATGAAAATCTTACCTTTGGTGAGAAGGCAAAGAAAGTTAAGACTTGAACTGAAGATGGCGAAACCAATCATAAATGTTTGTTAGGATGCAAAATAGAAGTTACCTTTTTTCTATGTGATGGAGCTGGATGATAGTCCCAGGTTTAAGAATGTTTCCTTGGCAAGTGCAAGAACTTGGGCATTATATGAAAGTTTTGAGAAGTAGTAACCTTTGATACTATATATTTGACCAATCAATATGAGATGCCTTTTGCCCCTTTCATGGGTGTGAATGAGGATACTAACACATTCGTTTGGTTGTTTAAATCCTTGTCTCTTTTGGATGGGAGGACGAGCACCATTCGCTACTATTACAGACTAGGACAAGGCAATGCAAAATGCAGTTGAGCATCGGTTCCCTGATCCTAAGCATCAATGGTGCTTATGGCATATCATGAAAAAGGTTCCTGAAAAATTAGGTCCATATTCTGCATTTCAACTTATCACTCGACATAAAGGGCGTCCCACATCACAATGGAAGGAATAAAAAATACGTCATATTGACAGAGTAAAGAAGCAAAAGACTAAGGCTCGACAGACTAAGCGAAAGAAAAGCAAGAAAAGCAAAGATGTAGTTTTGAAAATGGTAATTGTAAATTTATTGATATCCTTTTTCTCTATTTCATATCATAAAATGGACTTCTTATTTGGTGGTACTCTCATGTTTTCGGGAGTTGGTGGAGCCAAAAAGGAAATAAAAATGTAGTCTCGACGCTTACAGTTTTTGTTTTTTTATTATAAAAATTATCTTCATTCTTAGAATGGTTTTTGTATGACTCACTAGTGGGTAACTCAAGTGCACTGTCGGCCGGCATACATGATCTACCAAAAGCTTCTTCTTTTCAAGCAGAAACTATTTAAATGTGGGGAGGGCCCTTTCGTCCATAAATTAATCTTCCATTTGAGAATATTCTATTCAACATTTGTGCTTTGTAAATAACGGTCAAAGTATGTTTATCTAGGACAACTCGTACCCATGTGAGGATTGGACTTGATAATCAATGCCGCAATACTCAAAATGAGCTAATCATACTTATCCTCGTTCAATTTAAGAAATTCTCATATATGATTGTCACATTCGCTTACATAGATTTCTGATCTTAGACATTTCATAAGATTCTTTGAAGTATCATTTTTCTACATTTTAATCTTGTGCATTTATGAAGTCGTTTGAAATTTCAAAAAATGGCATGTTGATATTCTTAATACTAATTCATAATTTTTTTTATTTAACAGGACTAAACCATGGGACAACGTCAATCTTATTATACTTTTAATCTTTTGAGGATCACAACACAACTTTTTAAAATTAAAAATTATTAATCTTATTATACTTTTAATCTTTTGAGGATTGCAACACAACTTTTTAAAATTAAAAATTATTAAGCATTCATTTTGCATAATGATTTGTGTATTTAGCTATTTTCCGCGGGAAAAAGGAGAGAGAGAGAGACTCTTAGTTTTTGTTCGTGATCAACAGTTGAGACCTTCAAAATCTTGAACTTTTATTGTACAAGAATGTTCTAGACTATTTTCTAGAGAAGCCTTTTGTATGTATATGATTCTTAGAATCATCACCCATTTCTTTGTAGAGAGAGTGAGCTTCTTGGATTCATGTCCTCTCTGAGTACCATTTACTCAACAAAGCTGCCCACCATCTCTGATGTGTAGGTCATCTATCCGAGCAATTCTAGTATGCAAGAATTTGTCCATCTGTGCACCCACGATTGATGCATTATAAACATGGGATGAGCTGACATTTTTTCATTTCTAATTTGTCCATCTGTGCCATCCATCTCAAACTTAGTTTCTCATTTCTAATTTCTCATTCATAAGAAAACAAAGTCATGTCCACATCATTTTTTCTAGCAGTATACAGAAAGGAAAAATAATCACAACTCCAACAGCGTTACCTTCTCAAATGGCACATAACAAGAATTTCACATATTTTCAAATACAAACACAAACTCTCCCCCCTTGATCTGCTGTCTCTCGTGATATGTTAGGCTCGATTAGAGTCTTCTGCTAAGTACTGTTTTCAAGAGTTGACTTCTACGATCCAACCATGGAACTTCTAAACCTGTGAAGACCACAAGTCATTCTAGAGCAACATAAAAACGAACAACATACTACATTTGAGGGGGAAAAACGTAAGATATCAATGCAGACCTACCAACAAGATAAGATTATTATAGACTCTGCCTCCCAAACACAATAAGAACAATTCTCATCGAGGACTAGTCTACAAGACAAGATTACGTTACACTGGTTTAATTCCAGCATTACACTGAGGGACAGCTGCATTCCTTCCAAAAAATTTTGCGGTAGATTGAAGGTCACTTTGCTTTGGAACAAGCTGCTACATATCTTAAAAACAAATAAGAGCACTAAATTCACGAAACTAGTAGTCAAAACGTTTAATTCCTTGAATTAAAAACAATGGGTTTGGTTTTTCTCGAGTGGTTTAAAGCTGGGTTCAGTTAGGCCAAAAACACCAGGTGGACGTCAACCAATGGGGTTTCTTCAGACGAAAGTGAGAAGGGACAAGCACTGGCGGTAGGAGATGATCTTGTTCACGTAGTTGTCAATGGCTTTCGAAGCTCTAAACGCTCACTCCACGGCTAAGCCATTATTCATCTTCACAGATGATTTCTTCCATCTTTAGCTCGTGGAATTTGGGACTGAACAAAGCCGTCCAAGGGGACTCTATCACCATCCCTCTCTACCTCACCAAACATCATTTCCACCGTAGCACTGCATTATCTCTTTGTAAATGTGCCACGACCTTTGCTCGAGTACCTCGGCAGCAAAGGATAGTCGCGACGCACCAGAGATCAATCGAGCTTCTTTGAAGTCATCGGAAAAAAAGAAAAAAGAAAGAGAAAATCCAAAGGATCGAGAGCAGAAGAAGACAAACAGGTTCGATCCAAGACCCTCAAAGCCTTCGCTTTCATGATCTTCAACTATTCTGATTTATATTCCTCACTCGCGTTTACTAAGCGTCGTATCAAATGCCAACGTAATCTGCCACGTCAACCATCACCTCATTTTGTCAAAAAAAAAAAAAAAACCGTCACCTCATTTGTATACCACAAGATATTAAATTTTAGTTACTCTAGTATCGTTAAAATAAAATTGGGTTGTTTAAGATCTCAATTGACTATAAAAAAGTTAAAGAACTAATGGTACATTATAAAACCAAAATACCTTCTTATCTAACTTCTTCTTCTTCTTTCATCTGAATAAAAAAAAAAAAAAAAAAAAAGGTGATACGGAATTGTCTCTTTTAGTAAAGCTAGGAGATGGACAGTCTTCATACATCATCTATTCACTTCACTCATAAAATAACTACTCAATCAGTAACCCATGAATATGACATTATCAGTCATGGAAAGTATCAATCAAGTAAGCCCTGTGACATGAAGCAAGCTTTCTCTATCATATTTTCGTGTTGATCAAGCCAAAAAATATTTATATTCATATTGAGAACTTTTCAGATTTATTAGCTGAGTAAGAATTAAGTCTAGGCACCGAATTCCTGCAAAAAAAAATACTCGAAAAGCTATCAGCAAATTTAGGTCTAGTATGCGGCTCTTCGCAATGTCATAAGGAAAGGTAGATAGACCACAATGATCTGAATGAAAGTTTTGAGCCGCGATTCACACTGAAATGGTTGCACCCGACAATTCTCTTGGTACGTCAGTAGCCTGTTGGACGAAGCTTGTATCCATATGGATTTCGAATTGGATCTGAGCGAGCAGACATGCAACAAGTTCTGGGGACAAAAATGAAAAAGGAAAAGGTAAAACGTGAAGGCATGAAAATCAAAATCGGCCGGTTCGTTTCCCTCACAATTATTTCCTTAAGAAGCCGCGATCGATCCAACAAATATTGAGTGTTGCGAGCCAGCACTACTATGACAGCAGGTGCCATTTGAACTCGTACTACACCGTAGTCATGGTTGTCACGCCTTTCTTGGGGAAGATGATCTTCCTTTGAATCCATTTGAACTTGACCAGCTTTCTCTGGCTCGCTTGATTTGAATCTTCTTCCTTTAGAAGAAGGTCGAGTATGTAAAAGGTTGAACAAAATTTGACCACACGATGTCGTGGGTTTGTATTCGACCTTTTGTATGCCCTACTCCCAAAGATATCAATTTATATCATTGAATAGATTGGATAACGATTTCACAGCTCAACACGACACTAGAGATTGCTCAAACATATTTGATTGTGTTCCTCCTAGCCTGTTTCAAGCATCTGATTCGTTTTTCGGCTAAGGCTATTGGAGCATGACATTACTTCAATTGCACGCATATTAGATGGGATCCACGGTTCATTAAGATCTCTTCAGATGCTCTAAGGCAAACTTGACAACGACCCCATTTGTTCTGCAGAAACTTGTCTACTTTGTGTAGTGCGCTAAGCGAGGATTTTCGAGGTCAGACCCTCTCTCTCTCTCTCTCTCTATATATATATATATGACAGGAACAGATGCCAGAATGGTTTCCTAAAATTGTAGAGTCTCTCTCTCTCTCTCTCTCTCTATATATATATATGACAGGAACAGATGCCAGAATGGTTTCCTAAAATTGTAGAGAGTTTTCCATATCTCTCAATGATCCCAAGGACTTGTGTGATATCCATATATTTAATATATGACCAAAGGGTGATTTGGCACGTGAGTAGCTTGATTTCGTTGGAATCCGATCTGTGTGGCTTGAATATCTCCTCTGCAGTAGTTTGTTTGAAGTTCAAAAGCATCTGCGAAACGATTGGAGCCATTTCCAAGTTCGCCTCAGAGCATCAAAAGGAAGCTTAAAGAAGTGTTGATTTCGTCTAAAATGCCAGCAACAGAAGGATGTTCTAAGGTCGTGCTCCAACACTTTGTCACCGATAGAAAATAATTGGATTCTCGGGAAAAGAGACTCAAAGGAAGACAACTCAATAGACACCGAGGAAGAAGATATTCCAGGAGAAGCAGATGTAGAGGAAAGCTGAACAATTTAACAAAGAAGATAAGATGGTCTTAACTATGCTGAGACCATGGGTTCCACTCGCACCAACTATTATTTGCGCGTTGGCTTGCGAAACATGCCTGTTTGGATTGATGACGACTTGTTGAGGAAGTGGTTCTGGGGGAAGCAAATTGGATGATTTTGATTCCAATGCCTTTTACTTTTCCCTTTATTAGTCTCTACTAGAAAAGTTTAAATGCATGCTCCTTTGATCCAAAAGTTTAATCACTACGAAATACATATTTCACATCATGCTTACCGGTACTGACTTTGGTTGAGGATCTATTTTTTCATCTCTTTCTTTATGAATTGTGATGCAAATTGCATTAATCCAAACTGCTTGATGAATGGCCGTAATCTCCCAAGTTGCTCTGTAGAATTTATCAAATAGACCTCAGTCACCTCCCTTAGTCCAATTTATTGCCAATACTTCGTACTCTAGAATTCTGAAATAGTCAGTTTTGCTCAATCAAATCTAATTTATATCTTCTGGCGGTGCATACTTAGGTTCGACATCCCCAACACCATTGCCATTTAGAGTAATAAGGTTGAACAAGCATAGATATAAAACATGTGAGATCAAAACGAAGCTCCTCCAATTTTGTTTGAAATTGGACTTGTACACCAATTAAACATAAGGGAAGCAAAATCCTAAAATCATACATGCAAAAAATCTCAAATCTAGACTAGATCGAGATAAAATCCTTCTCAAAATGGGACAGAGGAGCTTTAAAATCTAGACTAATTTAGAGGAGGAAAGCTTTGCGAAATGAGAGGAAAGCAAGAAAAACAGAACAGAGAACCAAATCAGCCGGAAAAAAAAAAGGGAAAAAGGGGAGAGAATGCTAGCTTAAACCCTCCCCTCCGTGGAGGCCGAAGAAGAAAGCGGCATGAAGATAAGATGAAGAGTAGAAACCCTAGATAGGAGAGAGGAAAAGCAGCAATTTTTATTCGTGACATTTTAGGAGTAATGTCATACAACAATCTCCACTGAAATGAAACTATATTCTGTTTGATGGAACTAACATTTTGAGCTTTTTCATCCTAGCTGTCATTCGATCCTTTGCATCATTTCTCTATCTCTTTAACAATTTTAGGGATGGAACCATGTATGTTCCCGTCGAAACAAAAAAGAGAGAAAAATATGAATGTTATGAAATATAGTCATCAATTAGCATGAAGTGAACATCATAATCCGATAAGAGGAGCACATTCACAGGCCAAGAGAGTTTCTAATTAGGCTGAGTCTTTTCTAGTTAATATCGGCTTATGTAGCAATAAAATTTATTGAATTACCAGAAAAAATATTTATTGGCCGCTTCTAATTGGAGAATGAGCAAAGCATATGCTCCTATTGAGCAAATCGACGAAATCCAAGTTTTGATATATGCCCTTCAATTTATATTGAGGACTTTACCGTATAACTTATACAATTGCTGGATAATGGACATAGTGGTTTTGATGAATACGGATCATTTGATTTGATTGACATATTTAATGCATGGAATGCGGACATCTTCTTATGAGTTGCACTGGACTCAAATTGCAAGTTCTCTTTCCCACTGGAAGTATATGTCAGCAATCATAATAGAACGTTACGTCAATACAGTGGCCCTTTTCTCATACCCGACAAAAAACAAGGCAGAAATTATGCGTTTAGCATAATTATTTCTGAAAGGAGAAGGTAAATGAGTTCGAAATCTTACCCATCATGCGGATGTATTCCATTCACATTGGCAGCTTTAGAGATAGCCTCCTTCCTTTTTTTGACCTTGCGCTTCCCAAACTCGCTCTCATGTGGTCGGTCAATGCTTTCTCATAACTCTGTTTCTTTCCATTCACTTCCCGTGGATTCTGTCCCCTCACTTCCCCCGGCGCCACCTTATAAAATATCGGTAGCAGCTGTTTTGTTCTGTTCTTTTCCCAGAATCTGCCCCAACTCCTTCAGACACCACCAAGATTCAGCGTAGTACGTATATGCGAGATTGTTCGATGGCCTCCTTCAGTTTTGATGGGAAATCCTGGCCCATCATTAAGTTCTCACTGTCCATGAAAGTCTTTACGCCCTTTTGGACCAAGGCCTCGTTCAGACTCTTAACGAAGTTTTCGCAGACTTCCTTACCTCTGAAGCTTAGGAACACATCGTACATTTTCAGTTCAGAGATCTTTTTGACAATATCTTTGATTATCTTGCCCTCCAAAATTCTAATATGATAGACGACAGAGACATAGATAATATAAGCTGCCCAAGCTGGCGAATTAAATGAAGCGAGCAATAAGAATTCGATCCAAGAAGAATAAATCATGAAGATGTCCATGCAAAAGGACACCGGCACAAATTTTAGGATACAATTTCATATGGCCACACCTCATAGGCTGTGATGGTGCCGATGCGGAAAGAAACACAGTGTTATCTCGAGGCATTATATTAAACTAAGACATGTTAATGAGGACATTTGTTAAGCATGCGTAAGGAGAAACGAAGTTCTCCTAAAAAGAAGAAAGAACGAACAAAGGAAAGACAATGCAAAATCCATATGTAGTTATTATTGCCTTCGACTGAGGCTTGGCAAACAACCAACATAATGTAGCCAATTATCCAAGAGAAAAAGAAACAACGAATTCACAGAAGCTGGTTCACCCTTCATAGTGAATATTCTTTCAGCTTCGATTATAACTATATATATAGGAAAATAGAAGACAAATGTAAATTAGAATAAGCCAGATTTTTATGAATTATGTACTGTCTTTGATATTGACAACACTTAATCTATTTGAAATTTGCGCAACTTTTTCTTTTAACAAATATCTCAATTTGCCCATTAAGAATATGAGTTTTGTGGATATATATACATACTATGACTTTAATTTGTTACTTTACCCTTAAACTCAACCTAAGTTTCCCCTGCCCCTTTCTCTTCTCCACGCCTCCTTTCCCACTGCCCCGCCATCGCCGTCATTGTGCCCACCACCGCCGCCACCACCGCCCCCCACCCCAGGGGGCGCCATCAGGTCCCTGCCACCGTGGCATTCCTGTCACCATCGCTAGTCCTAGCTGGTGTTGCACCTCTCTTCTGTTTTTGTCCCTTTGTCGCGGAAGACTGTAGAATGTCTCAGCCGTAGCCAGCCTCAGGCGACATAGCCCGAGGGAAATGACCCCAGATCTAAGGTCGCGAGCCTAGATTTCGTCCCCCAAAGCCGATGGACGCAGAGAGATAGAGGGGGGCTGAGGCGACGCGGCTGGGGCAGCGGCGTGAATCAACGGAGGCCTTCAGAGCAGGTTCTTCGTTTCTTGTGCAACGTAAGTGTGCTCCGCGCTGCAGCTCCAAGAACAATGAGCAGATCCAGCCGACAAGCGTCATGACAAGCATGATCTTGATCATGGTACGAAGTAAGCTGATCAGGAACGTCGACACCTACTTGAGCCTCATTAGCCTCACATGATCCTCGATTGCCTTTGCGTAAGCACATAATGACTTATTCAAAGAATACTCTTGGATTATACTTTCATGATGATTTTTTTTTATCATCTTATGGTCATTATTTAGTCGTATCAAAAATTGCTAATTCATTTCACCGGCTGGTACTAAGGTTTCTGGTTATTTCTTTAACTATTTGTGTTTCAGGAGTTAGTGTGAAAAGTGAAACTGATTTGGGGTGGCCTTTCTCTGTGGTCGCGGTGGTGCAGGTGGCATGTGGGAAATCCCAAAATAGTAGTAGTCAGTGGGGATTTCTACAGTGCAATGTTATATGGTGCCTCAGGTTTTCAAACTGGCAAATACCGGTTGCCCTTTTTCCTCTTCAAGATTTTACGAAATATACACGACACTCGTTTTAGACACGATGAAAATATCGTAAATCAACAGATTTGTGAACAATTAAAACCACGTGTGTGCCCATGAAAAGAAACGCATATGGAAGATAAAGAAAAATATTGTTTGTGTGCAGAAGAGATAAACGTTTAAAAGGCAATTGGAATGAAACTTAAATGATTGTGAGATGGGGAGATATATCTTCAATTTTGAAAAGTATGATATTCTCAAATTAATAGATAATAAAATTAATAGAAATGACAATTTCATAACAACAAAATTATTAGTTTAGAACTTTTTCATATTTTGATTAAACTAACCTGAATAGGCAAAAACGAGAACAACAAAGAGAAATTAAAGATAAACCCGCGATAACATAAGTCCTTCCTATATCAATTATGTAGCGAACAACTTAACAGGTTTGGGAAGAAAAAGAAATAGATGCTAGTGGATATGTACCAACAGCATGAGATGAAAATAGACTCTGCCTCCCAAGCACAATAAGAACAATTCTCATCCAGGACAAGAAGTCTACAAGACATGATCACATTATGCCGGTTTTATTCCGGCATTACACTGAGGTATAGCAGCAATCCTCCAGAAAAACTTTACACGAAATTTTGTGTATATAGAATATCCTGATCCATCTAAATTGACCTGAGCATTGATATAGTAGATTGAATATCACTTTGCTTTGAAACAAGCTGCTACATAAAAATACTAAACAAAACAAATAGAACAAACTTCACAAAACTAGTAGTCAAAACATTTAAAACGGTAAATTAAACAACGGGTTTGG
Source organism: Eucalyptus cloeziana (assembly GCA_014182715.1). Taxonomy (NCBI): domain Eukaryota; kingdom Viridiplantae; phylum Streptophyta; class Magnoliopsida; order Myrtales; family Myrtaceae; genus Eucalyptus; species Eucalyptus cloeziana. The sequence goes on along the minus strand of CM024641.1, from coordinate 19,968,667 downwards.
TTTTTTTTTTTTTTTTTTTTGGGAGTAGAGGGTGGTTAAAGCTGGATTTAGTTCTTTACCCCAAAAAAAAAAAAAAAAAAAAAGCTGGATTCAGTTGGGCAAAATCACAAACACCTGGCAGACATCAAGCAGTGGGTTTTCTTCAAACGAAATAGAGAAGGGACAAGCACTGGCAGTGGAAGATAATCTTGTTCACGCAGCTTTCGATGGCTTTGGAAGCTGTAAACTCTCCCTCTACGCCCAAGCCATCATTCAAACTCATGCATGAGTTTGTTCCATTCTTACCTCGTGGAATTTTGGACAGAACAGGGCAGTCCAAAGAGACTCTATCACCCTCGCTCTCCACCTCATCAATCATCATTTCCATCACAGCACTCCATTATCTTCTTGTAATTGTGCCCTAGCATTCGCTCGTGCACGAAACAAAACTTACAATGTGCAAAAAAACGTTTGAAGAAGACAAGAGGATAGAGTACCATAGCTGCAAATAAGAATTGCGAAACACAGAGATCAATCGAGCTACTTTGAAGTCATCAGACAAAAAAAAAAGAGAAAAAATAAAATCAGGTTGTTTAAGATCTCAATTGGCTAAAAAAAGTTCAGGAACTAATGGTACATTATAAAACCAAGATAACTTTTTGTCTAACTTTTCCTTCCTTTTTTATCCAAGAAAATGTAACATACAGTCTCATTTTGTAAAGCTAACGGACGAATAATCTTCACATAATATCCATTCATGGCACTCATAAAATAACTATTGAATCGGTTTTCCAAGAATATGGCATGATCAGAGTCATGGAATGTATCAGTCAAACACACCCTATGACATGAAGCAAGCTTGCTCTCTCATATTTTCATGTTGATTAGGCCAAAAGCTACTTCTATTTATATTGAGAATTTTCGGATTTATGAGCTGAGTAAGAATTAAGTCTATGCACCGAACTCCCACAAAGAAAATTTGAAGAGCTATCGCCAAATACAGGTCTAGTACACTGCTCTTCATAATATCAAAGCAAAGGTAGAAAGTATATATCATGTTTTTTGATTAATAATTTTGAGCCATAGTTTACTCTGTAATGTCTGCACCCAACAATTCTATTGGTATGTTAGTAGTTTGATGGTGAAGCTTGCATCAATACGGATTCCAAAGTGGAATATAGCAAGCAGACATGTAACAAGTTCTTCTAGAGCCAGCTCAATTTGGTATGTAGAGTCAGCACATTCCTTTGGCTCAAGATTCATTACTCTTATTGAAAACCATATGGGGTCGGAAAGCAAGTACATAACCACATACCACAATCTGCTTGAGGAATCATTATTCATTGGGTGAAATATTGAGCATAAGATATGTGACCCATACATCGAATATGGAATGACATTTGTGTACAATGCAAACCAAAAGCCACATGGGATAAAGTGTTACGTTGTGGAAGCCGCCTCTTGAGCCTTGTTAGGAAAAACTATCACATGGTGGGAGTCACCTCTTGAACCAGTGGTTGCTAACTTCAGAATCCTATTATAGTGCAACCACTTGTGTACATTGGCCTGTTTAGCTATATGATATTGTTGTAGCAAATTCGCTAGATGTTAGTTGATCTGGCCGTCAAGCAGTTGGGAAAACAAATAACAAGCTTATTGTTGTAGTAAAGTCGCTACTGTTAGTTCATCTGGCCATCAAGCAGTTGGGAAAACAAATAACAAGCTTATTGTTGTAGCAAATTCACTAGATGTTAGTTGATCTGGCCATCAAGCAGTTGGGAAAACAAATAACAAGCTTATTGTTGTAGCAAATTCGCTAGATGTTAGTTGATCTGGCTGTCAAGCGGTTGGGAAACAAATAACAAGCTTACTTTCTGATTCTAGCTTGACTCTAAAGCAATTAATCTTCTCACAAAACAATTTTTCCAAAGATGGCTTTGATGGTGCGTGTGTATGCATTCCAGCTCTTGAAAGCAATGTATAAAATGATTTGATGGAAATTGATATAATCGACAAGAAGAGTCAACTGATCGGAAATTAAATTGGCAGTACTGCGAATTATTTAAAGGTGCAATGCAAGGAATAAAGGAAATCAAAGCAAAGAACACTAAACTCAAAGGAAAGAGCCAAATGAAATCAACTGAAAACGAGATTACAAGAACATAAACATTGCTGGAATTGAAATTAATCACAGTTTGTACAAATGACGCTCGAATGGAAACATTAACATGAACGTTACAACAATACTCAAAGGGAAATCAGCTGTAATTTTGGAAGGGTCTCGGCAGAATTTGAACATATCTCTTTCCTCTGCATTTCTTCTATTTATAAGTCTTAGATTCCCTTCAATTATTACCAGGTCGATGTCCATTTCATAACTTAACTGCTTTCATATATCCATGATTTCTTAACTTAACTGCTTTCATATATCCATAATTTCTCAACTTAACTAAACTTCCAATCCCTGAGCATTTCTCCTACTGTTTCTGCTTATTTTGAATTTAAATTAGGTTTAAGACTCTCTTCCTCAAACTTTGGTGGAATGGTCTTTTATGAGCATCAAAACGAGATTGAACTTGATATAGCTTGGCTGTGATTTATTCACCACCAATTTATAGTGACTTACTGTTATACCAGACGACAATTCAGTCACACAACCAAAGGAGACAAAGTAAACCGAAGCACCAAGGAAAAGAGAACTCTCTGCCATCAAAGGATGAAGCATCAAATTGCACAGTATATGATCAGCATGTCGAACAAGGACATCCAGATCACTCTATGCAATCTCAGATTGATCAATGATGAGGACAAATTCGTCATTATCATCTCTGAGGCAAAACGTCGAACAGCTGGTGATCATGAAGGGTGAGGTGCTCTACAAAAAGGAATTCCTATCAATCGGCAAGCAATATAACGCGAGCAATTTGAGATGACCATTCGAAGCTCTCGGCAGAAGGCAAACACAGAACAATTGTATGATCGAGTCTCAATGAATTGACCGTGTCCTACCTTGGGGAGATCCGATCTGAACGGTTACCTGCTTGCTAATAAATGAAGACACTGAAAGACTTGGAGAATCTCACGAAGACGAAGCTAAGGCGACGAATCGATTAGCGACAAAATTGTTTGACGAAGATATTCAGCTGCAAATGGCTTTGACCCGCGCGTGGACACTGGACTCGGTCCAGAGCGCTCAAAGATGAAAGAGGGAGAAAGAGCACGAGAGGAGTTCCGATCGGTGGTGATGAGCATCCGTTCTCTGCTCCGTCACGGCCGCGGTTGCACTGACCGGCGAGGGAGATTTGACGGCGCCTGTCACCGATCGGAGATGGGATAGACGTTCGATTGACGGTGATGGAGCTGAAAGGAAGGGGTATCCTCAATCATACTCTTCATGTTGTGTATTTCACCAGCTATTTATTTCGATGATTTTATGATTTAAATATTACGGAATAACATAATCTTGACCATTATGTAACAGTATAATTCAAATCAGTCAAATGACAATCACGGATAACTTTTACGGTAGATTTGATTATGTAATTCTTTCGTTTGTTTGAGATCACATACTATCCCAAACAAAGTAAGCATTTCAAATTTTAATTACTAGAACATCGGATAAATTTCTTAAAATTTGTATTATTTAGTATTAAATGCTAAAAAAAATTTAGGATTTAAAAGGACAAGAAATATAGCAAAATGGTATTATCATGTTTACTACATGCAAATAATAGCTTTACTTTGTTAAAATTTCGAATATTAATTTCTTATGTACATGTAGTGTCATGATATTTGATAGTGTGTAAAGAATTTGAACCCTTCTAAAAGGTAAGACAATAAATACTAGAGAGTTCTTTTGAATTCATATTTAGAAGATAAGACGTTAATTGGTAACCTATGAATCATCCTCATTATTTTAAGTTATGATTTTGTTCATCTATAATTATGTATGACATAGTGTATTCTACAAATATGCATGGCGTGTATATAATTTCTTTCGGCAAAAGTTTGAGACAGAAATGCTCATTGGGTTTACTCAATTAATAATACAAATAACAATTTCTATTTGGGATGGATCTTTAATCAAATGATTTTTAATCAAGAGAGTAATATAAGGGCAATGGTGTAATTGAAGACAGGCCATGCCAATTGGACGGGGGAGTTCGCTTACTTCTTCCATACGTATCATTGCTCTATTTATATGTACCCAAACAAGCGCATACCAATCAAATCTCCCAAATACTTCTCCCAATTATAGAACTGACCAAAGCCTCAACTTAATTTCAAAACAATTTAGTCGATCTCTACAGTAACCATACAAGTAATTCAAAGTTCGGTTGAAGCTGCTAAAAATTGAAAAATCAAGAACATCCAACTTTTCAAACTTACTGATGCTTGCAGGAAGAGTAGTAACTACGTTGCCTACTAGTGACGAGGAGAAGAAGGTGGAAAAACAGGTAACATCCAAGAGAAAATCCACTTCTGATGGACTGCAATTTCTTAGATTCAGATGAATTAGATTTAGCAATCCAATGGCGCTATCCGAAACAACTGAATTATTCTCCATCTTGTAAAGAAACTTACGAAGCTTTGAGCAACCATTTGCAAAAATATACCTAAGAGCTCGCAACCTGTGGATGCAGCCCGATCAAACACGTAGCTGGAAAAGAGGGGAAGCAGTTCTTCATCACACTGGAGGGCATAACAAAGTGAAGAGGAGGTCGCATCGACTGCTTTGCAAGTTGGTTTCCATGAACAGAATCAAGCTTGCTTCGATAGATATCAAACATTTGCTGCTAGAAGTGTGTTGGAAGAGATGGAATATAGACTTTTGAGTTTCTTCACACAGGATGGATTTCTGTTTAGGCAAATGGTTTTAGCTAGTCGGGTTGGATTTGGTTTTCTGTCGATGTCTGTGGAGATTTATGTGAACTGGTTTTATACTCATTCAATCAAAGGCGAGAATGATAAGAAGGAAATAATTTACGAGTTGTTTTGTGAATAGAACGTTGATTATTCTTGAACATTAGTCCTAAGGGTGATTTGCAGGGTTTAGCTGTCAGCAGTACTTGCATGACTGAGAAAAATGACGATTTTTCTGAACAAGTGAGGTGATTAGTTCATGATCTTAAGGCACCGCATTCGGATGTCAATATGCATTAGTCTCCATACAACTGTGATATACTGCCTGCTTCCCGTTTCTGGTCATAGAGTTGATTTGTTTGAGGAACAAATCAAGCTGACGTTCAAGGTCAAGAACCGGTTTTCAGGTCTCCTGAAGTGACCTCCAAAAGTACTGAATTTTCCATGCGGGGGATGGCCTTAACTCTCATTTGGAACTTTTGATGTTGTCCGTGAAGGTGAGACGCCTGGAGTCCTAAATCACTGCCAATTTATTGGAGAGTCCACACTAAAAGGTATGGACATCATATAGAAAGGAGAAGTTTGGATATGGAATAATGCTTGGGATGGCCAAACCAAACTCAAGGGGTATAGCCCATCACTGAATAACACGAGCTGCCAGAGTTGATACTAGGATGGAAATGAAGGTGATCCATTGGTAGAGGCCCTCTCTACCGAGCTTACTTGGCTTTGACTCCACTTTGAGGGAGATCCCACATGGTCTGCAATGAGATGCGACAAGGATTCTCCAAAATAGTTTTTTCTTTCCACAATATCCTCTTCCTCCACCAACCTATTAGAGTTTTTGTGCGTTGTCTTTATTTTTCAAGGACGTTGCGGCTTGTTTCTTACTTGATAACGTGGTCAAGATTCTTTTCATCTTGTTGCCTTGGGAGCTTATGTAAACACTTGAGCTCGAGCACGTAGAATTGTTGAAAGCATTTGATCTACATATTTCCCACTGAAGCCTTTTTTGATGCTATGACAAAAAGGGGGAGGATGCATGTGATATTTGATTGGATTAATGAGCATTGCTACAGGGGAGCAAGTGAATAAAATTTGCATCGTGAGATTCGAAGCTTTCATGGCCTTGCTCCTTTCTATGAGAGATTTAGAAAGAGTTTCAGTTGCGGTGCTGCACCAGTTACAAACTGCTTAAAAGGAGAGAGGTTTCGGTGGAGTGAAAAGGCACAAAACAGTTTTAAACCCTTAAAAGAATTAAATAACTTAGGCTCCTGTGTTAGCACCACCAAACGTTGATTTGGTCTTTGAGGTTCGTTGCAATGCGTTCAATATTGGCATTGGTGTTGTTCTCAATCAAGAAGGCCATCCATTTGTCCCTTTCAATGAAAAATTGAATGATGTCAAGCTAAAGTATTCAACCTATGATAAGGAGTTTTATTCTAGGGTCCCTGCCCTCAAGCAATGAAGCCACTATTTGTTAACAAAAGTGTTTGTTCACTCCGAGTGTTAACCAAAAATATAACTCTCAACAGAAGCTTAATTGCCTACGCCAGTGTGGGCCTTAGGCCCAAGTTGGGACAGCCACCAAATGGGCCTAAGTCAAGCAAATGAGCTCATTGGGCCAAACCAACTATTCATCTTCTAAGCCCATGGGCCAATTCTTAGCCATTTCAAGCCCAACCAATTTCCAAGCCCACTCCTATTCATGGCCAAGCCCATTTCTTAGGCCCGCCCATCATTGTCAGCCCAAGGACATAATGGTAATTGTGCAAGGTGAAATGACCAAATTGCCCCTAAAAGCTTGTGGATAAGAGCAAAGCAAGAGAGAGAAAGAGGAGGTGATGTGCATGGGGAAGTGGAGCAAGCATTGAATGGCCTTAATGAGGCCTTGATGGCAGCTCTCCCATCACTCTCTCTCCTCCTCTTCAGCCCCAAACCGTCGACTACTCTCTCCTCCATTTTTCTTTTTCTCTAGTTTCTGCTCCAGCTGACCATTTGTCAAAGAATCGAGTCAAAAGTGGTCTTCCTGGATGAATTAGCCAACTAGCCACCCATCACCGTGACCGGGAGAGACGGACCGTTCCAACGAGCCTAATTTCGTCTCGAACGGAGCCGCTGGCCATCCTGTACGGCCATCGCAAGCCGCCGGTCGCCGGTCCGTCAGTCCGCCTGCAACCTGCACCGTTTCACATTTTCGGCCATTTTTCTCCCATTCCGGTCCTTCCTCCGCCCATCCCAACCTCCAACAAGACCCCCAAGAGCCCCAGGAGCCTCTAGTTGCCGACCAACCCCCTCGCCGGAGCTCTGGCCAAGCCGTTCAACTCAGTTTATCCTCCGGTAGAGCTGTTTTTTGGTGTTTTCAGTGGGAGTCCGAGCTGTGGTTGTTGTGTTGAGCTTGGGACCGCCTTGGATCATCGTTGTTGAGGTCCTGGTACGTAGCCACCGTCATTGCCGCCGCATTGGTGTCTCCGGCTCGCTTAACGGGTGAGTTTAGCTCATAATCCTTTGATTAGTGCCTAAACTTGCTTAGGGTTGGTTTAGTTAGATTTAATTCTAGTTTAGAAGATTTAATTAAGTTGTATTAGCCCTAAGATAGGTGGTTAGATGGATGGATTAGATTAGTTTAGCTTAATCTTGATTTATTTGCTTAATTGTGCTTATGTGTTTAATTAAGCTTGTTTTGCTTAATTAATTGTTTGTTTGTTTTAATTAATGTTTTGTTTAATTCTGAGTTTAGTTTATTATTTATTTAATTCTGGAAATTTCTGGAATTCCCTGTTCACTAGTACTGTTCATGAGCACTGTTCACGTGCACTGTGTTATAACTAGTATTAGCACCTAGAGGGGGGGTGAATAGGTGACTAAAGCGATTTTATAAATTTTAATCCGAATGAGAGATTAATGAAAAAAAAAAATCGTTGCAAATGAAAGTAATGAAAGATAAAAGGATTAGGGATAGAGAATCAAGACTCAAGATTTATAGTGGTTCGGCTTAGACTAAGCCTACATCCACTCTCCCACACGGACAGCCCTTATGGTTGGATTTCACTAAGAATCAAAAAGAGTGTTTACAATCTCACGCCCTTGAATCCACAGTGTAGAAAATCTACTACACTTCCTCAAGGTCTCACCACACTTTGGTCTCTCTTTTGATTACAAGTATTGCTCGAAAAATAAGATCACAAAATAACAAGGAGATTGAGACTTTGAAATTTTTCTATCCGGAACCCTTCAACAACTTGAGAGTCTCTCTTATATACTTCTCCATGCCTTCATTACCGTTGGCACCTTCCAAAGAAGTTCTTCCAATCAACCCGTTGGACAGAATCAATTGAGAGAAATCTCTAGCTCTTTAAGGTAAGTGAAGATAGCCCATCAATCCTGCTCGCCCATACAATCAGGATCTCGGTTTCCATAAGTAGAACTTTCCAAATATAAATTGCGAATCTTAGAGAATCTATATTTATTCGGATACAACTATAAGATCTTATAGTGCTGAATCCAGTCAAAAGATATTCCTTAGCCATTTGAGCCAAAACCATATTAGATAGAATCAGAATAGAAGTTTATAACTTGATGGTCTGGAAACTGTTCATGAGAGTAGACTTTAAAACTTGAGTCTTGATATCATCAGACTTTGTCAGTAGAGTCTACAAGTCTTCAGACTAGACTGATGGAAATGTTTTGTCAACTTCAAAATATCTGAAGAGAATTTATCCAATACACTGTTCATCCAGAATGCGAAAAATGGTCTAATTTCATGTGTGTTGATTTTATGAAATTAATGGATGTGTAATTGCATCGTAGTTGTCAATTAGTTGAATTGTGCAACTAAATGCTGGATTGTACAATTGGTTGGGAAATTGTCGTGTGAGACTATATGCTGAATCAAGAGAACCACCAGAGTATGGTTATACCGAGTGGGGCTGTGATGCCACTAAGTCTAGATAATTGCCAGGTGGGGCCGTGATTCCACCAAGTCTAGAAATTTGCTAGGTGGGGCCGTGATGCCACCAAGTCTAGAAAATTTGCCAGGTGGGGCTGTGATTCCACTAAGTCTAAAATTGCCGAGTGGGGCCGTGATTCCACTAAGTATAAATTATGCCTATAGGGCCGTGATCAAGAGTCGAGAATGAATAGTCTAAATGACCGTGTGATGGTCTCAATGACATATAATCGACTGAGTCGATTGATCAATGACTCGATCTGAACTGATGCATTGATATGTGAAATTGTTATATGCATGAATTATATTCATGAGTGAATCATATCGTTATGGCACACACACATGAATTGATAACGTGTAGAGTGTGACAATGGCTAGGTGAGATCGCTTGTGACGTGACTTGTATATGATTGATGAACTGCATCATTTAATGGCCATGTGCATTGTGTGTATTGTGCTGAGATTTAACGTGCAGGGTATGGCATACCAGGTAAGGTTGTATACGATTCGACTGTTGGTTGTTGCTTGTGGTGGGGGTAGTTCTGGATAGATACCCCAGGTTGAGTTGGTATACTAACCGGGGCTTAGGGGTGGAACTCGTTGAGATTTATATTTCACTGGTTATTGAATAACCATTTTCAGGTCCCTAGTGTGAAGAGCTAGGAGCTTGAAGCGGAAGGGTCAAGAGCATAGGTGGCTCAGTAGTTCTTTATGACATAGACTTTCTGTATAAGCTTGAAGTGTTTATAAAAGTGTATTTGATTTGAAATTTGGTTGTTCTGCTTTTCTATCCCATGTATGTTGTTGTCAAGGGATTAGTTAATTCGCTTCCGCGTGTGCAATAAAAATGAAAGGGTCGGCGACGAGTCCTGGGAACGTCACAAGATTTCTATCGACCATCGAGGGATGTGCGCACGCTCGAGGTTCGGGGCGTGACATATAATAGTAGTCGTTACGGAGCGAACTTGCAGTGAAGGCTTGGATCTTGAACCTAGGGATGAGAAAGAGAAAAAATTATATTTGTGGAAAACCACGCGATCATCATCTTAGAAAACCACCAAAAAAGAGAAGATACCCAAAAAATAGAATAATCACATTGCTAATAACATGAGGTTTGCTGACAGTAGGCTGACGCTTAATTGAAGTAGGGATATATTCTGCACAAATTATCTTTCCTGGCAAAAATAGGTAATCAAACATTTACCTTTATTTGGGAAATGAGAAGACATAATTAGTAAGAGTGAAATGAAGTACCAATATTTGTTACAAATGCAGAACAAAAAAATACAGATTTGAGCACACCCCCTATTAACAACTCATCCAGAGATGGAGAAACAGAGACCCAGCACGGGCTCAATCAACCCCTTCCTACAAAATATATCTACTTCAAGAACATCAGAGTGCACCCTTTTTGCCAGTCATGGCCCTTAACATTTCTCGATTCAAGTTGCAATTGTCAACACTAGGATGGCATGCCAACTAAGATAATCAGACAAATTAGAATAAGTGCGCAAGATGCTCGAACTTCATGGTGGGTTTCTTCTACACACGAATGTAATTTGCAAATGCAATTGAAGGAATCGATTTTGTTCTAGACGCCTCTTTACTTTCAAGCTTCTTCTTCCTATCCTTCATAGAATATCCTCTTATACAAGTGATTCCACACTCTTGTTACGACAACAGAAACAAGACAAGAGAACAGCAAATAGAAGGGCAGTGACTTGGATGCACAGCAAAATACCATTTTGAAACAATAGAAAGGTATTTCAATATGATATAACAAGTTTGAAGCTATACACATCATGAATTTATAGAAAATAAGAGTTATTTCACACAATTGATACTTGTGGGATAAAATATATGGAACTTGTCAAGCTCATATTTGCTTAAACTTCCATAAAGACAGAGCATCCAAAAGCTCCGCAAAAGAGTTTAATTAACACCTGTCGCATTAATTTGGTATTAAAAAAAAACAGACTCAAAGATATATCTGACAAACTTGGAAAAGCTCACCTACACATCAAATCGTATTACTTCTATAGTCTCGTATTATAAGCATTCCTACCGGCATAATAGGGGGAAAACGAAAGAGATAATACACATAAATATGAAAGAGAGAGCATAGAGCTAGAATGTTCAGTCTACTTGTGTTTTGACATTGATACTTCATTTTGTGATGCAATAAGCAATCTGGAAGAAATTATTTGATTCCTAAGAGTGAAGTGCAAAAGGCAATAAGAATAACGTGGGTTTTAAAGCACAAGATCATAGTGACTCAAACAATACTTTCAATGAGGCCAAAAAGAAGACCTACATAACTTCTTTAAACATCCCTTCATATCTAAACATTTGAATAATTCCCAACTGCCTAAAGCTAAATTTAGCTGCAAAAGGTTTTGAATTTGTGACTGCTAAATAATATACATGGTATATGTATACTTTTGGGCATCTGCAAAGTAATCCCTTGCAATTTAATTTCCAAAATTTGGCATTAGCAGTAGCACTAGCCAAATCAACAAATGTCCCATTTATCCATCTTTCATGACAAACCTAGATGAAGTTGCTTGATGTGATAGCCATTGTGGTCATCTCATATGATAATTCCATTAAAAACCCGTCAAAAGATGGACAAAAGGGTCACTCTCACTAGGAAACAGCACAAGTACAGAAATTGTTGAAAAATGAAGTGCAAGGAATCATTAGCAAATGCAACAGATTATAGTAAGCATTATGTCAAATAGTCACATTTGGCTGCAATCCAGAGGTGGGCCTTGTGCCATGACTCAAGAATATCTCTGACAACTGAGATTATCTTTAAAGGCTCGAGGCACTTCCTAAGGGCAATTCATTTTGGCAAATAACACTTTGGTCATCCTCTGCTCGCTTGCATATAAGGCGGAACCCATACACCTTCTCAATGTTGCTTCTGATACTTCAAATGAGACCTGGAAGAGACTCCGCTCAGTCTCTAGCATCTCATCTAGTTCATTGAATGAACGGCATGAAAAATAGTTAAACCACAAGTGATCAGACAGTACCAAAGGGAAAGTGCCTGTGTTGTAGTTACTTCAAATGCGATTCGCCAATACTCAAACCTCACATGAAAGGCTAGCCTCAATTCCCTCCTCCAATTCAAAAGCAACACACAAAGCCAATCCAAGGATACCCGCATGCAAATGTTGGGGTACCCAGAAAGAGACAAGAAAGAGACAGAACACTCTTGACTTTGGATAAACCAAACCAACATAGAATCTTTCTTCCAGGAAGTATAGTATCCATGTAGTGACCCACTCTCGAACATCCCGCTACAGCAAATCTATAAAATCAGAATCACACATTCTCATGCATGTGATGGAAGTCTCTAGCAATGCACATTGAGGAAAAAAAAAATCAAAATGAACAAGATTACCTTCTCAAATGGTACATAACGGGAACTTGACAAATTTCCAAATACAGATGAAAACTTTCCCTTGCTCTGTGCCTCTCTTGTGGTTTGTTAGGCTCGATTAGAGTCTTCCACTGAAGTATTTTTAAAAGTGAACTTCAACTTTCCATCGATACTTGGTACTTGTAAACCTGTGAAGAACTTAGGTCCTTATGAGACTTGCGTCCCAAACAATAGGAACAATTCACATCCATGACAAGTCTGCAAGTAGTGAAAATGGAATAAACTCATCCATCTAGATTGACCAGGGCATCAACATAATAGAAGAATAACTAAAAGAAGAAGAACAGAATTTCACAAAACCAGTACTCAAAACATTTAAATTCGTGAATTACACAATATATACAGTTGGGCAAATTCATAAACACCTGGTGGACGTCACAGAGGTGGGGTTCCTTAAGACGAAAGAGGGAAGGGACAAGCACTGGCAGTAGGGAATAATCTCGTTCACGCAGATTAAGCCATCATCCAAATTCAAGGATGATTTCCTTCATTCTTTTATACTAGGGAATGAATAGTCCTCTACAAGATTTTCAAGCTTTCATAGCACAGAAGCAATGGAAGGTTGAAAAGGTGCATCAGCGCAAAAATCAATGAAGTCACAAGACAATCCATATGCCTCCAACCAAAGGTATTGCACCCCCACAGCAATCCGCACACAAGCGCCACTACTTGCTGAATCCAATGCCAATGAAAAGCTAACTTCGAGACCCAATCAAATCGTTCAAAATCAAATCAATTCCACTTAAAATTGCACTTTAGCTGATGAATCTATAGCACTTTAATAATCTACAACAGCAAGAGAAGCAAACGCTGGGGTCGGTCACCTCAAGCGACTAAATGAAATACACACATTATAAAATCAGTAAATGGTATGTAACTAACCATGTTAAGTAGAATATGATGTTTATCAATGAGATCACGGTCCGATTGACAAGGAAACATGAAAAACGCACTTTGCTAGTAATTTGCTCTTTGAGAACTGCAGTAGTAATTCATTGCCGTAAAAGTGTCTTATGATTGAGATATCACAAAGGAAATTTGGTTGTCAGTCTATGCAATAGAAAAGGAAAAAAGAACTGGTTGGAACATCACTTTCAACGATTTCTCTTGATGGACTCATAACAAGAATGTCAGTAACTCGTAAAATTTCAATTTAAATCAAATGAAGAAGGCATAAAGCAAACGCTTACAGTTACAGTTCCAGCAAAATAAGGTGCTTACGTCGAGCACCCCATAATAATTAGAAGGAAGTAGTTGCCGTCCCTCAGAAGTCGTGATCAAGCTATCCAACAAAATCGGTGCGAATTGCATTCCAAGTCACTCAATGATGGTTATCGGTCCTTGTCTGAGGAAGAAGATGATCTTCCCTTGCGCTATTTTAGATTAACCATGCATTCCTGTGTTCTTTCAATGGATGTGCAACAACAGCTTTCATGTGAATCAAACCATGAAGACAAGAAGGAAGGAAGAAACCATCAGTAGGAGTTTCTTCTTTCTTCTTTTTCACTATTCACTATACTTTCAAAGAAAGAATGTGTTGGGAATTATTGATTCCCTAAAATCAGATTCGACACTAAATTGAACCCCTAAAAAGAGTGCGGAAGACGAGCCCGGGAAAATCACATGTATCACCGATCCTAGGGTACATCACGATATCGAACGTACCTTGTTAGCCACAGCCTAAACACCGACGTTGATTTGAAGAAGAAAGACTGATCCCGTTCTATCCGATGATGTCAATTGGCCTTGAAGGGAAGAGAGTGTCGTCTCTGGCTCTTGTTCTTCTTTTTGGAAGGGGAGAGAGAGAGGGAACGTACGTACTATGAAAAGGTACGTTCCTCCTTCTCTTTTCTCCCTTAAATACGTCATCTCCAAATGACGTGTCCCTTCGGTAAAAGACGCTCCCCCAAAAGTTACAACTCTTCAACGTGTCCTTCCATCCATGGGCCCTAAACTTGTGGGCAGGGCTTTTAGGCCCAACATGAGCGGACGGGCTAACTTAGGTCCATTAAATCAATTAAGTAAAACCATCATAATGTTATTCGACTGTTTGTATCGCCTGCCTCCGTCTAGCTCCTTTCTTGATTCTTCATTTTTTGAGAAGCTCTGGCCATCGCCCTTCCTCTGTTACCTCCTCTATTTTGCTATCTTTGTGCATCGTGCTCTCCTCTGTACTAGTATCACCACTTCCCTCTAGACTCATTTGCTTAGACCATGTTCCTGGTGAAGCACAATATCCTTTAGACCTCTTGATCCAAGACTACTTTCATGGACTAGAGCTGGTTCTACTGGCTAAGTCTGCGGGATCACAACCCTCAAATCATTGTCTTGTTGCTTGTGTCACGGGCCGAGAGTTTCCTTGGCCTCGGAACGACCCGTGGAAGCCTGGCGAGTAGAATTCGCTAGGCCAGCCTTTCTTCTTTAGCTGTTCCACGAACGATACGGTGAATGATTCTTTGTGCGAGATCCTACCACGTCCAGCTTCGCTTAGGCGTTTGGTCCATCGAGTAAGGCGCAGATACCGTTCGGGCACAACAAGCGGTTTCGGCTGCCATGGCCTCGTCGGGGAGAGCGGCATCGGCTCCCGGCCGGTTTGTGCACGGGAGGCCTACCCCGTCTTGAGCTCTTAAGTGATATAATCCATCTATTCTAGAACTCCTAGCACCAACCGTCCTGACGCCACTCTCACGGACCAGTTGTGTTCTACCCTTCTGCCTCACACTTTTCATCCGATAACCCCAAGCGCCACTCACAAGTGTCATGAGTACGAGAGGATTCACGGACCGTGACATTCTCCCCCACTCAATTCGCAACGCCCTCATTGCGATCTGCTCTGTCGCTTCCTTGCGTAAATTAACCACTGATGTGCCACTTTTGGGAATCACATCGAACGGTCACGCTCGCCCAACAAAACAGGTTTTGCTCCATCGGTAGCCTCTTTTGATCTCAGCCGCTCGGCCATTCGGTCACCTGCGTTTTCCGGCAAGTGTGGCATTTTTCACCAACCGCATCTTTTGGCAGCACCATATCAGCCTAATAAGCATCTTGACCCCAGCAAACCAATGGAGGTTCTTTCCTTGTTGAAAACGTGATAGTAGACCTCTTCTTCGAATTCACCGATCGATCCGGGTTCGTTATCCCTATTCAGTGAGGATTCATTTCTTGTCTAACTCGCATGCCGCTCAACGAGAAATCGACTCATCCTAGTACCCATCCACTAGAACTTATCAATTTGACTCACACTTGAGCGAGGAGTCCGATTCTCCGACTTGCTCACTTCGGAGGATTCTGCTCCGATACCACTTGTCACGGGCCGAGAGTTTCCTTGGCCTCGGAATGACCCGTGACAAGTGGTATCGAGCAGAATCCCTCCGCAAGTGAGCAAGTCGGAGAATCGGACTCCTCGCTAAAGTGTGAGTCAAATTGATAAGTTCTAGTGGATGGGTACTAGGACGAGTCGGTTTTGTCACGACCGAGAGTTTCCTTGGCCTCGTAACGACTCGTGGGCGCTTGGCGAGCGGAATTCGCCGGGCCGGCCTTTCTTCTTTAGTTGTTCCACGAACGATACGGTGAATGATTCTTCGTGCGAGATCCTACCACGTCCGGCTTCGCTTGGGCGTCGGTCCATCGAGTAAGGCGTAGTACTCTTCAAGCACAACACTGGTTTCGGCCTGCCATGGCCTCGTCAGGAGAGCGGCATCAGCTCCCGACCAGTTTATGCACGAGAGGCCTACCTCGTCTTCAGAGCTCCTAAGTGATATAATCCATCTATCCTAGAACTCCTAGCACCAACCGTCCTGACGCCACTCCCACGGACCAGTTGTGTTCTACCCTTCTGCCTCACACTCTTCACCCGATAACCCCAAGCGCCACTCACAAGTGTCACAAGTACGGGAGGATTCACGGACCGTGACACTTGCGTATCAGATGGATTCTCCAATTCTTCACAATTCCATGGGATAGTGGGATGTTCTGAGGCTAAAGTGGAAATGACTTGAATCTTTTCGCACCTCCCGCAGTGTGCCATGCCAGAGACACTTGAGCTAGAAATGATGCCCTGATTTAATGAATTCAAGCGTCTTGCGTGCCAAGTCACCCTCTCTCCATTAACATATCTTTGAATCTCATGAGAGTTTGAATTGAAAGTCATCTGTCACTCCAGCAACAACACAGTTCTAATAACAAGAATTTTCCATGCATGTCCCAACATATAAGGAAACATATGCCGCCCCAAATTTGTTTCGCTAGCTTAATGATGGCTTCCTTAAGAGCTGCAAGCCAACACTACTACCCATGCTCGTTCTCATTCATTCTTCTTCACTTTCAATGGATTCCAGTTCCTCTATAGGTAGGTGACATTTCCTTAAGAATTCTCTTAAACCTATTGATCCATCAGAATCCTCACAAAGTGCAGCTAGATCCACAAATTGATTATCTTTAAGCGTAGCCTTCAAATCATCCATCAGTTCTTCCTTGAGATCTGCAAGCCAACACTACTACACTCACCTCTTCCCACTTAATCGCTTTCGCTTTCGCTTTCGCTATTTCCCAGTTTCTCCACAGGGAGGTGACATTTCCTTAAGAATTCTCTTAAACCTGTAGATCCATCCAAATCCTCATAGAGTGCAGCTGATTCCACAAATTGATTGTCTTCAAGCACAACCTTCAAATCATCCTCCAGTTGCTTGCACCGTAGCACATAGCCCAACTTTTTCACGGTTCCACCCAATACTCTAATTCTAAGGCTAAATCGTAAATAACTCTCCTCAAATGGATCGAAATCAACTCCTCCCTCCAATAGTCCCCACAACACATTTGGTTTGAGAAATTGGATCCACATTTGATCCGAATTAGATGAACCAAGAGTTCCTGATAGCACATTTTGCATTTTGCCATTAACATGTGGCACAAGCTCGAAAGATATTTCCTTTTCTCTATCTTCTACACTGAAAACAACACAGAGAGCCAATCCTAGAACCTTGTCGTACAAGTCTTGTGAAGCCATGAAAGATATGATACTGTCTTCAACAAGGACAAATTGCTCTGGCATCTCTCCTCCAAGGAGAACATTTCGGTAAGCAAGAGAAATTTGGGAATAACGATATTTCTGTTATATGGGTAAATTGTTAGAAGCTCCAAAGTTTGTAAAGAGAGAGAGAGAGAGAGAGGAGAGAGAGAGAGAGAGAGAGAGAGAGAGAGAGAGAGAGACCTCAATTGAGAAGTTAGTCATGTTCCATCCTTTGTTGACAAACTTGCCTAGACTATCTTCCTCGGAGGGAGGGAGGGAGGGAGGGAGGGAGGGAGGGAGGAGAGAGAGAGAGAGAGAGACCTCAATTGAGAAGTTAGTCATGTTCAATCCTTTGTTGACAAACTTGCCTAGACTATCTTCCTCTGTGCTCATTTGATTTTCATCCAGACCTTTGTGGACGAACTTGCTTGGACTATCTTTCTCTGTGCTTGTTTGATCCTCATCCGAAACCTCATAAAAGAAAGCTGGATCAAGTAATTGATCATCTTGAAGCAAAATCTCTAGCTCGTTCTCTAGTGATCTACATATTAATCGAAATCCACACTTTTTCACAATCGTGCCACCCGAAGCCGTAATGCTAAACGGAAATGATTCCAATAATCATTTGGACCAAAAGGGGCATGTCCCCACACGTCATCTGGTGTAAAATATCTATAAAGCACATGATTCGAATCCACTGAGATGGAATCCCCGGAAATTTTTTCAGTACTTTCCCCATTAACATATGATCGACCCTTCCATTTGGCATTTTTCTTTCCTTCTTTTACTCGGAGTACAACACCTATAACTAATCCTATGATCTTATTATACAAGTCCTTTGAAGCCAAGAAAGATATATAACCCTCTTTATTGGGGAGCAACCACTTTGGCATCTCTTCTCCAGGTAGTATAACATGCTAAAGCCACACAGATTGGGCAAGAAATAGCTGTCATAGATGTAGACTATTAGATAGTTTCTCAAAATTGGGACCTAAAAAGAGAACTTTCAATGAGTTTAAGTGGGTAAAATGGATTATACATCGCTAAAACGACCAATCAAAAGTCTATGGACTCTACAATCTAAGAACTAAGAAGCTGATGATCAATCGATACGTCGAGATTGACAAGGATGTCGCTTGGAACTAGCAAGAAGAGAAGATAAAGTATCAGCATGTGAGGACTCTACAATACAAGGTGAAGGTGAAGCATCGGACTCTACCACTTAAGACGTAACACCACCATCCTCTCCAAGCTCAATGCAAGAAAATCTACTCTCAAATCTCCTATACTAAGTGTAAAATCTCGTAGAAGAGTTTACAAAACATGCAGCTTCAATGCCTTAGAATTCAAATGCTATGAAGATGCTTCTAAAGAAGAAATTTGGATAAAATTCATAGAAGAAGAAATCAAGATGATCGGAAAAAAAAAAAAAAAAACTTGGGATCTCGTCAACCACACCTAAGACAAATCCACGATTGGATTCAAGTGTGTCTACAAGACTAAACTCGATGTAAACAGATCAATTCAAAAGTATAAGGCAAGGCTCATGATGAAAGAATATCGCAACAATAAGGTATTGACTATACTAAGACTTTTGCTCCTATCACCCCCCTTGACACTATTTATATGCTCTCATAGCCTTAGCAACACAAAAATGTGTAAAAATGTATTAGCTTGATGTAAAATAAGCATTTCTAAATGGTTAGTTTCAAGGAAAAATCTACGTGGAACAATCATTGGGCTTCTTCATTGGAGAAAAAAAGGTCCTAAGGCTCAAGAAGTCTGTATACAGGTTAAAACAAGCATTGCAAACATTGTCTAGTGAAATCAATGAATACTTCAGATGACAATGGTATGGGAAGAGCATGAGCGAGCCAACAATCTATGTCAAGACTCAAGGTAAGTCTAACACTCTTATCATCTCTTTATATATATACATATATATAAATTTTACTGTTCACTGTAGCAAAACACTGTAATCATGAGCACTATAAAGAAAGCACTTGCTCCCATTCAAGAGGAGGCCTTTCTTTCCCCATTTTCAGAAATTCTCTCCCTCACTTGGAACCATTTTCCTTACTCTGCAACCTTCCCCTTCTACTTTTGTATCCAATTCTTGTGTAAGTTTTTTCAAATCGTGGTTTGGACTACTTTTTTTATTTATCACTTGTAAGATTGCCAAGCCATTCATGGTTGGTTAGTCACTTTGTAAATTACTTATCGGCCATCTCTCTCGAGTACCGATTACTACTTTCGTGAAAGGTTTTACTTTCTGTAACTTTTCAATATATGTACTTTCTTTTCATTTCAATATCAGTCTATACAACCTTCACGGTTGGTTTTATATTCTGCTTTATCTCACTTATCATTTATATATTTCATTTGCAATTAATATCATTTTAGATGTTCGTGAGTTTTTTTTTTTTGGTCGGTAGATGTTCGTGAGTTTACTTAGCTTTCTTTGTACCATTTATATCTGCATTTACATCTTAGAATACGTAGCATTTATGTCAGAACTAAATTTTAACTTCCTATAGTAGACTTTAATCTTCTTCTTTATTTTCTAAGGAATCATTATAGAAGTAGACGTTTAGATTAATCACACTCCCAAATCTTAGTTCTGTTACTTACTTCTAGGCTTAAATCTTTTCCCTATATAGATCTTCAGATCCTCAGGCTCCTTACGGCGTGTGTGTCTCTATATATATAGGGAAAATGGAAAATGATTTTAGAATTCAAAGAAGAAATGAAGAAGACATTTGAGATGATGGACTTAGGCTTGATGTATTACTTCCTCCGTATCGAGAGCAATCAAAATGAAGGGGTTTACCTTTTCACAGTAGAAATATGTGGAGAATCTCCTGAAAAAAATCAAGATGAAGTATTGCAAAATGGTGGCAACACCGCTCGTGAAAATGGAGAAATTACTAATGGAAGGTGGAGCAAAAATGTCCGATGCTTCTTTCTACATAAGCCTTATTAGAAGTCTACTTGTCTCAAGACTGAATGACCATAAATCAGGTACATGACAAGTCCATATCATGCTCCATGCAGAGTCCAAGCCAAATTTACTCTGAAGCTGCTCAACAAAATCTAAGATAATTACTATTTAGTAACAGATTATGACATTTGGTATTGATCAAGTACAACCACAAAGTTGCTTGATTACTCCGATAATGACCGGATAGGCTCAGCTGACAATAGGGGGAGTGCTACTAGTTACGTATTCACACTAGGTTCCAAAATGTTCTCATAGGCATCCAATAAGCAAGACTCCCAATCTACTGCAAAAGCCGACTACGTTGCAATCTCTACTACCATTAGTCAAGCATTATGCCTTCAAAGAATACTAGAAAACATCGGAGAAGAACAAATAGAACCTACTTTCAATATCTTGAGACAACAAGTTTGCTACCGCTATTTCTTAAAATCCTGTTTTACATGGAAAAGCCAAGCATATTGCTATCAAATGTCACTTCATATGAGAATTGCACTAGATAGAGTGATCGAGCTCAAGTATTGCAAAACCGAGGATGAAGTCGTGAACATATTTACTAAGGCACTACAGCAAGTCAACTTTGAGACATTGTGAAGCATGCTCGGAGCATCACAAAAATTGATCAAAGTATTAAAGTGTTGGATCATTTTTCTAGAAAAGGCTAGACTTCCCTATACTCATGTCTGTAAGTCTCTGGTGGGCAGTCAAAGTCTGTGGTGTCTGCAAATCTCTAGTTTAATTTGTGTCAGTTGGAAGTGGCTAATAGAATGTCTAGCAAGCAAATTGAAGAGCAAGAAGAGATAATGTTGAAATATTTGCCGAAGAATGGCGGTGGAATGAGCCCATAAATAGGCAAGACTGTTCAGTATTGGTGTACACAAGAGACCAACCCAAAAAATAAAAAAAAAAAAAAAAAAAAATTACTACACCCATCCAGCTGTAATAACTAAACCCAATCTTATAGCCTTGTAACCATTTCGCGTCCAATAAAACTTATATATATCCTTGTCCCATTGCCTTGACTTCCAATTGCATTCTTGTTACATAAATCAAATATCAATGTTTTAGCTATAGTCAACAATAGCATTATAATCTTTATTTTTTTTTTAAATAATTGGTGGAAACAAGATTTTGTTATTGGTTCAACATGTACTGTTGAAATGTTTCATTTGGTGATCCTTGCAATTCTACAGCGAACTAGAGTTCTATAAACAGAAGTGAACATCCTTCCCGTTTACTTACAGCCACTTCCACAAACACATAGTGCAGCCAACATGTATACAGCTCCATATTAATAAGAGAGAGAGAGAGAGAGAGAGAGAGAGAGAGAGAGAGAGAGAGAGAGAGAGAGAGAGAGGGGGGAGGGGGGGGGCCGCTGACCTCAGGCTTGACGAAATCATTTAAGGTGAAACCATGACGGACCAATTCACGACATGAAGATAAATCCATCCACTCTACGGGAAGAATGTCGGTGGAAATTTTATGCAGAGATTTGCAACCTACTGCTTCTAGCCCCCTTAAATGCCTTGGAATCTCGAGGACCTCTTGAAGTTGTTGGCAGTACGAAATATCCAAGTCGAGCAAATGTAGTTGCTCAGGTATAGAAAGATTAGTAAAATTGTTTCCCAACAAATTCAAAAGTAATAAAAAGGAAAAACATGAATGTTTCTCTAGGAAATCTACTTCGAATAGGCTGCATTTACTAAGATTTAACTGATATAACTTGGGAAATCCTATCTTCATATGGGGATCACTTGATTCATCCTTCTTTGGAAAGTTGATTAGCTTCGAGCAGCCATTAAGTATCAGCCTTTCAAGATTTTGCAAATTGTAAATGCTAGATGGAAGGATTGCCAAATTCTTGCAATTACTTAAAGTCATATTTTTTTAAAGAGACCGGATTTTCTATGGATGCAAAAAGTTCCCTAATTGGTGTCCCATCTAAATGAAGATTTAGCAAGCCTTTGTTTTCATCTGGAATATCAGGGAATCTTTGCAATTTTGAGCAATCACGAAGATTGATAGATTGAAGATTGTTGGCTTGAAGCACATCACAAAGATGATGAAGTTCAGAGCACCCACTTAAATTTAGCAACCGTAATTTGCTGTGATATGCAACTGATTTGTGGCCACGCTCCAAGTTTTTGCACCCATGGAGATTCAATTCCTCAAGATTTGGAGTATAATTGAGGTTTGGCATACAAACTAGTGACTGGCATTCACTGAAATTAAGGAACTTCAAGTTTTTAAAACCCTGCAAGAACGATAAAATCAACTTGGATGGACATTCCAAACAAAATATGAGATAAATATTCTTAAAAATCTGGCACTGTGATTTTTAATTAAAATCACTTGATAAAAATCTCCCTTTTTGAATATGTAATCCTCGTAAATTGGACAAAAGACAGGGTTAAAAAGAAAAAAAAGAAGAAGAAGCACGCTCGTCATTCCACCACACACTTGAGTTCTATCTTGAGATATGGAAGAGAAATCATGCTAATGCTAAGTGGCGTAGCCACTTCCAGTAAATAAAAGTGTATAAAAAATACTCGTAATTTAAAGGAGGAGAGAGCGCGCGTAACCCCAAGTGGGAGGACCCGCGTTACGGTTAATCCTTTGCCAACTAATTCATTGCATGAATTTAAGCTACCACAGGTAGCACTCGACAAATCTAGAATGTTATGAAGAGATTTACAAACAACCGTCTGTAGAGCTGAGAATCTCTCATAATCATCACTTTTGAATTCATGGTGATTGATTGATTGATTGATGCATTATATATTGTTGAGCTTTGTTTTCGCGAAATTGTCTACTTGCCTGGCATTCCGAAGACAGCCCTTTCTGATAGTGATGTCAAGTTTTGCTAGCCATACTCAAACCGCTAGAAAAGCTAATGCTGCTAATAGAATTTTGGGCAATTTAATAAGGAGTTTTATTGGAATAAATGTTAAACAATGGGATTTGTTATTGGTTAAAGCTGAATTTGCATATTATAATTCAATGAGTCAAACTACTGGATAATGCTGATTTGTTGGGTACCAAAAGTATCTTTCGATCTCCCACCATCACCCACTAAGCGTCAATGTAAGGGAGATGCTGAAGAAAGAGCTAAGGAAATCACGCAGTTACATGAGGAAGTGAGGAAGAGTTTTAAAGAAAGAGGCGAGGAAATCAAGTAGTTACAAAAGTGAACTTCATGAAGATTATGTACTTTCAATGTGGCTGATCTATCACCATATCATGAAGATCAAGAACTTCATGAAGTTGGCCTCGAGGACGAGGACGACTCTTTTTAAACCAGAGGGATGGTATATCAAATACGTATTGGAAGATTTCAAGATCCTCTTTTTGGATTTGAATCTTGGGATATAATATATATTTCTTAATCTGTAAGTTTGTTTATAATAATTTTTTAAGATTACTTCAATCTCAATTATAAATTTGATAATATTGTTGTTATCATTTTTTTTTAGGTAGTTTATCTTTCCTTTACTTGGGGGTTACACAAAGGTGTCCTAGGCTCCTAGCTATAGATGCCCTCTGGGAGTCTGGGTGTTCTTTGTCTGTCTCTCTGTGACTTTGGTGGATTTCTAGAGTACACGAGTGATCAAGAGAGGACTGTAACCTTTGAGTGGCTAGGGGATACCTAGATTATCTAGTCTCATCCTTTCTATCCCCCGTAGTGGGGTTTTCCCCCGCACCGTAGTCCGTGGGACCAACGATTATGACAGGAAAATTGAAAGACCACAAAGTATGTCTCATATAAGGCATAGGTCGAGAAACATATAAGAGACTTTTTATACGTATAGTACTATATGCATACAGATTACGTGTGTGCACAAAATTGATGTTTGAAAAATTGAGCAAAACTACCAAAATGGGGAAAGAAATTGTTGATCAACTACCCAATAAACAGAAGCATAAAAATGAATAAGGAAAGAAAAACATATTTCAACATTTCAATAAAAAAAAATTGCATTTGGATACAATATTTGCAGAATAAGTAATTAACGACATTTTGGTGAAAGAAAAAAATCCAGATCCCATGGAAGGTCCTTTTTGCTTCAAATAGTAGAATAGATTATATGAATATAAGGGATATTTGAATGGAATTGTGAATAATGTAATTAATGAAATTTTGAGGGGAAGGAAAAAATTGAGATCCCATGAAGAAAATTTGGGAGTCCTCTTGGCTTTGAATAGTAGTATAGATGATATGAATACGAATATAATTACACATGCATACCTATATTTGAATTAGTGAAGCTAACCCCTTACTCAATTTTTTTAGAAAGCTCTTGTAGTCAAGCTTCAAAACCGTTGCGGACTACTAGCATGCATCCTTCTTCTAGCTTCGAAGTGCTAGATGTAGTGTGCTAGTGCCTCTATAGGATAAGGCCCTTGTAAGAAGTCATACTTCACAAGCCTTGTTTTGAAAAAAAAAAAAACAGGAGAAGTCATTGGATGATCAATCTATCTCCCCCGTTGTTCTACTACTAGGCGAGAGAACACCCAACAAGACATGTGCAGGGTCGCTTTCCGTCCCGTGATTTCTTACCTCTAGAAGAAGTAAAGTAAGGGCACTAATGGACAGCTCGATTGAAAGAAAAATAGGGGAACAAGTTACATGGAATCAGGAGAGATTCGTCGGATAAAGTCCCCCAACTTTACTCGAAAATGAATTTGTAACTATGTAAATTGCTTCTTCCTGCCTCTAATAATAAAGTACTCGTCAAAAATCACTGGTGAGGTTGTTCCAACCAGAAAGGACATAGGACTTTTCGGCCATTATTTGAGTGTTATCAAGGCCAGACCAACTTAAGTAAAGACTAGCGTCTGATGAAGATCCTTCACTATACACTTTATGTATATCTTTCATTATGGGCCGAATGCAATCGGAGAGAGAACATTGGGAAGTTCAGTCAAAAGCATTTATCGTGCACTCACTTCAATTATCAAGCAAATAAGCAAGAAAAATCTCTCTTTCCATATGCAATTTCAAAAATAGTTGAGTCACCTCGTCTCTGTCATACAGCATAGGATCTTTGGTAACATTTTAGTGTCTATCATTTCCAAAGACATACAAATTAAATCCTCAATTCATGTATATTAAAAATTCAAGCAAGTCTTCATTCAATCTTTAAATAATATCACCAAGTTGTTGCTCTAATTTTCGGTACCAAAAGTTACGAATGCTTTGAGTTCACTGTTCTTATAAATTTCCGTACTTGTAGTATTTGGAAATAAGATTGGATTTTTTTCTTGAATTCTTTTTTTTGTTCGATTCAACATCAAGATTCACACCAGAAAGTGTTTAATAGTCCACTAAAACGGGAAAACTCCACTTATGTGGGTTCATGTAGTACACCGGTGTCCTATTTGATACTTTAATCAAATTTAAACAATTTATTAGATGTAGAGTTTCTTAAGCATATTAACGAGCATCATCAGAGTTAGTTATTGTTGCATTCGAAGTTTTGAATAATCCATGTACAAATATATAGTCATAGGATAGAGATATGGATACATAAAAGATAAAGAAATAAAGACTATTCATTTAAATGCACACCTTAAATTGCTCCCTCGCTACTTGTATGTTGCTTCTACGCAAATCAAGTCCAACTAAGTTCTTTGAATTAGCGCACAATTCTGGATTCCAAGAAGGATATTCAGGCCATTCTAACCATCTTAGTTCATTAGGAAGACAGATAGGCCCTTGGAAATAGGTATGTGCATTAATGATGATTAGTACCCTCAACTTTCTCATGTTTGTGAAAGCATCGGGACCAATGTATATCTCTTTTGGCTCGGGTAAATCCAAAACTATGGCTTTTACTGCACTTGTTCCCTGTATTTGACAAATTTGCATTTCAGTTAATATATGAATTCACATAATAAGAGAGCAAAATCACCATCTAAACTAGCATATCTTACCGGATCCCCTGACATAACATAATGAACATCATCATAAAGCCATAACCTCCTTCGTTTTCTAGGATTATCGGGGCATTCTTGTTTAACAATATTAATGCCCATCGACTGGATCAAGTCATGCATCTGTAGGGTCCCTCCATCATTAAATATCAAGGACTTCTCAACAAGAACTTGTACTCCAATAGTTGTGTCAAAGTCGCAATTGTCAAGAACTTTCGTAATGTACTCTATAGTTCGCCCCTTGAAGAAACATGCAATATCAAGGAAGATCTCCTTTTCATTGCACTCTAATCCATCGTAACTTAACTTAAGAACATCATTGATTTTTTCATTAGGACTTTTAGCCAGTTTACTCAATGCACTTTCCCATTCACGTTCTCTTCTACCAAGTAGGAAACGACCCAATACCTCAAGTGCTAAAGGAATTCCATTTGCATATTGCAAAACACTATCCACAAGATCCCTCCTTATTTCTATATTGTTGTTTCTTACAAAGGTTTGCTTGTTGAAAAGTTCTAGAGCTTCGCAATTCTCTAGATTTTTAACTTCATAGATGTGATATTCATCTATTCCATGGGAAGCTAGTAGATGTCTATCTCTCGAAGTAATAATGACTATGCTTCCTTCACCAAACCACTCACGCTCTCCAGCTAAAGCATCTAATTGTTTTATTTCATCGACATCGTCAAGAATAAGGAGAACTTTTTTGTGGCAAAGTCTCTCTTGAATTAAGTTAATACCTCCATCAACACTAAACACTGCAAACTCTTGTCCCAGTAATGTCTCAAACAACAATTTTTGTTGCAAATGAACTAAATCCTTGGAATCTTTTGAAGTTTCTCGAACGTTTGCCAAAAACATGAACCCTCAAATTGTCTAAAGATAGCATTATGAAGGGCTTTGACTAAAGTTGTCTTTCCTATGCCTCCCTTTCCCCATAATCCTATAAAGAAAACTTCCGCATTAGACTTCATGTTTATCATTGATTCCAGCTTTACCACTTGGGGATGTATCCCAACCGGATGCTTAGCAACATGTAAGGGAATTCGGTCTAGCTGCATTGATATCTCCTTGACTATTCTTTTTACAAGCTCCGCTTCATCTCTGATGAAATCCAGAAAAAAAAAAATTGACACGTTGATTCACTGGTTCAAATATATGATTAAGTTCATAATTAAAAAACAAAACAAGAGAGGAGTTGTGATTTAACATATAAAAGCAATGACAAAGCAGTGCGTCACATATTATTACTTACCCATCGTTCAAGTCCCATCTGGACAAGTTACCGGCGTAAAAAAGAGCCTTCTTCCATCTCTCAACTTCCTCTGAATCCTTCCCAAATTTGAACTCATGCTTAGCGATAGCTTCTTTGTAACTCTCTCTTGGTGTTCTCACTTCCCTGGGTTCCATTTTGTAAAACACCGGAAAGACCATGAGATCCCCTTGTTCCTTGCACTCCATGATTTTCACCACCTCTTCCAAACACCATGGCGAGGAAGCATAGCCCTCAGAGAAAACGACAATCACAATTTATGATTTCTCTATCGCCTTCATAAGTGAAGGTGATATATGCTCTTCCTTCCTTAGTTCTTCATTGTCGATGTAAGTGTATATTCCTGTTTGCTTTAGAGCAATGTAGAGATGATCGAGGAAGCTGTTGCGGACGTCCGGGCCTCTGAACTCAGGAAGACGTGGTAACTCTTTCCAAGCTTGGAAGAAGAAGAAGCCATTAGAATCAAGAAAGGGAGTAGGTTAACAATCAGCAAAGAGTTGCCTAAGACATGGTACTTCGTTTGAGGTAATTTTTTCGCCTAGTGATCTTCTCTATATTCATTATACCCAGATGCAGACTTCCTTTTTCGTGGGCCAATGGAGAATATTTTAATAAAGGTGCTTAAGCATGTGCCGATATGTTAGCGTGAAATTTTTATCACGCTCTTAGGCGCTTGAAGTGTTGATGATTTGCACATGAATTTTGTCTTCATTGAAGATCTTATTTCCGGGTTAGTTAGAATGTGATCGATACAAATATTTGTTTAGTGTGGAATTTATTGTTAATTGAATTGTCAATGACTTTGACCAGTCAGCATAAGATAAATTTTAATGGTCATAATAGCATATATTTTTATTGGAGGCCAGTTTCCTAACTTATTGATCGATTGGCTTCGGGGAAATGGCTTCCATCTCTTTACTCCCTTGTCTTTCCTTTTCTGACATGGAAAATAAAGTATCTCATCTCATTATTGAAAAAAAAAAATACTTGGCTGTGGCTATATGGCAAATTGGTGAGTAATGATCGATGTACCTATAGATTGGCGGGCCAGACTAATCAATTAATTAAATTAATTAATTTCATCTCATTATAAACGAAAGGTGGTATAAGATCTATGGGGTCACATGTGCACCAATATGGACGATTTGACGGTCAAAGATTTTGGGTATCGAGTGCAACAATCTTTCTTCAATTTGAAGTGAAATTGGTCCATAATGGTACTGAAGTATCTGTTAGACTCTGGAGATGATTGCAGAAGCAATTTGGATATTTAATATGGACTGAACTTTACACCCAACTATATATAATAAAAAACGTTATACCCCGTGATTGTATAACTATAATATAGGCCATACATTACTTAATTCTCAATAAATATATCAAGTTTACAAAAAAAAATGTGGACACATGTTGGAAGTTACATTTCTTAAAAAAGGTTATTTCCAAAATTAGTGAGGACACAAAATTTAAAGTTCCAGGTGCAAATAAAATCTTTAGTTGCTACAGTATTAAAGAAATTCTATCATTACACAGGGAAGTAATATTAGAGACAACGTGGGTTAATTCTCAATCAACAAAATGATGAAAAGATATCGAAACAAACAATCTCAATTGAATCAAGTAAGCAAACATGGCGATGAATCAAACATGGGCAGTTCCTTATTAACAGCACGGATGTCGATGAGTGTCCCCATCAATGATGATTTGTTTTTTTTTTTTTTATTGTTTTCTCGAAATTGCTCGTCGCTGGAAATTTATAGGGATTTCCCAAAAACAATTAGCGATCGCACTTACGAATCGATTTGTTGGCCCCTTCAAATGCTATTCTCCTCTATAGCATGAGAGATGAGTATGTTATTGTACACGATTGTCCTCATGATATTGTTTTCCTAAATACATTGGCTTTACATTCTCTGATTTCCTGAAAATTGCATTCCTCCTTCCCGACCCAAAAAGTAATACGGATCCATCCCTAATAGCTATGTTGGTGTGGAACTTTCTTCGAAAAAGCACCATCAAAATTAATCGGTTTGTGATTTCTTTGTTCAATGCTTTGGCCAAAAAAAAAAAAAAATTATTTGGTCAAAGCTGGTCTATTTGACCGGTCAATGGTCATGGCATACATACATACATTTTATACATATACATATACACACATATATATATGGATATCAACTCAGTTAACATATAGTCCATTGGTTCCCCAATAAAATACTTGATTGTGGCTTTCAATAAATGGTCAATACCACGAAAAACCTCAAACTAATATATTTATGATAATTTTTTCTCAAATTTATTTTTTGACTACAAGAAAACCCAAACTAGAACATATATGACTAATTTATCATATATTTATTTTCCTTAAATTTTACCATCAAATTATTGAGTTAGATGATACGTCAGTTGATGGGTATATTAATTTAGAGTTTTTAGTGATTAAAAAATTAATTTTAGTAAATTTGTCACAGAAATATAGTTTGAGATTTTTGGGATACTCTAGTAAATGGCATATGCAATCAATGAGTTATTATCCTTCTCTTCTTTCTTTTTTTCTTTTGCATATTACAACTTTTCTTTTGTTGAAAAAATGACCTTTTTTTCCTTTCGTTTGCATATTATGACTACGACTACTCGAAAGTTCTATCATTTCGAGTTTGTTTTTGTCTTTTCTTATGTGCGCATTAAATTACGCTGGCCCTCACGCATGCGCTTTTGTTTTAGATGTCGGTCATATCATATTTTCTTATTTTTATTAAGGTAACCAAAAAAGGAAATCCTTTTGCTCACGTTCAAGAATTGAACTCGTCTCCCTCAAACTTATACTAATTTTGCCGCTAGAGAGCCAAGATGCGGAGGCGCCGAGAGAAACAACCAGACGTCGCCGGCGAGCATCATGACAAGCCCGATCTTGATCACGGCGTAAAGGAAACTGATCAAGAAACTCGTACCCCATTGGCCCTACATGTTCCTCGATTACTTTTCTGCTCACTTTTCTTTAATTTTTTCTTGACATCTCCGAAGTGCAAAATTGCTTTTCTTCAAGCATTGATTTATTTTCTTTAATGTAGGATCATCAGCTTACGGGATAAATCATTAGGAGGTTCAACTTGCTATTTGTCCTGAGTCAACATTTTTTTCTAGAACAAAAGTTCTTCGATGGAGTACAACTTAGGTTCGGTACGTATCTTTAAAAAATCATGAAGAAAGGAATAGAAACCGTGCACAGTCACTTTAGGAGTAAAATTCAACAATTCAAAGCATAAATATTTGCTAATTACAATTTTTGTTGATGGAACCGAGACATGCGTGACCCTCCCACATAATATTAGAGTTCAGTCGAATGAAGTAGGCATAACAGGAGCTCTTACGGCGATAACTTCTAGCCTAAAAAAGTCGTTGAAGAAGCACGCGGTGAACAGTAACAGGTGGGCAAAGAGAGGAGCAAGGGCCAAGAGCAGTTCGCTTCCCTTAGAACTACACCCTTAAAAAAATTCTGATTAATCTGACACAGTAGGCCATAAACAATTTGGAGCGAATTGAACTGAAAGCACATGCATTACTTCAAGGTACGCCATACATCACTTCTTCTCAATAAATATATCAAATTGAACAAAATATGCATATTCGGATACATGTCGGAGTTATGATTAAAAAAGGGCTATCGTGTTTAAGCTCCAAAATTAGTGAGGACATAAAATTAAAAGTTTAGGTTGGAAATAAAAATTTCAATTGCTAAAGCATGGAAGCCATTCCATCATTCCACAAGTAAAATTAGAGACAATGTGAATGTGGGAGGTGTAACTAACTCTTCGGCACGTGATTGTCAAATTACAGCAATTCCTTATGGAGAAAGAAGATAGGAAATTATTTTGTGATTATGTACTAGACATTAAAATACATCCAGCTTATCTTTGACCATATTTAGACACCAGAAATTCTCAATCAACAAAATAATGAAAGATACCAAAACAAAAGTTCTTAATTAAATCAAGAAAGTAAACATGGCAACGATGCAATCCATATTTAGAAACCAGAAATTCTCAATCAACAAAATGATGAGAGATCCCAAAACAAAACGTCTTAATTAAATCAAGCAACTCAGGAGAACGTCGGGAAGTTCGATTTGCTATTTATTCTGAGTTAAAAGTCTTCTTCTTGAAGAAATATTACTTGACTGAATGTAACATAGCATGTGGTTTGTACCCTCTTTTTCTTGTGTCTGGTGGATTCTGTTCCCAATGAGCTACCACTTTTTCTTGTGTCTGGTGGGTTCTCTTCACGATGAGCATTGGAAATTGCAAAAGTTGGTCATGAAATGCGGATTTTTGACCAGTCCAACAGATTAAGACAACCATGCTTACCGCCCAATCGAGCACGTGGCTCACAGAATCGATAATGGAGCACCAAGCACATGATCCCCAAAGAAATATTATCATCATCTCCAAAGTACACACTTCCCTTAGCCAAATGAATCTTGTGAAGATTAGTTCAGACGTTGTCTCACAATTGGGCCTTTAAATATCGTCAATCTAGGACAAAACAACAGTTGCAGTTGCCTCCACTCTTCACGGAGAAGACGTGCACATACTTCCTAGCTGGCATGCCCGCCAATTTTTCACTGAGTATGAATTAGAAAGGAAAAGAAACACGAGCCATATTATTATTTGTTTCTTTACACCGTATTCGTTCGAGCATCTGATTAATTTTTATCAAACCATAATCCATCTTGACAACTTTCATAATAATTATCAATACAGAGATTTGCTTTGATAGATATCGAACATTTGGTACTAGAAGTGTGTTGGAAGGACAAGAGACAGAGTTTGACTTTTTCACATGGGATAGCTTTTTGTTTAGATGGTTTAGACGGGTGGGTTGGATTGGTTTTCAGTCAATTTCTGAGGAGATTTATTCTGAAGATGTGAAATGATTTCATGCTAATTTGATTGGACGATTTACAAGTCCTATGTGAATGGGACATTGATTACTTCTCGAGGATTAATATGAGGGTGATTTGAGACATTTAACTGTCAATGATACTTACATGACTATGAGAAATGATATTTTTTTCTGAACAAGTGAGGCAAGTAGTTCATGATCCTACGATGTGACATTTGGATGTCATCATGCATATTATCCATGCTATTGTGAAAGTCCACTTTGCTTGAAATTCTCCTATTTTGTGACCAACCACTCGATTAATTGGACACGTTTAAAACACTTTTGGAAAAATAAAAAAAAATAAAGCGTGTAATATTGGGTGTTAACACAAGTATACTTGATCATTACTCCTACATAGTGTTTATGATATAGGAAATGTAAAAATAAAATATAAAAAATTATAGCATCTAAGGTTACAAATGCATTATTACAAGTCTCTTAAAGAATTTTAACTTTCTCTTCCAATAACTATATCCATGTTAATGGAGTTTCCGCCAAATCTAAATCGTCATACAAATTCAGTTGATTTATATATTATAGCATGTGTTCAAACACAAAAAGCCTCATCTTCCATACTTTTGCCATTGAGAACTAGAGTTTGTGACAAAACGACTACGTGCCAAGCCATATTTTAAACCAATAAAATAGCAAATTGAATACCAATGTGATGCACAAATGAACAGATTCCCTCTTTATTAATAGAGAACATCCAAATCCTACATGAGATGTTGTGAAGCTTCAACGTCATGCGCGTGCCAATGACATGAAAAATTATTAACAAATGTTTATCTAGTAATAACGATTCCTGCTTTCTTTGCCAAACCAATTTCCTTTTTCAGCTACCATATTTAATTTAATATTAGGGGTGAGTATGGTTTTTTGGTAGAACTTGGAACCTGAGAACCGAACTGGTGGGAACCTGTAGATTTCAAGTTCCAAAGTATGTAGAGTAGGTTCTGGGTTTCCAAAAATAAGAAACTTGCTTTGAAAGATAGATTTCAGATTTTTAGTTAAAGGAATTTGGAACCTAAAACCTATAACCTGTAACCTCGAATCTAGAGCAAGTTTTAATGTTTTTCTTGATTTATGTTTTTGTGCGACCTTGCGATATTCCATGTCGTTCGATGATGAGTGTATAATCTTAAAACACTAGTCTGAACTTTCATTTTATGATTGAGATTTTTACTTTATTAATGTTCATATTTTTCATGTTTCTAAATATAAGTTATGATAAGTAAAGTATAATAACAAGTGGTGGTCATTAAAGGTTTTAATTTACTGCAATCATTCAATTAAAAATATATATGGAATCTGGGTAGACTTTATAATTGACCCTAGAATTTGTGCCAAGGTAGGTTCTAGATTTTATGATATGCAGTGTAGTTCCAAGTTCCAAAAAATAAGAAACCTGTTAGGTGGATAGTTTCCAAGTTCCAAGTGGAACTTGTACAAAACTTGAATGGAATTTAGAACCACTCACCTTTAATCAATATCATCGAGAATAGACAATATGACATTGAATGGCATCACTCAATGAGATTGTAATTCAATTGAGGAAAAAAAAAAAAAATAAAAACCTATACATTATCAGAATGAGGACTATAGGAACATAATTATTGCGACAAGAACCTTCATGATCGAGAGATCACAAGGAAAAATTGAAATGTCAATCTTATGAAGTAATTGTGGAAGCATATGCCCAACTTAGGTTTGATGCGCATCTTTACAAAATCATGAAAAAAGGAACATAAACCATGCACGGTCACTTTGTGTAAAATTCATCAATATCACAAAGCAAAAATATTTGCTCATTACAACTTTTGTTGATGGTCTCGTGACATGCGTGACCCTACCACATAGTTTCACAGTTCAATCGAATGAAGTAGGCATAAAAGGAGCTCTTACAACGATAAGTTCTACCCCAAAAAAAGTTTTTAAAGCAGCACACAGTGAACAGCAAGAGGGGGCAAAGAGAGAAGAACAGGCCAAAAGTAGTTCTCTCCCCTTAGAACTACAACCTTAAAAAAATTCTGATTAATCTGAAACGGTAGGCTACTATAAAAAATTGGACCGGATTAAATTGAAAGCACATTCATGATAAGTGATGGTCATCGTGCCTTTGCCAAAAAAAAAGAAAGATTCTCAAGTAATTTTACTTTTTGATTTGCGCTTCACGTGATTCCACTTGTCATTGTCGCGTTCCCTTCTTTAATCCGGGAAATGCGGATCTTCTTTTAGTGGGGCATTCACTTTGATTATTCCTCATCCTTACCCGTATGTTTCTTTGTGCCCGTTAAGGTTTTAATTTTTTTTTTTTTTTTTATATTCTGCTTTAAGGTTCATATTAGACCTTGGTAATGTCCTTAAATTGCTTGCATCCTCTTTAGGGTTTATGGCCGGCAGAGGATGGGCACCCTTCGTTCCCAGGTGTGAAGCAAAATAAGCCTGGAAAATTGGGCTAGGGGAGAGGGAGGCGCACCCTCATTAATAAAAGGCTCTACTGTACTTCCCCAGGAACGCTCCTGGGCGGAGGCGGAAGTCCCTAGGGAGCGATCCCCCCAATGATGGGCCTCCCTACGTAAACAAAGGGGAGGCAGCCGAGGGGCCTTTTCTACGTTTACACTACGAAGATTCCCTTTCGTCTCTTACCTCACCCGATTCCAAGGATTAGCTTTTGGTAGAAACACTACCGCCTAGAGGTTCTTTCCTTTTCCATATACTCATGAACTTGTGACGCCCCCTTTGGCTTTTTGGTGTCCCATAGAACATAAATATACACTACTAATCATTTACATTGAGAGCTTGTTTGAAAATCAAATGACACCATATGAACATTCATAGAATCAATCTATAGAATATCTTTGCTTACAAATGTAATTAGATTACAAATGCTTAGATGCCTACATTTTTGTGTTGGCTAAATGCTACCATGAGATTTAATTTGCCTTTCGTTAGGTGACCAAATTGATGTTTGTGCACCGGTGTATAATGTAATTAAAGGACTCGCTGTAAGAGTTTTCTTAATGTGGACTACATTAATTGATATTGTAATTTACTGTTTAACGTTTACCGTTTTACGGGATTGGTCTAAGGTGAGATAGAAGGTTTCTTAATTAGTCTAATATGGGGCTGGTTAGTGTGGGCCGAGTTGAGCCTGGCTCGTAATGAGGGGACCTGGCTGGAAACTCTATAAATAGTGCTCAAGTCTCTCCTCGAACCTAATTCTCACATGTATCCTCATCTAAGGGGTGTTTACCTAACACTAAACGTGATGGGGGTCGCCTCATTGAGCCAGTGATACGGAGGGCAATAGAGGAGAAGGACTTGATGCGTGGATCCCCTTGATATGTGGGAAATCCCTTTTTTGCTTCCGCTTTATGTTTGATGGATCCCAAAACAGGTGTGTTAATCTTCCTACTCAATTATGCATGTTTTTGTTCTGGTTATGGAGATCTTAGGATTGCGCAATTTGCATCCAATATGTGGTATCAGAGCCACCATAACCCTAAAACTCGAACACATAAGTTTTTTGCCCTAATTTGTAATTTTCGAGATTGGACTCGACGAGACGAGCAAGACGATCGGCGGTGCGTCGCCGGGGGAGGCCTCACGCGCCCCCATGCGCGGCCATGCGCCGCCAAGGCGTCGGAGACGTGCCCCACGCACCCTCACACGCGCCCACGCGCGGGACGCGGCTCGCGCGTGTGCTCCACGCGCCGCGCACTCAGGCGGCGCGTGCGGGCGCGTGGAGCATTGGATCGGCGCGTGTTTGGCGACATTGGACTCGTATCTTCATCCTCTATCTTGTGGTGTGTTTATTTTATATTTTTGATGATTTTATGGATGTGAAAATACATACAAAGCCCTAAATACGCGTATTTTTTTTGTATTCTTCTGTGATTTTCGAAATACAAATGTTGGGTTACTGATATGCTATAACATAAACTTTATTGTGAACTGAAGTTGACTTGATTAGATACAACCATTATGGGATAGTAATTGAGCTATGTATTGATTATAAAATTTTTGTTGTTTAAGCATACTCCTTTACACACTGGTATTCTTTGAATGATGGACGTCTTAAGAACTCGTGACCAAACTGATTGTATTGATTAACACATCTGCTGAATGTGGGTAATGCATGTCAATTAAGTTACTGCATACTGTACATGAACTCATCTGATCACTTGTTAATGTCTATCAAGTTGAATATTTTTTATGGTTAAGGAGTATGACAACAATTACGCAAAGTAATAGTATCTACTGTTAAATTTTAGATATTTGGTTCTCTGGTTTGACTCAATTAATACACTACTGGTTGATAACAATGATAATTTTGTTACTTAAAAAATTGGCTAATATATTAGCCGTTGACCTTAGAGTCATGTTTTGCCTTATGAAACTCATGAGCAATAGTGGATTAGCTATCTGGGGTATCATGTATTGCTATTGATGTTAACTTATGAGAGATATTCTAGATCAGCATTCTTTTAATGTTGTTCTAGTAATCAGTAATTTGGGTACACAAGAGATGATTGCTTTTATGTTATGAGAATTTTCTTGTGTTGCTGTGATCGTTCTCATTGGAATCTGTCTTTCAGGTTCGCTATATATATATATATATATGCGTGCGTGCGTGCGTGTGTGCATGTGCGTGTGCGTGTGCGTGTGCGTGTGTGTGTGTGTGTGTGTGTATGTATATATGTGTGTGTGTGTGTGTGTGTGTGTGTATGTATAATAAAGATTTTATTAATGAACAAAGCAATGTAATTAGCATAATATGTGATTTTGGTGATTTGGTGCCCCTATCCCTAAAGTTAAAATCACATGTATATAGTGTATGTAAGGAGTAAATTTTATATCCCTGGTATGAGAGAGTTTCAAGAATTCAATTGAGTAGTGACCGCCAAAGTGGCACGCTTAATTGGGTTTGAGAAATTTCGGTCTCGTATATTGATTGTGATGTCTTCTGGTCTAATGTGTAGTCATACTCCCAAAAGAGGTGATTGTGTATTAGTTCATGGAGGGATACATGATGGTATGGTGGAGGAGTGACTGATCCTAATGGTTCATATGCCCAAAGGTGATGAATTCACAAAGATTGGAATAAATTCTCACAACCGCTATCATGTGAGGAGTGTACAATTGCATGTCATGTATTCTGCCTAAAGGTGATTATATGATTTTGCATGTAACTCTCTGGATGTGTACTTGTACGTCAAGTTACACAGTGCTCACACGATGTTAATTATATACATTGCTTGTTATTTTAGTCTCATTTTCTCTAATTAATAACTCCACTTTTATTGAGGTTTTTACTGCTTCAAATTTTAAGTTGTGGACATATGATTTGTTGCTTGAAAATGCAATAGAATATGCTTGCTGTCCATGAAGCATTCCATTCTGAAACACTAGAAAAGAGATTTGCCTGTGGATTGCACTGCTATAAGATGATGAAAGCCTTAGTTGCTTGAAATTATGTCTTGTATGATATTGAAATTAAAACATATCTGCAAAGATTATGTTTAAGTCCTAATGACATATATATCTCGTATATGATTAAAAGGTTGTTAGGCCTAATAGTAGTGGTAAGTATTTTGACAAGTATGACAATACTGAATTGCTTAAAGGATCATTTGTCAAATACTTGGTAAATTCTGGGGTGGTAATTTAATTACTATGCCTGAAAATCCTGACAAAAAGATTTTCCAAAAGGCATAATTGCACCATAATTAATATGGTGATAAGTAAGACTAATTTATTGGTCCACTGTGGGTTGATATTTTGAAAGCAATTTTTTCACATACAAAACGTATTTCTTATCAAAGTTGTTTCATAAACTTCTTTTGAGTTATGGACTAGATGTAAATTGATTGAGTCATATTAAATTTAGAGGTATCATGCAGGAGTGAGGTTATCTAATCCAATATCAAGTACGTTGGAATTTAGATCTACTCAAAATTATTTTGTATCTTATCCAGATTGTTAAAAGGGGTATTAATTTTATGACCCTAAATAAGGTACAAGAATTATGGAATCACATACTTTAAAGTTTCTTAAGATCGATGTAATTGTAGAGGATAGCCGCTCTTAGACTATTAAAGATAATAGTATGATGGGGGTTACTGTGTTTTTGTCTTTACCTATACAGATAATTATGGAATCTCCTATACCATAGACTAAACTTGTTGAGGTTTAAGGTACTATTCTTGATATAGTTTATAATGAAATTTCTTAAACCTCCCAAGTGCAGAATGAAGTGGTTGCAGCTTTATTAATGAGATTTGTTAGGGAAATACGATCAGTTATGCCATCAGACTATATAGTCTATTTGTGAGAGCATGATTACAATATCCATTACATGGTTGTTTTAGCAACTTATATAAATGTCGTTTCTTTTTCTTAATTAAATATGTGATTAGATGCCATAAAAAAAAGGATAATAATGTTTTTACTCTGAAAGAGGGGTGGATAGTTAGTGAAGAAATAATTATTTCTTTATAGATTCTTTCAGAGTGAACGTG
Source organism: Eucalyptus cloeziana (assembly GCA_014182715.1). Lineage (NCBI taxonomy): Eukaryota > Viridiplantae > Streptophyta > Magnoliopsida > Myrtales > Myrtaceae > Eucalyptus > Eucalyptus cloeziana. The sequence goes on along the minus strand of CM024641.1, from coordinate 19,929,750 downwards.
GCATTGATAGTTCATTTTTTATATGGAGTTACATCAAAGAGATACAAAATCTATATAAGTGCAACTGGAGAATTTTGCAGCAGATTTAAGTAAACTTGTGTATAGACTGAAAAGTCTTAATTCATGGTCTTAAGAAGTTTCCAGACAATATTATTAAAGTTTCATAGTGTTGTTATTTTGTTCAATTGAGAACAAAGTAATTCAATAAATTGCAAGGTCAGTGGGAGGAAATTTATTTTTCTCATACACTATGTACATGATATTTTCTTTACAAGTAATGACCTTGAAGCATCTTTTATCCTTCGTACTAAGGTTTGTAAGGATTATTTTGGCTATATTATATTAGATTTTCTCGGAGGATATTTGCTGATTGTATATTGGAAATATTTAATATAAATCATTGTAAGCCAGGAATTGCTCCTATTGTTAAGGGTGATGGACTGAATCTATCACATTGTCCTTATTTAGATATTGAGAAAATCTAATTAAATGGTGTACCTTGTGTCAGTGCACTTATAAGTATAATGTATGCTCGAATTTACATTAGATTAAATATCGTCTTTGTTACGGGACTTCTAGGCAGACATTAATCAAATTCAGGACGCAATCATTGCATTGTTGCCAAGAAGGTTTTAAGGTACTTAAAGAGGATAAGAGATTATATGTGGATATGTTCAATTTTTGCAGTTAGTAAGGTATTTAGATGTAAACTTTGCTAGCTGTTATGATGACATGAGATTAATAACAGAATAAATATTTATGTTAGTAGGAAGTGCAGTAAATAAAGTTCTATATCATCTTCTACTATGAAAGCAATGTTAGTAACATTCTTTTAGGTTGTTACTTGGGCTATTAGGCTCCGGAACCTCATGAAGGAGTTGACCGTTTTAAACTTTATGGATAGACCTATACGGTTGTATTGAGATAACAAATTTGTAGTATTATTTATTTACTACAAAGGTCTCAAGGGGTCTAAATATATGGTAGTCAAAACTTTTGACCAAAAGAAAACGGTACAGAAAGATGACGTTTTAATATAACATATTTCCATAGATGATATGGTAGTAGATCCACTAACTAAAGGTGTACGCCCATGTGTATTTTAAGCGACATGTCATTAGCATGGGCATTAGAGCATCATGAGATGTTGTTGTTTAGTAAGAGCTTTATTTTGATAAAGGTTTCATCTGTGTTCGTTACATTTGGTAACGGTTTGATATGTATCAACTTTTGCATTCAATAAAGTATTTTTAAATGTGTTGTTTTTATGTTGAATACATATTGATAAAGTCTTAAGGTACTATATAAACCTTGAGTGAAGGCTAGGGGCATCTGGTTATTAGCCTTGTCCATATGTCTTGTTATACATAAAGAAATGTTAATTGTAAGGACAAGACATATGTGGGTTCATGGAACCATAAAGACATTCTCTAGTGGCACAAGTTTTTTGTGACGCTTAAGGTAAAAGAATGGACATTCTCTAGTAGCACAAGTTTTTTGTGACGCTTCAGGTAAGAGAAAGGTGACTGACAAATGAGATCTCTCTATGAGAGATGTTGTCCATTTGACACACTACCATATTGGATCTATATCAATAGAGTTGAGAACATTCGTGACCATGGAAGGCTTTGTGTGTATACATGCAGTTATCGCCATGATTCGGTGTTTGAGATTTTATGGGATAAGATTGACTATTAAGAATTATCTCTAGACCAATGTGCGCACATACAATACGATTTCAATTAATATAGTCCAAGTGGGAGAATGTAAGTTTTCTTAATGTGGACTACATTAATTGATATTGTAATTTATCGTTTAACGTTTACTGTTTTACAGGGTTGGTCTAAGGTGAAATAGAAGGTTTCTTAATTAGTCTAATATGGGGCTGGTTAGTGTGGGCCGAGTTGAGCTTGGCCCGTAATGAGAGGGTCTGGCTGGAAACTCTATAAATAGTGCTCAAGTCTCTCCTCTAACCCTAATTCTCACATGTATCCTCACTTAAGGGGCGTTTACCTAACGCTAAACGTGAGAGGGGTCGCCTCATTGAGCCAGTGATACGGAGGGCAATAGAGGAGAATGACTTGATGCGTGGATCCCCTTGATATGTGGGAAATTCCTTTTCTGCTTCCGCTTTATATTTGATGGATCCCAAAACATGTGTGTTAATCTTCCTACTCAATTATGCATGTTTTTGTTATGATTATGGAGATCTTGGGATTGCGCAATTTGCATCCAATACTCGCGTCCTTTGATACCCAAATATGTAGAGTAAATAAAGCATGAAGGCCATGGTTTTATATTCCTGCATACCAATTTTTTCTTGGACAGAATTGTGGATTGCAGGGATAAATTAGAAGGAAACTTCTGTTAGAAAGCAAAGAGTCAGGCGCACATTTTTTCTTAAAGATCCAAGTGGGCTACAAACTCCCAAAAAAAAAAAAAAAGCAAAACGGCTTCCATGAAAATACCTTAAAACGAAAGTTGGCCCGTCATCTCATTTAAGTTTTCATAATAAGCCCAAGTCATTCGAGGACTTTAAAAATGTTCCACAACCCAATTTGATATGGGAAAATAGGAAAGATTCTCAAGGAAATCCAATATATTTGAGCAACCTTCAAGTCTCAGCCTGTTGAGATTCCACAACCTGAAAATGGTAGACGGAAAGCTTGTTAGGTTCTTGCACCTGTATATTATCCTTGTCTGGATTAGTAAAAGCCTACGAGGAGACACACTTTGCATGTGCACCAGTGGCATCCAAGAGAACGAAGAATCACTTGAATCGCCTTCTTGAAGAATTTAGAAATTTTGTTCCTGATGAAATGCCGACTTACTTGCACATGCGTGATATTTCAATGCCGCAGAGATCCCCAACAAAGCAGCCAACCCCATGGATCTTGAGGAGCATGAAGAACTCCAGCGCCAAGTGAAAGACATTATGGAGAAAGGCCTGGTAGAAGAAAGTGCCAGTCATGGGGCTCTGCCAGCCAGGAGTGGCCATTGGGCCCCGCCGGTCCACGTGTTGTGTCAGGCCACCATCGGCTCGGGCCCATTTTTAAAAAAACATGATTTTAATTTTTAATGAAAAATTCAAGAAGAAATTAACTATTTTTTTTAGCAAAATTAAAAAGAATTGAAATTAATTGAGGAGAATTAACGAAGAACACTCATTCAATCAAACCAAATTGAAATACAAGTATATCTTCAAATATCTTGCAAAAGAAAATTACATGTAATGGTGTCCTAATAATGGATACACGCAAATTACATCAAACAACATTTCTAATAAATTATATATCTTCAATGTCGTGTTTCCCATCATGATTTGGATGATACGGTGTCATCATTGTCCTCTTGTTCATATTCAGCACATTCCTCTAAAGTCAGTTCTTGCGAAAACCAATCATGTTTTACTACAACCATTTTTAAGCATTCTGCAAATAAGTTGCAGCTTTTGTCTTCCAACATATGTTGACTAGTATTAAACATGAGCTCGACGGTGTCATAAATACCAGTGGGGTTAGCAAGTCACATGCTGTGGTGGAAAGAATCAAGAAACTAGTGGTTTTCGTTTTCCACCATTTTCAAAATGTCAATCTTGGCTTAATTAACTTTACTAATGTATTTGGAGTAATCAATTCTCAAGTACATCGCCAATTCATTGGTAGACGAATATGAAGACCTAATGGAAGGTTCTCAGATTTTCTTCTTACGAAATAGAAACCATAAAAATTTCTGGCCTTGTTTGATAAAAACATGCATCATCATATATTATTCTTGACAACAAGTACCAATGCGCTTAACCATATTTTACTCAAGTCATTTTATGAATATTCTACTGGACATTTTAAAAAGTTTCCTAAAAAAATGTATTCATAAAACCACTTTAAACTGTTATTTTTGTAATCATTATAAGCACGCGTTTAATTGGGAAGATCAAGTGCGTTTCTTTTCTTTCCATAAGTGGATCATAAGAACATGAATGGACAAAGGCTACTCTCGTAAACAATCCATTTTCTATTGATGCTAATTGAATAGATGACATGGATCAAATATACATGAACGTGAGATAATCATATGTGAATGTAACAGTTAGATACTTAAGAGACATAAGTGACGTAGGTTGGCCATTAATGGGAAAATTTCATATTAAGGATTAAAAAACTTATGAATAGAAAATAATGCTTTTAGAATATAAATTTCGATGCCTTAACAAAAAAAAATGGAAGAACTATTGGAGAATGTTTGTTTTTGGATAATGACCAGTTAACTACAAGAATTAAAAGGTGAATAAACCAGTTATAAGGTTTAAGAAACTTTCTAGATTTAATGTCACTACCATACTAGTAATTAAGGTCGAGAGTCAACATGGTCCAAATTACTAAAAAAGACTCGATAGTGCGTGAACTACATCGTGAGCTATTGCTTTTGTGTTTGTCAATTAATGAAATAATCATGCTACAGCTTCATGCTTTTGCGCAAGATATTTTGGGAGAAATCCGTACACAACCTTGACCGAAAAATTTATATTTTAGAGGAATCGATCTATAAAGTTCTCTAAATTGACCTTTTAACAGAGCATCTATCTATCCATACGATGGATGGTGAAAATCAACCAATTATGACAGGGACATACCTCAAACAACAATAAGAGCGACTAAATGGTGGACTGGAAACCATCACGCTTATGGACATCATCTCCGAACCATTTCATACTGGCAACCGTAGTAAAAAAGCCCCCGTCACAGCTGAGCATATAACGTGGACAAAGAACAATCGTACTCACCCTTTCAGATTTCAAATAACCGAGACGAATATCAAGAAATCATGCTTAATAACTCAGTGTAAACCGCATTATCTCATGCGTATTGTGTTGAGGCACGTTCAGATTTAGCCACTAATATGGATTGGCTCCTGTCCTTATCTTTGAGACATAGTATCGATTGCGGGCACAGAGAACACGAAACCAAATCACGGAATCGACGCAAATTTCTTTCTTCTTTTGCGTCTAAAACCGATTTAAGAATTAGCACGTGAGTGCAGATCATGAAGAACAATTCCTATTCGTAGTTATTTATGCGTAGACAATATTAACGCAGCTAAAATCCACTCATTAACGACAAAATCCCCTCACTTATATAAAGCCGATTCAATAATTTCTTTCCTAGAACACAAATCCTACTTCTGCATTTTCATCACCATTTCTGTTCACGCCTTTCAGTGAAAGCTGGTGGTTGAATTTTTGGAATAACCTAGCTGGTGGTTTATTGCACTTTTACCAATTTGATCATAAATTTTTCTTACATTTTGTCAATTGAGCTCTAAATCTTCTCACATTTTGCCAATTGAGTCTATTCGAAAAGCGACCGAAAGGGTTTCAGTATCATCAAGCCATGAAACTCAGATTCTTCTCCTTCACGACTCAAACGACTCTCAGAATCTCAAATACGCAATCCAGCCTGCTCATTCTTTGAAAGTGCGGTGGTTGGCTACGAATGGTGATCGGACCAGAGAGTGGAGGTCGTGGAAGCGTTGGTGTTGGAAATCGGGCCAGTGAAGGAAAAAACGAATCAGCTTTGAATACTTCGATCAATCTGACCGGAAAACAGAGCATAACAGAGGAAATCCGATCCAACGCGATCTTCAACAACCTAAAGAGAACAAACTTCAGCGACGAACATCTGAAAGAATCAAAGGTAAAGCTTGGCGAAGAGGAAATATAGATCCTGAATCGATAGCGTCACTGGAGATGAGCTCCTAAACTGATTGCGTCGGTGGAATCAGAGCTGACCGAGGCAAAATGCTGGTGACACGCGAGATATTGAGAAATCAATGTCACCAATTGAATCAAAAATCGAAAAAAAAAATAGAAATCAGAGAATGAGAGAGAACACTTGGCTTTTTCTTTAATCCTGTTGGAGCGATCGAATGAGTTTATAAACTTCCAAGCTAAGTGAAAAATGGAAGCTCAAAGGCTTCGGGTTGTTGAGGGTCCGGGTAACAAGCTCGAGCTCATCGACTGAGTAAATGATTCGAAGCTCAAGTGCAAGAGCATCGCGATTGAAGAGCACGAATGCGGCGAGAAATCTGAATATCGATTCCTCGAAGCTTGAAGACGAGTGATGAAGTTGAAATTGGGAGCCGAATTAGAAGGAGGTCCTGAGAAAGTTCGTGGAAGATGAAGGGAGAGAGCTCGAATCGAAGGGGCCCATGCGACATTGAATTAAAATTTGGACGTGAATGATTTGTTCTGGTGGGTTGAGGTATGATAATGGAATAGACCCAATTGAGCACCTTTTTTTTTTTTTTTTTTTTTTTTTTTTTATTTATTTATTTCATATAGATATATATATATATATATATATATATATATATCTTTTCCTTTTTTCTTTTGTAAAAAATTGTAATTTGCCGGCAAAAATCAGGTGTTAGCGAGGATTCATAGATTTTTTTATAGTGAAGACAACAATATCAAATCGAACAGATTGTTGTCAAGATTGATTCAAAGGGTAGCCACTAAACTTTGCCTCTATGCAATTAATGCGGCCAGAAAGGCGTGATACCAGAAATCCTGCATTTCATCTTCTACGTGACAGTTCGAATCATACAAATGAACTCGCCATAGGGAAGAACAAATCATTATATATCGTGGGAAGAGATCAAAGCCTAGCACAGAAGATTGTCCAACAAGGCAACCATCGACACCTTTTTTGGTACATTTCAATTGTGCTAAATTATTTTTAAAAATCACTCACATGAATGGCAGTTATCCTACGTGGCACTTTTGACGCTAATATGGACAATTTTTATATTTTTCTGAGTTTTTAAATTTATTTTATTAATTTTTCTCTTTTTCTTTCTTTGTCTCTATTGCAGTTGGCAATAGCCCGATAGTTCTCGTCGTTCATTGGGTGAGGAGTTGCAAGCCCTCGTAGGCTTTGAGTGAGGGGACCCTTGTTTGTGGCGGGGGAGGGCAACCCTTGCCTAGGCGAGGCTAGCTCTCATTGGCCATTGTTTGGTCTTTAATCAGCGCCTGAGACTAGCCACTGGTGAAAAAATAAAAATAAAGAGAATCCAAAAATTTATTTACATCAATGTCAGTCATACTATATAAAATAGTTGGCACTGACTGCACCACAATATAAAAAATTTTCAATTAAAATTAGTTGAAAGGACTAAATTGGCAAATCGTAAAAATGCTTTTAACTAAATTAACATAATTAATTTGTTAACTATTGAATTAACTATTGGATAATAGGTTTAGGACTTTTTTGACAATTTTCCCTAAAGCCTTACAATTCGACTCTTTTGCATAGCATGTATCTTTCGATACTATGAATTGTGAAAACTAAATATAGATATACATAAAAGACTTCTCCATTGAGTATCAATCTTACGCTATCTAACATTACAATGATGCTAATTATTGCCAACCGAACAAAAAATAAAAGTTGGTTGATGACGAGCTACTCTTGAAATATGCCAACAACATTTTAGATAGCGTGCATGTATATCAAAGCAAACTAATTAACTATTCGAAGCTTTACGCGAATAAAAAAATATCGGTGCACTTCCCATAAAGTTCACTGTATTGGGAATACCTTCCTTGTACTTGGTTCATTGAATCGTATGAATCACAATCGTTAATTTTGTGGACCGATGTGGGTGCTGCACGTGAGTCTAAAAATGTCAACAATTGTCATGCATTTAATTTACTAGACGCGAATCCATGCAAGTATTTCCTATTGCATTTTAAAAGGCTGACAACAAGCCCAGCGAGATCTCGGTATAAATGTCATGTATCATCAGGCACAATCAGCTCCACTATAAATTTGCCTGCACAATCACGTTTAAAGGTAATTTTTCTTTTTTTGCTCGAAATGTAACTTGAAATTAAACCGGCAAAAGATTACACCCACTTGCAACCGCATCCGCATTTACAATATCCAAAAGGAAGAAAGGGAGAAATATGTTCCAGTTGCGGGCTTGATCCATGCGGCAATGGGCTTTCGCGGCCCAGTCAGCCGCGGCATTGGCTTCTCTCCTGCAGAAGGCGAGTCGAAGTCTAGGGTATGCAGAAAGCAGCGATCTAGCTTCTTCGAAGAGTGCTTGGTCCTCCCATGGCGGCGGCTTGTCCTGGTTCAAGATCTCGAGCATAATCCAGCAGTCCAATTCGATCTCCAAGCATGTGGATTGAAGACCCTGCTTCACCAGACGACGGAGAGTGATGCTGAGGGCCTGCACCTCAGATTGTAGCGCGGATGTCGCCGGAAAAGCTTCTGTATACACATCAGTAAGTCGGCCTCGGTAGTCCCTGGTAATACATGCCATTGATCCAGTTCTACTGCCCTCCTAATAAGCCCCATCAATATTACACTTCAGGGTTCCGCGATGGGGGGGTCGCCATAGGAAATCAATCTGGTTGACAGGGGGGTTCCTTCGCGTCCTTGTGGGATGTGAACTGACAAAGCTTCTCGTTTGCACAAGGGCGTATGCAACAACAAGATGGGGCTGCGGCTGCTGATGTCGAAAAACGAAGTTATTGCGGCCCTTCCATATATGCCACAAGACATGTGCAAGGAGCTCAAGCTCAAGTACGTTAGTCTAGCTCCTAACCTGATCAGTGATCCAAGTGGTAATATTAGTTACTGGATGCGCAATACTGAAATTGCGCAGATCCGGATGCTGCCAAATTGCCCTTGTCCAAGAACAGTTGAAAAACATATGTTCAATTGTTTCCTGGGTTTGTTGATCACAGAGAGGGCAAATAGAATCTGGAATAATATGTCGCTTGAAGAGGTTGTCTTTGGTTGCTAGGGAGTTATGATACACTGACCAGAAAAAGTGTCTGATTTTTGGCTCCGTGCGCAACGTCCAGACTCGCGTCCATAGTTTTCTGTTTTGAGTGAAGTTGGTTGAATCGGTGTGATTGTTGCTGTGTTTTGTGGTAGTGAAAAGGGTGTGATAATTGCTCTTGATTGAATGTGCTCCGCTCTTCGTTGCCATCCATATGAGCTTGTCCGAAGTATGTGCTGGCCTGATAGGGATTTTTAGTATATGATATGCAATACTTTCTTCATAATGCTGTTGTATAAGTGGAACGTTCCAACATTGGTGAGCATGATCAATAAGATCAGCCACCAATTCCGGTTCACTCCTTGCAGGAGGTCCCGTTAAGGGGCCGATAGATAACCAGCGATCCCTACGGATATTAATATTCTGACCATCACCCACCGATCAGCACAGGTTCAAGCGAATGGCGTCTCGGCCTGTAAGGAGACTTCTCCATCCCCCAGAAGGGCAACACCCATGTACTGCATTTAAAAACGTTGTGTTTGGGAAATAGATTCCCTTAAAAATTTGGCCCCATAAAGATTGCGGACTTTGTAGTAGTCGCTAGGCTTGCTTACCCAACAGTGCATCATTGAATGCCATTAAGTCTCGGAAACCCAGACCTCCACTATGCTTGCTTGATTTTAAATCTACCCATTTCTGCCAGTACACCCCTCGTTTATTGACATCATTCTTCCACCAGAAGCTAGATATGCGCTATTCCAGCCCCTTACAAATAGAGAGCGGGAGTTTAAAGACTGGCATTGCATACTGTGGAATAGCCTGCACCACAGATTTAATAAGGACCTCTTTTCCCCCTTTTGATGACAGGCGTTCTTTCCACCCTTCCATTTTGGCCATGGCCCTTGCCAAGATCCAAGAGAACATTTCTCTTTTCGATCGTCCCTAGTCCGGTGGTATACCCAGATACTTACCATGCCGTTGCAATACAGGAACCCGAAGTTCCCTCGCTAGATTTTCTTGCAAGAGTGTCGGACAATATTTGCTGCAGATCAAGCCTGATTTATTCCTGTTAATGGCCTGTCCAGTTGCTAGACAATATTGATTCAAAAAATCAGCCATATTCTGACATTCAGAGATAGTACCGTCTAGAAAAAAGACCGAGTCGTCAGCAAAGAGTAAGTGGGTAAGGGTCGGACAAGATCGGGCAAGTTTGATACCTTTCAGATGTCCACTTTCAACCGCTTGGGCGATTAAGGTAGAGAGTACATTAGCCACCAACACAAAGAGATAAGGAGAAAGCGGGTCACCTTGGCGCAGTCCTCTTGTAGGCTTGATATAAGGTAGTAGTTCACCATTAAATCACACACTAAAGGCTGGTGTAGTGATACATTCCATGATCCAGAGAACCCAATTAGGATGAAAGCCTAGTTTAATCAAATAGTCTCTCAGGAAATCCCATTCCACCCTATCATAAGCCTTATGCATGTCTGTCTTCAGTAAGATTTTGCACCTCCGCCTCCATTTTTGTGCTTTGAATTGATGCATGACTTCCTGGACGAGCATAATATTGTCTTGGATCTGTCGCCCACTTACAAAAGCAGCCTGTTCTTTTGCGATAAGCTGAGGTAGCCAAGGTTTTAGTCTATTGGCAAGGATTTTCGATATGATACGTTTAAAGGTAATTAACTCCTAGCAACTTGGGTAAATCTGAGCACTGGAGGACCAAGGCTTGCCATTTCCTTATAAACCTTTAAGCTGTTTTATTTTTATTTATGTGAGGGTAAATTTGGAGGTTAAGCAAAAGTCACACAGAAATGGGTTCTCCCTCAATATATAGGCTACTCCTAGTGCACCCTGGCGATTACTTTCGTATTTCTTCTTTTACAAACTTAGAGGAATGCAATAGTTAAAAACGGCACTTACGATGAAATAATGGAGGTAAATTTTGTCAACTTAAGAAGTGTCAACACACACGTGTGTGCGTGCCGAGTTCCATCGATATTTTCCATGTGAATTTCCTATTTTTAATGATTATCACATAACATTTTAAAAATCACTTATCTACATTGAGAGGTGAAAAACTGCATTTTCATCTGTTTAGTATAATTACCACATCCAGATGCTTGATGGTTGAGAAAAAGTTTGCACATTGCCTTTATTTTGTTCATTATGCTGCTCTTCTTCAAACAAAATGCACAATCATTAACCCGATGTAGGATTTAGACTATTTTCTAAAGTGAAGACAACAATATTGAACAGAACAAATTGCCATCAAGGTTGATGTGATAGGGAGCGACGAACTCTTATTCTAGATCCTTCGTAGCTTTTAAATTGGCTCTCGTCCTATTGATTCAGCTAGGAAGCGACAATATGAGAAGAAGCAAAAGAAAAGCGAAGTTGCAGTTTTCAAAATGGTAATTGTACATTAGTCTATATGCTTTTTCTCTATTCCATATTATAAGAAATACTTCTTATATTTGGTGGTAATCTTATGTTTTTGGAGTTAATGGAGTCTCGTTATCCATTTTATTGGCATCTTTTGAGGTACGAGCACACCATAGAAATTTTCTTATTTGATGGGACTCTTATGTTGCCATGAAAGTACTTTTCTAGTTATATTAATGACATTGAGCGTTAGTATAATTTATCTAGTGCTATTCTCCTTAGAAAGGTGAATCCCAGCATGTCTGTTGAAGGTGGGGTTGGGCATGACAAGATTTTGATTCATCTGGAAATCAACAACGCGTGTGCTTATTTAAGCTATACAAGCTTTGTACTTGGCTCTCATGGAGTACAGATGGGCTGATCCCCGGTTCATCATTACATGTGCTCATAGGACCTTTGAAGAAACTTGATTGATGGTCGGAAATGGATGCAATGATAATAATGCTTCTTGCTTAGATGCAAACCAAGTGCAGGCACTTATGTATATCAGGGAAATTTACTTAAAAAAAGTCCTAAGCCTATTGTATGTTTATGTTTCTTGAAGTTTATCGCCCGTATCTGATGCATGTGCCATCTATCCAAGCAGTTCTAGCGTGCAAGAATTTTCCCATCAATGCATCACAATTGATGCACCATAAACTTGAGGTCAGCTAGCATTCAGTTAAGGCCATCCAACTCAACCTCAGTTTTCCATTTCTAATTTCCAATTTATAAGAAAAACAAAGTCATCCCTCGCATCATCCTTTCTAGCAATGCAGAGAAAGGAAAAAAGAAAAATCAAAATGAACAAGATTACCTTCTCAAATGGTACATAACACGAACTTCACAAATTTCCAAATACAGACAGAAACTTCCTCCCATGGTCTGTCCCTCTCTTGCGATTTGTTAGGCTCGATTATAGTCTTCCACTAAAGTATTTTCAAGAGTTGGTATCTGTAGACCTGTGAAGAACTAAATTCCTCACTAGACTCAGCCTCCCAAACGCAATAAGAACAACTCTCATCCAGGGCAAGTCTATAAGACACACAACATAAGCCGGTTTCATACCAGCATTACACCTAGGGACAGCAGCAACCCGCCCAAAATTTTTTACACGAAATTGGGTGGAAATGGAATGAACTCATCCATCTAGATTGACTAGGGCATCGATATAATAAGCAAAAAACTTAAAAAAGAGAGAGAATTTCATGAAACTAGTAGTCAAAACATTTAGACCCGTGAATTACACAAAGGATTTGGTTAGGCAAAATCACAAATACCTGGTGGACGTCACAGAATGGGGTTCCATCATACGAATGGACAAGCACTGGCGGGAGGAGATAATCTTGCTCACGCACATATCAATGGCTCTGGCAGCTCTAAACTGTAGAGCTGGCAATTTCAGGGAAGTTGCTTTGTCTTGACATTGTCTCTCATCAGCATTATGCTCAAATAGAAATTCTTTTGGGGGCAATCACCTGATGGTATAGCGAAATTCATCTATGCGGTAATTCGCTTGTGAGTGATGGTCGAGGGCTTTCCAGAGGAGGGTCTCATGAGTGAGGCCAAACACTAGGAAGTTGAGAAGGGAGGAGCATTTCTTCAGGACGTCCGAGATGGGCTTGAGCTTGGGGTAGGACATGTGGAAAGAGTCGTTGGACTTGGATGTGTAGTGAAGGAGGGTGTTGATGACGGTCGATGGCAGAGGCGTGTTGCTATAGGCGATGGTGGCGGAGGCGGCGGTTGTGGATTATTCTCTGGTGTAAATGAGGGTGACGACGAAGGCCGTGGTCAAGAAGGAGACGAAGGCAAGGAGCCATAGGCGGTTGGAGCCTTCTTGCTTCCGGATGTAAGGGTGGAATAGGATGAGTCTTGTGTTGCTGTTGTTGACATTCTTCATTTTGCTCTGTCTCAGTTAGAGAGAGTTAGAGAGAGAGAGAGAGAGAGTTACCTCCTCCAGTAATCTTGAAGGTCCTGGACTTGAAAGAAGCAGGGATCTCTTTGATGCTTTAAAGGAGTAATAAGGGGCTGTAGGTAAATGGAATTTTAAAGAAATGAATCACCAATCATAACACATAGGATATGATAAGAAAATGTTAGATATGATTTTATTACAATCGGAACATATTGTATTAATCACAACATTCTTCTTTTCTCTTTCGAGTTTTTATTTTCGTGTGCTCACATCATGCTATAGTTATAACACTATTTTTTGAAATTATAAATGAGGGGAATCTCCTTACGATAAATTCACGCAATAATATTTAGCTACTCTTTTATTAATCTTTACAAATTGATTACATGCTTTGATAATGCTAGGGTGCGATGCCATTGGTCACTCTTTTTAGTTATTTTTCTGTGAGATGATTGGCTTATAGATGGATCCGAGTATGTCCTAAAATTATTTCGTCTGAACTCTAGGACGTAAAACATCGGGGTATTCCCTCTTGGGTGGGGAAGAAAAAATTATACTCGGGAATTAAGGGGCCCTTCAGGTGGGGAGGGTAGACTCCACCACACATCGTAAGGGGTGTTTGAGGAATCGGTAGGCTAGTATAGTAGCCGCCCCCGCCGGTCAAGGTGGAGGGGTGGGTGAAACACCCACTACAAGGTCGACTGGTGCTTCGTACATTGTCTCTCAATCAACTTGTTAGCCTTGTACCCCGGTCGAACTGATAGGCCGGTGCGATGCCATTGGTTATTCTTTTTAGGTATTTTTCTGTGAGATGATTCACTTATAGCGGAGGGCAATACTTGTAGTGTACCCCGTATTGTCCCCTCACCATACAGATAGTACATGTCTAGCTTTCGATGTGATCCAACGGCCACGCAACTCCTCATACTCTCTCTCACCAAGCCCATCACTGAGGCAACTTATATTAGTATGATAAGTTAGGGCCTGTTTGTTAACAAGCTAAATAGTTATTAATTCTATTATTTTGTTCTAGAGAATATATTTAGAACAGAAATTTGTTTGGTAAATTTTTTATTCCTAGTAACAAATTTATTCCCGAGAATAGATTTGGAACATAATAAAAAAGTTAATGTTGACACCTAAATTTTGGCGACCCACTCATTTATTTATTGCATAGAAAAATTAGGTGCATTATTATTTTATGATAAGGAATGATGATTGGATATATTCAGTAAAACTTTCATATATTCAAGCGGTATACACACTGAGGGATATATTTCACAGAAAATTAGAAGATTTCGAGGGAATATTTCAAATGGGATATATATTTGGTGTTAATCTTTGGGCAATAATAAAAGAAACACCAAATCTTGCAATCGTTGATGGGCATGAACAGAGGAAAGAAATAAAATAAAATCGTGGAGATTGAGCCTTGGCCGTCCGAGATGCAGTCGAAAAGATGAAGGAAATTTTGCTTCTTCCATATAAGGGACTCTACTTCGTTGCATATGAAAGGGGTTGACCCGCACGGATGAAGGGGGGCCACAATTTCGTGAAAAGGAGAGGAAAACATGAGAGAAAGTGTAGAAGAAAAAGAGGAACCTCCCCCTCTCGTCCAAGAAGCCAAAAAAAAAAGTCATTTCTCTTCTTCTCTGACAAGCTGCAGAGGAAAGAAGAAGCCAGCAAAGTACAGAGAGAAAAGGAGAGAGTGGATGTGAGAGGTAAAAGAAAAAAAAAATAAAAAATAGGAGAGGTCATCTTCTTCAAGGAGGCTTCGCTCCTCGCTGCTGCTCGTCATCCCGCTGCAGCCCGTCCAAGCGTCGTCGCCACTGTTGCCTTCCACCCTCCGTCATCGACGCTGCAGCAACCGCCGTAGCAGCCCGCCCGCTTGTCGCCGCGTCTGCCCGTCACCACGCGCCTCTGCCCGACGCCTTCAGCTTGCACCGCGGCACCTCCGTCCGTCCCTTACAGCTCGAAGCCACGAGTGACGCCCGCAAGCTGCAGCACCCGTCGCCGAGTCCTACCCGTCGCTACACCTACTGCCGAACCTCTGCCTGTCCGCGCTCAGCCTGCCGCCTCGCCCCACCTTGATCGCTCTCGCCGCCGTCAGCGCTTGTTGACACCTAAATTTATTTATTGCATAAAAATTATGAATTAATTTTTAACTCCTAAAAAAATTAAATTAAATTGCGTGGCATATAGTTTTAAGAGCATTTTATTATTGCATTTTGTATTAGACCGGTGACAGATGAGTTTGACTTTAAGGTTCTAAATTTTAATTGGACAAGTTGGATTAAGCCCGCGACGAGAGGAAGTTGGCCCAAGCCTGGTATTCTCTTATCACCGAAAATTCGCTAAAAAAGAATCACAATTTGATAAATTTTATGTATCTTCATGCGATATATATAATTAAATGATATATTTCGAGAGGGATCGAAAGATTTAGAGTGGAATATCAAGAGGAAGACAGCTCTTTGAATAGGGAATATGGGTCGAGTGAATATATTAAAACTTTTATCCAAGGAACAGAATATTAAAAAAATATCAAAGGAGTATCGTTTACTTGATCCCGTCACCTGCCTATATAAAAGGGGTCTTTCTTTTTCCTTTGAGAAGGGGGCCACACAATAGAAATATACGGCCGCGTTGAGAGGGGTTTTTTTTTTTCGATCACATCAAGGGAATTTTCACGGTTTTCTCGGTCAAGGAAGAAATTTTCGCTCCCGAGGGAGGGGGCTTTTCTTTGTTCACAACGCAAAAGAAAAAGCAAAAGGAATCAGTTTTCTTTTTCTTTCCTTCTGACCAAATGCAAAAAAACAGAAGAAAGAGGAACAAATAGAAAAAAAAGGGTTCAGTTTCTTTGGGGGAAGGAAAAGGTGAGCAGAGGACTTTTTCCTTCTGCTGACAACAGTGGAGAGAAAGAGACAGGAGAGAGAGGGTCGGGAGAAGACAGGGAAGAAAAGGGAAAAAAGAAAAGCTACTGTGCTTTTTCTTCAGGGGATTTCCTTTGCTGCCCGAGACCCTGCACTGCCGGCCTCCACCGCGCCATCACCGCTTGTCCGCCACGCTCACCGAGCCTCTGCCGCATCTTCGCCACTGCCCGATCTGCTGCTGCCTTGCCGACGCCTCGGCTCCCTGTCCGCGAGCCCATCTGCTCTGCACCACTGCTGCAGATCGCGACACCAGGACCAGCCGCCCCGACTCACTCGACGTCCTGCTGCCCGAGCTGCTCTATTCTGCTCCGCCCCTGCTCGCCCGTCCGTCGCCAGCAACGCCCGTGACGCCCCTTTCGCCGATGCCCGAACGCCGGTTGCTTCGCTCGTGCCGCCCCTATCCCGCTTGACCCACGACTAGCTCCGCCACTGCCTGCTCTGCTCCGCCGTTGTGGCCGACCCCCTGCACCGCGTCGCTGAGCCTCGCCACGCTACTGTCGCCCTACAGCCGTCCAGGGCTCGCCTTAGCTTGCTGTCGCCACCTTTGCTTGAGCGCCAACGACACCAATAGCTGAGCTCCTCACTGCCACTAGCAACTCGCCTCTGCTCCGGCATCCAGCAACTCTTGCTGGTCATTGCTGATCCACCCGCGACGCTGCTGCCGAGCCCCTTTCCGAGCTGCTCCGCCCTGCTCGTTGCCGATCCGCCCACGCCGGAGCTCCGACGACCATCCCCTCACTCCGATCGACGGCGGACCAGCTGCCCTTGGCGACCCACCACGAGCTGCCATGCCGCTCTTTGGAAACAAAAAAACAAAAACAAAAAGGAAAAAAATCAAATTAGGTATTTTTTATTTATTTATTTACTTTATTTTATTATTTATTTTATTTTTAATATTTTGCTTCTTTAGTAGAATTATTCCTTGATGTAATGTTGAGATTCCCTACATGAAGTAGTCTCTTAAATTAGGGAGACAATTCGATTTTCGCGCCGAAATCCAATTCACAATCGTTTGAAAAATCGCCAATCCGATCTCACGATTGAGATTTGATTCGCGGTTTATTTAAAATTGACCAACTCGATCTTATGCGCGAGATATGATTCGTCAATTTTTGAATATTAATCTTATCTTACTCTAATTTGCCGTGTGGTTTGAGTCGTCTTTGTTTTCGTAAAAAATAAAAAAAAAAAATCAGAGATAGATTAGGTTCGTTTTAGAATATCTCTCGTTTTAGGGTTATCTTGCATGTTTAGAATAGGAAATTTATTTATTTCGAATTTTTGAAAAAAATAATAATTATTTTATGATGCTAGTTTTTTTAAAAAAATAATAATAAATGGCACGTTTAATTATTTGGCAATTTTAAATTTCGAATTTTATAAAAAAAGAAAACACAAAAATCACCATTCATATGTCATATAGAATTAGGGCATTCGTTGTACGTCATTGCATATTATGATAAAATTGAGTGTTTCATTTTAAGTTTAGGTTCATTTTTTTAGATAGATTGCGTTTTATGTTAGAGATTGCTAAGTTAAGATAGTATCTTAGTTTAAATTAGGGTTTAGCCTAACCTAATCTTTAATATAAGTTGGATATAATCTTAATCTAGTTAGACAATTTTTGCATTTTTCTAATTTCTAATTTCTTGGAAAATACCAAAAATTGTTTTAGAATCAATCAATTTCATTCTCTAGGATATATTGCATGCTTTTTAGGAGAATAGAAAAAAAAAAAAATCATGTGCACAACATATAGAATTAGATTCATGAAATGCATGCCATTTAGCTATTGTTGCTAGATCCATTTTGTTAAAAATTGCTCGTTATTAGAATTAGGTTATTTGGTCATATTGCCATGTCATGTCATGTTAGATTAGTAACATTGCATTGCATAAAGCATGATTCTCATTAAATGAATGAAAAAAAAAAGTAATTGCGTTTTAATTAGAAATCATATCTAGGATTATCAATGTGAATTATGATATAACATTGCAAATGTTTTCGATGCCATGAGGTAAGTATTACAATTTATTCATTACTTTATCTGGGTGTTAAATTGGTGGTTTGCGTACCCGCATGAACACCTTACATAATAGGGAGGTAAATTAAAATCAATTCAAGCTGCCTGCAATTTTTTTTTTCAAAATAAAAGAAAAAGGTACCGAAATAGCGTTTAAGAAATCTAGCGTAATCAAGTCCCCAAACTCACAATTTTTGGTTCGTGGGAGTAAAGTAAATTTCTCATTACTTTACTTGGGTTTCTAATCGACCCACAAAAAATAGATTAGTGGCGACTCCTGATTGAAAAATCATTTACATGTTAAGAATTTGAACCTAAGTCGCAAGTTGGTATGGGCTTGGGAGAGCCTAAGCTAAGTTTAAGCTTAGTAATTCATTAGCCAAACCCTAGGTGGTACCCAAAAATTTGGTTGCGACAGCATGATGACTCCACTAGGGACTTGAGTCAAGACTCTTAGTGAACTTAAGCCAATTTTCTCTTCTTTTGAAAATGTTTTATTTGGCAGCAAGGATCCTAAGTATGTCCTTAACGTTTAAGGTGTTAAATGTTCTTGCAGATGGGAGGTATAAGGGGAGTACTGATTGCTAACATTTGTCTTGCAGGTCAGAGTTAGGGATGAATGTTTTGAATTTAAACTATTGAAGTGTCATTTGATATAAACTATTGTGCATGCCTTGCACACACAACCTGCCACCGAACCTGGGCGGTATAGGATAATTTAGGATGATGTTGAGATTGATACTACTTCCATTGCATGCTCATGGTATAAATCGCTCATCCCAACCCCAAAGTTTCTTTTTTGGTGTCAAGAGTACCCACCTCAATTCGCATGCCCGCAACCCAGGTCGGCTCTTTGACCAAGCCAAAGTCATGAGGACCTGACTTAGTTTGCACGCCCGCTGCTAGTTCGATCATCCCTATGGCTTCACTTTGCTAAGCCTGTCTAAAGTAGAAATTGAGCCTCACGTCTCATGTGCATGTGTCACGGGCCGATCGATTTGGATCGTGACCGCGCAGCGACTCGGGTTATTTTGGATTACCTAAGCCAAGCCTTGCTCGATCAATGCTCGCACACTCGCTTGCACACCCGGATCGTAGAGAGAGAAAGCTTCTAGAGAAAGGGGCTCTTGGAGAGAAAGGAACTTGTATTACTGAAAAGGATTGGATGGATACAAATGAGGGGGGGGGGCACCCTTCTTATACTTGAGGTCCTCTGATTACATCCGTTGATCTAGATCTTAGTCGGCGGACGAGATCGCACCGCCTCAACTACCAACACTAATGGCGGCTACTAACTATTGACATAAATGAAAGCTATCAACTACCGTCATAAATAGAGATAAAGTCTAATTACGGTTTTGACCGCATTTGGATTCTTCGGGGAGAAGACTTGGCGAGAACCCGAGTGAAAGCAGGAGATCCTCCAAGGCTGCGTCACGGTCATCCTTTGGGAACCTCGTGGGTTGGCCTTCTTTCGGCCCGTGACATTCTCCCCCACTCAATCGAGCGACGCCCTCGTCGCTCACAGCTCGACGGGCAACCTTCCTTGCACGAGCACGGGCTCTCTTCTTTTGATTCTGCTTGGTGTGGACACTCATTAATGAAGGTCCACACCCTTCCATGATCAGCTCGGACTTGGCGCACGGTTCCATCTTCAGCTTGGACGGAGCATGTGGCGCGCACTCAACCTCGGGGAAGAGCACTTGGATTGGCATGGCATGTGTTGGAGTAGGATCCAACTCTACCTTTGGCTTCACCTCGAACAGCTTGTTTATGCGCTTCACAGCCTTCAAGCTCTTGTCGAGGCATCGGATTGACGCGATGGTCTTGGTGTCAACCACCCCTTTGATCATGGGGATCATCGACGGGCATTTTGGATCGGGAACTATGATGCACTTGGTCCTCATGTTGATCATGGCTCCCACACTATCGAAGAATTGCATACTCAAAATGAGATCATAGTCGTCAAGTGGGATTACCTCGAAAGTCATCTTGTCTCTCCATCCGCCAATCTTGACATCCACGTCGGGAGTAGCTCCTATGCCACGGAAGTCACCTGAATTGATGGGTTTGTAGGACATCGCGGATGGCTCCACGCGAAGGCCCAAGGCTTTTGCCACCTCAGTAGACATGAACATGTTCGACGCTCCCGTGTCGACCAAAGCATAGAGCGTTCGGCCACACACTTCGACCTCCACAAAGAACATGTTTGTGTTTAGGGTAATTCCCTTTTCTTTGGTTGGCAACTGAGCTTGGACGGCATTGATCATCTTCACCGCTCCAATCTGGATCTGCCTCTTCTCTTCTTTGGGTTCCTCTTTTTCTTCCTCGATGGCAAGGAGGGCGTTGATTCGACCCTTCTTTGGGCACTTTTGGGTCCAATGTGGACCTTGGCAAATGAAGCAAGGAGAAGGCGGGGGTTGATTGAACTTACTCGCGTAGTTCGTTTGCGGTCGACCCCTTTGGAAGGATGGCTTGGAAGTACCTTCGCCCCATGTCTTGACTCAACCGTTTTGATCTTTCAGCGCACGGGGAGCATCTCCAGCTTCATCCTCGGATTAATCTGACCTCCACTCTCTTGCTCTATTCCTTGGTTCAGCTCTGGTGAGGTTGACGAGCGACTCGGCCATGCTTAGGGCTCTCGCAAGACTACTCACGTCCCGGCGCTTGAGCTCGAGTAGTGTCCATGGCTTCAACCCATCCATGAATGCTCCGAGAGCCTCCTCTTCACTTAGGTTGCGAATCTGGAGTTTGAGTTCCGTGAACTCTTTCACGTACTCTCGGACCGTACCTCTTTGTTCGAGGCGATGGAGCTTGCTACGGGTTTCCTACTGCGCAAACTCGGGGAAGAAATAGTCCCGGAACTCCCTTACGAAGTCATCCCATGTGTCCACGGGATTGGCACCGCGCCTAGTCTCATCACACCTATTGCGCCACCAAAGCATTGCCGTATTAGTAAGGAACATAGAAGCGGTTCATACCTTGATCGACTTGCCGTGTATGTTGACGGTGCCAAAGTATTGCTCCATGCTCCAGACGAAGTTGTCCACCTCCTTGGCAGATCGTTCGCCTTTGAATTCCTTCGGCTTTTGCACTTCAATTTTGGACACCGCCTGGGTTGGTGCCGCACCGTTGGTGATGCTAAGCTTGCATAGGGCGAGCTCAGTCTTGAGCTCTTGGATCTCCGCCTTCATGGCTTCAATCTCGTCCCTACATGGGCTCACCTCCTCGATCACTTGGACACGCTCTTTCAGCACATCGATCAATGCTTTCGGGGCTTCATCCTTGTCGTGCAACGGGGCTGTAACTTCGTTGAGGCCGGTCGTGAAGGCTTCAGGGAGCGAAGTCTCAACCTCCATGACCCAGTCTCTCACATCGTCAAGACCTTCCATGAGTTCGAGCATAGCACTCTGGACCTTCCTGATCTTCTCGTCGAACGCAGTTGCAGCATCCATCGAGGCATCTCTTTTCTTTGCTCGGCCGCAAGGTTCCTTGACTTGCACGGCCTCTCCATCCATCACAGCGTCTTGGCTCAACATTCCCTCGAACAGTTGACGCTCTTCAATCTCTGGAAACGGATCTCTCCTTTATTCTGATACCACTTGTCATGGGCCGATCGATTGGGATCGTGATCGCGTGGCGACTCAAGTTATTTTGGATCACCTAAGCCAAGCCTTGCTCGATCAATGCTCGCACACTCGCTTGCACACCCGGATCGTAGAGAGAGAAAGCTTCTAGAGAGAGGGGCTCTTGGAGAGAAATGAACTTGTATTACTGAAAAGGATTGGATGGATACAAATGAGGGGGGAGGGCACCGCTTCTTATACTCGAGGCCCTCTGATTACATCCGTTGATCTAGATCTTAGTCGGGGGACGAGATCGCACCGCCTCAACTACCGACACTAATGGCGGCTACTAACCACCGACATAAATGAAAGCTATCAACTACTGACATAAATAGAGATAAAGTCTAATTACGGTTTCGACCGCATTTGGATACTTCGGGGAGAAGACTTGGTGAGAACCCGAGTGAAAGCAGGAGATCCTCCAAGGCTGCGTGACGGTCATCCTCCGGGAACCTCGTGGGTTGGCCTTCTTTCGGCTCGTGACACATGTCTATGTGGTTACCATCGATTTTCTTCGATGAAGTAAGTTTCATATCCCTACACTATGCAATTTACTTACTTTGTCATACTCTTGGTCTGTCCATGATAATCTAGGTCAATCATTGATTTAATTCCTTTGTCAATTAGAAATGAAATGAGGAAAATTGCCATGCAATGAATCATTTGGAAAATAACAAAAAAAATTT
Organism: Eucalyptus cloeziana; assembly: GCA_014182715.1. NCBI lineage: Eukaryota > Viridiplantae > Streptophyta > Magnoliopsida > Myrtales > Myrtaceae > Eucalyptus > Eucalyptus cloeziana. The sequence continues at coordinate 19,907,350 of CM024641.1, read as the reverse complement.
GGAGAATTTGTTTTCAATTCATGTCTAGGAAATTTGATCTTGCTAGGGTGTCTATTTTTTTAGCTCTTTTTTAGGAAATTCCCTTCTTGCACAAATTTTTCATGAATAAATGAAAAAATCGATTAGATCATTGTCATGGACTGGCTCTCTATTTACACCTCGTGCTTACATATTTTCATTCAATCAAATTAGGTGATAATGTATCCCTCACGTTCGCCCATTATTACATAATTAAGAGCTAGAATGGCCGATCAAGCTGAAATGCGTGATCGTATCTCCATTATGAAAGACCAATTCCAACAGTTTGTCACCTCTATGCAGCTTCTGACATCTCAGATCCAATCCCTCCAAGCGATATCGACTCCTACACATGCTCTTCCCAAGATAGTAGTTTCGAAGCAGACAAATAAGGCCCAAGTGAGTGATGACGACATGCCTAAGCTGGAAGATGACCCACCGTTGAACACCACCGAAAAGGCTAAGCTTGATAACGTCCTTAAGACAGAGCAAGATGAACGCTTCGCAAAGCTAGAAGAGAAAGTGAAGCAATTGTGTGACATCCCAATTTTACAATTCTGGTTTCAATTGAATAAGTCGAGCATTTCATCTACGTGCCTATAGCTCTCTTCTCTAAGTTGGTCACTCACGAGATAACTAGCCTATCAGGTAAAGCCGTTAAGGAATCTAAACGCAATAGACTTGAGAATTCGACCAGGAACCGACTGCTTGACCGTGCTAATTTGTAAGGGTCATTACGACATAGATCGATTAGAGACCAGAGATAGGTTGACTCAACAAAGGCATGTGATTACGTGTGGGTGATTCCACCTAATTGCACAAATTTTGTTGATCGACACTAGACCGATTTCTCTGTCGTTTTGGCACCCTGTGTCCGTATTTGAAACCTTGAGATTTCTACGACAACCGAGAGTCGCCAATGTGTCGAAGATGCACTTTGTGGCTTGAAAATAATCAACCACGGGTCAATTGCGCAGAAAATTCCTAAAAGCTACCAAGTAAGTTAGGACGCGTTAAAGTTGCGCCAAATTGAAATTAACCAAGAAATTGAACTCGATTTCAGAAATTGAAATTTTTGTCATGTCATAATTCATTTTAGGAACGTCAACTCATCCTCAGAAGATTTTTTTACAAATCGAGATTTTTGGCAGAACAGCAAAGTAAGGCCATTTTTGTTCGAGATTATCAGAGGATCGCTTTCGATCGCAGCTTTGGCCTTCAAGTTGGATAAATTGATGAGGAAAAGTCATGAGATGGACAAGGACACCTTGATGGATTTAATTGGGTTTCAATTGGATTTGTTTAGAAGAGAATTGAATGAAATTGAAAGAATGTATTGTGCAAAGTTTTGGAAATTTCATGCCATGGCGGAAAAAGAAATTGGATTCATTGAAGATAGTTGTGGAAGCTTGGTGTAAGTGGGAGATGACCTTATGTGAGGTCATGGTGGGCCATGTTTGAAGGATTAAAAATAAAATAAAAGTGGTCCCATCCTCCTTCTCTCTCCTCCCTCTCTCTCTCTTCGGTTGCCTCTCTCCTCTTCTTCCCTACCGTGCGACGGCTTCAGCCCCTTTCTTCTTCCTATTTGAGTTTTTCAAACCTAGAAACTGTAGAGGAGAAGTAGGATTAGCCCCTCGCCGTCGCAGCCAACAGTCATAACAACAGCCAGTAGCGCCGCTCATCTCCGTTCGCCACCGCGACGATGTCGCCCTACCCGTGTGCAGCTCCATCTTTCTCCTCCATCTTCGGTTCCTACTCGAAGACCCAGCAGATTTGAGGACGCCGGCGCAGCCAGCTAGCTGCTGGACCGCCGTCTCACGCCTTCGCCCTCTGCCGTTCACCGCCGTGCTGCACAGCCGTCGCTGCTTGCTGCTACTTCTCACGGCACCGTCTCCCTCTCGCTTGCCTCTATGTCGCAGCTGCTGCCACAGCTCATTCCGAAGCCGTTTAGCCACCTCCAACCACCGCTCGGGCCCCGCCTGGGTCCGGTTCGACCCCTCAACCTTCCCCGGTCCTTCTTCATCTCATCCAAGCTCCAAATCTGCTCTTTCTCGACCCCAAACAGCAGCTAGTTTTATGGGTATGGCAACGGCTATTGAACCGTTTTGGCCGGCTTCCCGACCCCGAACGCTTGGCCCACTTCGAGAAAGTTGTTCCCCTCATCAACCCCGTCGTTTTGGTCCGTTCGGTTCATTAATCGGGTGAGTTTACCCTTTAATCCTTGCTTAGCGAGTTAATTATGCTTAAGGGGTGTTTAGATTAGTCTAATTGGGTTTATGTGATTAGATTATATTATTTAAATGTAAATTAGATTAGTTGTATGATTAGTTTAGTGGTTGTTTAATTAGGGCTAATTGTATGTTTAAATTAGTGTAATCTAGTTTAAGCCCTAATTAATTATTTCGAATTTTATAAATATAATTTTATTAAATTATAATATTATAATATAATATTTAATTATTTATATTTCGAAATTAAATTTAATTATTTAATAATTTCGAAAATTTTGCCGGATGGCCGATCATTAGAATTTCGCACCGATCGCAAAAGAGTGCGGCCGTTTGTGCTAATTGTTTGTTTAATTGAGAATGTGAGTGAAATGATGATTATGGTTAATTATTCCAAAAGTGTGGAATTGTGTGAAATTGGAGAAGTTTTGGTATTTAACTTGAAAATACCCGGTGTTGGCTTTTAGCACCGTAATTGGTTTGTATGACTAGTTGAATCATTGGATGTTATTGGATTGTATATCAAGTTCTATGGTTTATTATTGAATGAATAGCTTTGGCGAGCATTGGTTTCTATATATGTATCAGATTCGGCGAGCAAATATTATATATATATACAGCTTTGGTGAGCTATCTATCTACAGCTTTGGTGAGCTACTATCTATCTATAGCTTTGGTGAGCTACCGTCTATATATTACAGCTTTGGAGAGCATATGTCGTATTAACGACTGGTTTGATAGACGGTATGGGATGATAGATAGTATTGGTTGATAGATAGTATGGATTGGAATGGAAGATAGATAGTATGATTAAATTGAATCGTTGGATCAATTGTTTGATTGAGAATTGAATTGTACTAACGTGCAGGAAGGGACTGAGGCGAGATAAGTCCTCTATCCTATTGGTGTGGCTAGAGCGCCCTAGGCATATTGTCTTTCTAATCGGGTCTTAGAGGGTAGGACTCGCTGAGACATTGTCTCACCCCATTGTGAGATAATATTTTCAGGTCCTTTGATGGTGGTTCCTCTGAATCAGTTTGGTCGGCCGAAGAGTTTTAAGGAGCAGGTCATTTAGGTCACTACTCCCGGGGGCCAAGGAGCCTGGGTCTATGAACTTGTGAGAACTACCGTCTGGGTTGATGTGGGTTTACCTCAGAGGGTACCCCATCAATTCAAGGCGTGGTATTGTAGCAGGTACAATGGACCCAGGGAGGGTCCTCTTTAGGATGTTGAGGTCCCTGCATCGATGTCAGAGGTTGCTTATGGCGAGGGTACAGCTGACTCTCCTGATGGTTCAGTGGTGAACCTAAGTTCAAGTCCCTAGGAGGCTCTGGGGTTTTCTTTTGAGGGTCTAATCATTTAGTGGACCGTAGTCCTTCTACTTTTGTGGACTTGTGTAAATAGACTAGTATTGTAAATGATCTAGCACGTTATGTATAAAGAAGTGTGGTTTGGTTTTGAAAGTATGATCCTGCTTTTCTATCCTAATTGAGTTTTGTATGGGGATTATTTATCTGTTTTCGAATGTGCAATAATTTGAATGGGTCGGCGATGTGTCTTGGGAAGTCGCATTTCTATCGACCGCAAAGGGATGTTCACGTGCTCGAAGGTTCGGGGCGTGACAAATTGCAAGAGTCACAGAGTTCACTCCCGTTCGACTTGTCAATGTATGAGAAGGTCAAGATGCCAAAAAATTTAAAATGCCTGGGTTCAAAAAATACGATGGTACTTCCTACCCGAAAGCTCATTTGCAGATGTACCACATACACATGTCCTAATATGTCAAGAATGAGCCCTTTTATGATTCAATCATTTCATGCGAGTTTGACTGGGCCCACACTGAGCTGGTACGTGATGAAGAACGTCAATCTTCTCGACACCTATAATGAAATGGCTGATGCATTTCTCAAGCAGTATAAGTTCAATATGGACATTGCACCTTCCCAAGAAGATCTTGAGAGAATGGAGAAGAAGAGGAGTGAATCATTTAAGGAGTATGCCATGAGATGGCGAAATCTGGCAGCTCAAATCACTCTTGAGCCTACTAACAAGGAGTTGATGAAGTTGTTTGTCAAGACTCTTTCGTCTGAGTTCCGTAACCAGATGGTTAGCACATACGTCAAAAACTTCAACCAACTTGTTCCTGTGGGAGAACAAATTGAGATGGGAATAAGAGAATTGTGGTTTACTGAACCATGTAACAAGAGGTTTTCTACCAAGAATGAGAAGGACCTTGAAACTGAGATTAATGTGGCCTATTCTCAACCGAATCGCGCTCTAGTAATTAAGATTTCTACTGAGCAACAAGGTGGAGGGCATCGGTTCTCGGGTCGACGATGTAATGTTAGAAGACAGTTCACGCCTCTTCTTGGACACCTATCCAAAGTTTTGTCTGTCCTCCAAAAGAAGGGATTTCTCTCTATTGAGCCGAAACGACCAAATCCCGAGCATTATCCTACATATAATCCCTCCAAAAGGTGTGACTATTATATGGGAGAGGTTGGTTACTGTGACATCCTGAAATTCGAGCCTTATAAGGGATTAATGAATGTGAATTTCGTCAATGCATTGTTGGTTGATCTCACTCGGAATTGATCACTCCTGAGATACTGACCTTGAGGGGAAAGGCTAATGAGGACGGAAACCGTACGACTAAAGAACTCGACTTGGGAAAACGACTTGACCGTGAGACTTGCGTGAGGATGATCCTGTAGATAGGCAGGCCGATTCAAAGGACGACTAGAAGTTGATTCGCGGACAGAACATAATGGAACGACGGGTGATTCCGTTTACCGTTATCGAACTCGCGAACGACCCTATGTCGATCCTTAGTGATCGTGTACTTTGAAATAAGAATCTAATCTTCGTAATTTCATGCAATCAAGGATGTCCATGCGTTGAGATGTCTTGAACGTGGTTTGGCACGAGTCGGTTACGCGTGAATCCTCTGAGCCGCCCGTCAGTCTGAGTTATAACAAAAATGGCATTAGAGCGAAATTGACATGGCAAGAGAACTTAGGACTGGACTTCAAATTATCGGGAATGTCCGGGATGGACTTTGGATGAAGATACTTCAGACAGTCGACAGAGCCAGTTAAGCCGAGCAATTGGAAAAAAGGGATTCGGATCGGGGAAGCGAGCCCGTGAGGACATGGGCCAGGCCAAGTCAGTGTGGGCCTTAGGCCCAAGTTGGGCAGCCACCAAATGGGCCTAAGTCAAGCAAATGAGCCCATTGAGCCAAACCAACTATTCATCTTTTAAGCCCATGGGCCAATTCTTAGCCTTTTCAAGCCCAACCAATTCCCAAGCCCATTCCTATTCATGGCCAAGCCCAATCCTTAGGCCCATCCACCAATTTTAGCCCAAGGTCATATTTGTAATTTGTGCGAGGTGAAATGACCAAAATGCCCCTAGAGCTTGTGGATAAGGGCAAAAGAGAAGAGAGAGAAGATGATGTCATGCATGGGGAATTGAAGTAACCATTTAATGGCCTTAATGAGGAGTGCTTTCAGCCTTCACTTCACTCTCTCTCCCCCTCCTGCAGCCTCCAAGTCGACGGAGCTCTTTCTCCCTCGTTCTCCCTCTCTTCCAGTTTCTGCTCCAGCTGACCCTTCGGTGAAGAATCGAGTCAAACGTGGTCTTCCCGGTTGAATCACATAACAAGACACCTATCACCGTGACCGGGAGAGACAGACCGTTCCAACGAGCTCGATTTCGTCCCGAACGGAGCTGTTGGTCGTCCTGTACGGCCGTCGCAAGCCGCCGGTCGCCGGTCCGTCGGTTCGCCTGCAGCTTGCACTGTTTCGTGTTTTCGGGCATTTTTCTCCCATTCCAGCCGTCCCTTTGCCCATTCCATCCACCCAAAAGATCCCCAAAACCCCCGGGAGCCACCGGTTGCCGGACAACCCCCTCACCGGAGCTCCGGCCAAGCCGTTCAACTCAGTTTCTCCTCCGGCAGGGCTGTTTTTCAGTGTTTTCAGTGGGAGTCCGAGCTGTGGTTGCTGTGTTGAGCTTGGGACCGCCTTGAATCGTCGTGGTAGAGGTTCCGGTGCGTAGCCACCGTCGTCGCCGCCGCGTCGGTGTCTCCGGCCCGCTTAACGGGTGAGTTTAGCTCCTAATCCTTCGATTAGTGCCTAAACTTGCTTAGGTTGGTTTAGTTAGATTTAATTCTAGTTTATGTGATTTAATTAAGTTGTATTAGCCCTAAGATAGGTGGTTAGATGGATGGATTAGATTAGTTTAGCTTAATCTTGTTTTATTTGCTTAATTGTGCTTATGTGTTTAATTAAGCTTGTTTTGCTTAATTAATTGTTTGATTGTCTTAATTAATGATTTTAATGATTTCTGAGTTTAATTTATCATTTATTAAATTCATGAAATTTACTGTTCACTCGACACTATTCACGGTTTACTGTTCACGAATTACTGTTCACGGAGTTACTGTTCACAAAACACTGTTCACCTAAGAACGAAAAGTGTCTAATTTCATGTGGGGTTAATCGTATAGAGTGATTGGATGTGTTATTGCATAAACATCTGCATGAATTGAATGATGATTTGTGCAATTGTGTGGTGATTGGAAAAATTGGATTTTATTTAGAAAATCCTGGGTGTTGGGTTTGGACACCGAAAATGGATTTTAAGTATTATATCAAACAGTGGGGTTTGAAAAAGGAAAGTATCAGTTTTCTGGTTCGAATTGACGTGTACCCACGCACGGCTACTTTCGCGGATGTTTTTAATACGAAGAAAAGAGGCCGGGATTACTATTTTAATCGAGGCATTTGAGTGAAATGCAAAGTATCTTGGGCCGATAATGAATTGTCGTGTGTTGGCTAATGAGGAACTGTCCCGGGCTGTTGAGCTGGACGTTATCCCTATTTGGGATACCCCTTGATAAAGGGAAGCCGGTCGCAGTAGATTTTGGACCCTTTGCTCCTTCGGGAATGCCCTCGACATAGTGACGAAGCCGTGCTCTAAGGGGGGAGACGATGCTCCTTCGGGAATGTCGTCGACGTAGTGACGAAGCCGTGCTCCACGGGGGAGACGATGCTGGCTAAACGCCGCAGATAGCCGAACCGCGAGTAGGCTATGCCCATGTGTGGCAGTAATTAACAATTGAAACGCATGCTAAGTGTTATTGGGTTGAGACCCCTGTGATTAATTGAGTGGACAAGGCGTTTCAATTGTTGTATGCATTGAGTATATGCATTGTGTTTATGAACTGTGATAATGTGCAAGAATGCATGAGAATCACGGCATCTATGATTTCAATCATGCAGGAGTTAAGCACATTGTTTATGGCACGCACGCATGAATCGATAACGCACAGGGTGTGGCAATGGCTAGGTGAGATCGCTTGTGATGCGACTAATGGCCATGTGCATTGCGTGTATCGTGCTGAATTATAACATGTAGGGTATGGCATACCAGGTAAGGTTGTATGCGAATCGACTGTTGGTTGTTGCTTGTGGTGGGGTTGTTCTGGATTGATACTCTGAGTTGAGTTGGTGTACTAACTGGGGCTTAGGGGTGGAACTCGCTGAGATTTATATCTCACTGGTTATTAAATAACCATTTTCAAGTCCCTAGTGTGAAGAGCCAGGAGCTTGAAGCGGAAGGGTCGGGAGCATAGGTGGCTCAGTAGTTCTTTATAACATAGACCTTCTATATAAGCTTGAAGTGTTTATAAAAGTGTATTTGATTTGAAATTGTTGTCCTGCTTTTCTATCCCATGCTTGTTGAGGTCAGGGGATTAGTAATTCGCTTTCGCATGTGCCTTTAAAATGAATGGGTCGGCGACGAGTGCCTGGGAACGGCGCAAAATTCTATCGACCACAGTGGGATATGCGCGCGCTCGAGGTTCGGGGCGTGACAGTTACTCCATTGATGATTGCTATGTTTTGAAGTATAAGGTCCAAGACCTCTTGGATATAAAGGTGTTTTCTTTCAGCAATAATCAGAAAAATCCTCTGCCTAACCATGACGGAGGCGCAAATGCTATCACCGAGTGAAGAAGTTCTTTTCTTCACACTCCTCTACGAAGGAGTTTTTTTTTTTTTTTTTTTTATCATTTCTAGGGTTTCAAGTTTTTAGGATTTCCTACTTTCTAAGATTTGAATTATTGCTTTCATTTGTAGGATTTGCTTGTTTACATATTCCATTCCAATAATGTAATTCATTTGATTCTATTCAATGAAAATACAATTTTATTTCCAATTTTGAGGATATGGTGGGGTATACCAAACCAACCCAGTGACGATATCCAACAATGAAAAGAAAATATCATTCATGTAGAAATTCTAAGGACTGGGTTTCTTCATGCTTTCTCATAAAAAAAAGAGAATAAAAAAAATCATTTTTCAAGCCATTTCCAAAAGCATGCATTAGGTTAGCTCAATTTAATTTTCTGACTCATTTACTTCATGTTTTAGAGTATTACTTTCTTGGCTTGATGAGAAAGAATATGAAAAAGGCACATCAAGGGCAAAAGCGAAAACGGGGCGTCTATCAAACCAAAGATCGTATTTTCAATATGGATTAATCAATTAGTGTGTGTGTTCCCTTTCGATAGGGGCAATCCAAGAACACCCACTACTGAGATGGTGCTTTCGTGGGACAATTCTTTGAATGAATGGCCAAAATCGTGTGGTAAATTGTCTGTTTTGAAGTCGCAAGAAGCTTCTCATGCTTAAATTGTCGGACTCTTTTCAAAAGAGAATTTCAATAGTGATTTTGCCTATTTTTAACTCACAAATTTCATGTAGAGATTTGTCAAGATAGACAATTTATTGGAGTAATATCAAATGCTTAAGAATGTTGAATGAGACGTGTCAGGATGATGAAAGGCAAGCATTGTCCTATACATAGTCCCCTATTTATACACTTGTGAGACGAGTGTAGAAAGTTTAATATCCATAAGGTAAAGAGTTTTCTCGCAAAAAATACGATCATCGAAATGATGATGGACAATTCATATCTCTACCCCAAACACCATATATGATCCATTGTTTAACCCTTTTGAGTTTCATACACTTATGGAGATTCTTTTCAAATTATCCCTGTCAAGAATCACCCCATATCAGGGCAAATGGAGGTAAGACAGTACCATAAGGTGAAGAAAATGGAAAGAGATTTTCTTGCTCTCACTTGCATTAATCTTCAAGTCATGCTATTACATTGAATTTATGTGGTAATTTAAGTGCCTTAGGATGATGAAGAGCATTTCTTTCTCTATCCTACATACTTATATACTTTGCATAGCCCACTTGAGCATGCAATTTCATTTCTTTAAACCCAATTAGTGATCATCCCCCACACTGGGGCAAGGCAAAAAGTAATTGTTCAAATAGTATGGTCTGGAGTGCTGACAGAAGACGAAGACCTCCCAAAAGTTCAAATGTTAAAAACACCACATGGTCATTCAATAGAACTAAGGCGGGATAAGTACACCATCAATGCCAAAACTTTTGTATGATGCTTACTTTGGTGCCAAAAGTTTCTGTCGGATCACTTAAGTGCAAAAAAAATTGAAAAACGAACATTTAGTGCCAACTATGATTAGATTGACCGAAAATCCGACGTGTCACTTTTTTATTAATTTTTGAAACTGATGTGGCTCGCCGAATAGTCCAGTCAGCATCTTAACCACAAAACGATGTCGTTTGGCATCTTTCCCCCAAATCGAAACCCTAAATCCCCAAATTGAGAGAGAGAGAGAGAAGGCATGTCGTCTTCTTCTTCCTCGCAGACCAACACCGGCAGCGACGCCAGCAGCACACCAGTAGCAGCAGCAGTAGTAGCGGACAAGCGGCACCTTTGACTCCTCTTCTTCCTCCTTCGCCTCCGCCCTCGCAGTGCACTAGCGGCACCTTCAACCCCTCTTCTTCCTCATCCTCCGCACTCGCCTCTTATTCTTCCTACCACTTCTTACTTGAGCAACAATCTCACTCTCTCATCGCTCACCTGGTCAAGCAACTACAATGGTGGTCGATCGATAGTGGCCCAGCGATGGCGGGCGAACGACGGTGGCTGAGCGACAGAAACCCTAATTTCAATCCCCATATGAGCTATAGGGCGTCGTTTCTATGAGGATGTCCATGTATAACGGCAAAATGACGTCATTTTTTAGGATGATAGAAAACGACATCGTTTTAAAGCCACCGAAACTTTTTTTTTAATATATAAAAGCTACGTAATTAATCTAGCCGAAATCTCTCGCCAGTGGCACCAAAGTGATTGTTTTTTCTCTGATTTAGCACTTAAGTGATCTGACGGAAACTTTTGGCACCCAAGTGAGCGTTGTACATAAGTTTTGGTACTGATAGTGTACTTATCCCGAACTAAGGGGCATGAAAAAACAGTGTACCTGGTAAAAGCAAGACCAATGCCCATGAAAAAAGAAGTGAAGAAAAAATGAATGAGAACTAAGGGCATGAAAAAGCGGTGTGCCTGGTAAAAACAAGGCTGATGCCCATAGATGGAAAAATAGAGTCAAGATAGATGACTATCAATTGCAAAAATTGAATCCCAATGGAGCAGTACTCAAAGAGTCAAGATCAATAGTGCATTTATAAAGGCAATCCCTGGTGAAGAAGAAGACTGGCGACAATGCCTAGATGATCATCAACTTTGACCCCTATAGATATCTTTGAGCCTAACAATCTTTCGTTTCTCAACCCATGAACTCAGCCTATGTTACGTCCCTTATAAAGTCTCTTCAAATTATGGCATTTGAATGAACATGGGAGTTCATATGTTTATAAACATTGTTGGAATAAGTGCGAGCAAGATTATTTCTTTATCATTTTGCAAGGTTCTTGACTTGTGAACCCAGAGATGATTACAAATTGTTCTCTCAATTGCATTGACTCAAAGAGTCCATTTGTTAAGCCGTTAACCAAACCCACATTATGGTCCCTGCTAAAGACCTTTCAGATTGGTAAGGTCGTACCGCTTGTGAGAATACTCGGACCCCTGACGATATTGTGAGATGGAGTGATTCTTCTAAAATAGCCATTCTGAATGAGAGTGAGTGAAAGTCCTTTCTAACTGAAACTCTCTCATTTAGTATTCTTAAGAAATTCATGCCATTGTCTTGAACGACAATTCTCTCCAGTGGAAAAGTCATTATGCATAAATCTTGATTGAATTGATGAAACCCTCATTGGATTTTGAAATGTGCATTTTAAAGTAGCTCAAATTGTCTACCTCTGTAATAAATGCATATAAGTTTTTGCTCTAATCATGTCTGACAAATAATATTTCCTTGAAGACTGAGTAATACTTGACGTTCGAGTTACCCCTTGAAGCCTTGAGATTCGGCGTGCTTGCATAGCCCAAAGCCCTTTTCACTGACCCGGCATGCTTTCGTAACTCGGTGTTCTTTATATCGACCCAGTGTGCTTTTGTAGCCCAAAGTCATTTTCATCGACTCGGCGTGCTTTCGTAGCCCATGTCCCTTTTAATAGACTTCGCTTGCTTTCGTTGCTAAAAGTCCTTTATATTGACCTAGCATACTTTCGTAGCCTAGAGTCCCATTCATTGATCCGGTGTGCTTCCGTAGCCTGGAGTTCCTGACCTAGCGTACTTTCGTAACCCAGAGTCCTTTTCATCGAACCGGTGTACTTTTGTAGCCTAAAGTTCTTAACCTAGCATGCTTTCGTAGCCTAGTGTCCATTTTCATTAACTCGGCGTGCTTCCGTAGCCTGATGTCCCTTTTAATAGACCTGGCGTGCTTCTGTAGCCCGGAGTTCTTTACCTGGCGTGCTTTCGTAGCCCAGTGTCCATTTTCATTGATTCAGCGTGCTTCTGTAGCCCAATGTCCCTTTTAATTGACGCGGCATGCTTCCGTAGCCCAGAGTTTTTAACCTGGTGTGCTTCCGAAGCCTAGAGTTCCTTTTATCAAACCGACGTGCTTCCGTAGCCCAGATTTCTTTTATATTGACATGGCATGCTTTCGTAGCCCAAAGTCCTTGATATTGACTTGGTGTGCTTTCGTAGCCTAGAGTCTCTTTTATCGAACTGGCGTGCTTTCGTAGCCCAGATTTCTTTTATAGACCTAACATGCTAGTGTGAGTCCCCCTATCAAATCGGCGTGCTTCCATAGCCCGAAGTTCCTCTTAATCGACACTTGATTAAGCTGTCCCCCAAAGGTTTTTCTCCAGGTTCAATCTGATTAAGGTGACCGAAGAAAGGTTTAGGTCTTGATCAGATGATCCATACCGTAGTGCTAGGTGACCGTAGAAAGGTACGTGTCCTAAACAATATTTGTTTCTTTAACAGACGACCGTAGAAAGGTACAGTACCTGGAAAAGCAATTTCCCATTTCAAGCAACCGTAGAAAGGTACGAGTTCTAGAAAAACAGTTTCTCATTTAGGTGACCGTAGAAAGGTATAGATCTTGGAAAATCAATATTTTCGTCAAGGCAATTGTAGAAAGGTACAAGTCCTAGACACAATTAAACACCGCCATACTGGGCGACCGTAGAAAAGTACGGGTCCTAAAAAAGCAGTTTCCTTACAAAACCTTGTTACTATTCTGGGTGACCGTAGAAAGTTACGGGTCCTGGACATGTAACACCAACTATCTTGAATTACTTCACCCTCCTTAAAGGTAAGTCATTCAAGGTAGGTTCCTTTATTATTTGCATTAGCATTTCCATTCATCATAGAAAATGTAATTCATTTTCCAAAAAAAAAAAAAAAGGAGAAAAAATCATTTAGTGCGCATGATCAAAATTTAGGTCTCAATTTGTCTTTAAATGTAATCTCTACGAGCTCACTTTCAAAGAGGGGCAGCTGTTGATACTTAAATTTTGGCGACCCAGTCATTTATTTATTGCATAAAAATTAGGGATTAATTTTTAACCCCTAAAAAAAATTAAATTAAATTGCGTGGCATATAATTTTAGGAGCATTTTATCATTGCATTTTGCATTGGACCGGTGACGGATGGGTTTAACTTTATGGTTCTAAATTTTAATTGAATCAGCTGGATTAAGCCCACGACGAGAGGAAGTTGGCCCAAGCCCGGTATTCTCTAATCACAGAAAATTCGCTAAAAAAGAATCACGATTTGATATATTCAGTAAATTTTCCGTATCTTCATGCGATATATATAATAATATATTGAATGATATATTTCATGGGGATCAAAAGATTTAGGGTGGAATATCAAGAGGAAGACAGCTCGTTGAATAGGGGATGTGAATCAAGTGAATATATGAAAAATCTTATCCAAGGAACAGAATATTAAAAAAATATCGAAGGAGTATCGTTTACTTGATTCCGTCACCTGCCTATATAAAAGGGGTTATTCTTTTCTTTCGAGAAGGGGGCCACACAATAGAAATACACGGCTACGTTGAGAGGAGTTTTTTTTCTTTTCGATCACATCGAGGGGTCTTTCTCGGTTTTCTCGGTCAAGGAAGAAATTTTTGCTCCTGAGGGAGAGGGCTTTTCTTTTTTCACAACACAAGAGAAAAGGCAAAAGGAATTAGTTTTCTTTTTCTTTCCTTCTAACCAAGTGTAGAAGAACAGAAAAAAGAGGAACAAAAAGAAAAAAAGGGTTCAGTGTCTTTGGGGGAAGGAAAAAGTGAGCAGAGGACTTTTTCCTTCTGCTAACAGCGGCTGAGAGAAAGAGACAGAGAGAGAGGGTCGTGAGAAGACAGGGAAGAAAAGGGAAAAAAGCAAAAAAGAAAGAAAAGCTAATGTGCTTCTTCTTCAGTGGATTTCCTTTTTTGCTCAAGACCTTGCACTGCCGGCCTCCACCGTGCCATCACCGCCTAACCGCCACGCTCACCGAGCCTCTGCCGCATCTCCGCCACTGCCCGATCTGCTGCTGCCTTGCCGACGCCTCCGTTCCTCGTCCGCGAGCCCATCTGCTATGCACCACTGTTGCAGATCACAACGCCAGACCGGCCGCCCTCGCTCACTCGACGCCCTGCTGCCCAAGCCGCTCTGTTCTGCTCCGCCCCTGCTCGCCTGTCCATCGCTTGCAACACCCACGACGCCCCCTTCGCCGGTGCTCAAATGCCGGTTGCTTCGCCCGTGCCACTCCTGTCCCACCTGACCCGCGACTAGCTCTGCCACTGCCTGCTCTACTCCGCCGTTGTGGCTGACCCCCTGCATCGCATCGCTGAGCCTCGCCACACCACTATCGCCCTACAGCCATCCAGGCCTCGCCTTAGCTTGCTGTCGCCACCTTTGCCTAAGCACCAACGATGCCAGCAGCCGAGCTCCTCTCGCCACCAACATGCTCTCGTCGATCACCGCCGATCCGCCCACGATGTTGCCGCGAGCCCCTTTCGAGCTGCTCCGCCCCGCTCGCTGCCGTTCTACCCTCGCTAGAGCTCCGACGACCATCCCTCACTCGATCGACGGCAGACTAGCTGCCCTTGGCAACCCACCATGAGCTACCAAGCCGCTCTTTGGAAACAAAAGAAAACAAAACAAAAAAAAAAAAAAAAAAAATCCAAATTAGGTAGTTTTTTTTATTAACTTTATTTTAGTTTATTTATTTTTAATATTTTGCTTCTTTAGTAGAATTATTCCTTGATGTAATGTTGAGCTTCCCGACATGAAGTAGCCTATTAAATTAGGGATCGACATTTCGATTTTCACATCCGAAATCCGACTTGCAATCGCTTGGAAAATCGCCAATCCGATCTCACGCTCGAGATTCGATTCACGGTTTATTTAAAATTGACCAACTCGATTTCATGCGCAAAATATGGTTCGTTAATTTTTTAATATCAATCTTATCTTGCTCTGATTTGTCGTTGTGTGGTTTGAGTCGTCTTTGTTTTCGTAAAAAAATCAAAAAAATATGAGATATGTTAGGTTCATTTTTGAATATTCCTTGTTTTAGGGTTATCTTGCATGTTTAGAATATGAAATTTATTTATTTCGAATTTTTGAAGAAATAAAAATTAATCATTTTAGGATGCTAGTTTTTTTTAAAAATAAAAATAAATGGCACGTTTAATTATTTGGCAATTTTAAATTTCGAATTTTATAAATAAAAAAAAACACAAAAAATCTTCATGCATATGTCATATAGAATTATGGCATTCTTTGTACGTCATGCATATTATGATAAAATTGAGTGTTTCATTTTAAGTTTAGGTTGATTGTTTTAGATAGATTGCATCTTAGTTTAGAGATTGCTAAGTTAAGATAGTATCGTAGTTTAAATTAGGGTTTAGCCTGACCTAATCTTTAATATAAGTTGGACAGAATCTTAATCTAGCTAGACAACTTTTGCATTTTTCTAATTTCGAATTTCATGGAAAATACCAAAATTTGTTTTAGAATCATTCAATTTCATTCTCTAGGATAGATTGTATGCTTTTTAGGAGAATAGAAAAAAATCATGTGCACGACATATAGAATTAGATTCATGAAATGCATGCCATTTAGCTATTGTTACTAGATCCATTTGGTTAAAAATTGCCCATCGTTAGAATTAAGTCATTTGGTCATATTGCCATGTCATTTCATGTTAGATTAGTAACATTGCATTGCATAAAGCATAATTCTCATTAAATGAATGAAAAAAAAAGGAATTGCGTATTAATTATAAATCATATTGATGTGAATTTGCTTTCGATGCCATGAGGTAAGTATTGCAAGTTATTCACTGCTTTATCTGGGTGTTAAATTGGTAGTTTGCACGCTCGCATGAACACCTCACATGATAGGGAGGTAAATTAAAATCAATTCAAGCTGTCTGCAAAATATATTTTTTTTTTAAATAAAAGAGAAAAGTACCAAAAGTGCGTTGGAGAAATTTAGCGTAATTAAGTCCCTGAACACACAATTTTTGGTTCGTAGGAGTAAAGTAAATCTCCCATTACTTTACTTGGGTTTCTAATCGACCCACCAAAAATAGATTAGTGACGACTCCTGATTGATAAAATCATTTGCATGTTAAGAATTTAAACCTAAGTCGCGAGTTGGTATGGGCTTGGAAGAGCCTGAGCTAAGTTTATGCTTAGCAATCCATTAGCCAAACCCTAGGTGGTACCCAAAAATTCCGTCACGACATCGTTGCAACCCTAAAGGTCACTAATGCCTTCAATCCGTGCCTAACCACAAACAGCAGGTCACATCACCAAGGATTCACTGGTTCATCCTTGTCGTGTTGTGAGCAACCTCTCGACACACGCGTCCACACCGTGAGTAGGACTCTCTTTTCGGCAAACGACGAGCCATGCCGAGCACCCCCAGTTGCGAGCCCCATTGTCCTGAGCTCATTGACTCGACACCGACCTTCTACTGGTCCACCTGCCATAGCCCGACCTCGACACGAACTACCATTCACGAATCTTATAAGGTAGTTTTCTTGAACCAAATTTCTTCTCGATATTATTGCATGAATTGGAATGTTTGATGTTAATAGTGATTCCATCGAGGCTTTAGGCATTACCTAATAGAATGTTATTGGTAAAAAATCACTATAATTATTAATTTGATCATTAAGACTTCGGATCATTTTTTTTTAAATTATATTGATTTTGATGCTATTTCATCTTTGAAATCATTATATTTATTAATTTGATCCGTGAGACTTTGGATCAATTTTTTTTTTAATTATTTTGATTTTTCTTGACTGTTGTAATGTTTATGGTTAAAATAATCGTTAATTTAATCCATGAGACACGGATTATTTTTTCAATTATTTTAATCTTTCATTTGATGAATATCCTAAGTGGCTTGGATATAATGCCTATCTAGTAATTGCTTGTTTTGGAAAGCACCAAAAAAAAAAAAATCAAATCTTGCATCGGAATATGGTGGTTCCATAAATTAGGATTGCAGTTTTTTAGATTGCATGTCAAGATATATAGGATTTCATGATAGCGTTATCTAGTTTGAATATGATTTCACGTTTGGATAATTTTGGAATAGATTAGGATAGAACTAAATAACTTCTTCTTCTTTTTCTTTTTCTTTTTTATATAGATAGGGTTTTAAATAATGTTTGCATATTTTAGTAATCTCAATTTTTTTAAAGAAAATATTTTTCTAAGATAGGATAGGGTTTAAGTCAAATTAATCCCTAAACTAGATTAGATAACTATTCATTTTAGATAGTTTAATTAGGGTTTTTATTAATTCCGAATTCTAATAAAAAAAAATATAAAAATACTAGGTGCATGTCAAATAGTTTGCATGTTAGGTTTATTTAATTATAAATTGTTTGTCTATAGAGTTAGGTCATGTAGTTAAAGTGCATGTTACATAGGTAAGTTTTAATTTCAAGATAAGAGAAAACCCAAAAAAAAAAAAATAATAATCACTTTCTTTGAGTGTTTATTTCTTTTGATGCAATTTATTTGATTCATTGAGTGTTTAATAATGGTTGAGCATTTGTGTGATGACCCCATTGCATGATAGTGATTTAGGCTAAAACTAATCCAAACTGCCTGCAAAGATATTTTTGAAAAAAAAATGGTATCGAAAGGGCATTGGAGAAATCTAGTGTAATTAAGTCCCCGTACCTAAAATCTCTGGTTCTATGAGTAAAATAATTCTCCTATTATTTAACTTAGGTGACTAATCGTCCTATCATAAACTTATTAGTGGTGACTCCTAGCTAATAATCTTTTATATGCTAAATACTTGAACCTAAGTCACAAATTGGTATGGGCTTGAGAGAGCCTGAGCTAAGTTTAGGCTTAGTAATCTATTAGCCAAATCCTAGGTGGTGCACCCGAGGTTGGGTCGCGACAGTTAAAAAAAAAAAAACTTCTTTATTCCTAAGAACAATTCCAAAATCAAGCTCAACCTGTGACATCTTGAAATTCGAGCTCTTTGTGGGATAAATGAGTGTGAATTTCGTCAATGCATTGTTAGTTGATTTCACTTGGAATTGATCACTCCTAAGATACTGACATTGAGGGGAAAGGCTAATGAGGACAGAACTCGTACGAATAAAAAACTTGACCTGAAAAAACAACTTGACCGTGAAACTTGTGTGAGGATGATCCTGTAGATAGGCAGGCCGATTTCAAGGACGACTAGAAGTCGATTGATGGACAAAACGTAATGGAACGACGGGTGATTCCATTTACCATTATCGAGTCTGGAACGACCCTATGTCGATCCTTAGTAATTGTGTACTTTGAAATAAGAATCTATCCTCCACAATTTCGTGTAGTTAAGGACATCCATGTGTCGAGGTGTCTTGAACGTGGTTAGACATAAGTTGGTTACATGTGAATCCTCAAAGCCATCAGTCAGTTTGAGTTGTACCCAAAATGGCATTAGGGCGAAATTGACAGGGCATGAGAACCCAAGATTGGACTTCAAATTATCGAGAATGTCCGGGACAGACTTTGGATGATGCGACTTCGACAGTCAGCAGTGCCGAGCAAGCCGAGTGTGGGGAAAAAGGACTTAAGGACCGAGAAGGCAAGCCTATGAGGACGTGGGCCGAGTAAAGCCAATGTGGGCCTTAGGCCCAAGGTGGGATAGCCACCGTGATGGGCTCATAGGAAGCAAGTGAGCCCATTAGGCCCAAACTAACTATTCATCTTCCAAGCCCATTACCTAATCTTAAGCCCATTTGAGCCCAACCAATTTCCAAGTCCTTTACTATTCATTTCCAAGCCCATTTCTTAGGCCCGCCTGTCAATTTTAGCCCAAGGTCAAATTGGTAAATTGTGCAAGGTGGAAATTACCATTTTGCCCCTAAAAGCAAGTGGATAAGGGCAAAGGAAGAGAGAAAAGGTGATGTCATCTTGCATGGGGACTTGAAGCAAGCCTTCAATGGCTTTAATGAGGTTTGATAGTAGCTCAATCCTCTCTCTCTCTCCTCCTCCTTTAGCCCAAACCTTTGAGCTCCTCTCTCCCCCTATTCCTCATTTCTTCTTGCTTCTATTCCAACTGACCTTCCTCCATCAGACTGAGTTGATTGTTGGCTTCCCGGATGAATCAACTTGTGTGACACCCACTGTTGTGCTCAGGAGGTCAATACCGTATGGGAGGACTTGGCCGTTCGCCAATCAGCACCGCCGTTTGACCCGCCAGCTGGCCAGAAGCCAGCGACAGTCTAACCGCCTGGTATTGTTCTGTTGAAACTAACCTTTCTCCAAAAACTCGAGTTGTTTGTTACCTTCCCGTGAGAATCAGCCTACGCTCCACCCACCATCGTGATCAGGAGAGAGAGACCGTACGAACGAGCCTGGCCGCTCACCAAACGGAGCCGCCGGCCGACTCATCTGCTGGTGAGAAGCCGCCGCTCACCGAATCGCCTAGAGTTCGCCCAGTTCCACCTGTTTCGCGATTTTAGCCCGTTTTCTCCCATTTCAACCAAGCTTTCACCTAGCCCAGCTACCAGCCACTCCCCCTTGACCCCCTGGTGTCATCGATTGCCAGCCACTCCCTCGTCAGAGCTCTGGCGAAGCCATTTCAGTCCTTTTCCTCCTTTGTGGTTTGGTTTCTTGGAGTCGTAGAGGGAGTTCAAGCTTGTGGCTGTAGTTTTAGCCTTGGGATCGCCTTGGATCATCGTGGTTGAGGTCCCGGTGCGTAGTCTTCGTCATTGCCACCGCGTGCGTGTCTCTGGCTCGTTTAACGAGTGAGTTTAGTTCCTAATCCCTTTATTAGTGCCTAAACTTGCTTAGGGTTGGTTTATTTAGTGTTGATTCTAGTTTAGGAGGTCTAATTAAGCTATGTTAGCCTTAAGATAGGTGGTATGAATGGCTTAGATTAGTTTAATTTAATCTTGCTTTATTTGCTTAATTGTGCTTATGTGCTTAATTAAATTTGTTTGGCTTTAATTGAATTATTGCTTGTTTAATTTAGTGTTTTTAATGTTTTTGGATTTTATTTATTAGTTATTAAATTATGGAATTTCACTGTTCATGACGCACTGTTCACGAGTTACTGTTCACGAAACACTATTCACGCGGTACTGTTCACGAGCATTGTTCACTTGAGAGTGAAAAGTTGTCTAAATTCATGCATTTTAATCCTATGGAGTGAATGAGTGTATAAATGCATGGATATTTGCATGAATCGAGTGATTTTTAGAAAAAAAAAATGGAATAATGGATTGTCCAAGGGACGTTGGAGATGGACCGTTTTTAGGAGAGAAGGAATTGAGGAGGTATGTGTGCATGATCAAAACCGTCACCCAACGGGAGTTTGGGGGCGATACTTGGCGGGAGTTGGAAGCCGGTCACAGTAGATTCTGGACCAATGTCCCTTTTTGGGAAACCATCTGCACGGGAGTTCGAGACGTGGCCGTGCTCGATGGGGCAGGACGAAGCCCGATCTTTTTATCGGTAGCCAGGCAAGAGTCGGATGAGCGTTGACTGGGAAGTTAGCCATGGCTGGGAGGTCATTATTATCTGGAGCACACATGAGTGTTGAGGTAGATGAGCACTAATTGGAAAGTTAGCTATGGCCGATAGGTCATTAGTAACCAGAACATGTGTGAGGGTTGAGATGGTTGTGCCTTATTATGGGGTAAAATTGTGTGGCGTGGTATGGGATGTGTCATAACGATTTTACCTAATAATCGAGACATGTGTGATCGATTGATGCATGATGGGTGGTGCATTAAAGTGCAAGAGTATATGATAATCATGGCATCATTAATTTCAATTATACAGGTTGATCACGTTGTTTATGGCACGCACGCATGAATCGATAACGTGTAGGGTGTGGCAATGGCCAGGTGAGATCGCTTGTGACGCGAGTCGTATGTGATTGATGAACTGCATCATCTAATGGCCATGTGCATTGCGTGTATTATGCTGAGATTCAACGTGCAGGGTATGGCATACCGAGTAAGGTTGCATGCAAACCAACTATTGATTGTTAGTTGTTAGTTGTGGGTCGTTGGTTGTTTGTGGGGGTGGTTTTGAAGAGATACCTTGAGTTGAGTTGGTGTCCTAACCGGGGGCTTAGGGGAGGACTCGCTAAGGTTTATATCTCACTGATTATTGTATAACCACTTTCATGTCTTTAGGATGGCACTTCTGCCAATGAGATTCGGTATCCCTAAGGACTGGGATACTGTAGTGATGCACCACCGCTTCCCGGGTCGATTACATCTGTACGAGAAGTATCTCACCACCATATAGGTAGATGAAGGACCAGGGCAATGGATACCCCATAGGTTCCTAGCGTGGTTCATCTGGAATGGCGACATGCTGATCGGTCCCCTGAGAGGTTTTGATGGGCTGCCTAGTAGGGGCCTTGAGGATGATGACTGGGATCCTATGGAGCTGGACCCTCTTGACAGCATAGTGGAGAATCCTGGCCTCGCTTCACCAGCGACAAACCTGTATGGCTCCAACTCTGAATCAACGAGGTATGAATCCTCTAGATCTAAGTGACTGTAGTATCGAGCCCGAGAGTTCTTTTTAGTGTACAGTTGGGTTAGCCTAGACTAGTCTCTTTTTGGTCTGGCTTAGAGGATGGATCAGCCCCTATATTGGGCTTGTAAATCGGAAACGATCCTCTGTAGGTTAATACAATATGAAAATGTAAAAATGTGTATATATGAGTATAGGTTGTGTTTCTACTATTCATCTCATTATCCCTGTTTGATTGCTTGATTGTCCATTGATGGGGAGATGGTTCGTTTTCCGCTTGCGCATAATGAAAGATTAAAAATGAAAGGGTCGGCGATGAGTCCTGAGGCATCACTTTCTATCGACCAAGGAAGGGGTTGTTGCGTGCCCGGGATTCGGGCGTGACACAACCTATTTTTCTTTTCTTCTTTTCTCTTCTTCTTCCTCCCAGCCGATCACCGGCCACTATCCCTAAAAACCTCTCCCTTCTTCCAATTTGCTTGGTATGAATCTTTAAAATAAAAAATATTCTGAACAATCCTGATAATATGCTTTACACTTGCCACAAATGTGAAACTTGTATATTAGAATTCTGCTACTCTAAAATTTTCTATGATATGAGTCAAAGAATGAAAAGGAATTTGGTGGATAAAAGATAGTTCTTATTCTCAAGGCAAGGAAAGGCCATGCGTGTGGGATAGCATACTTGTTACAAATCCTGTTTTCATTTTCCCTGGCTTGTATCATAGGCAAATTTTCTATAGGTGAGATCCGGTGAGCTTGCCAGAGGCTTGCTTGGAGCCTCACCTAGCAAGGCTTGACCTCACCTGGCCATCGGCGAGGCTCGACCTTGTCCAGGCGGTGTGAGGTCAAAGCCTCGCCTAGTTACCGACAAGGCTTGGACTCACCAACCAACACGAGGTTGCCGGACCTCACCCTATCGGACGCACAAAGAAGGAGGAAGAAGAAGAGAAATGGAAAAAGATAAAAAGAAAAAGAGAAAAATATAATAAAGTATTTAAAAAAAAATAAGAGTCCTATCAAACACATTTCGATTTCGGGAATAAATTTTTTGGGAAGTTACCAAATGCTTTTAAATACTCAAAAATTGTTCTCGGGAACATAATAAAAAAGAATTATTTCTAAGCAAAAAAATTTCCCGAGAACAGAATGGTTACCAAACGCACCCTTATTAATTTGAATTACATAAGTCTTTACTTCTAATAGCAAATTTTTAAAGAGCTTGATAACTTACTATTGAATTTGGCTTTTGTAAATTCCTCAAGTTGTTGGTAACGTACTATAATAGAAGTGGGCCCACGTTGGCAAGTTACTTAATCTCGTAATAATTTACTTACTTCGATTTTATCTGCAATAACAAATTCCTTACTTTAGTAAAACTAACTAGTTTGTGAGCTGTCTATGTTGGAAAGTTGCTTATTTCACTACTAAGTTTATTCTTCGTGTAGTAACTTTCTACATTATAAGTAGATAATTTACATTCCACTTAATTTCGGCAAATTCCTTACTTTGGTGATCACTTGCTCCCTTAAATTTTTGTTTTGAGTGGTAAATATATGAAAAAGTTGACAATTAATTATTGCATTTCACGTTCGTAAGTTGCTAATGTTATTGGTAAATTATTATGAGCATGCCTGACCACTAAGTTGCCAGTTATATAATTTTACCAACGGGATTTAATATCTACGAGCCGTATTAGAAAATTTTAATGCTCGGAACGGTGTTCCTGGTAACCAGTAGGTGCAGTTGGGATAAAATGATATGCAGTTCAGTTAAAAGTGCTCACTTCTTAAGATCATTACAAGAATACACCAAGGCCACTGAAATCAGTAAACAGTATATGCAGCTAAGCATGTTATGCAGAACATGGCATTGTTTCTACCCAGTAGGTGCAGTTGGAATAAAATGATATGCAGTTCATTTAAAAGTGCTCACTTCTCAAGATTATTGCAAGAACACACTAAGGCCACTGAATCAGTAAACAATATATGCAGCTAAGCATGTTGTGCAAAACATGACATTTATTAGTGAGATCGCGATCCAATTGACAAGGAAATATGAAAAACAAACGCTTGCTATGAATGTTGTGTCCCGAGTCACCCTCTCTCCATTTGATTGAATTGAACGCCTTATGTTACTCCAACAACAAAGCAAGGAAACATATGCCGCCCCTAATTTGTTTCACTGGATTAATGATTGCTTCCTTAGGTGTTGTAAGCCAACACTACTCCACTCGCCTCTTCCCTTTTAATCTGAGTCACTGTCACTGCCTTCCGGTTCGTTGACAATGTGAAATTTGCGCAAGTATTTTGTTGAATAAAGTCTCCACTTAGGGAAAGTTTCTTCCTCTGAATCAGAATCTTCATAAGAGTGAAGCTGGATCCACTAATTGATTCTCTTTAAGCACAAGCTTTAAATCATCCTGCAGTTGCCAGAATCTTAGCATATACCCCAGCTTTTTCATTGTTCCACTCAATACTCTAACTGTAAGGCTAAATCTTAAGTAACTCTCCTCAAATTGATCGAAATCAACTGCTCCTTGCAACACTCCCCATAACAAATTTGGTTCAAGATATTGAATCCACGTATGATCCGAATCAAATGAACCGAGGGTTCCTGATAACACATTCCGCCTTCGGCCATGAACATGTGGCACGATATCAAAAGATATTTCCTTTTTTCCATCTTCTACACCGAAAACAACACAGAGAGCCAATCCTATGAATTTGTTGTACAAGTCCTTTGAAACCATGAAAGATATGGTATCTTCTTCAACAAGGACGAACTCCTTTGGCATTTCTCCTCCAGGGCGAACATTTCGGTAATGAGGACTAATGTTGGAATAGTCAAACTTCTGTTATATGGCTAAATTGTTAGAAGTACGCAAGCTTGTAATTAGTTCAAGAAGAAGAGTTTGATTTTGAGCATATTCCTAGTAATCCAACAAAGCTAGAGTTCTATAATAATTAGACATATTGATCCTTGCTTCGGTTTTACACATTACTCATTCGATAGAAATCATTGTCTTGCTAGTGTCATAGTCACCCATAATATTATATTGACATGTCCCTACAATGTACCTTATACAATAGGAATGTACTATATAGGAAGTGATAATGATGGAAAATAGAATTGCATATCCAAGAAATAAATCATCCTAGTCAGGCTCAACAATATAATGTTCATTATTATGTGTTTACTATAGGCATCACTAATTTTTCAGCGCAAACTGTTCTAATTGAATTCTAACTCACTTGCAACAAACTTAACATTATTGAAATAAATAAAAGAGAAATTTTACTTGCACTTGTATCAATGTAAAATCAAAAAGGAAAAACTTCTGCTCTAACTTTATATTTAAGAAAATCTTAAATCTGGTATTCTCAAATAAGTAAATTAAATCAAATTGTCTAAAGTAATCCGCGTGTGCCAATTGACATGAGTCACCTAGCAAGGTTGTGCAATGGTTCCCTATCATAAGAGCAACTCGTGTGCCTTTTTTTCTTCTTCGAGCTTATTAGATGAAACTATGTGGTGATGCTCAAAAATAAAAATGTCAATTAGGGTCAATAATTATTCGATGTTAAAGTTCATGAAAATCCAACAAGATTTGATTCTCAAAAGAGAGGCTCTTGGGCTTTTATGCCTTTCTATTTTGTCGCTTTCTACCTCTATTTCGCCCTTTTATATTGACTATTGTTTTGATAACTTCGATTTGATTGATTGATGCTGATTGTCTTCTTTTTCTTTTTATATTGAAGTGAGATTTTGGCAATATAAGGATGAATTAATTGCTTTTAACTTTTATCCTTGATACTATAGAATGATGTTAGACTTATTAAAATTAAATCACAAAATTTGTATATTAAGTAAATTGTTATTTTTTTATTTAAGGGTTTAATATAACCCATTATTTAATGATCTAATCATAGTCTATCGCTTTCTTTAACACGATTGTCATTACTTTTCAATATAATCATATAGCTGTTGTTTCAATTTGCCCTTTCATTACTACAATCACGAGACTTCGGCCACAACAATGATTGGAGATATGCTCATCCTAAAGACATAGACAAATAATATTGGTTTAATGTTATAACTTACTAGTTTCTTGCAAAAAAAAAAAAAAAACTTAATCCGACTCTACAAACAGAAAACACCTGAGAGTGAAAATATCCTCATGCCAAATTATTGAGTTATTGTCATTGTGCAATTTTATCTTGATCTGTAGAGTTGATCTGGCACTATTAATGGGGTTGGTTTTTATGATCAACCATGTAACTTCTAGAACTTGGGTCCACAGCTGGTTAGATTTTGTTAGATTTTCTTAGAACGTGTATTTTTTTATATAGGAATCACGAACATTGGGTCTTTGTCATTGCTTCTTTGTGAGATTTTATTTAGGTTTATATGTGCATAGAAACTTTACATCTGATTTGTTTTTGTCTATAATTTTCAGCTTTTGCATTATACAAACACAGTGCGCCCAACAGAGAGAGAGAGAGAGAGAGAGAGAGAGAGAGACCTCCATTGAGAAGACAACAATGTTCGATCCTTTGTGGAGTAGTTTGCTTGAACTATCTTCCTCAGTGCTCCTTTGACTATCTTGTAAATCTTCAGTTTCACTAGGACGTTCTTCCTTTAAGCTCGTTTGACTATCTTCATAGCCAATTTCGTAGAGTAAAGTTGGATCCAGCAACTGATCATCTTGAAACAAAACCTCCAAATCATTCTCTAGTGGCTTGCATATTATTCGAAATCCGCACTTTTTCACAATTACTCTTCCATCTGAATTTGGAATTACTCTAATGCTAAAGTGGAAATGACTCAAGTCATTGGGACCAAAATCGTCTACTCTCCACACACTCTTTGGTTTCGCATACTGAAGCCACACATAATCGGAATTAAGTGGATCCATATCAACATATGGATTAACACCCTGACAGCAAGTCATAACCTCTCTTCCATTAACGAACGCGTTCTTTAGCAAAGAGAAGCTTTTTTCTTTCTTTCTTTCTTGTACTCGGAATACAATACAGAAAGCTACTCCTAGGAACTTCTGATACAAATCCTTTGAAGCCATAAAAGATATATAACCATCTTCATTGGGGAGCAACCACTTAGGCATCTCTCCTCCAGGTAGGACAACTCGACAATCTGTTTGGCGATGAAATTTTTGCAATAGACGTAGATTGTTAGATAGTTTTTCAAAATTGGCTCCTAAAAAGAGGAGTTTCACTGAGTGAAGTGGGTAGTCCTAGAGTTTAGATATAGCTTGTAATAACATTTCGAAAAAAAATTTGTACTTAATTGGTGGAAACAAGACATGTATTGTTGAAGATTTTGTAACTGTATGAACATGTATTATTGAAGTTTTTCATTGGGCGATCCTTGTAATTCAACAGCAAACTAGAGTTCTATAAATAAAGAAATTATCCTTTGCATTGCCTTATAGCAACCTCTGCAACATATACATGTAGAATCACTTTCCATATGTTTCCTTTTTTAATTAACCCACAAATCTAGGATTTACAGTCTTTTGCAATACACAAACACTCAATGCAGCCAACTTGTACACGACTTCATTTAAATGAGAGAGAGAGAGAGAGAGAGAGAGAGAGAGAGAGAGAGAGAGAGAGAGAGAGAGAGAGAGAGAGAGAGAGAGAGAGAGAGTCTAACCTCAAGCTTGAACCAATCATTCACGAACAACCCATTATCAAATAGTTGCTGACATAAATATAAGTCAACAACCTCAATGTCACACATGTTGGAGGATAATTTACTCAGAGATTCACAACTATTTGCCTCTAGATATCTCAATTTTCCTAGAATCTTGGGGATCTCTTGTAGTTGTGGGCAATTCAAAACATACAAGCTCTTCAAATTATATAGTTGCTCGAATTTAGGAAGGTGAGTAAAATTGTTTCCCGACAGAATTAAACTTTGTAAGAAGGGAAAACAAGAATTATCCTTCAAGAACTCCACTTCTGATAGATTGCATCCATGAAGGCTTAAGCTCTTTAAACTAGGAAATCCTATCATCAAATGGGGATCACTTGAACCATTTTCCTTCTTCGGAAACTCGATTAGTTTTGAGCAATTATCGAGATATAGCCATTCAAGATTTTGCAACCTGTAAACACTAGATGGAAGGAATGCTAGGTTCTTGCAGTTTGATAAATCCATACTCTTCAAAGAGACAAGATTTTCAATGGATGTAGGAAGTTTCTCAATTGTAGTCCCGCTTAAACTAACTTCTTGCAAGCTTTTGTTTTTATCTGGAATATTAGGGAATTTTTGCAATTTGGAGCACCCATCTAAATTTAACCACCGTAACTTGCCGTGATATGCAACTGATTCATGAGCACGCTCCAAGTTTTTGCACCCATTGAGATTCAATTCCTCGAGATTTGGAATACAAGATAGGTCCGGCATACAAATCAATGACTGGCATTTGCTGAGGTTAATGAATTTCATTTTTTCATAGCCCTGCAAGAACAATGAATCCAACTTGGATAGAAATATTGATAAACAAAACAAAACAAAGATAAATATTCAATTCAAAATCTAGCTCTGATTATTTAAGAAAAATCACTCAGATCATAATTCAAGCCACATGTGATCAAAATTCACTTGATCGTACGATGTATAGAGAGGACTCTTCTCCCTTTGTAATGCCAGTCTTGTAAGTAATCCTTGCAAATGTGCCGAAAGAGAGGGAAAATAAAAGAATAATACTCATAATTCCACGGCGCACTACAGTGGCGCGGCCACATCCACTACGTATACATGCAGAAACAATACTTGTAATTTATATATATAGAGAGAGAGAGTAATCCTCGAGTGCAAGCACATGAGCCACGGTCAATCATTTGCCAACTAATTCATAGCATGAATGTAAGCTAACATTTAGAATCTTATGTAGAGATTCACAGCCACCCACCTGTAGATCCCGCAGAGGTGGTGGAAGGTCGAGAATCTCTTCTAGTCATCACTAATTAGGAAGTGGTGTTGGTTGATCGTTTTTTTTTTTTTTTTTTTTTTTAAATGGCACATTTTATACGTCTAGATGGTCATAAGTATAACAAAATAAAAATAATTGAGTCCAAGCTGTCTTTCTTAGTTTTTGTTTTTTAGCTTCACATACGTTGGTGCAGTGTAAAAGCTCGAATTTTACTATCATCATGAAAACAACAACTACAATTATACCTTGCATTTGTACACACACATGTAGACAGAGTGCACATGCATCCATAGATTTTGACATATTGATCTAGGGGATCTCATGTGTGATTCATTAAACCCCTATGGTGCACATCTGTTGAATATATGATGAGTCTTTTTCAACTTTCTTTCTATTAAGTTTTGACTGCTTTATTCTTGGGACGCCTTCATCAATGAGTTGTCATTCCATAATGATTTGGATATTCTCAATACAATAAATTCACAATAACTCTCCAAAATTATAGCACATTGTTCTGAAGGACGAAAAGAATATTAAATGAAAGGAGTTTAAGGAATCAGATTAAAAATGTTATATTTGAAATTGTATTTGAAGGTGCATCTCTCAAAAGATAACATGTGGTGACTTTTTTGATAGGACAAGTGAAGAATGTCAATCGAACTTTATAATTTGAGACAAACCTAATCAACACTTCCACTTGCACATGCGCATTATGAATGGAAATGTTGCTATTAGTAGGAAGGGGATTACAGGACGGTTTTATATGGTAAAAAATTTGTAAATGATTGTTCATGGAGTCTTGATGGTTTACATGTTATTGAGTGTTATATTGGTGAATCGTGCAACTAGATGGTACTATTCCAAAGACAACCTCCTTCCAATAGTGATGCCAAGTTTATGAGTCACTTTTGGCATTCATTATGGCAAAAAATGGGGACCCAACCTTTGTGTAGTTCTGCTAGCGATCCTCAAATTGATGGACGAGCGGGGGCTGTTAATATAATTTTGGGCAATTTATTAAGGAGTTCAATTAGAAAACATTTTAAACAATGGGATTTGTTATTGGTTCAAGATGAATTTGCAAATAAAAATTCAGTGAATCAAGCTACACAAAAAAATCTCATTTTAGTTTTGTATCGAAATCATCTTTTTAAGTCCTTTGGATCTTATATAACCGCCCACTAAGCGTCAATTTATTGGATATGCTGAAGAAAGATCTAAGGAAATCAAGCAGTTATAAAAGTGAGTTTCGTGGAGAGTATGCAATTTCAATGTGCTGATCTATCACCCTATCATGAAGACCAAGAGCTTCTTGGAGTTGGCCTTGAGGGCGAGTTTTTTTTCCAACAGAGGGAGATTGGTATTGGAAGTACTTCAAACCTGTACTGGAAGATTTTAAGATCCTCTCTTGTGATATGAATTGCAAGGATATAATATATTTACTTGATCTATAAGTTTGTTTATAATATTTTTACGAATGCTTTGATCTCGATCAAAATTTTGATATAATGTTGCTTATCTAAATTTCATATTTTAGGTAGGTTATCTTTTAAAATAAATGCACTGGAAGTTTTAAAACTTGTCATAGAAATGAAATTGAGTTTTAAAATTTTTAAAAACTACAATCAAATCCTAAAATTTGTCACAAAGTGCAATTCAATCCTAAAACTTTCAAAAAGTATAATGAAAGGATTTGATTGCACCAACTTGACAAATTAAGGACTTGGTTGTACTTTTTGAAAATTTTAAGACTCAATTGTACTTTCGTGATAAGATTTAGGATTTTTAATACACTTACCCTATCTTTTTTTTATAAACAATTTGGAGGCTTATTGAAAGGTATCCTACTCCTAACTATAAACGCGCCCCTAGGGCCCTCATTGTAAACACAGTTGATTTATTAATTGAAGTTTTATTCTTGGATGTTGTCCCTTATTATATTTCCTTTGTCTATCACTCTGTCCCTTCAGTGGATTCCGAGAGTTCGTGAGTGACCAAGAGAGTGTTGCGTCCTTGGACTGGCTTACAGAAGTAGTGATTCGGCCAAGGGAGACCGAGATTATCTAGTCTTGTCCTTCCTATTCATTATAGTGGGGTTTTCCACCTCACTAAGATTGAAAGACCTTTTTCATTTGCACCCTCCAACACAATCCGACCTCCGTGGGACCGCCGAGCATGACAGGAAAATTGAAAGACGATAGGCTTGTCTCGTATGAAGCATGGGAAGAGATAAATATAAGAGACTTTTTATATATATAGTACTATATGCACATGGGCTAAGTGTATGCACCAAATTGATACTTGAAAAATTGAGCAAACCACTCATTTAGAAATATTTAATAGAAAGAAGTTGTTGATAATATACACAATACATAGAAACATATTATTGTATATGAAAAGAAAAAGATATTTCAAGAATTCAATAAAAAATTTGTTGTCAGATAAAATAAAAAATCACATTTGATATCGAAACACGTGAGAGATCAAATAAACTCACTAGCTTATGCATTTCTCTATGGATACATAATTTTCAAAATAAGTAGTTGACGACATTTTGGTGAAGGAAAAAAAAAAAAAGAGATCCCATTGAAGATCCTTTTCACTTTATATAGTACTATAGATGATATGAATGTGAATATACAGAAATAGACATATGTATATAACTTTTTTTTGGTCGGTACGTATATAACTTACTTAGCGGAGCTACCAACATGCGGAAAGTTACCAATGTGTTGAACTTACTTAGGTATTTCCCTATGGATACACCATGCAAGTAATTGTCCGACGTAGGCTTATTTAACTAAAATATGATGGGCCGTCCAAGATGTGAAAAGTTTGCGGTAAATTTGGGAGATTTCTCGTGTATATAATTGGGAGGTCTGAGACGCTTATAATGATCGACTAATTTGGTCAAGTGTTGTTATCTATTGTCCTACATAGAGTGGGTAATTTCTGGAGTAGCCCAAGAGAATACTCATGAGTTGGCTGGAGTTAAAAACTAAATTGTTAACATGATGTACTTAACGTCAAAATTGGAATAAGTATGTTTGGTGATATGGAGGTTAGGGGAGGGGTAAGACCCTTGATGGAGTCTCGAGCAAACCAAAAGGTGAGATATCGTAGTTCTAGTAGTAGCAACAACACGCAAAAGCATGTGCCCAGATCAAATTCATTTTGCATTTTTCGAAATTCGATAGACCTTAGGAACTTATTTGAAAACTCAATTTCTGTTTGAGGATGTATGCACAATTGGCCAGACACGAAACGCCACGTAAGTACTTTAATATTCTGCATTTGATTTCTCATTGGTGATTAATGTTTCAACTTCTTCTCGCTAGTCGATTCCCCATTTAATCAAACGAGTCCTCAATCTTATTTGAGTGAGTTACCAATATTTATTTTATTATTTCGAAATTACCAAAGGATAGAATGATTTAGCAACATTTGTTTGCAGAGCTTGCTGAAATGCTAAATTGACTATCCTTTAAAAAACTACCAACTCTTTTTTGAGTCCTTTTACCAATGTTTATTTGATTTATGGAATTACCGACCGTTTCTTATTTGTTCGAGCTACAAATGTGTTAAATTTACATTTTTTTAGAGGATAACACCAATTTTTCTAGTGTTTTGAAATTATCAATTGCTGTAATAATCTATGAAGGTTTATTTGCCAGCTTACCAACTTGTTTAAGTTACTATCTCTTTTAAAAAATTACCAGCTGTTATTTGAGTCTATTTACCAACATTTATTAGATTTTTTGTAGAAATTGAAGTCTTTTCTATAATTTACCGATATATATTTGTTGAAGTTGTGGATGAGTTGAACTAACTCTTGTACTAAATTGCCTGCTATTTCCAAAATTACCAACTAATCCAATAATTTACCAACAATTATGCAAAGCTAATTTAAGAACTCTTACACGAAACTTCCAATGGATATTGAGTTAGTTATCAATATTTAGTTGATTATTTCAAAAGTACCAACCATTACAATAATAAACCAACATTTGTGGCAACTTGCCAATTGGAAAAGGTTGATAACTCATATCCGAAACTATCAACTCTTGTTTAAGTTAAATATTATTGACATCATTACAATAATTTACCATCATTTATTTGTAGTGATCAAGTTTGACACTCTTATCTGAGTCACTTACAATTTTTATTTGGTTTTCAAAAGTATCAACTATTCACAAAATTTACCACATTTGCTTGGGGAGCATTCCAATTTGTTTGATTTATAATCAAATAGACGTTGCTAAATAGTTTCAAATAAAAATCTGAATTTTTTATAAGAGTTTGTAACTTTAATGTGCTAATAACATCAATAATAGAAAATTATTAAATAGGGAAGTGATTTCGAAACAATTAAATAAATGTTAATAATTGAATCAAATAAGAGTTAGAAAAACTAAAACTAGATGGTAACCTAATGCTGGAGGAGCTGGAAAATCACTCAAATTAATATTGGTAACTTCCTGTGATATTTAGCAACTTTAATACAATGGTAATTCTAGCAAATAAATGTTGATAAGTTCTTGGAACAATTGGTAATTTGAATACAATCAAATAAGAGTTAGTAAATAGACTCAAATGGAAGTTGGTCATTCTTCATAAAACTTTTGTAAATTGCACAAGTTATATTGGTTATTTACAGAAAAAATTAGTTTGTAATTTAAAATAATGAAGTAATTGTGGTACTTCCACAAAACTTTTGGTGATTTACTGACACGTTTGGTTACACTAGAAATTTGCATTACATAATGATGCTGCTACTTCTTTAGAATTGGGTTTAACTTATTAAAACAGAACGATGACTTTTTCTCTAAAGGTTTTTTTCGGTGCTTAATTACGAATTTAAATTTTCTAAAAGGAAATAGAGCAAACATTGACATAATTATTGATTCTCTTCGAATTCGTTTAATTTCATTATGACATTCTAATATTTTATTTAGTCCACTACTTGAAACTTTAAAGTAAAGGAGATTTACATATTACCAGTCAAAGAGTTTTAAAGACCTGGCTTCGCAATTCTTTCGAGGGAAGGATCTTTAAAAACATTCAGACACCAACTATATATCAAAAACCTACAAATCAAATAAAACATTTCATATATCTTAAGCACATTCAGCGTTTAAATGTTATATTACATCCTAAGAAGTTTTTTGTTTCAATTTTCAGCTCAAAGTCATGATAAGATGAGCTCAATTTTGGCCATTTTCATATATGCATGAATTTTTATTTTTTTTTTTTACTTTTCATCCCTTTATTTATTTTTTAATAAATTCCCTATACTTCTAATTTTTCTAATGGAGTCCTATTTACAATAATCAAATCTCTCTAGTATCAAATCTAGCCAAATTTAGCTAACGGGGCCATAGTGTGATGTAAATTAAGTATTGCACATACATAGAGCACTATTGGAATTAGCTTAAAGTGAAAGCTAGTCGAACAGCTCATCGCATCTCCCACCATTCACTACCCATAGGGGGTTTCCATGTACGCAATATTCAATTCACGTCACACTTCAGCGTCTCTGAAGGCTGCATTTGCTGAATTTGGCCGGATTTAATGTTGGAGAGGCTTGATTATACAATTTATGTAAGGAGGGTAACTTGATTGGGAAAATTTAAAAAAAAAAAATGGACTTGATTAGAAAAGCAGTTGAAGTACATATAGATTGACAGCCTAAATATGATGCTTTAATATGTGTATAAAGTATAAAATCATTGTAGCTGTTTTCCTAAGGACAATATTAAACATCAATCAGATTGAATACATATAATAAGTAATGAAAAAAGGACCAAATAAATGCGCACCTTAAATTGTCGCAGTCCTACTTTGATGTTGCTATTTTGCATATCAAGTCCAACTAAATTCTTTGAAGCATCTCTAAATTCTGGAATCGAGGCACAATGATGCCATTCAAGCCACCTTAACTCATCAGGGAGATGGATGGGACCTTGGAAAGAATTATCTACATTATGTAGGATAAGCAACCTCAATTTTCTCATGTTTGTGAAAGCATGAGGACCAATATGCATCTTCTTTGGCTTTTGTAGCATCAAAACTATGGCTTTTATCTTTTTAGTCCCCTAGAAATGTAATTGAATAAATTTGGGTTACTTTGAAACTATAGCAAACAAAGTCAAAGATAAAAGTAGAATATGAATTCTCACACTATCAAGTCTTACCCCATTTCTTGATAGAACATCAAGAACATCACCATGAAGCCATAACCTACTACGCTTTTCGGGATAATCACGACATTCCTCTTTAACTATTTCCATACCCATTGATTGCATTAAATCGTGCATCTGCAAGGTCTCATTTTCTTCATTGATCAAGGAGCGCTCAATGAGATGTTGTAAACCAGTAGTTGTGTAATAACCGCAACTACTAAGAACTTTTATAATGTACTCTGTTTTTTGCCCTTTGAAGAAACAGGCGATGTCAAGAAAAATCTGCTTTTCATTGTCTTCCAATGGATCCCAACTTACCCTTAGCACGTCATTGATCTCTTGGTTAGGACTTTCAGCAAGCTTTTTCAGGGTTTCTTCCCATTCTTCTTCTCCTCTGTCACGCAAGGAACAACCCAACACCTGAAGTGCCAAAGGAAGGCCTTTGGCATAATGTAAAACCCTAGTAACAAGATTGCGCCTCATTTCTATTTTTTGATTGCTTAGAGAAGCATGCCTTCTAAAAAGTTCAAGATCTTCACCATTCTGGAGAGCTTCAACTTTATACATACAATGTGAATCTACCCAATGAGAAGTTACCAGACGTAGATTTCTTGTTGTGATAATTATCCTACTTCCTTTACCAAACCACTTACAATCTCTGGCTAAAGCATCTAATTGGTGTCTATCATCAACATCATCAAAAATAATAAGAACTTTCTTCTTACAAAGTCTCTCTTGAATCAATCGACTTCCTTTACCAACACTGGAGACCATTAATTTATCCCTTGGCAATAACTCTGATAGTAATTTTTCTTGCACAGAAGCCAAATCATTGGCCTTTTCTTTAATACGTTCCAAGAAACAAGAACCTTGAAACTCTCTAAAAATAGCATTATAAATTGCTTCAGCAAGGGTTGTCTTTCCTACACCTCCTTGTCCACATAAACCCACCATAAGGACATCATCCTTGGTCTGTAGATTTAAGATTGATTTAAGCTCTTGTACTCGGGTAGCTAACCCAACTGGATACTTGGTTGCATCTAATAGCGTTCGACCTAGTTGAGTTGAGATATTTTGTACAATCTGTTGCACAAGCACCGCTTCACATCTGACAAGGAAAAATTAGTAGAAACTGCTCTTAGAGCAATCCAAACAAATAAATAAGTATTCAAAGAGAATCGATGAGCAAGAAATTAGTTTGCAATATATTTTGAGATGAATGTCCAAATATGTTCAACTGGCAAGATGCTAGTGTCTACACGAGTCTAAGACTAATTCTTATCTTATTCTAAATGTTCTTTGTTAATCCTTTGTGCATTTATTAAAAATTCAAGTTAGTAATGGATATACTACATGTTGATTGGAATTGTTATGATCTCCTTACAGAGTTCATTGAAATCGTCTTGTTTTTCCTTCAATTATCAAAATGCCTGCCCATTGATCTGGTGTTTTTTCTTTGCCAAGAAATACTTGTGATGAAAATAAACATGTCGAAGTTTAAGTTAGCATTACTAATGAGGTAAATCCTACTCTCGGACGATTTTAATCCCATCATAAAAGCGGACAAATGAAGGCATGTACTTTGGCCGCTGGGACAAATACTACCAACCATTTGTTCCCGTAGAACAGAATTTACTTCTCTCTTCCTATCTACAACTTCAAGTATTTACAAGAATGCCATTGTGGGTGTATTTTTTAAGAAAACCTAGCTTTTCATTCTTTCTTCTTACAAAAAATTAAACAAACATTTCTAATTTATAAAAAAGTTGATAGAATACCAGATTTATCTTCTCCTATGTCTAATCAGATAAAGTAGTTACTCTCTTGACAAAATTTCTCGCTTAAGAAAATGATCAAAAATACGAAAGAAGGGAGAAATGCTTTATGGGTCAATGAAAGGCTTGATGTTATTTAAAAAAGAGTCGAAATTAGAGAAGCCTGAGGGACAAGCTTCAAATCACATCCTTGAAGTGAAAAGAAAGACCAGACCAAAAAACAAAAGTAGAAAGAAAGTAGCAAGAAAAGGCAAAACCATTCATTTTAGATCCTGTAAAGGGAGCGGCTAATCTTAATGGTAATGATACTAGTAATATAACGAGCCTTCCTCCACCTCTGTTTTTGTCCCCGTGTCACGGAAGACAGAGGAAAGTCCCAGCTATCACAGGCAGCCTCCGGCAACCATCACCCGAGGCTACAGATCGCCGATCTATGCTCAACCCCGCAGATCTATAGTCGTGAGCCTAGATCGTCCCCTAAAGCCGCTTGACACAGACAGAGGGGCTGAGGTGATGCAGCTGAGCAGTGTGGGGACGTAAGCACTCGGCTGGCGGCCTGTCGAGATTCAGCAAAGGCTTGGAGAGGACACACGGCTCACCCATAGTGCTCTGTTTCGTGAGCTGCCTAAGTGTGCTCCGTGCTGCGTGAGTGTCTAATGAGACTGGGTTTGTGCGAGGGAGAGACTTAGGGGCAAATTTACCTCCCAACTTAATAGCCTCCCGAACCTTAGAGCAAATTAAGTATGAAAAGATCTACACTAATTGAAGTAGCAGAAGTGTTCTCACTTACCCATCAGTAAAATGCCACCCTGACAAGAAACTAGCGTCAAAAGAGCTTTCTTCCATCTCTTCACTTTCTCCGAATCTTTCTCGAACTTGACCTCATGCTTAGCCAGAGCTTTTCTATAACTCTCTCTTGGTGTTCTCACTTCACAGGGCTCCACTTTGTAAAACACTGGCCACACAATCAAGTCCTTTTTGCTTCCTACATTCCATGATTTTCGTTAACTCTTCCAAACACCACGATGAAGAGGCATAGTCCTTGGAGAAAATGATGACTGCGATTCGTGAGTCCTCAATCGCATTTATAAGCCCATGAGGTATGTGCTCTCCCTTCCTCAACTCTTCATTATCGACATAAGTGTATATTCCTACTTGGTGTAGAGCTGTGTAGAGGTGTCCGAGAAAGGTGTTGCGGACATCTGGACCTCTGAAACTCAAGAACACATGGTAAGTCCTTATGGGCTCGAAAGGAGAAGAAGCCATTAGAATCAGGAAATGGAGGAGGTTAACAATGAGCAATGAGTTGCCCAAGATTTGGTACTTTGTTAGTAGTAGTTTGATCATCACTTGATTTTCTCTTATATATTCTGGATACCCAGATGCATGACTTCAATTTGGCGCGGATTAACAAAGAATATTTTAATAAAGGTACTAAAAGTTGTAGCCAACATCTTAGGAGGTGCATGACAAACCAGAATTTCTGTTTGAAACAATTTTTCTATTCCGGACTTGTTTGGAATAGAAATCCGTTTGATAAACTTATTCCGTTTTTCTATTTACGGAATAGATTTTTATTCAGAAATAGGTTTGAAATAGAAATCAAAAGTAGAAATTTTCTATTTCTCTATTTCTAGAAAAGAAATGAGAAATAAAAATTGTTCTCATCGTTTGTCAACCGGTCCTTCATTCGTTGCCGTCGACCACCGTCCGTCGATCGTCGGCCGCCGCCGTCGCCGTCGCTACCAATCACCAAATAAATTATTTTTATAAATATCATTTTAAAATGAAATTTATTTGAATAAATAAAATGATATTTATTTTTATTTTTACGAATAAATTTAAAAAATCCTTAAAAATAAAATATTTTTAAAAATAAAATGAATAAATTTTTATTTTTAAAAATAAATAAATATCATTTTAAAAATAAAAATTATTATAAAAATATCATTTATTCATTTTTATTTTTATTTTTTATTATAAAAATTGTTTTTATTTTTAATAAACAAATTAATTAAATAAATTTAATCGAAATAAATTTATTTATTAAAAATAAATTTAATCAAATACCATTTTATTAAAAATAAAAAATAAATATATTCATTTTATTAAAAATAAAAATAAATATATTCATTTTATTCATTTAAAAATAAAAATAAATTTATTAAAAATAAACTAAAAATAAATAAATTATTTTTATTTATCATTTTATTTTTAGTTTATTAGAAAAATTTATTTATGATAAGTAAAAATAAATTTAATAAATTTATTTTTATTTTTCTTGAGTGTTTTGCCAAATAAATTTATTTTTATTTTTATTTTTTATTCATTTTAAAATAAATTTATTTGTAAAATAAAATAAAATAGAATAAATAAAATAAATTTATTTTTAAGGATATTTTATTTTAAAATAAAATGATATTTTTATTTTTTATGATTTATTTTATTTTATTTATTTCTTTATTTTTTTGGTTAATAAATCATTTTTATTTTTATTTTTTATATTAAAGGTCGTAGGTCGTCACCACCGCCGTCCAGAAAAGAAGAAATTTTGTATCGTTATCAAACGGTTATTTTTTTAGAAACTTTTCAGAAATAGAAATAGAAAAATCTATTTCTATTCCAAAAACTATTTCTAGAATAAAATGGTTGTTATGCGCGCCTTACAATCTGCTTGTTAAACTTCTCTTCATGGAAAATCATATTTGCCACTTTAGTTAGTTGTCCCGTCGACACAAATCTTTGTTTGATGACGAATTTATTACTAATCAAACTGTTAATGAATTTGGCCGTTCAAATTAGGATAAATGTTATGACCATAATTTCTTGCAATCCTGCTTGGAGACGAGTTTCCTTAGTCCTTTGTATTTCCTTTTCTTATATGGAAAACAAAGTATCTCAACTCATTAAAAAATACTTCGCTGCGGCTATATGACAAATTTGCGAGGGATAATCGATGTGCCTCTAGATTAGCAGACTGGACACTAATCAAATTCATTAATAAATTAATTTCTTGTCATTATAAAATGAAAGGTGCTATGACATTTGTGCTGGCACCACGTGTCAATGGACAAAGATTTTGGGAATCGAGCGGAATTATCTTTGTTTAATGTGAAGTGGAAGTGGTCCACGAATGGTCTTGGAGTGTTAAGACTCTACAGATGATAGCAAAAGCAACTTGGATTTTTAATTTGAACTGAACAGTGCACGATAAAGACCTTATATCCCGTGACTTGAAGTCTAACTACAAGATAGGCCATATGTTATTTATTCTCAATAAATATACCAAATTGAACAAAAAAATGCATATTCGGATACATTTTGGAAGTTTTGATTGAAAATAGGAAGGTTATCGGTTTAAGCTCCAAATTTAGCGAGGACATAAAATTTAAAGTTCAGGTTGCAAATAAAAAACTTCAATTTCTAGAGCATAGACGTGAATGATAATCATTATGTTCTAGAAATCAATTTATGGCTAGAAATTGATTTTTTATTTCTATTCATCGGATGAGTTCTAAGCAAAATAGGCATTTGATAACAATAAAAAAATTCTGTTTGTGGAATAGAAATTTGTTTGATAACGACACAAATTTTTTTTCCTTCCGAGTGGCAACAGGAGGTAGGAGGCAGGAGGCGAATGGCCAATGGTGGCGACCGGCGGAGGCGGCCGGCAAGTGGGGTCGGGCAATGACAAGAGTGAGCGATGATAATAGTTTTTATTTCTCAATTTTGTCCCCAAAATAAAAAAGTAAAAAAATTTTACTTTTGATTTCTATTCCAAATATATTTCCGGAGTAAAAATTTGTTCTAGAGATAGAAAAATGAAATTGCATTATCAAACATATTTATGCTCTAAACCTTTTCCCGAGAACAAAAAAAAAAGAAAAACAGAAAAATAAAATAGTCATCATGCGCGCCCTAAAATATATCTAGATTATCTCTCCTTATTTTAGACACCAGAAATGCTCAATCCATAGAATGATGAAAGATTTCAAAACGAAGTTGATTAATTAAAAAAGTAAGCAGAACCTGCATGCTCACACAATTTGTCCACTCACGCGTGCTTAAAAGTCCGTTCAACAATTGATTTATCATTTCTTTAATGTAAATTCGCGAACTTAAGTGATATATCTGTCAAATGTTGCTCACATTGACATTAAGCACCTCCTAAAGGAGATGTGGTAAAAGTGGGATCCAAAATTTATCCCAGAGGAGTAATGTAAAATGATTTACTTTAGAGTAATGTTTATATATATTGCCCACTTTTGCTTGTATCGGCAAACACTCTGACCTTGATCCATTGGATGAACTTGAAACTGCGTAATATATGCTTAAACTTTATGACATTATACTAGACTTGTATTAACTTGGTCCTCATCATATATTTTTTCTTTTTTTCTTGGCCTAGCCTAAAGCCCAAGTGAATATTTGCTCATCACTTTCAAAAAAAAGGAAGAAGTGAAAAGTGAAAGAAGAGAATTCGCTGGAGAGCTCAGTCTCGAAGACAAGTTCGTGCTAACTTCACTCTAAAACTAAGACGCGATTATGACAGCTTTTGATAGCTCTTTACTTTGAGACGTAAATCTTTGCTCCTTTTGGTCGCTCATGAATGAAGTCCTTCGGCTGGATTATGTAAATTTTTGTGTTGTCTCTCGGCACTCAAATTTGATTTAAGGCTCTTTGATAGCACAAGGTTTTGTTTCACAGTCAGTTTGCTGGTGGTGGTATGTTGGGAAAATCAAATCGCTATTTGTCATGAGTTGACATTCTTTTCTCGAAGAAAAATTATTTGATGGATGATCATATAGCACATATATCTGTTTCCTGTTGAGTCGTCGTGGCTGGTGGATCTTTTTACAATGACTCATATGACATAGCACGTGGTTCACACCGTCTTTTTCTCCAAGCCTCATGTCATGTGTTCGTTACGGGACTTCAATATTTTTCACCTGCTGAGTCTCCGAGTCTGGTGGACCGTGCTCCCAATGAGTACGGAAAATTGCGAAATTGCTAGTTTCAAGTGGCCATCTTTTATTTAAGAATGGTAACAGGGAGTCATGTGCATGTGCTTCCATCGCATTGTCGATGCTGGCTATTTACGTTCACTTTGGCTTCATTGATCCAAGTGCATTCACATGCAAGTTTTGAAAAAATTCATCTCTCCTTTAATTTTTTATTCTTCTTGAAAAATGGAAATAACCTTTGTCCTGTTACTAACATATGTTATGTCTAGAAGATTTTAGCATACGAGCTTGGTAAATACAAGTAGTGTCGTTTGGCATCAATGTCTTTTAACTTTTTCTGGGGAAGTAAAAGTCGGGCAACTCTCTTCACCCGTGATTTCGACTGACATACTTGGAAAGACTAATATCATTATATGATTTCGTCTAGGTATGAAAAAACACTTTGCATTCAAATTATTTAGTCCAAAAAGAGGATTTCGCGTTTGGACTTTAAAGAAGAATGACACTTTGACAGCGTGATGTGTCCACTAATATTGAATGATATAATAGGCATTGCGTGTAGAGTTTAGCTTATTTTGTTACTATCTAAATTGATGTTACAAATGAACATCATTAATATTATTCGAGCGCACTAACTTCACTGACCATTATGAATTCCATGTGACTAGACCAAATCTCTCCTGTTTTTTCTTCGTCATTTTCGCTTAGTCAAAAGCACAAGAAATGGCTTGCCACTTTCGTGCCAGCTTCCCTACATGCAACTTTGCTCCACGCCTCCACGCAACTTCGCTCTGGAAAAAAATGATGAAGTTGATTTTGATGGGCAGGTGGCTCCTACCACCCTGTTCCTTCTACATGCTCTTATCTATAGTGAATCCAAGGCTTGAGTCCGCATTTCCATTACAAAAATGCCCCTATCCTGACTATTAGAAATATCATATGATCGTTAATTACCCATCATTTGATCGGTTGATGAGCTCAAGTCTTTATTTGACATTAATTTAATCATTTCGGTCTTTATTGAAATAATTTTCACTCTAGGTCATCTTTTAAAAAAATAGCCTCGCTTTAGGCTTTTATTTGAAAATTTTCCTTATTATTTTTTAAAAATGCTCCATGATTTCAGGTAGAAGGACTTAAAAAGCTACAATAAGCCAAGATTTGGATCGAATACCTTCAACCAGCTTTCTGAAAATGAGCCTCAATGCCTGTGTTGGTCCTTTGGCCACAAAACAATCAACTCATCATATTTCATTTTTAGGACTTAAATAAAAATTTACCATGTCATTAAAGAAATATTCCACACAAGAGTCAAGTGGCACATGCCCCTCAGTGTTAAACCAAAACCATTTGGGACGGTGATGATCCTTGCACTTCAAAGCATTTTCACAACCATCCGATATCAATGTTTTTACTTTTCTGGAGGAGTAAAAGTCACGTAACTATTTTTTTCTGTGATTTTGATTGAAGGGACTTCGAAAGACTAATACACCTATTCACATGAAAGAAGTTTTCACACCTATCCTAAAAATATATAGAACTAGGTCTATGTTGACCCTAATTCACATTTGCTAATTATAAAGCTCACTCATGTTACATATTATTTAAAATTATATCTTTTATACTTGAGTATTTTTATTAGATTTCAAAAGGGTAAAGGACTGCATTACCCTGAGACACAGGATATTATAAGATATTTTAGTAATATTAGTGTGTGCGCCAAAAAAGTTAATGATTTGCGCGTCCCAACTTTTCTTCACTGAAGATCAATTTACTGCATTAGTTTGATGTTTGATTGATACAAATATTTGTTTAACATTCATTTATCGTTAACTGAATTATAAAAAAATTCGACAAATCGATAATTTTGGACTCTAAAATCATCATCCCCGTCGCCACGTTTATATCGAGATTTACTCCTGCCGGTTTTTCATAAAGCAAAAGTCGTCAAACAATTTTTTAGCCTTCTGCAATTTCGCCAGTGCCCCGCATTATCTTCCCTCAGGCTCACAACAGGAAAAAGGCTATTTGATTTGATAAAGGTTACAATGCACTGACCCTCTACTTTCCAGTTTCACGCACCTCCCTGATTTCAAACCGAAGACAGACAGATCGTGTTCCCACTGCAATTTTTTTTCCTTTTTTTTGAATCTGTTGACTGGAATTGGTGTTCCCACACTGTATAATTGAGTTGGGCGGAAAGATGCAATCCTACTCCTATATAATACTCTATAATTGTTAGTG
Organism: Eucalyptus cloeziana; assembly: GCA_014182715.1. Taxonomy (NCBI): domain Eukaryota; kingdom Viridiplantae; phylum Streptophyta; class Magnoliopsida; order Myrtales; family Myrtaceae; genus Eucalyptus; species Eucalyptus cloeziana. The sequence continues at coordinate 19,863,644 of CM024641.1, read as the reverse complement.
GGGAGCTTGCTGGCTTTTTCAGAGGGCAGAATGGATTAAGACCAGATGATCTGTCTCCTCCTATATTTTTGTGATAACAGTACAAGTTTTTCGTTAAAACTCTGCAGCAGAGAATGGAGATGGAGATTTACGCACAAGAAAATCGAGTTTACGCACTCGTACTTCTGTTTGGCCATTAACTCACTCACACACTTTGCTAATAATCGTATGATCTACTTGAACGGAGAAAGGAGTCATTTCTTATCTCCGTAAAAACTCGACCTCTAAAGGACGAAGATATTCGGAGCTAAAATCAGAGCTAAACTGTTAAGTGACTTCCTGAAACTCAGTCACTTGAATGCTGGTTCAAACAATTGGAAAGCAACCAAAAATGCTCATCAATTTAACACTCGAGCAAAAAAGTGCATGAATGTGGCTTTAGATGGAGTAATGAAACTCCATGAATCTAAGCACGAGAAATTGTTAATTGTATTGGACTTGCAATTACGATCAATTGAAATAGTGGAAATTGAAATGAAATTACAAATCATTGAACAAGGAAATGAAAGTACAAGGAAAAGTAAAGAGAACTCTCGGAGATAAAGGGCGTGTTGGTCAATTTGCTGCTTTAGCGTCTTTAATGTTCTTCAAAAGAAGTGGCATCATATCTTTCTACTTTGCTTCAAATTCTCCTATTTTGTGGGCAACCACTTGAGCAAATGAACTAGCTTAACACACTTATTGGGGAAAAAACAAGTAAAATTGGTACTAACACAGGTATATTTGATCATTTTTCTACATGGCGTTCAATACGTCCAACTTAGGTTTGATACGTATCTCTGAGAGTCATGAAAAAAAGGAGCATAAAAAATGACATCGCAAGTTTTTGTTTGTAAAATTCATCTATATCACAAGCATAAATATTTGTTCGTCACGATTTTTCTGGATGGACTCGTGACATGCGTGACCCCCACCGCGTGATTCTAGATATCAATCCAATGAAGTAGGGCATAAAACAAGTACTTACAATAACGATAAGTTTCTAGCTTATAAAAAGTCGAGCACACAATGAACAGTAAAGAGGCGGAAAAAAGCAGAAAAGGCCCAAAGCAGTTCACTTCCCTTCTAACTACTCCCTTGAAAAAAGTTCTGATTGATGTGACAAGGTAAGCCACCATAAAAAAAAAAAAAAAATTGGAGCGAATTGAATTGAAAGCACATGCATGATTAAGTAATGGTCATCAATCTATATAGTACTTTTCCTTATGGATGTAATTAGACAACAAATGTTCTTATGCTAATACTTGCTAATACTTTTGTCTTGGCTACATGCCGCCATGAGATCAAGTTCATGTATTATTGTATGGTGTTTGTGCACCGAGCCAGAGTATGATGGAATAAAAGCATTCATCCTCCTTTGATACCCAAAAGGTAAAGGTAAATCGAGCATGAAGACCATGATCTTTTGCTCCAGTCTACTAGTTTTATCTAAATGGAATTGTGGGTTGTAAGGACAACACACAAGGAGAAGCAAATAGTGATGCAGTTTCTTTAATGTGAGATCGGAGCTGATAAATCATTGGGAGCTTCGACTTTGCTATTTGTCCTGAGGCAACATTCTTTTCGGAACAAAACTTATTTGATGGAGTACAACATAGCACATGGTTTGTACCATCTTTTTTCGTGCCCCATGTAATATATGTGGTTCATATGATTCCTTCAATGGTTACCACCTGCTGAGTCACCGTGTCTAGCAGATCATCTTCACAAAAAGCACATGAAATTGCGAAAATTGCTAATTACAAGTGCAATCACTGTGTCTTTACTTGGTGGATCTCATTCAGGGATGTTAATATTTATGTTTTCCATGGTGCTCCAACTTTTGCTGTATCGATCATGTGCGTTCACACACTAGATTTGGAAAATTTCTTCCTTCTCTTATTTCACGCGTGATCTTACTTTGGTTGCTTAATCCCAATGCATTCACACGCTGGTTTTGGAAATTTTTTTCTCTTGTGGTATAACTTTGGCCGCATTGATTCAAGTGCATTCACACGCCATATTTGTCTATTACTTATGGATGATATTGTATGGAAGATTCCAGCCATAAGTTTGATAATTTCAAGTAATGCTGTTCAACTTCAGTGTTTTCAATTTTCAAAGAAGTAAAAGTCACGTAACTCTTTTTGCCATGATTTTGACTAAAGGGATTTCTCAAGATTAACACACGTTATATTCACATGTAAGAAATTTTCATAACTATCCTAAAAAGATATAGAACCAGATCTATCTTAACCCTAATTCACATTTGGCGATAAAGCTCACTCAAATAATTTATTATTTAAAATTATGTCTATTGTACTCGAATTTTTTTTTTTATAGAATTTCGAAAGGGTGAGAAAGACCGCTTTGCCCTAAATCGTGGGTGTATGTCAGGTGGCTGAAAATTTTAATGATTTGTGTGTACAACTTTTCTTTGTTGAAGATCACATTTAACGCGTTGGCTCGAGGTATGATCAATACAAATATTTATTTAATATTGATTTATTTTTAATTGAATTATTAATAAATTTGACAAATTGGTAATTTGGCCTTTAAAAATATCGTTGTTGCCACATTTATATTGAGATTTACTCCTGCTGGCTTTTCATAAAACAATAGTCATCAAACAATTTTATAAGTTTTTTAATTTTGCCAGTGCCCCACATTATATTCTTTCCAGGGTCACAACAGATAAAGGCTGTCTAATTCGATTAAGGTGACAATGCACCGACTCTCTACTTTCCACACAGCACATGCACGAAGCGTCCCTGATTGCAAACCAAAACAGAGACTGTGTTCCCACTGCTTTCTTGACTTATGAAGGTTAAAGGGTTTTTTTTTTAATTTTTTTTTAATTTTTTAATTTTTTAATCTGTTGACGGCAGCTGGGGTTGATTCCATTTGTGCTCATCCTATGCCCTTTTCAATCCGTGAAATGCGGATTTCTTACTTATTATAGCGGGACTTTCTTTCATCATTCCTCATCGCTATCCGTCCCTTTCTTTTTGACTTGTAAGGTTTTCTTTTTGACTTTGCTTTGCTTCGAGGTTCGTAATAATTATAAGGAAATGAAAGCTCCCCTTTTGCATCTTACTTTACCCGATTCAGTGGATTTGCTTTTGGCAGAAAAACTATTGCCTAGAGATCCTTGTATATTTTATACACTCATGTACTTGTAAAATACTCTTTGCTTTTTTCGTTGTGCCTAAGAACATAAATATACACTATCAATCTTTTTCATTCATGGCTTATTTGAAAATCAAATGACACCATACATAAATTCATAGAATCAATCTATAGAGTACTTTTCCTTTTGGATGTAATTAGACTACAAATGCTCATATGCTTATAATTTTGTCTTGGCTACTTGCCACCATGAGATGTAATTCATGTACTATATGGCGTTTGTGCACCAAGTCAGATTATGATGTAATAAAAGGTTCGTCCTCCTTTGATACCCAAAGAAGTAAAGGTAAATCGAGCATGAAGGCCATGGTCTTTCGTTCCTATGTACCAGTTTTACGTAAACAGAATTGTGGGCTGCTAGGACAAAACAAAAGGAGCAGCAAAGAGTCATCACACAAATTTCATGGAGACCCCAGTGGGCCAGAAATGTGAATGGAAAGCAAAACGGCTTGGATGAAATTTTCTTAAAACTGAAGTCGGACCGCCATCTCAATTAAATTTCCCGAATTAGCCCGAGTCATTTATGGGCCTTTAAAATGTTCGTAAGGCTAATTTGATTTGGGAAAACTGGAAAGGTTCTCAAAAAACTCAACTTCAGACAGATTAAATTCGCTTAAGTCCGGCAAGGATAAATTTGGAAGTCCAATCTTCACATGTGAATTAGTTGAATCCTCCTTGTACCTTGGAAACTCCACTAAATTTGAGCAATCTTTAGGTCTTAGCCTGCTGAGTTTCTACAATGTTGAAAATGCTAGATGGTACGCTTGTTGAGTTCTTGCACTTATTTAATGAGTGGAGGTTTTCTATGAATGTAGTCTTTTCAAATTGAAGTTATTGCATTCCCTCAACAAATATGTTGTGTGCGAAAGGCAATAAAACCAATTTTGATAAACATTTTGAAGCATTCATGTTCAATGTGTTGAGTTCACTGCCTATAACACGATCACCCCATCCTTTATTGACAACGTGGAGCACTCATCAACATTGCCCAAAATCACAAGTTGCTTGATCATCACCCTCTCTTCCATCAATTCTAGGTATTTGGTGAGATGATATGGATCCAAAATGTTGACCCCACAAAATTGCATGTTCAACAATTTGCTCTATCGGTGACATTGTATAGATTTCGATGTAAAATTCAAAAATTAAAATTAATGACTTTTTCCAAATTGTGAATTATTTTCTATTGATATGTTTGAGAAATTTGAGAGAGAGAGAGAGAGAGAGAGATGTGTGTGTATGACTATGTGTTGGTGAAGGAGGTGATCTATGCATCATGCTGGCTTGAAAGAGAAAGACAAGGCCAGAGAGAGATTTGTGACGTCATTATGGATGGGGAAAGCCGAAAATGTTGTAGCAGCATGGTCAAAGAAGTTGAAGTCGTCAATGAAATGTCGTCCCTACCCGAACAGATCACAATAGTTAAGGGAGGGAAATGAAGGAAGAGGTCTCCAAATTTGTTTAATTCAATTATCTGTTGCAAATAAAAATAAACGACAAAGTGTGTTATTATGTGATTCCAATGGATGTGTGTCATGAGCTACTTAGGTAGCGCATGACAAAATTTCTGAAACAGAAATTGATTTCTGGCCAGAAATCGTTTCTCGATTTATTCTGACCAAGTTTTTGAGTAAAGAAACCTGTTTGATAGCGATTTCAAAATTTACATTTAAAGCAATCCGTTAATATGAAGAAAAAATTTCTATTTCTATGAATCATGTTGTCCCATCCTTTTTACACTTCACTCTTCTTGGTGCTTGTGATGGTAATTTAATTTGATAAAAGTTGGTAAATCACTTTAATTTAGGGAGAAGTGCCAAAAAAAGTCCTAAACCTTTTGTCTTTGTGCGGAATTTAGTCATAAACCTTTTTTGGTGCCGATTTAGTCATAAACCTTTCTATTTGGTGCGATTTAGTCCTTCCCGGCAAGTTTAGCTACCGGAAAATGCCTACGTGGATACAAAGCCGGCGCCGGCCATCCATCCGTGGATGGACCGGCGCTAACATAGAAACAAAGAATGCAAAACGACGCCGTTTTATTAAAAAAAAAAATTTAATTTAAAAAAAAAATAAAAGTTAAAAAAAAAACCTAGAACCTAGTTTAAAACCTCCTTGTTTTATTGAGAAAATAAAATTTGGCGTCGAGCGACACCACATTTATTTTCACATTTTCTATAGCCTACATAATTTTTTGAAAATAATCTCGCGCAACTTTTTCTCTAAAGCTTTCAGATTTATTTCGTGGGAGACACGTACGAATTTATTTCAGCTTTAGAAAAAAAAAAAGTTATATTCCAAAGTGGTTAGGCAAGAAATAGAAAATAAATGGGGTGTGGTAGCATAAATTTTATTTTCTCAATAAAGCAGGATGTTTTTAAACTGAGTGCGTGCAAAGTTTGATCGATTAATTTTGATACGCGAAACGCGAGGCACGTACAATTTATTTCCAGCTTTAGAGAAAAAAAAAAAGTTGCGCGAGATTATTTCAAAAAGGGCGGTTAGGCAAAATAGAAAATAAATGCGGTGTCGGGTTTGGACGCCGGGTTTATTTTTTCAATAAAACAAGGAGGTTTTTTAAACTAGGTGCGTGTAAAGTTTGATCGATTAATTTTGAGTACGGAGCATTTCACAATTTATTTCCAGCTTTTAGAAAAAAAAAAAAAAAAAAAAAAAAAAAAAAAAAGTTGCGCAAGATTATTTCCAAAAAGGGTGGTTAGGTAAGAAAATAGAAAATAAATGGGGTGTCGGGTTTGAACGCCAAATTTTTTCTCAATAAAATATGATGATGTTTTAAAGCCAGGTGCGTCAAGTTTGATCGATTAATTTTGAGTACGGAGCGCGTGCAGAATTTATTTCCGAAAACTTTAGAGAAAAAAAGTTGCGCGAGATTATTTCAAAAATGGTGGTTAGGCAAGAAAATAGAAAATAAATGCAGTGTCGGGTTGGACTGGCAAATTTTTATTTTCTCAATAAAACAAGGAGGTTTTAAACTAGGTTCTAGGTAACCAGGATTCGCGCATAGTGGCCACCCTTCAACATGGAAGGGGGAGGTGAGGGTTCAAGTCACGTTACCGGGATGGGATGGGGTGGGGACGCGTAAGTTTCAAGAGTGGGTTTTCGACTCACGTGCTAGAGGCGGGGCAAAGTCGAGGTGTGAGTGTAGAATAGGAATAGAGTAGGATTTGACAAAAAAAAAAAAAAAAAAAAAAAACCTAGGTTCAGGTTTTTTTTTTAAATTAAATTTTTTAATTTTTTTAAATTTTAATTTTTTTTTAAATAAAACGGCGTCGTGAGGAGAAGGAATGGGGAAAGCACGATGAGTGAGAGAGGAGAGGAGGCTGGAAGGAAGAAGTGGAGAAATAGTTTCTATTTCTGCGAGAAATAGAAGATTCTGATTTATAGACGCTACCGTTTTATCACTCCAAAAAATTTTGAAATAGAAATCGGTTTGATAAATCGGTTGTGTTATCAACGGGTTTCTCGATTTCTGTTCGAAGGAAGAAATTGAAAGCGAAATAGAAATTTTACGTCGGCAGCACCAGATGATCATGGCAATAGTACCATTGAACTATTCATGATGGATTCGAATACGCTTGTTCCTTCAAGAAGGATGGTGTATAGATTATTCTTGCACCATAAAATTGATAAAAACCCCAAGTAGGCAAAGGAAGAAAGCATTTTCACATACTTGTCTGGATTAATAAAAGCCTACGAGGATACACACGTTGCTTGTGCACTAGTGATACTGATAACCAGGAGAACGAGAGAATCACTCGAATTGCCTTCTTGAAGAATTTATAAATTCTGTTCCTGATGAAATGCCAAGTGGCTTGCAGCACATGCGTGACGTTTCAACACTGCAGATATCCTCAACAAAGCTGCCAACCCCTGAATCTTGGGAACATGAAGAACTACAACGCCAAGTGAAAGACCTTATGGAGAAAGGCCTGGTAGAGGAAATGCCAGTCCTTAGGCTGTGCCAACTAGGGTGGCCATTGGGCCGCATGTCCATGTTCCCATTTAAAAATAATAATTTTAATGAAAAAATTCAAGAGAAATTAACTAACTTTTTAGTAAATTTTAAAAATAATTAAAATTTAATTGAAAAAAATTAACGAAGAACACTCATTCAATTAAACCAAATTGAAATATGAGTATATCTTCAAATATCTTGCAAAAAGAAAATTACACATAATGGTACCCTAATAATGAATACATACAACCAAACAACATTTCTAATAAATTATATATCTTCCATGTCTTGTTCCCCACCATGATTCAGATGATACAGTGTCATCATTGTCCTCTTATCTTGGGTATGTTCCTCTAAAAGTCAATTCTTGTGAAAACCAATCATGTCTTGTTACCTATGTTGCACGGACACGGAAGCCCCTGTATAACGCGAGAAAATATTGGGTACCTTAAAGTGCCACGCAATCCGTGCTCTGAACCATTCAGAGCGTGACACCTGTCCGTGCGTCAGTCCACGTCGTCAAACCAACGCGCGGAAGCCCTCTCGTCTTCTGCGCTTCTGTCTCTCTCCTCTCTCGAGAAAATAGGGGGGGCTCGCTCGGCTCGGCTCGGCTCGCTGCAGAAGAAAAAGACAGATCACGACTCCCCGCCCAAATGATTTCTTTTTCCTCAGTTGAATTTTCTGCGATTTTCTCTCTCTCTCTCACTTTCTCTCGATCGAGACCTGCGTTCTCCTCTCTCCCCTCCGCCTCCGCCGGTTGCTTCCATCGACGCCGACGCCGACGCCGACGCCGCCGACGCTCCTCCTCCTCCCTCGCGACGTCCGCTCTGCTCTCTCTCTCGCCCCTCCGCGAAGTCGTGCCTCTCTTCCAGCGAAACGCGACGCCGACGGCCCTCCGCCTCCGCCGGTTGCCTCTGTCGCCCTCGACTCCGACGCCGACGCCGACGCCGACGCAGCCTCCGCCTCCCTCTCGCGACCTCTAGTCCGCTCTCTCTTCCAGCAAACCCCGACGCCGACGCCCCTCCGCCGGTTGCCTCCGTCGGCGTCGGAGTCCGTCGCCCCGTCTCCTCCGCCTCCGCCTACGCACCCGACGCCAACGCGTCGAACCACGACGGCGAAAATGGAGGAGAGAGAAACGACCGCAGAAGAGGGAGACGAAGAAGCAGAAGCGCGCTCGGGCTTCTGGACATGGGTCGTCGCGTCGGTCGCGTTCCGGCTCGCCCTCGTCTACCTCCCCAGGAACCTCCGCCTGTCCACCCGCCCCGAGGTCGCCACCCCTCTCACCAGCATTCGCCGCCGTAACGCCGCCTCTCTTCGCTTCGTCGATCGATTCCCGATCCCCGATCCCCGCCCCCTCCTCCCTTGAAATCTTGGAGGTCCATTTTCTGATACGATTTCTGGTTTTTCTTGTTTGTGCCGCCTGCAGTTTGCGAAGGCTACTGGTTGAAGCAGTCGGTGATGTCTCCCTACGCAGGTTCAGCTCCGTTCGATCTCTGTAGGAAGGAAGCTCCTTGTTTGCCTATCGCCGATGCATTTTGAGGGCTAGGTTGATTGTGAGCTTCGCTGGTTATCTGATAGAACTGAACTAGATTTATGTAGCGTTATCGAAGCGGAGGCTGTGGCTTGTGCAATTATGATCTTTTAAGAATGGCTGCCACCACATCTCTTCTTGAATCCTCCATATTCGACCCGTCATTGACTGATGCCAAGATTATGTGGGGACTCCATCACCCATACCAGACCATCATAGGGAAATCTGCGGAGAACCAAGTTCTGTGGAAGTCAGTAAAATGCGTCTTGTGGTTCCCTGATTTTGAAATTTATGGATATGGAAAAAATTTGGAGGGACAGAGAAGTTTTTGAAGAACTTCTTGAGTATTTGGCGATTCAGTTACTTGCCGACGCATTATATGAAGTGCCGCTTATTCAGTTACTTTTGGCGCTTCACCAGAATGATGGCAGCGATGGACGACTTCGTGGAGGCGGACAACGTGGAGGCCATCATCTCCAGGATCGAGCACAAGTCCCGCAAGATCGAGAGCTTGCTCAAGCAGTAAACTTCCCCTCCTCGATCCCTCTCTTGCTGCCTTTCTGTCTGTGATTTCGCCGGATCGATTTTGAGCTGACCCACCTCCGCATTTTCTCGTGTTTCGTTTCATCGCGTGCAGGTTGAAGATGGTGGAGGCTCTCAAGACCGCCCTCGAAGGATCGCCTCCGAACACACAGGACGAGCGATGCAAGGTTTGCCCTGTTTTTTGTGGGTGTTTGCTGCTTGTATCGGTAGATCTTTCCGGGTGGTGAAGTCGCAGTCTTTGCAGTCGGCGAACTGGATAGTGGTGCACAGAGCGATAATGGCGATAAAGGATCTGGACGCCCTGTTCTCTTCCCTGGATCCCAAGTACTACGACATCCTCATGAAGTGAGTGTTGCGCTGTCTTTTCCCTGTTTTCCGTTCCCATCTGTTGTCAATGCTTGTTCGGATTTATTGCTTCGTGTTTGCTTAGTAATCTTTACCGTGGAATTGAAATGTTTGGAGTGATGGTAGCAATTTAAGGCACAGGGGATGGTTTTCTTGTTTCCATTAAGTTTGTAGCGCTTGAAGGCACAAGTGATATCAATGCCGAAATGCCAGTGTGTGTGTGGGGGGTTTGTGAAGGGCTTAATCTTTTTATTCAACTGTCTTGTTCTTTCAATGGGACATTTGAGTACTCCTGTAGTCCCTTGATACAGATTAACATAAGGATCATGGGCTCATTGGGTACTGACGATTATGCCTAATGATTATCGGTTGTGAAGGGCTTAATTATTGAGCTGTTTGTTGTGGCTGCAGCTTTTGGTAGAGATATTTAATAAAGATCAAGAATTCATGGGTGATGTAATGACTAGAAACAGCAAACTGTCTCTTCAGTTCATTGGTTTATCTGTGTCATCAGGGTTGGCACGTTAGGATCTCTGAAGACTTAACGTTTTTTTTCCCCAACGACTTAGTTTGATATTCATTTTCTTATTTCTGGTGTTCAAACCTACAAATAATTGGGTGAGAATAACTCAAACTAATGAAGTGATCTTGGAAGAATTACCATTTATGAAATTTGACCATAACGTTGCTGAGGAATAGCCTACTACTTTGGTTTAGGTTATCAGTTTCTCAATTTTGCTTATGAAGAATAGGTTGCGCCAATAACTACTATTAATTGTATGCTTTGTCTGATCATAGTCTATCTATTTAAGGCCTTGTTAAAATGTTTGTGTTGTTGTATTGTGAATTCACTGAATTATGCTACTTGTGATTGCTCTACTTATTGTGAATTCACTGAATTAGAGTGTATAGGGATTCCTATTCCCAAAGAAAAGCCCTTTTAGAGGCTATACTCAGACTAAGCTGGACTTTCTTTATTGCTACAATGTGATTTGTATTAGGCATTCTAGTTGCCTCTTCCCAAGGATCGGTACCAATGCTTTGTTTGGGAAGGAGGGAGGGGAAGGAAAATTGGGGTAAAGTTTGAAACTTTGGCGCAGAGAGGACAGAAATTTAAATTTTCTTTCCATTTTCATCCCATCCTTGCCCATCCTTGCCTTCTAAACGAAGTATAAGAATGATAGACTGGAGAGGATAAAGCAGGGCAGGTAAGGTTGTCAATTTGGAATAGATGGTAAGATATGCTCAATGATAGTTGCTCCTGTCCTGGGGTTATATGTGTTAATGCTTGGGGTGGTTGTGGATCTAGAGTAGCAGAAGCAACTCCTGGTTTAGATTGTCTCAAAACTATGATGACGTGTAGCTTTCCCTGAATTCTAGACAAGGCATTTCATCAATTTTATCGACAAAGTCCTTATTGGTTGCTTCTTTGTTGGTTGTATTGAGTGCCAAAATCTAGTCATGCAATCTAGTCCTAAAAGATCTCCTTTCTAGATCAAATCCCTGAGACTTCTGAGTAGGTTGATCTAATGGTATTTCTGTTCTGAGTGATTGGAAGGAGAGAGGAATTAAATTGACAACTTTTGGGGTTAGCTTGATCTCAAGGCCGGTTTCAAGCAGGAGTAGAATAATTTTCTTTCTGCAGGATTCTGGTTTAGATTCCATTTTCACCAAGGTGCCATACTCTATTGGCTTGCCATAGTCTTCACAACTCAGCCAGAAAAAAGTAGTACCATGTTCATTTGTCTCGTGTGTTCTTCTCACTCACTGAATTTTGGCATATAATGATCATACAAACAATTGCATGCTGTTTTCCCCAGTCTCCTGCAGTAATGTATTTAAAATTCCTTCCTGTCCATAACAGTGTCATTTGACCAGATAAATTGCGTTTGATAGCACGATACTTTTCTTTCTGGTTGGAGAACATGTTCCTTCTTTTCATCAGCACTCGAAACCTATCTTTTTCTATGGATACTGCAAATATGACTTATTGGCTTGTCAATGCTTGAGACTGGCTTAGAGCATTATCTAACTCTCCTTGAAGAATTATATGCAAATGCTCTGGGGATGTTTCTTTATCGCTATTGGTACTTGAGTTAGTCTAAACTGACAAGATGGTATACAACAAAAATTGTCTTGAGGTCATCATCAAAGTACTTGAATATTCTTACGGCTGTGAACATCGTCATTTAGGACTGGTTATTAAGTAGATGGGCTTTGATGGCATCTGTTGTTTGCCTTATGTATGTACACTTAACATGTATTTTACTTTGACCTTCAGGCTCATCATGCAACTATGGTCTCATGACCAGCAAATTGAGCATTGTCTTCTAATTTTACCATGGTTAACTGAGATTAAAGGTAGATATATTTATTGACCAGTTGGTTTTGTTGTTTGGCTGGCCAATAAGTCCGATTCGAGGAGAGCAGAGTTTCCCCATGTATTATTTATTCCTCATCTGATCGTTACCATCTTGCTTGGATTACCGTTATTTTTAAGGCCTTTGATGGAGTTAAACATGCATTCCTTCTCTAGTGAGTAGTAAGAGAATTTATAGTGCAAATGCTATCGCTGTTGTAGTTCGTGTGTGCTACGTTTCGTTCGTTAATGCCTTCTTCTTTTCCCACGTACAGCATATCTGCAAAACCAGAACCTACTTCATTAATTTGATCCTCTCGTTGATTGCCAGATACCTGTACAGAGGCTTGTCTACAGGGGATCGCCCCACCTGTGACCAGTGCCTGCAGATTCACGAAAGACTCACGGAGAGGGCCGGCTTGGGGTGCATACTTCGTTCCTAGCCGACACCACAAATACAGTATGATGATTATTGCTATCGTGATCTGAAGAGAGAAAAATGCCCACTGTATGATTCCTCGCCTCCCTTTCGTGTAGATTTGGGCTGCGGTGTATCCGTCATTGACATGAATGTGATCGGTATTACACTTTATTACGAAGTATCATCTCGAGTCCTTACAAAGCTAAACTTGCTTCGGATTGCCAAAGAACATGCATTCTATCATTTCGAGGAGTTGAGCATTTGTCTACCCCCGAGATTAATTAAACACGAACATGAGAAACTTTTGTTCCGGACTTAAGTATGGCTAACTGATAATTAACAGTTTAGACTGCATCCAAATTTCACGTAGACCATTCTGCATCGTCACTTGGGGACTGAGACAGTCGAAAGCAACATTTTGATTAAGTCCAGTTTTGTCAAATTTAAATAAAATGAAATCTCCATAGCTCATCTTGGTAGTTGACTTCTGTGCATTGATTGTACAAGGAGGACGAAGTGGCCATTGTTACATGAATGTGTGTGACAAGAGGCGAGGGGGAGGTTATATTGTTCACCGATGACGGATTCTCTAAGTTTAAACGGATCGTAATACATTAAAATTCTTCATAACTCCTGCACAAAATGTCATGACACAAGAAAATTTCTGAACTTTAAGATCGACACATGAAAGCATCCGAACTTTAAGATCCTGCACAAAATGTCGTTACACATGAAAATTTCCGAACTTTAAGATCGACACATGAAAGCATCCGAACTTTAAGATCCTGCACAAAATGTTGTTACACATGAAAATTTCCAAACTGTAAGATCGACACATGAAAGCATCCGAACTTTAAGATCCTGCACAAAATGTTGTTACACATGAAAATTTCGAACTGTAAGATCGACACATGAAAGCATCCGAACTAACATCAACCCCCCGGACGGAAGATAGTTGGATGATTTCATATCGAGAGCCCAGTAAGAAAGATAAGTATTGCAAGAGCGAATATCTATATGACTAAAGTGCAATCTCTTTCGAGTTAACATAGACCCTCCCTGTGAGACCCGAATGTATAAGCATATGTTGGGTTGAGATGTCCTGAAAAGTTCAAGGGGCCCATTCCTTGTACTTTTGCCCTCGCGTGTTAGGTTTTGCTAAGCACCAATTATGCTCTGTAACTGCAAATCTTATCCCGGGCTGTAATGAGAAACTACCTAAGGTGCACCCCAAACTTCAAGTTTAAGGACTAGAACTGCATATAATACCAAAGCTAATGCATGTGCACTTTAGCAAAGTAACCTTGTCAAGAAGCAACACGAGCATTTTCATACCAGCACGACAACAAATCAAAGCAAAAGATTTCGTGGGCCATCCATAAACTGCCTGCGGTTGAAATTGTCTACACTGTATTCCATTCAAATTAGGGGCAGAAATTGTATAATCACAACATTAGTCCTGGAATGATAACCCAGCCAAAATAGGAGGACAGTTTCAATTTCTGGCTTTGCAAAGTACAATTACAGGCAAGAATTCTTCAAAATCACGCATGGGTGGGCACATGCCAAGAACATTACTTTAAACGTGAAGTTCTACTCATAGTCGACTAATGACCGCCTCCACCTCAGCCGGCGTGTAGAGATGGTATGCAGGAGCCACCTTTGCAATGTCCACATTGTTGGGTGTCACCTAAAATTCATACCAAAATCCACTTACAAAGAGCACACGAGGAAGCCAACAATTATTCAACACCGGAAAGTACACAGGCATTTCAGTTGATGCATTACCCTTTCTTCCATGACCTGCTTGAGGATGGAAAGAGCAATCGTCTCAGCTTCCTGAAGAGTTAAGTCCTGCAGCAACCAATCTTAATTGATTCACCAGCACTTCTCAAGAGTAGCAGCAAATACAAAGGCTGATGTATTCACCCAGGTAAGATTGTGATCACCTAGTATGGAAACTTCAACTTTGCTAACACCTATCAGATGCAAGCACATACCTTATTATATTGCTCCTGCAATGAGCTATCTGCTCCTTCTGAACCTGACCCAATGGCTTTTGTGTTGCACTGCCAAAATGTGCCAGAGGGATCTGTGTAGTATCTGTCAACCAAAAGGTCCTTTTCTGAGTAAATAACCCAAGGTCCTCATGGATTGCACATTGATAAGCACAGGCCAACAAGCAAAAAGACATTCAGAGTCTCAAAATGCATCTCAAGGATATATTAAATAGTATCATAGGTCCGATCCAGACAGTTTCCTCTGTTATTTTCTCCTTTACCAATTGAGAGATAGAGCGTTTAGGGACAAAAAGGAAAATTATGAAGCACTTATAAATTACAAAAGACTTGACACATAGAGTGCATTGGCATAAAAATTTCATATAATCGACCTCACCAAATGATATAAGGTTCCATTTGTTGTAGTTGTTTAGAATTATGTGTGCAGTTTATGTTGAAAAGGATTATCTGTCGTATTCAGTAAACACTACCAGTATAACAAGCAGCTATTTCAAGTTTAAGTAATAATTTTAGGTAATTCTTCAAAAGTTGATTGAGAGAAGAAATCTAGCTTCTCATAAAAATAATTGAATTACCATACCATGACTCAAAGTCCAACAGAGCTAAAAACTTATTCTTGTAGTTTTTGTTAATTTGGAAGGAATTATTTGTGCAGTTCACGAGTAGAAAAGAAATACTAAAACTTCGAGAAGAGAAAATATAGCTTCAGGCTGAAGATAAAAAAATTAATGAAGATTATTTCGTCATAAAGCCTAGTTTTATACAAGATATGAATAAAAAAAACGCAATTTAAACATAGTACTTGTGCAACAACAAACACTATACTCTGTGCTAGAAATGATAAGTGCAGATCATTCAATCTTGAAGTCTAAAAGAGACTGCCCAATTAAAACAGCAAACTTACTACGTTGCTATAAAAAAAGACTCGAGACATTTATAGGTTCAATGATAGCATGAGTAGACAGAATCTTTTTCCTTTTTTTTAATAATAAATAACTAGTAGAAAGGATACTTAAGACTTTCATAGTAGATATGGTATTACGTTGCATTGTAATGAGGGCACCAACCATACAAGTAGAAGCTCTGACACACCGTCTTATTGTGGAAAGGAAAAGCAAGAAAGTGCTAGTGGTTGTTTACTTGATCATTGAGTTTAAGTCATATAACAACTGAAAAAATCCTCCAAGGAAATCACAAGAAAGAATTTCGAACTCTACGCCAAATTAGATCCCATTAACTCCTCCACATCCAGCAATAAAAGATATTCAAGGCATGAGAGAAAAGGAAATTTTGGATCTTGCAAGCATTTGGACTGTGTTGAAACGCATAAAAGATCAAGTCTACTTACAAGCTGGGTCCATTTTCATCATGTCCAGCAATGAGAAGAGAGACTCCGAAAGGACGGGACTGCACAGCAGGATATTTACCCAT
Source organism: Eucalyptus cloeziana (assembly GCA_014182715.1). NCBI lineage: Eukaryota > Viridiplantae > Streptophyta > Magnoliopsida > Myrtales > Myrtaceae > Eucalyptus > Eucalyptus cloeziana. The sequence goes on along the minus strand of CM024641.1, from coordinate 19,847,813 downwards.
GAGAAAGCATATAAAATACACAATGCACATACACTCATGAAGACAAAAAGTAAAAGCAGTGCCAAATTGAAGCATCTTTTGCCCTCAAATTCAAACCCATATTTTTGCATCACATTGCAGAATTGCAAACTACAAATGACAGATGTACTTGTCTAGTGTATCCTCATACACCAACTCTGCTAGAGAAAGATGGCCCTCAAGAGATTCCATGATCTCAAAAAACAAAGTTGCTATGCATCCTATGCCCCGCCACCTGGCTTCTGCCCAAGTCACAGAATCTCCAAGCTGCAAATGGCAAAGTTTTTCACCCAAGGAATAAGACCTATTCCTTACACTCTTTTCTTTTGACATAGCAGGCTAAAGGAATAACCCCAGGATCATTACCATCAAAAGGAAAAAAGAAGCATATGAAGCAAGAAGCATTAAGCCATCGACTAAAACTCTACAACAACGTTGAACATCCGCAAGTTATTTCTGAGAACAATGAGACAAAAAAGGGTATTTAAAAGGCAAAGCAAGCACCAACCATATCAAAATTGATCTTCATATGCAAAACTCAATGATGGCTAATTCACACAAACATTCTGCAGAAAATGAAAAAGAATGCACAATCATTGAAAAAAAAAACGTATTACCATTGTTTCTTCTTCACCCTCACCAAATCGCAAAGCAAGATCACAAATGGCTTGGGTTGTGGATTCAATTGTCATTGGCTCACCATATGAGAACCTATGATTCTGCAGACCATATCCAGCATAATAATAAGTTTGAGAAACAATCAACTAAGGATAAGAAGGTGGACAAAAAATTAAGACAGCCCAAACCTGAGTTCCACCCGAGCATGTTCTACTAGAGTGCGGGCGTCGGCAATCAAGCCACTCATGGCACATCCAATATGGTCATCGATTTCCATGATTTTCTCAACACTGCTCGGCTCCTGCCAGTGAGTGAAGAATTGTTCTAGTAAGAACTCTATGTAAATTTTCAATAGGGGATGTCGATAGACCCACACATGCAACTATTGTGAAAAGGTTCCACAGATAGACCAGGGCTGCAATGTCTCCTGATGGTAACATCCCTGAAACAAAATAAGACCTAAACTTAAGCAGCATAGTGTTGCAACTTCACTAGCTCTTTTCTCAAAGTAGCATATCATTTATGAAGCTTCATACAATGGAAATGAGAAAAATAAGAATTAGTGGATACACGAAGTCCCTAGAAAGAAATGGCCAAAGAAGTTCCACGATAGAAAAAGAAGCCTCCAGGAAGAGATTGTAAGTATACCCAAACCAAACCGGTATCAAGAGGTTAGAATCCCTTATCTCACTTAGACGGACCTCGCCAAGCCAGCATGCCTTGTTTAGGATAATGAACTCTGAAATAGTCTTAAGTGATTCCATATACGCATGACATACTCAATTTAGACCAATTTTAGACCAATGCAACCTCAATGCAGCCAGCTCACCAGAGTTCTAAGCCTAGGAGATACTAGCTTGTGTAACTTAATGTATTGTAATAATAATCTTACAAAAAGGGAGAGAAGCATAAGGATATAACACTAGTTGTTAGATTCTAGAGAAACAAGTTTACCTGATTCTTGTGACAACTTGAAAAGATCCAGAGCTTCCAGATGCTGGGCATACGCCTTCTGCAGACTCTGACTAGTTGCACGAATAAACATTGCATTGAGAATATCTGCAATCACAAGAAGTAGACTACGACCAAAAGAGCTGTTCTCATAGACTGAGCAACTTATCAACATAGAAGATAATTACATAAAGAATGCAGGGGATAATCTTAGATTGCTCTGGAGAAGATCTGAAAGATTATACCAACTTATGAAAGACAAAATTCACAAGATAAGATACAGCAGACGTTTATAAATATTTGCGACATTGTAACAATTGTGTATTGTGCTCAAGGTAATCCATCGAAAGCAAAACAATGAAACAATGGCAAATTTCCAAGTTCAGAAGTTTTCCGCAGTCATGTTCGACTCAGAGAATCAAAGATAGGACCAAAACCATTGTAATATGTACTTAGGTTAGATCCTTCCAGGTATTTGACAACACTGAATTACTCATGCTTTGAACAAGAGACGAGTACAATAAAGATCAGCACACATCACATTGCATGAAAATAGTAAATCGCGAACATGAGAGAAGTAGATACCTGCATAGAAGATGCTCTGGTTGCCCTTCAATTATGCATGGCGAGAAAGCTACAGAACATAATTAACTTCACAACACGCAAGAAACTAAGACTCCCTAAAAAGAAATTCAATTTCTGGAATCGAAAACAACTTTTCGCACAAGCCACAGCCTCCGCTTCGATAACGCCAGATAAATCTAGTTCAGTTCTAGCAGATAACCAGCGAAGCTCACAATCAACCTAGCCTTCAAAATGCATCGGCGATTATACTCTGGTAGTTACCTTTTGACAGCAAGAGGTCCGAGAACGAGCAACAGTAGAGGAGAACCGTGATACATGGAACCTGTGGAAGGGATCAAAGCATCAAACAGCGACACACCAGTAGGCAAACAAGGAGCTTCCTTCCTACAGAGATCGAACGGAGCTGAACCTGCGTAGGGAGACATCACCGACTGCTTCAACCAGTAGCCTTCGCAAACTGCAGGCGGCACAAACAAGAAAAACCAGAAATCGTATCAGAAAATGGACCTCCAAGATTTCAAGGGAGGAGGGGGCGGGGATCGGGGATCGGGAATCGATCGACGAAGCGAAGAGAGGCGGCGTTACGGCGGCGAATGCTGGTGAGAGGGGTGGCGACCTCGGGGCGGGTGGACAGGCGGAGGTTCCTGGGGAGGTAGACGAGGGCGAGCCGGAACGCGACCGACGCGACGACCCATGTCCAGAAGCCCGAGCGCGCGCGCTTCTGCTTCTTCGTCTCCCTCTTCTGCGGTCGTTTCTCTCTCCTCCATTTTCGCCGTCGTGGTTCGACGCGTTGGCGTCGGGTGCGTAGGCGGAGGCGGAGGAGACGGGGCGACGGACTCCGACGCCGACGGAGGCAACCGGTGGAGGGGCGTCGGCGTCGGGGTTTGCTGGAAAGAGAGAGCGGACTAGAGGTCGCGAGAGGGAGGCGGAGGCTGCGTCGGCGTCGGCGTCGGCGTCGGAGTCGAGGGCGACAGAGGCAACCGGCGGAGGCGGAGGGCCGTCGGCGTCGCGTTTCGCTGGAAGAGAGGCACGACTTCGCGGAGGGGCGAGAGAGAGAGCAGAGCGGACGTCGCGAGAGGGAGGAGGAGGAGCGTCAGCGTCGGCGTCGGCGTGGGGGGCGATGGAAGCAACCGGCGGAAGCGGAGGGGAGAGAGGAGAACGCAGGTCTCGATCGAGAGAAAGTGAGAGAGAGAGAGAAAATCGCAGAAAATTCAACTGAGGAAAAAGAAATCATTTGGGCGGGGAGTCGTGATCTGTCTTTTCTTCTGCAGCGAGCCGAGCCGAGCCGAGCCGAGCCGAGCCCGCCCCCTATTTTCTCGAGAGAGGAGAGAGACAGAAGCGCAGAAGACGAGAGAGGCTTCCGCGCGTTGGTTTGACGACGTGGACTGACGCACGGACAGGTGTCACGCTCTGAATGGTTCAGAGCACGGATTGCGTGGCACTTTTAAGGTACCTAATATTTTCTCCGCACGGGATACCCCCCCCTCTTTCTCCCTCTCTTTGCGACGGAAGTGAAACTCAAGACAAGCTTCCGATGATCGCTCCGCCCCGTTCCGCCGTCCCCCTCCTCCTCTCGCTCCTCGCCCTCGCCGCCTCTGCCCATGGCGCCGACCCTCTCTACCACTTCTGCGGGACCAACGGCAACTTCACCACCAACGGCACCTACGGGGACAACCTCAAAGCCCTCCTCACCTCCGTCGTCGCCGCCGCCGCCGCGGACGCCGCCGCCGCAGCCGACTACGGGTTCTACAACCTCTCCGCAGGCGGCGGGAGCCCCGACGCCGTCAACGCCATCGCCCTCTGCCGGGGCGACGTCGGCGCCGCCGACTGCCGGAGCTGCCTGAACGACTCCGCCCCGGAGATCGCCGGCCGGTGCCCGGTGCAGAAGGAGGCGATCATCTGGTACGACAACTGCATGCTCCGGTACTCGAACCGCTCCATTTTTCGGACCGTGGAGGACTCGCCCACCTTATACATGTGGAACCCCAACAACGTCACCAACAACTTCGATGAGTTCAACCAGGTTCGGGATCGGAAAGTTCAGCTCTTGCATGCTCGTGATCGGCATCTTTCATTAGAACAAACACTTGCATTGCAATTCGCTTGTTTCCATGAAAGCAGAGTGCATCATGCTTCTTGACGCGTTAACTTCGCTTACTTCATGGGAACTTTCCATTGTTTTCGACGTAGTAAACCATGAGAATCCTCATAAATGCCCGACGATGCGGATTGGTTCGATCGGGTTGCTGTTTGAGTGCAATTCATGCTGGTTTAGTTGCACTTTGTAATTCATCATAGCCCATTTTGAACTGCTAGACAGTTTTCTGAACAGCCCACGGTTATATCATGCTGCTGATTATGATTTTGTTTTCTTGTTCCATTTTGTATTGTTTCTGCAACTTGTTCTCAAATAATGTGTTTTTTCCCTCCTTCCGTCTTGAATTCTTGAACTTTATGTTTCAGGGTAGTCTGAGCTCAAAGGAGCATTTTATTTTAGGTATCATTCTTGGATAGCAGTTAGCAATTCATATTGCATCAAGATTGAGCAGGATTTTATGGTAGCAGGTCGTGACAAAGTACTAATTCTTGTCTTCTTGTCCCGACAGTAGCTTATAGTTTTGGCTCTGTTTTCTAGGTTTTGAAAAATCTGACAGATGGTTTGAGAAACCGAGCTGCAAGTGACAATTCAACAAGGAAGTTTGCCGTCGGAGACGCGAGGGCTCCAAACTTCCAGACTCTGTTTGGACTCATGCAGTGCACTCCAGACTTGTCGCAGCTACAATGCGACGATTGTTTGGTGACGGCTGTTGCACAAATTCCTCAGTGTTGTGATCGGAAACAAGGAGGAAGGGTTATTAGTCCCAGTTGCAATATCATTGTTGAAGCATTCCGCTTTTTTGATCTTTCGGCTTATGAGTCGCCACGATCACCACCGCAATCGCCAGTTTCTCCTCCACCTCCTCGAACGAATAACCCATCCCCTAAAGGTACTTCCTTTTAATGTACAGTTACCTATGCCAGAGCATTCTATTTGTGTTTTCAATTGTCTGTAGGACAAACATGATAATAAATGTGAGCAAGCATGCTTTCAACTTCAATGAGCTCCTTTTACAAACAAAAGACATGAGCCTCCTTCCCCTGCTCCTCCTCCTTTGAGTATGGTCGCATTAAGTGTATTTTAAAGCATGATGTAATTTAACTTTTGATTCTGGGTGTAATAAGTTCCCGAGACACTTATGTTTCCTCTTGAATGAGGTATAAGCATGAAATATGTAGCAGATGAGAAAATAATGAGATTTCTGATGCATCACGAGTCTTCCTTTCTTTCGATTTAAGTATCAACATCTGAAGTAATTTCATCAGGAAACTGATAGAATAACACCAAGAACTGTTTTAAAAGAGCAACCCCTCCTAAAATCTGTTATTGGTAATTGGGTCTAAACACTGTTCTCTGTGAGTTTCTTGTCTAACATAAGAGCTCTTCCTTTTTCAGGAAAGGATACTAACTCAGGTCGTATTGCCCTCATTATCACAATCCCAGCTGTTGGATTATCTCTTTTAGTTGCCGGAATATTATGCATCTGTTTGAGGTCAAGAAGATTGAAGAAAAATTTTGAAAGTAAGTTCTCATTACTTTCACGTGACTGATTTTCATAAGATTCTGGGTGAATACGACCTATGTGAAACAGATTACCAGCCAATAGGTTAAGCCTTGATGTGCAAAAAGCTAGTAACTTTCAGAAATTCAGAGGTCGGTGATTTCTGACTGATCGAGGAAAGATTCAGTGTTGGCTATAGATATCAAAGTTCCCTGATTGCTCTGGAAAATCTTTTATTTGCTTGCATCACCCATGGGCTAAATTTTCCTAAGAATTAATTGTCTGTGAAATAAGAATGAATTATTATCAACTGTTAAATCAGCAGACAGGCTTACTGATAATGTGGAATTAGACAATAAACAACTTCCGATTTTCCACTTTGTAGCTGTACTTGTAGATGAAATCAGAAATGCAGAATCCCTGCAGTTCGACTTGAATATCATCAGAGAGGCAACAAGTGACTTCTCTGATGCAAATAAGGTGGGACAAGGTGGATTTGGCGTAGTTTACAAGGTAACCACCACAAATTGTTCATTCATAAAATAACAGAGAATTTGAAACATTCACATATATATGGCTGCTTTTTGCATTCTTTTTCAGGGAACATTGGCCAATGGACAAGTTATAGCAATAAAAAGGCCGTCTGTAGATTGGGGACAAGGTAATCAAGAATTTAAGAATGAGGTCCTCTTGGTTGCAAGGCTTCGACACCGGAATTTGGTTAGGCTCTTAGGATTTTGCCTGGAGGAAAGAGAAAGGCTTCTTATATATGAATTCATACCAAACTCAAGTCTGGATCACTTTATATATGGTACGATCATGCCATTTTTGTGCCAGCATCATCTGACTTAAGAGTAATTGAAGTGCATGTTCTTGCCAATCTGCATTTGGAAAGTCACCTCGTGCTAGTCACATCACTATAATCTTTCGTCAATATACAATGCAGATCCTGTTAGGCGTAGCCAGCTGGGTTGGCAAAGGCGTCAAAATATAATAGGGGGCATTGCTCGTGGGCTTCTTTATCTTCATGAGGATTCTCAACTTCGAATCATTCATCGGGATCTTAAAGCGGGCAATATTTTGCTTGATGCAGAGATGAACCCTAAAATTTCAGATTTTGGTACAGCAAGGCTATTTGCAGTGGATCAAACTCAAGATGCCACAAGCAGGGTTGTTGGCACTTAGTAAGTAATACATAGCAGAGTATCTTAAAATAAATCCAGTTATATTTCCCGTGCTCTTCTCCATATAATCCGAATAGCTAGCAGATATAAAGGCACAACATCTTAAGTGGAATTGCGTTGAAAGTGCTCATTATTCCTGTAATGCAGTGGGTACATGGCTCCAGAGTACGCAATGCATGGATTGTTCTCAGTTAAGTCAGATGTCTTTAGTTTTGGGGTGTTGCTACTAGAGATTATTAGTGGTAAAAAAAGTAGCCGCTTTTGCAATGGGGATACCACGGAAGACCTTCTTAGCTATGTAAGAAAATATATTTCAATCACTCTCCTTCCCCTAAAGAATCGCCAGGAAAGAGTGGTGTACCCCAACTCGAATGAGTCGAGCAACTGTCCTTACCATACTGAGTTTGCGTTTATGAATCATTGCAGGCATGGAGGAGTTGGAGGACAGGGGCCCCCTCAGATCTCATAGATCCTAATTTGGCCGATGGTTCGAGGACCGAAATGTTAAGGTGCATTCAAGTCGGATTGCTGTGTGTTCAAGAAAATGAGGCCGACAGACCAACCATGGGTGCGGTGGTTTTGATGCTCGGTAGTTACTCCACCACCTTGCCTCTACCATCACGACCTGCATTCATTTTGTCCGGTATCCCTGAATCTGACACAGCTTCGCGGGCGATGGTAACTCATTTCCAAGAATCAGTGAATGAGGCTTCCATCACCGAGCTATATCCTCGATGATCACAGATTGGAGTCTAAATTGTGCACGTCTTCTGTTCCACTGCGGATGGATCGATGGAACGACGAGGCAATGTGCCACATCAGCACATCATTTGATATTTGCATTATTTCATTTGTTGAATGGAATTTGGGATGACTATATGCTGCTATGGTCTTAAAAATGGGTGAAGTCTCTCGCTTATATTACTGGCTATAGACGGTATTTACTCTGAAAAAGTTACTTCAATTGCATATTATATCAATGGAAAAGATATTTGAAAGTTACTTTGCATTAGAGAAATGTTTTAAGTCACTTATGGATGTTGAATTTAGATATATCAATAGTTAGTTTCTTACGAGAAAACCACTGACTCTCATGAATAATTACTGTACTTTCCCACAATAATTTTTTTTTTTTACTAATCTGAGAAAATATTAGCTATTTAGATGCTTGAACTTACTTTTGTATGTGTAAAGTTACCGTCGACAACGAGAAGCGGCCACTATTAACATGTCGTATAAAAAGTCAGTAAATGAGTAAGATGAAGTTGGTAATTTCATATAATTCAATAAAAGTTGGAATGTTATTATAGATCATTCGTTATTTAAGCGATCTACAATGTTGATGAGTGGTTCAGAATAGAGTTGGTCACCTAAAATTAGGTCACAATTTCAAAGTTAGTAAGAAATTGGTAAATTATTAGAAAAGTTTGACCAAATAAACATAGGTAAATAAATAATTGCCACTCTACACCATCAATGCACATGTTAGCATCTATCAATTTAATGTTAACGTATCGAACTTTGAGCGATTACAATCATGAAAATCATCCTTCACACTTTTCTCACAAAATTAGTAACCCACCTAAGATTTCAAAGGTGCCATCCAATACTCCCAACTAGTTAATACTTAACTTTACATCCCAAATATTATTATCGAATTTAGAATTCAGGATGTCGCATTTAAGGTCAACATATCGTCCAAGTTGGATGTCCTTTTTATAAGAAAACCACAGAGACATTAAAATTTCATATAAAAAGTCACGTGGGATGAATTGCCGGAATTTGTCGCCGTGGACACTTAAGTAATCGATTTTTCTCCAATTTAGCATTTAAGTGATCTGAAAAAAAATTCTAGCACCAAAGTAAGCATTGTACAAAATTTTGTATAACGTAACATTTATCGACTAACTTTTGATGAGCTTAGTAGTTAGCACTCAATCTAACCAAAGAAAGACTTATTTGCTTATTTTTTCCAAATCTTATCATGTGGTTGCCTTTTCACTCTCAATAGAACTAATGATTAGTAAGTTTACATACAACAACAAAACTTACTAACTTATTAGCATGGCTAATTAGTTATACTTGAAGAGATAAAAGTAGAACTATCTTCTTTTACATGAAAATTGAAGACTCGTTAAATTCTTGTTACAAAGTTCAATATCTATTCATTCGATGCTCAATGCTCAAAGAAGTCAATCTACTCATCATCCATAATTAATAATAGGTGTATAAGTGAATCGAAAATGTTCATGTGGCAATTGCAATTTTAAAGAGATACAAGATTTAACGAAAGTTACCACCAATCTCAATACCCACAAAATAAAAGTTCATGTTATACAACTTGGGTTGTCTAATATTGGATTTTCATGTGAAGTAATTCTCCTAGATCTTGTGGTGTTCCAATTATATGTAACGCAATTTGAGTTCTTTCTTTGTTCATTTGGGGGATGAATAAAAGTACTTTTGGGTTTTGCTAAAGATGTGCCAAGTTGATTTTTTTTTTTTTTAAACAATTTCCTCAATTTTTTCATTTTTTAACCTGAATTAGAGAATGCCATACACTTCTTTTTCTTCATTTATATATCTAGGAGGTTGTGCTCCTTATAAAAGTTACTTTCTTCAAATTTCATTAATTGATTTGACCCATTAAGAGAATCCATATAAAAATAATGGCCGATAGATTTTTTTTCTTTACAAATTTGCCTGTATTTCTATATTAATCCAATTTCTTCTGTCTAATCTATTACTTTGTCAAGTCAACATAAAATTCTGTAACATATGAAATAATTTATTGGATGTATTTTCTTTCTACTTTCAATACAAATTTTAAGAATAAAGCTATGCATTATTATAAATTTTTCTCATGCGTGCAATCGATCCCATACAAACATTCTAGTAGATTATTATGTTTATGGGATTGGGAATTTTTTTTGGAGTTAATTAAGATAATTAAATTCAATGTCCCTCCAAAATTCTATATATCAGCCTCACGTTGACCGAAACAGGTCCTGTCCTTGTCCCCTCGCACGACAAGCCTGCGAGTTTCCTTGAACTTTCTTCTCCTTGTTCCGACAGTACTGGAGTTCAGTACTTGGGTCGTTCCCCCGCTGCAGCTCCTTTCTCGCCTGCCTGTCGCCTGGCCACCTCCCGCCGTACAAACGAGAGTTCACTCGCTACATTGGGCGACACCCATTTGCACCCTCTTGCTCTGTTCGTAGCGTCGATGGCCGTTCATCTGAGAAAGCTCGCTGCTTTGGGTGCTTCGAGTTCGGTCGCCCACCTTCTTCCCAAGCCGAAGCGCCCGGAAAAATTGAATCTTTTGGCTGCGTTCGCTGTGGGTAGCGTTCGGGGCGTGTCCACATGTTCGGCGGATGCGAGTGCCTCAAGGTTTGTCTCGATCGAGTGTCGTGCGGCTCATCTGTTCGACGAAATGCGGCTTTGAGTAGATAAATTTGAAAAGAAGATCCGAATGCTGGCAAGTGATATTGGGCTTCGAGCTCTAATGCCCATGTTAGCTAATGTTTGACTTATTTTTTCTAAGAAGTTTTAGTTGGTAGATAGATAATGGCCGGAGGAGGATTGACTATGTGTCGTCTAATGTCTTGGCAAAGCAAAAAGCATGAAGCGCGCCAACAATGCATTTAATAGTGGTTAACTCACATTGTACATGAAGATGGGATAATTTCCACGTAGGATCTTATTGTTTATGTTACTCAAAAGTTTAAGCTGAAAAATGCTGTAGCGTGTGGTTTATACGTTAATGCCTATTAAAAGCCATTAAGCATGATTTTCATTCTTGTACTGTGTTTGATACTAAGTGCGCCTTAGCATTTGACGTGGAATATGAAGTATGTTGGCAGATGTAGGATGATAAGACACTGAACCTACTTTTGCAATCCCCTAAATGAAGATTAGAGGGTGGTGACGGGACAAGTTACCGGGAATTTCTGAGATGTCCAAACGGAGGTGGAACTTTCCATGAGTCTGCTTGCATTGATCCAACTGCACTCATTGAAGTGGGTGCTGTTGTACATCCAAAAGCAGTGCTGGTGCACATGTACATGTGGGATCAGGAACTGTTATTGGACCTGCCATTACGGTTGGCCCGTCAACGAAGATTGGGTAGCATTTACTTCCTTCTCTATATTGGATCACTGCTTGGCTGCATATTGCATCTGTCTGGGTTCAACTTCTTGCCGATTCGCATGACTGTATGTGTTTTTGTTTATACTTGGCTTGGCTAGACCTTAAGGTTGAGGTTCATATGTTGTCTGGATGCTGTGTATTGCGATGGATGCCTTTGCTTCCCTCTACATAATGGTTAGTCGCGTTTTTGAGGTGGCTCTTTGCAATTATGTCTTTGAACTTGTCCAACTTTTGTTTGTCCATGTACATTACATCCACGTTCCGCAAGCAAGTATATGAGAATGAGCATATATTATTTCATACTACCACAAGTTGCAGATGTCTTGTTACCAATCCTGTATATCTGTTCTCTTTTTAACATTTAAGTTCTTGTGCAAAGCGATCTTTAAGTCGTTTGTCTCTTGATTCCAAAGAGAAATTAGAATGTGAATCAGCCTTTTGCTTTCATAGGCTGTAATGGCCAAATTTTTGGCGGAAAAAAATTTGGTTGTGGATATTGAGCCTCCAATGAGGCAAGTCACTCTTGGGTTCATCGAAATGTACGCCCACGTAAATGTGCACACGGTGGGTCCCCTCCCACTATTCGTCAACGGGCCAAGAGATGGAAGCAACCTCGCCGCATAGAAGGGAGGTAGGAGGGCAGTTGGATTTTTGAGAACTTGGAAGATTTTGATTGAGCCAAGGCTAAGGGTTAGGCGACCACGTGTACAGCTAGGTTGGGATGGGGTGACTGACTTACAGTATGGGGTAGTCAGTAGTTCTGACCTTTTGAAATTTCCTAGTGTACCCAAACTATCGCCTAGCAAATGTATATAAATAAATAAGAAATGAAGTTGCCTAGTTTATAGAAGTCCCCGTACACCCCGGGATTACTTTAGTTCTTTACGCTTTTGCATGCTTAAGAAAAAGTGAAACGAAAATGATAATTGCGCTAGTAGCTCTACATTAGTTGTGACGTGTTGAGGGCGTCACAGTTCTAATGGTATCAGAGCATAGGTTTGACTAGAGTGATAGGGTGCGTTAGCAATTGAAGGAGCTAGGATGAATGCTCGCGATAAGATACTAAATGCATGTTTTTGAATTATTTTGGAGAACGGGTGATGGATTGTCACTCGTAAAGTGCCGGTAATAATTTTAATTTACCTGTGTATTTCAGTGACATGCATATGTTACTGATGCAATTTTTCTTATGGTTATACAATTAGTGATACTGGGTCACTAATCGTTTACATGGGTAATGCTCAGGAATTTGCAGGGAAACATGGTGAGGTCAAGAAGTTCTTCTCCATCGAGGACGGAGGCCAACACTTCGAGTGCAGAACCTCGGATGGAGGATTTCTTACAAGCACTTGCTAACATAAGAAACTTGATGGAGAAGCAAGCCCAACAGTAACCAGGGGCGAAACATAGAACCCAAGGATTGGTAGAACAATTTCTGGAAAAAAAGTCACTCTTCCTTCATTGGCATAGGAAGCCTAGAAAAGGCAGAACAATGGATTGATGAAATGGAGAGAATGTTTCGACTGTTGAACTGCAATGACACTGAGAATATAACTTTGGTTGAGTACCAACTGGAAAGAAACGCCAAGCATTGGTGGAGGGCCTCTAGGGACGCAATCTTCTCGATCTATACAATAGTAAAAATGCATGAATTTGTTAGGGCTTTCTACAAAAAGCATTTCTCTGACTGCGCTAAGAACAGGAAGATAATAGAATTTATCTAATTGGACCTGAAGGAGCTGATTGTAAACCAATATGAAATGGAATTCTCTAAGCTCTCTAAGTACGCTCCTTGATTAGTAAAGGATCAAGAAGAGAAAGTTAAGAAATTTCTAAAGGGCTTGAGGACAGACATCAGAAAACAACTATTGCCCTATTGCCCTTAACATCAAGGACTATAATGAAATTTACGAGTAAGCCTAGCTCGTAGAATAAAACTTGATGAGGGAGCAGGCAGAAAGTGAACAAAGAATTGGGTTCGGATATTAGATGGCACCATGTTATGTTCAATGGGACAAGAGGCCCCACCCATCTCAAGGACAGGTTGGCCCTTCTCATAAGAAGCGGAATTTCAAAAATTTTGGAGAAGCTGGGAAAGGCCAGGCAATAAATCAAGTATCGTACCAAAATAAACCATGCCAAAAGTGTGGTGGACGGCATAGGCGAAGACCCTACCAAGATTTGAGGAAATGTTTTGAGTGTGGTCAACAAGACCACATTAGGAGGGACTGCTCCTAGGAGAGGACCCAAGTGAATGCTGGCCCTACATGACTGGCACAATAACACCTGAGCAAAGCATCTCAGCAAGGAAAATCACAATGGCCACCAACCCGAGGATGAGTATACGTGATCACTCAAGAAGAAGCGCAGGCTGTTGACACCTAAATTTTGTCTAAATTAATTAATTAAAAATAGCATTAAAGTTTTTTTTAACGAAAAAAAAAACAAAAAACAAAAACGGTCGAGTCGGGTCGGGCCAGATCCGACCTGGGCCTGACCCGCCTCTTTTCTTTTTCTCTCCCCTGCTTGGCGGGCCCGGCCCAGCCCTTTTTTCCCTTTCGGCCCACGAACGAGGGTCTTCCTCCCTCGTGTCGATCTTCGAAGACCTACAAAAAAGAAATGGGATATGTGCAACACAAGTCCTAAAACTTACAAGGAAAGTGCAATTGAGTCCTAAAACTTACAAAAAGTGCAATCGAGTCCTAAAACTTGTCAATTTGGTTCAATTCAGTCCTAAAGTTAACACCGTTAGATTTACTAACGGAAAATGCTGACGTGGCGCTGACGTCATATTATAAATGATTTTTTTATTATACACGTGGCTTTTTTAAATTATTTTTTATTCAAAATTTTTAAAAATTAGATTTAAAATCTTAAAATGAAAAACTAAAATTTATTTAAAAACAAAACTGTTAAAAAAAAAAAAAAAGAAAATGGCACCGGTGGGCATTTCGCCGCAGACGCAACCGCCGCCCATCGCCGGAGTGGCCGGCGACGGTCGCCGGAGTGGCCGGCGACGGTCGCCGGAGTGGCCGGCGATGGTCGCCGGCCCTGGGCGGGGTGGCCGGCCCTCGCCCGGGCGAGGCCTCGCCGGCCCCAGGCGAGGCCTCGCCGGCCCCCGCTAGGTCGAGCGAGGACGCCCGGATTTGGGCACGCCGGCCCTCACGGGGGGCGGCGACCCTCGCCCTCCCTGCAAGAGGCCTTGCTGGTCCTCGCCTGGGGTTGGCGATGCTCGCCCAAATCTGGGCGTTTCGATTCAGCTCCGTCGCACTCCCGACGCCGTGCCCCGACGCTGTCCAGATCTGAGTGAGTGGGTTCCGGAGGGCAGGGGTTCCGTCGCCGTCGCTGCACCGGACTGCTGCCGAGCCGTGCCGCCGTCCCCAGCAAACCAGCCGTGACCCTTTGCGGTGCTGGGCTGCTACCGTTCCCGACGTCCTACCGCTGACCCCCCTGACGACCGGACTACCGTCGTCGCCCAGCCGCCACCGACGACTCCACCCGATCGCGCGTCGGGGACGCCCGTGATCCGGGCGAGCATCGCCGACTCGAGGCGAGGGCCGGCGAGGCCTCGCCCGGGCGGGCGATGGTCGCCGGCCCCGTGAGGGCCGGCGAGCCTCGCCCGGGGCGGGCGATGGTCGCCGGCCCCCGTGAGGGCCGGCGTGCCCAGATCTGAGCTTCCTCGCCCGACCTGGCGGGGGTGGCCAGCCCTCGCCTGGGGCCGGCCACCCCGCCCAGGGTCGGCGATCGTTACCGGCCACTCTGGCGATGGGCGGCGTCGGAAGCACCACCGGTGCTTTTTTTTTTTTTTTGCACAGTTTTTTTTTAAAATAAATTTAGCTTTTCCTTTTCTGTTTTTAAATCTAATTTAAACAAGAATAAAAATAATGTTAAAAGCCACATGTATAATAAAAAATCATTTAAAATGTCACGTGAGCGCCACGTCAGCATTTTCCGTTAGTAAATCTAACGGTGTTAACTTTAGGACTGAATTGAACCAAGTTGACAAGTTTTAGGACTCGATTGCACTTTTTGTAAGTTTTAGGACTCAATTGCACTTTCCTTGTAAGTTTTAGGACTTGTGTTACACATATCCCAAAAGAAATAGAAAAGAGGGAGCGGCAGAAGATAGAACAGCAGAAGGGAGCCGAAGAAGGATCTGCAAGGGGGCGGCAGCTACGATTTCAGAAGAAGGGAAGCAATGAAAGCTTGGCTGCGGCGTGGCGGCGCCTGCAGTTGACGGAGCCCAAGAAAACCTGCAGCCGTTGTAGCTGAAAACAGACCGAACTCGGTCCCGAGGAAGACCGGCTGCAGGCATATATAGAGGGAGGGAGGCTGGACTGACCGAGGACAATTTGAGCTGAAGATGGAAAGGAAAGAGAGCTGGCTTCGTCGACTGGCAAAAGGCATTTCGGACGGACGCGAAGGGAAAGGAACCAACGGCGGTTTTAAAACAGAGGGGAGAGAGCAACACAGAAAGGAGGAGCACAGAACACAGAGAATAGGAGAGAAACACAGGGAGGAGGGAAACGGGGAGTGAGGAATTCGTTTTCCTCCGTAGGTAGTTCGTCTAAATCGTCTTGACCTTCTGCAAAAGCTAGCTCGCCCATCATCATTCGTCACAGCAAGCTCCCGAACTAGGTAACCTCCCGGAAATGCTCCGCTTCTCTTTTGATTGTTAAGTTCGAGAACGCAAGAACAAACCGACGAGATTTTGAGCAAACCGCAAGAAAACCCAGACTTTTTGTTGTGAATAATGTAGATTTGGAGCTTAATATGATGGGTTTATGCCACGAACGACGTTAAATCCGAACATGGAAGTGGTATTCAGAGTCGCACATCAACCGCTTGAAAAAATGTCTGAATGAAGCACCGAATTTGAGTCTTTAAAAACGATGCTTAAATCTTTGTTTTGCGTTCGATTTGTCCTAATATGGATGCATTATCACTGCACCTGTGTTTCTCTTTGATGTTGTGGTATATTGTTTGACGCCCGAGTCGGTCATGGATGAATGTCTTCTCGTCAGAGAACCCGCACCCTTCACCGGAGGAGCCCATGGTTAGCGGCCGCCATAGTCAATCTTTTCTTTTTGTCTCGATGTGCATATATGTGGTCGATCTGTTAGAATGGTCGTTGAACTCGAAATATGCATGTTTGGTATTATCGAAGTCGCCGGTGACGCCCGGAATGATGACAGGCGGTGATGACCGGATGAGGGTCGGAGAGGTTGATTGTCGACGCCGAACTGGTTGAGCTTCTGGCGTGAGTTCTTGCAGCAAAGTCTCAGTTTTGAGCCCATCCTTGAGTAGCTTTCGGTGATGGCGTGGTCTTAGTGGAAGAAAGAGAGCGTAGAAAGGGGAGTTTCGGTGAGAAAGAAGACCAGAGAAGGGGAAGAAGTAAATAAAAGGAAAATAAAGGAAAAAGAAATAATAAAAAAAATTTAAAAAAAAAAGAGAGGAAAAGAGAGAAAGTGGTTTCGGTAATAGGAGTCGCTGAAATAGGGGGAAGTGCATCAGGAAAAGACAGAGCAGTGATAAGACAAAAGAAAAAAAAAAATTAAAAATTAATATTGATATAAAAACGAAAAAAAAAAAAAACAAAAAAGGGGTTTTATGAAATAGGTTTTGTCCGTCTTAGGTTGTGTTCGGGTTGTTGGATCGGGCTAACGGGTCGGATTGGGTTTACCCGGTCCGAACCCATTTTCTCGAATATAATAATATTAAATATTAATAATATATTAAAAATTTTAAAAATTTCAAAAAAATAAAAAATTTCGAAAAATAACAAAAAATTCAAAAAGATTTCCGAAAATTCAAAAAACTCAGAAAGCATTAAAAAAATTCGACCTTTTTTTAATTTAAAAAAAATTAAAAAATTGAAAAAAATTAATTTTTATTTTATTTAAAATTTTTTAAAAAAATTAAAAATATTTCAAAAATCTAAAAAATGTAGGGTTTGGTTGGGAATTTGCTATGTCTTGCATTTTTAGTGTAATTAGGCCTTTAATTGCTCGTATATTGATTATATTGCATGTTTAATTTACATATTCAACTATGTTTGCAATTGTTTAGTTGCATGTATTAATTTTGTTGTAATTAGGATCTTAGTAGCTATGATTATTGTTTTAATGATTGCGCACCCGCATGATCACCTCACATGTTAATGGATAGGTATAAAATCAATCCAAACTGCTTGCCAAAAATCATTTCGTTAAAATGAACAAGATTTGGTACCGAAAGGGCACTAATTGGTCAATTAGTGTAATCAAGTCTCTAACTCTAGATTCTCTGGTTGCGTAGGAAGTGAAATACACTCACATGCCTCACTTGGTTTCTAGCCGACCCCAATAGGCTAGTGACGACTCCTTTTGTGCAAAATTTCTTATGAATATCCCAACATCACGCGAGGCATAGGCTTGGGAGAGTCCGCGCCTAATCATGGGCCTTAGGCCCGTCCTTTAGGCAATACCCCTAAACCTGTTCCCTCCCCTCGAGAATAGGTCGCAACAGCTTGGCGACTCCACTGGGGACTTGGTTTTAGACCTTAGAGGACTTAGGCTTAAATTAATCTTGTTCAAAAATAAGTTTTCTTTAGCAGCGAGGATATCAGGTACATACCTAACATGGGTGTTAAATGTTTTTACAGTTAGGAGTTATAAGGGGAGGAGTGATTGTTAACCCCTTGTCTTGAGGTGTGGAGTTGTGAATGAATGTTCATGTTTTGAATTTATGAAGTGTTGCTTGCCTATAAATTGTTATGCCTGCGTTTCTTGTATGGCACTACATCATGGCACACACTACCTGCCGCCAGACCTGAGTCGCATAGGATCACCTAGAATGGTGTTGAGGTGGATACCACTCCGACTACAACCATGTAGTACAAGTCGCCCATCTCAACCCCTAAATTTCTTTCTTAATGTCAAAGGTCCCCACCCTGGTCTGCAACCGTGCGACACGGGTTGGTTCTTTGACGAAGCCGGAGTCATGGGTAACCCGACCTAGCCGCGACCTTGTTGGTTCGGTCTGGTGATCGTGTGGCTCCATTTTGAGCTGTTTAGAGTAGAAATCGAACCACTGTCCATGTGTATGTCTATGTCATTGGCTTTGCCACTCAATGAGTAGGGTAAGATTTTCGAATTCTTTTCTTCACAATTTACTTATCCGCTTTCCTTCTTGGTCGGTCTATGATAAATTAGGTTGATCGTAACTGTGAATGGTATACAATGGGGGTACCTGGGCTTCGCATCATTGCCGCCCCGAAAGCCGAGCTTCACACATGGTGGGATAAACTAGACCCGACTGGCCATGATTGGGTGCAATCCTATGTCGGACGACTACTTCCCCTCTTGGAAATAGAAACTCATTACGGTGTTGTACGAATGTTGGCGCATGTCTGGTGTCCCGAGACTTGCACGTTCGTATTCGGTAACCACGAGCTCACTCCCACCTTGGAGGAATATGGCATTGCCATTAGGAAGCCCTTAGTATCGGAGTTCGTTAGCCCGCCTGTAGGGACTAAGCATACATTGACCTTATCTGAATTCCTTAGAGTTAAGGGAGAGGACATGAGAGAGATTTTGAAAACCAATTGCAAAACCTACCCATTTTCATTCTTAAATGAGCTTTTTCAGAATGTCCCATCTTTCCAAAAGAATAGGATCTTCCTATTAGCCTTTTTCGGGTTCGTGATATTCCCACATTCCAGGAATGCTATTAATCCCTCTGTGGCATGGGTAGTTCATGAGGCATGTATGGGAAGGAGTTTTGTTAATGCCATCCTAATTGAAACTTTCTTATCTCTTACTCGCTTAAAAGAAAACAAAAACAAAGTTTTTCATGCTCATCCTGACCTTTTACAAATTTGGTTCTTCTCTTACATTAAAGGGTTTGGTAGCTTGATGACCGTGAGCGACATTTATGACTCTAGCCACCCTATCCTAAAGTTTTTTTTTTTGGTCGGTCATACGCTAATCCTACTCTAACACTCACTCTCAGACTTTTGCCCTGCCTCCTTGCAGGGCGTGGGAGTCGAAACCCACTCTTGAAATGAAATCGTCCCCACCCCAATCCCCCCTGAGAATGTGGGGATTTGAACCCCCAACCTCCCCCTTCCAAGATGGAAGGGTGGCCACCGGGGCGAATTAGAGATAGGAAAATGTTTGCCCCTGATTATCATTATTCTGAGTGGCTAGTTTTCATGATCAACCCTAGACCTGAGGATTTCCAATGGCATGCCAAATGGCTCCGAGTTCAAGAAGCGTGGTTTGTGTGTGGGCTTACTGGACCTAGTCCTTTGTTGGGAATCACTGAAGTCACCGAATATTACCCGACACGAGCCCGTCAGTTTCAAGAGGTTCAACAGCTTCCGCCGGCGATTCAAGAGGACCCGCTTAGAATAGACTTCCCTGACGGATGCCAAGATCACGAAGATTCCGTCGCGTTGGTCAAGTCAATGTGGGATATGTGCCACCCTCGGAAGCTAATATGGCATGAAGAAGGGTTGGAGGGGCAAGAGAAGACCTATTATGCCTCGAAGGAGTATATCCGTAGGCACAGGATCCCGGAGGGCCTCCGCCCGAAGAATCCTAAAGTGCCATTGAAGATCACCCACCGAGCCGAGATCAAGTGCCTCAAAAGGGAGCTCGAAGAAGCCGAGGAGCGTGCCTCGAAGTTGACCCGAGTTAGTGGGAATGCCACAAGCAAAAGCTGTCCTCATTAGTTAGATTAAGTCAAGTGCGATATGTAGTGGGCCCATGCCCACATATGTTACAATGTTAAAGAGTTTGTCTCGTGTCCCGATATCGGGAATTAAGAGTCATGAATAGCTTCGTTGTTTAGGGGTTCTCCCTCATGTATTTTCCTGCGTTATGTAGCAACATTGCTTTCAATGAAACGAACAAATTGAGGTGATTAGATCTCTGTCATGGATTGACCACCTAATCATTACTCGATGCTTATATATGCTTATCTATCCTTGTTTAGGTACTAACAGGTTGTCTACTTTCGTCCGACTATCAACACGACTAAGAGGAGATCTCTAATTCGTACTCGCGCAAAGGCCAGGATGGAGGATGAGGATGTTAGCTTACGTGTGGCCAACATGGAAAACTAGCTGGCTCAACTCACTGCCTTAATGGCCGAGATAAGTCGAAAAATCAGTAAACCTCCGATCACGGCCATAGCTGGAACCTCTACTCCCGTTTTGTTGGGACACACTCCACCCTCAGCTGGAGAGCCACATGTCGCCGATCCTGCTGAAAAAGGTGCTTTTGAGGAAGCCCCTTCTGTTACGCCCATAATTGTTAATCAAAATCCTCCTCCAAAGGAGGGATCTGCCATTCGCTTCGATGAAGAAAGTGCTAGACGTTTGGCCAAAATGGAGGAGCAACTTTGTGTCCTCCAAGGATATGAGATGAAAGGAGTGGACAAGCTAACCCCATATGCTAAGGTGAAAGTACCCGAGACTTTCAAGGAGCCGGAATTCACGAGAAAATATGATGGCACCGGCTGTCCTATAACCCACCTCAAATACTACTTGAGGAGGATGGCTCGCTACTCCGACAATGTCCCACTCCTCATACATACATTTCAAGATAGCTTAGACAGCCCTGCCTTGTCGTGGTTTATTGCACTGGATATTGAAGAGCTCACTGGATGGGACGACCTCGCTGACGAGTTTTTACAGCAATATAAATTCAACTCTGAGATTGTCCCTACAAGAGAGGAGCTGGTTTGAATGGAAAAGAGGAGGAATGAATCGTTTAAAGCGTTCGCCCAGAGGTGGAGAACGATGGCATCACAAGTGAAGCTAAAAGAAATGAGGCAGCTTTTCTTGAAAACTTTGCCCCCTAAATACTTCCAAGGGTTAGTGTTCTCGGGTTGCGAAACATTTTCACAACTAGTGGAGGTTGGTGAAGGGGTTGAATGGGCGATAGTTGATGGAAGGATATCCATGGGGAATAGCAAAAGGTTCCAAACAAGGAAAGACAAGGAGACGGCAGTCGAAGTGGCATTTATCCAAGAGCCATCTGCACCCAAATTAGTGCCGACGCCTTCACAAAAGCCTAAAGCCATGCAAGGAAACATGTCACGAGGATTTGACGGAAGCAAGAAGTTCCCCCGAAGGGAATTCACACCTTTACCCCGACCTCTATCAAAATTGTTACCTATCCTCCTCGAAAAGAGATTGGTAGCCAAGGAGGTGCCTAGAGATGATCCCCCTAGATTCCCGGGGTTTGATGTGACCAAGGCATGTGAATATCACATGGGGGAAATGGGGCATGACGTTGATGATTGCCTCGCACTAAAATGGAGAGTTTAGAACCTGTTGGATAAAAGAAAGTTGACCTTCAAAGAAGCTACGCCCAATATGCAGCAAAACCCTTTGCCCGATCATGTCGAAGAAGTGAATATGATTTATGGGGAAGTGCGAGCGAATGAGCGACCCCTTGTGGTGGATGTCCCTAAACTGTATGAGGCCCTCGAGCTAGCTGGGCGTTATGAAAGAGGGGAGGACATAATCATGGAGGAAAAATTAGAACGTATTCGCAAAATGATAGGCATGGGGGTAATCCGCAATATCAATGGAGAACAAGGGCCACTACCCGTGATGGCACCGTCCTTGATTAGCTCATCATCTCACAATACTACTAGCGACCGTGAAGTGGAGAAAACTAAGCCTCTTTTCCTAGAGGAGGATAAACAAGTGGAAATAGAAAGCGTCTCGAGAATGGATTCTGAGAGAACCTTTTGGAGCCGTGATCTCCTAGAGAAGATATGTGACAAAAGTGAAGTGTTTGATATGTTAGGTCAACCAAGCGGAAAGTATGACTACTACGTGAAATATCCGCCTACTTCGAGTTTCTTTGATGATCCTGAGGACATCGTCCTTGACGGATGGGGGGCCATGGATGACCCAATGCCACGAGAGGAGGGGACGATCGCTATGATTACCCCAGTGGTGATAGAATTGCCTGATGAGGATCACACTAGTGATGTCGAGATGGAAACCACGGAGCAAATGATGATTGACCTCATGGCCAAAGAATTATCAGCGATCGAAATCCTAGGGGAAAGCTTGACACTGGTCGTGATCGAACTACCACCTCAAGGAAAGGATGAGGTGATAATGCTAGAACCTCCCGTGGAATTCAACATTAAGGCGGTACCCTGGGATTACGGGACAAAGGAAGTAGATACCGTCACTCGATTAGGTCGTTGCTATGCGCCTGCCAGAGGAACCGAAAAGAAAGCTGTGACGGAGGAGGACTCGAGGCAATTCCTAGCTGTGGTGAAAACGAGCGAATTCAATGTAGTAAATCAACTGCGGAAAATGCCAGCCCAAATCTCCATCCTGGAGCTAATTCAATCATCTAAAAAGCATAGAAACGCTTTGTTAAAGATCCTTAATGAGGTACATGTCCCGAAAACAATCGATGACAACCAGCTACAGGAGTTCGTGGGGACCATCCTACTAAAGGATCATATCTCATTCACTGATGAAGACCTCCCTGCCGATGGTGGTGATCACACAAAGGCGCTGCACATTTCAGTGAAGCACGATAGCACCGTTGTTTCTAGGGTGTTGATTGACAATGGCTCTGCACTGAATATATGTCCATTAGCTACACTCCACCGCTTGGGTGTTGAGATGGAAAGGCTATGTCCAACTAAATCCACTGTGCGCGCGTTTGATGGGATGAGGAAAGAGGTGTTAGGAGAAATCGAGTTAAAACTACTCATCGGTCTTGTGCTTTTCTTAGTACCATTTCAAGTCTTAAATATACCAACTGCCTTCAACTTTCTGTTGAGAAGACCATGGATCCACACGGCAGATGCTGTTCCTTCTAGCCTCCACCAAAAAGGTACAATTCGTGGTTGGCAATAGACTCATCACTGTGCATGGGGAAACAGATTTCAAGGTATACCAAGAAACGACCATCCCATACGTGGAGCCCGAGTGCAAAGAAGAATCAAGCTTTCAAACTTTTGAATTGGTGTATATGATCCATGTTCCTGTGGGCTCTTGCGTGGGCATTCCTGAATTATCCAAGCCGGCCCTGGCGATAGGGAAGATTATGCTAGCGAATGGGTACAACCCCGAAGGTGGTCTAGGGTTGCATGGACAAGGGATTCGGAAGCCTATCGAGGCTCAAAGAGTTCTAAGGAGAAAAAGCCTTAGGGTTTGTCAAAGAGCGTGGAGGCCGTGGCAATAGAGGAGGCCGTAGTGAATGTGGAGGTCGAGGCACCCGAGGAGGTCGAGGTGAGAGTGGAGGCCAAAGTGACCGTGGAGGTTGAATTATAAGAGACAGAAGTCGCTAGAATGTTTTCTCTCCTCCACCGAAAGAAACATTCCTAGGACCCCCGAAAATGTTGATGGAAGAAGAGGGAGCTATTGACGGTATGGCCGAGATGTTTGAAGAGAATATTGTATGCACCCTCCTAGCTTGTGAGGAGGCTGAATCTTTTGGGAGCATCACCGACCCTTCAGAGTAGGACGGTTCTAACTCAGCGTAGCTTTTTACTTTATGTTTTCCCCTACGTGGGAACTCGTTGTCATTTCAATTTGCTTGTTTGAGTTGCTTGTGATGTAAACTCTATTAAGCCCTTGACTTTGAGCCGTTGGTCTGGGGTGGAGTGTGTTGTAATACGGCCTTATCATTTCTCTTTCAATGAAATAGATACATGTTTTATTAAGGACATGTGGAAGCACACCAAACTGGTTCTATGATGGTCACTGAGGGCTAGGCTTCTACATGCTCCCTAGTTTCATAATTTTGCAAGAGCAAGGAAATTTGAGGATATGAGGATGAGCTCTTGAAACGGTTTTTTTTTTTTTTTTTTTTTAATTATTTGAAAAATCATTCGCAAATGACACACGTTTTGTTTGTTATTAATGCATACTAACTCATCTTATCGCATCTCGGGCATTACATATGCATAATCATGACAAAGATTCATGTGACTCGGATTCACGTGAGGGGGGATCTTTTAGAATCTGACGTCGATGATGATTTGAAAGGGATCAAGCGTGATTAGAATCAACATGAGGGATCAAAACCGCTGACAAATGAGCAAACAGTCACCATAAATTTAGGCGATACACATAATGTCAAGGAAATAAAGATCGGGGCATGTCTCTCGAAGTCATAAGCAGAACGAATGATTAATCTCCTAAAAGAATATCATGATATATTTGCCTAGACTTATGCTGACATGCCGGGGTTAGATCCTAATATTGTAGAGCATGCCCTCCCGACCGATCCTAATGTGCTACCTAAGAAGCAGAGGCTTAGAAGAACGAAGCCAGAGTTGTCCAATAAAATCGAGGAGGAAGTCATGAAGTTGTTAAAAGTGGATTTCATTGAAGTGTCACACTACTCCGATTGGATAGCAAACATTGTATTCGTCATGAAAAATGATGGGCGAGTCAGGGTGTGCGTAGATTATCGTGACCTCAACCGAGCTAGTCCGAAAGACGACTTCCCACTCCCGCATATTGATGTCTTAGTTGACAATATGGCGGGATTTGAGTTATTCTCCTTCATGGACAGTTTTTCTGGATATAACCAAATCCATATGGAGGAAGATAGGAGCAAAATATCGTTTATAACTCCTTGGGGAACTTTCTGCTACAAAGTAATGCCTTTTGATCTAAAGAATGCTGGGGCAACGTATCAAAGGGTTATGGTCACGTTGTTTCATGACATGATGCACAAGGAGATCGAAGTATATGTGGATGATATGATCGCGAAGTCAAGACAAGGTGAGGACCATGTTGAGGTCTTGCGGATTCTGTTCGAACGACTTCGGAAATTTAAGCTACGCCTCAATCCCGCAAAGTGCGTTTTTGGAGCGAGATCTGGGAAGCTATTAGGGTTCATGGTTAGTAGTAAGGGCATAGAGATTGATCCATTAAAGGTTAAGGCTATCTGTGATTTACGACCCCTGACTAGCACCAGAGAGGTCCGCAGCCTGATGGGACGACTCAATTATGTGGCGAGATTCATCTGTCAACTGTCTGAAACAGTGAAGCCATTCTTCAAGCTTTTGAAAAAGAATGGAAAGATTGAATGGGATGCTGAGTGCTAGGGCGCCTTCAAGAAGATAAAACACTATCTCACTCATGCACCGATCTAGTGCCCCCTCTCCCTAAAATTCCATTGATTTTGTACTTAACCATACATGACGAATCATTGGGAGTCATTTGGCACAGAAAAGACCAAATGACGGGAGAGAATGCGCAATATACTACTTGAGCAAGAAGTTCACCATATCCGAGAGGAACTACACGAAAGTTGAGAGAACTTGTGTGGCTTTGATTTGGGCATTGCACAAGCTGCGACAATACACGCTTCATCACCAAATCTTACTGGTGACCGAAAATGATTCCATCAGGTATCTCTTAGAGAAGCCGGCATTGGTGGGCAAGTTGGCTGAGTGGCAAATCTTAATTTCAGAGTTCGACATTCAGAGCATGGGACAGAAGTCCGTTAAAGGTCGTGCCATAACAGACATGTTAGCAAAAAGTTCCAAGGAGTCCGGAGCATCTGATGAGGATAGTGATGCGAAGGAGCGAATTTTACTTGTATCAAGCGACAAATGGGCGATGCACTTCGATGGTGCAATTAACTTAGCTGGGTTTGGTACCGGGGTAGTTCTTATTTCCCCAGACGGACAACACTACCCTGTTGCAGCTAAATTGATGTTCCCTTGTACGAATAACGTCACTAAATATGAAGCATGCATTCTCGGCCTCTAGGCTGCCATCGATATGAAGATCCAGAAGCTGCAGGTTTATGGTGATTCGGCCCTTATCATCTTACAGACTGAAGGTGAATGGCAAACACGGGATTCTAAATTGATTATGTATCATGAGTTCCTACGGGAGTTGACGGAGGAATTCCAAGAAATATCTTTTGAATACTTATCAAGGTCCCAAAATCAGTTTCCTAATACCCTGGCTACCTTGTCTTCAATGTTGCGAGTAGCTGGAGGCATAGACATTGAACCGTTGAGAATTGAAATTCTCAGACGCCCAGCTTATTGTATGATAATTGAAGAGGAGCCTGATAGAGAGCCATGGTATCGTGACATCTTAGATTATCTTCAGAATGGCGAGTTTCCCCAAGAGAGTGACGCGTCAGACAGTAAATATCTGACAAAGTTGGCATCGAAATTTTTCGTCAGTGGAGGTTTGCTTTACAAAAGATCCTTTGATTTGACGTTACTAAGATGCGTCGATGCCAAGGAAGCCAATCGCTTGATGAAGGAAATACATGAAGGGGAGTGTGGCCCCCACATGAATGGTCACCTCTTGGCGAGAAAGATCATGCGACTCGGTTACTACTGGCTGACCATGGAATCTGACTGCATTCAACATGTGCGATGTTGTCACCAATGCCAAATTTATGGGGATAAGATAAACGCTCCACCAAATGAGCTTCACCAAATGTCTCAATGTTGGCCCTTCTCTATGTGGGGAATCGACGTGATCGGGCCCATCAATCCCAAGGCATCAAATGGACATCGATTTATCTTGGTGGCAATCGATTACTTTACGAAGTGGATTGAAGCTAGCTCGTACGTCAATGTCACTGCCAAGAATGTGGCCAAGTTCATTCGTCGCGATATTATTGCCCGTTACGGTGTGCCAGAGGCAATCATCACTGACAACGTATCCAACTTAAACAACAAGGCCGTAGATGACTTGCTTAATGAGTTTCGAGTCCGACATTTGAACTCATCACCATACCATCCTCAAATGAATGGGGCAATTGAAGCAGCAAACAAAAACATAAAGAAGATCCTAGCAAAGATAGCTGAAAATTATCGTGATTGGCACAAAAGGCTTCCTTACGCACTGATGGCATACTGAACATCTATTCACACCTCCACAGGGGCAACTCCTTTTTCGTTAGTATATGGAATGGAGGTTGTCTTGCCTGTAGAGGTTGAGATTCCCTCGTTAAGGGTCCTTTCTCAGTCGAAGCTTGATGAAACCAAATGGATACAGCAGAGGCATGAGCAGCTAAATATGATTGATGGGAAGAGGCTGAAAGCCATATGTCATGGTCAATGCTATAAGAAGCGGGTCGCGAAAGCCTTCAATCGGAAGGTTCGTCCTAGGCACTTTGAGGTCAATGACTTGGTGCTAAGGAAAGTGTTGCCAATCATCCCTGATCCTCGTGGCAAGTTCACCTCGAACTATGAAGGACCTTATGTCGTTAAGAAGATCCCCCCAGGTGGTGCTATGGTTTTAGTTGAAATGGATGGCCGTGAGCTGTCTAAACCTGTAAATGCTGATGCTGTCAAGAAATATTTTCCATGAATGAGATCAAGGTCGTAGAGCCATTTCGTGCATAATCCGAGTCACATAGCATCATGCATATCATGCATACATCGCATACATAAATATTTATTTGTATTTCAGGTGTCCGACCAACTCGATGGGTTACAACAGAATGGAAGACGTTGATCGTTGCCCCTAACAAGTCGATTCGAATGGCCACCCAACCTTTGCATAGGCAATTGGGTATTCCTTTTCCTATTATATTTTTAAAAAATCAATAAAAAAATGGAAAATGATGAAAGAGATGAATGAACGAAAAACAATGCGCCTAGCATCTTGCATATTGTCGATTTAGTCGTCGTTAATTGTGTCTCTGTGGGGGGAATTTTATATAAGTGATTTTGACAAAATTGAAAGGGAATGTTAATCATGCCAAACAAGAAGTGCTTAGAACGAAGAAAGGTAAGCTGTTTCCAAACACATCCTTCAAACACTTTTGAGAGCTGATTGAAAAACGACATTCTCTTTGGACGAAGGATTCATTCGCATTGAGCGCAAAGATCAAAATGATAAAGGCGTTTCCTTCATCAATCCCAAGCATAGTACTAATCGTTTGCTAGCCCTTTGGGCAGAATAAAGATGATCCCTCAAAGTACCCCTATTGAGAACAACCCTACATTAGGACAGCATAAGAGGTTACGATCGTGTTGTAGAGCGAAGAATTGAGAAAGATTCTATTACTTTCACTTGCATCGATCTTCTGGTGATAGCTTCAGAGGAATTCTCATTAGAGCTTGACTCATCACAAGGTGAAGAAGAGCATTTCCTTCTCTACCCAAACACTGATATCCATTGCTTTAACCAATTTGGGCATGATTATTCATTTTTGAACCCCGAGCGGTGATCATCTCCCTTCATTGGGGCAAGGCATAAGGATTGACCACATACAATCGACATTTACGAGAATACATGAAAAGCATCTCGAAAGTCATAAGAGCTCCAAAAGTTCAAAGAGCAAAAGGTTCGACAAAATTAGGGGGCATGAAAAAGTAATGTGTCTGGTAAAAGCAAAGCCAATGCCCATCAAGAAAAAGGAGCTGAAAGTCTGCATCTTATGTAAAAAAAAAAAAAAAAATTATTATCAAAGTCCAAGTGCCTGCGTAAAAAATCATCGTAAGTGCAAAGGAAATTAGAGAAGGGAGCAAAGCTCCCATGCATAAATGATTAGTCAAGGGATTTTCGAGATGTGCTGTATTTCAAAAGCCGAATGATTCCAAAAGATTGAGTGACATGGTCACGACACCATGATGATCACCAGCTCTTAAAAACCCCCTTGAAAAGTTTAAGCCTTTTGAGCCTCTCCCGAGCCAACATTACAACCCTCTTCCGGAGTCTTTTCTGATTGGGATGGTTTGAGTGAAAATGAGAATGCCACAAGAAGCTACTGCTTGAAGGGGTGGAAGTAATTCTATCTTGTCTTATCTTCCAAGTTCTCGACTTGTAAACCCGATGAACATAGCGACAAATGTTCCTTTCTTGGCCTCAAAGCAATAATCCCTTTGTGTAAGTCCTTAACCAAACCTATATTGCGGTCCTTTCAAAGGCCTTTTCGATCGATCAGATTATGCTCATCGCGAATGTTTCCGAAAGCCTTTGACAAGGGTCATGTGAGATACCCTCAGCAATCAGTTACTTCCCACGCGAATGGATGGGATCAATCAGCTATTTTATCCAGAGTGTGTGAGAAACCCTTTCTGACTAAGAAACTCTAGTTTGGCATGCTTAATGAGCCTTTTTCACGAGTCATAACTGTTTTGATAAGAACTTGACTCCTAGAGAATTTGATGATTAATGATACATCCCCAAGCAAGATGACAATTTTGCGCCACATGATGCTGATTGACATCGAATGTTTTTCTGAAGTAGTTGGACTTAGCTTGATTAGCTTGTTCAATTGATATTGTAATATTGCTAGTACGTCTTTTGATTATGTCTCTAATAACATTTGCTCAAGTTGAGTTTGATAGGATTCCTCAGTGAAGCCATGCAGTTTTCAAGGGGTTAGCGGGTGCTTCCCTAAAAACTAAAGGTTCATGGTCAGCCTTAAACCATGTCATCTCCAAAGGTTTATGGTCAGCCTTAAACCATGCCATCTCCAAGGGTTCATGGTCAGCCTCAAACCATATCATCTATAAGGTTCATAGTTAACCTTAAACCATGACATTTCCAAGAGTGGTGGGTTTATTCGTAAACCACGCTTGTCTGCATCCGGTCGAAACCTGTTTGTATATGGTGAGACCTTTCTCCTAATCGAAACTCGTTTGTACACGGTGAGACTATCATACCCGGTCGAAACCTGTTTGTACATGGTGAGACATTTCTCTCAATCGAAACCCGTTTGTACACGGTGAGATTATCATACCCGGTCGAAACCCATTTGTACACGGTGAGACATTCCTCCTAATCAAAACCCGTTTGTACACAGTGAGACATTCCCCAAAGTCGAAACCCGTTTGTATACGATGAGACTATCATACCCAGTCGAAACCCGTTTGTACAAGGTAAGACCTTTCTCCTAGTCGAAACCCGTTCGTACACGGTGAGACCTTCTTCCCAATCGAAACCCGTTTGTACACGGTGAGACTATCATACCCAGTCGAAACCCGTTTGTACACGGTGAGACCTTTCTTCTAGTCGAAACCCGTTTGTACACGGTGAGACTATCGTTTTCCTAATCGAAACTTGTTCTTACATGATGAGACCTCCCTGCCAATCGGAACTAGTTATCATACAGTGAGATTTTCTCACCTCAGTCGAGGGACATCTTTTACAAAGTAAGGTCATCCCTTCATATC
This sequence comes from Eucalyptus cloeziana, assembly GCA_014182715.1. Classification (NCBI taxonomy): domain Eukaryota; kingdom Viridiplantae; phylum Streptophyta; class Magnoliopsida; order Myrtales; family Myrtaceae; genus Eucalyptus; species Eucalyptus cloeziana. Next base: position 19,817,569 of record CM024641.1, on the reverse strand, counting down.
TTTTTCCATTTGCAACCCTAATTGTCATCGTCTAGGGGCAAAATTTAGGCATCTCTTGTCTTTGAAGGGAACCTCTTCGAGCTCCCATTCAAAGAGGGGCAGTTGTTGACATCTAAATTTTGCCTAAATTAATTAATTAAAAATAGCATTAAAGTTTTTTTTAAGGAAAAAAAACAAAAAACAAAAAACAAAAAAACGAAAACGGTTGAGTAGGGTCGGGTCAGATCCAACCTAGGCCTGACCCACCCTTTTTCTTTTTCTCTCTCCCCTCGCATTAGGCCCGGCCCAACCCCTTTTTTCGTTTCAGCCTGCGAATGAGGGTCTTCCTCCCTCTGTGTCAGTCTTCGAAGACCTGCAAAAAAGAAACGAAACGAGAGGAGCGGCGGAAGACGAAGCAGCGAAGGGAGCCGAAGAAGGATCTGCAAGGGGGCGGCAGCTACGATTTCAGAAGAAGGGAAGCAATGAAAGCTTGGCTACGGCGTGGCAACGCCTGCAGTTGACGGAGCCCAAGAAAACCTGCAGCCATTGTAGCTGAAAACAGACTGAACTCGGTCCCGAGGAGAAGACCGGATGTAGGCATATATAGAGGCAGGGAGGCTGGACTCACCGAGGACAATTTGAGCTAAAGATGGAAAGGAAAGAGAGCTAGCTCAGTCGACTAGCAAAAGGCATTTCGGACGGACGCAAAGGGAAAGGAACCAACGGCAATTTTAAAACAGAGGGGAGAGAGCAACACCGAAAGGAGGAGCACGAACACGAGAGAACGGGGAGAGAAACACGGGGAGGAGGGAAACGGGGAGTGAGGAATTCGTTTTCCTCCGTAGGTAGTTCGTCTGAATCGTCTTGACCTTCTGCAAAAGCTAGCTCGCCCATCACCGTTTGTCGCAGCAAGCTCCCGAACCAGGTAACCTCCTGGAAACGCTCCGCTTCTATTTTGATTGTTAAGTTCGAGAACGCAAGAACAAACCGACGAGATTTTGAGCAAACCGCAAGAAAACCCAAACTTTTTGTTGCAAATAATGTAGATTTGGAGCTTAATATGATGGGTTTATGCCACGAACGATGTTAAATCCGAACATGGAAGTGGTATTCAGAGTTGCACATCAACCGCTTGACAAAATGTCTGAATGAAGCACCGAATTTGAGTCCTTAAAAATGATGCTTAAATCTTTGTTTTGCGTTCGATTTGTCCTAATATCGATGCATTATCATTGTACATGCGTTTCTCTTTGATTTTGTGGTATATTGTTTGACGCCTGAGTTGGTCATGGATGAATGTCTTCTCGTCAGAGAACCCGCACCCTTCACCGGAGGAGCCCATGGTTAGAGGCCGCCATAGTCAATCTTTTCTTTTTGTCTCGATGTGCATATATGTGGTCGATCTGTTAGAATGGTCGTTGAACTCGAAATATGCATGTTTGGTATTATCGAAGTCGTCGGTGACGCCCGAAATGTGATGACCGGATGAGGGTCGAAGAGGTTGATTGTCGACGCCGGACTGGTTGAGTTTCTGGCGTGAGTTCTTGCAGCAAAGTCTCAGTTTTGAGCCCATCCTTGAGTAGCTTTCGGTGATGGCATGGTCTCAGTGGAAGAAGTCGTCGCGCAAAGAAAGAGAGCGTAGAAAGGGAGAAGTGCATCGGAAAAGACAGAGCAGTGATAAGACAAAAGAAAAAAATTAAAAATTAATATTGATATAAAAACGAAAAAGAAAACGAAAAAGGGGTTTTATGAAATAGGTTTTGTCCGTCTTAGGTTGTGTGCGGGTTGTTGGATCGGGCTAACGGGTCGGATTGGGTTTACCCGGTCGAACCCATTTTCTCGAATATAATAATATTAAATATTAACAATATATTAAAAATTCAAAAATTTCAAAAAAATCATATGTGGCACCCCCAAAACCGGTAGGGTCGCCACAGATACTGAACGCTACACCTAAAGAACACTAGCACACTCTTAGAAGAAGCATCAAAGTTCCTAGGCATTTTTCTTCGCCTTCTTTTTCTTTTTTATAAAACGGTCCCAGCGCGACTCATTAGCGGAAGCATAAATCAATATCACCATCTTTCCCTCCAACAAACATGATACAATGCACACCACTAATTTCCATAGGAAAAGATAAAGCTGAGCCACTTTATTTACATATTTTCATGAAGGGTTTTCACGGGTCGATACATCAAAAGAAATGCCAAGATTCCTCACTATACTCGGCCGTAAACCCCAAAAAGAAAAAACTCGACCCACTATATTCAACGTGTATGATCCCCCTTTCGAACAACTAGTGTTGGCTATTTCTGAAAAAGTTGCAACTCCTACTCCTCACGCGCGGGCCATCACACCCACCCTGGTGCGTCAGGCGGTGGGGGTGGCAGCATCCCCTGCATCACTCCGTCTCGGCGAACGTGAACAGATACGAATTCCTAAACGACCGGGCCCCCAGACAGGCCCACATCATACATCACAAACGTACGAATCCGTATGAACGTCAGACCAGGGACGGCGGGACAGTTGATCTCCGCCCACTCGACCTCCACATCAGAAGGAAGGCCGTAAAAGACGCCCCGCGTGACAGTAGGAAGCGGCATCGTACTAATATGAAATGTTGGTCCCCGAAGGGGTGAGTACAACCACTCAGCAGGTAAAGGAATCCAATAACCACTCAATGCATCATACAATACAATCATAACATCATACATGTCGTTCATGCATTCAAGCATACTTACCTTGAAGCCATGTATATACCATCATACATCATCATTACAATCATAACACGTACATATCATCAGGCCATGAATGATCATCATTATATCATATCGTTCATGCATATCATCATCATATCTTATATACATGTCATCATGTCATCATGTCATCATGTCATCATATCATCATGTCATCATATCATCATGTCATAGGTGATCATCATCATATCATGTCACATATGCATATCATCATGCCATAGGTAATCATCATCATATCATGTCAAATATGCATATCATCATGCCATAAGTAATCATCATCATATCATGTCACATATGCATATCATCATGCCATAGGTTATCATCATCATATCATGTCACATATGCATATCATCATGCCATAGGTAATCATCATCATATCATATCACATATGCATGATTCAATTTCCACTTTTAGCTTTCAATTCGATCACCACATCACTCTTTCTCGGGATCATCAATTTTATCCCATACTTTACACTCGCACCCCATCCTGGCATCGTGAGAAAAACCTCCGGCATTCAGCCACTTAAGGCCACCGGGCATCTGTCACCCCCACATTCCGGACATCTCGCATCCCAACTAGCATCACGAGGCATTCCCTCGGGCAAAGACCTCCGAGGCTTCCGGCGCCCAACCATTCCGGGCATCCTGATACTCCCAGGGCCATCCGGTCATGTATCTCTATACATTCCGGGCATCCGGCACCCCCCATCCCAGGCATCCTGATACTCCCAGGGCATTTTCATCCGCCACAAATAGTTTCCTCATTTATCATTGTTCATGTTTACCAATTTAGGCCTCAATTTAACATGGCACATGATGTAATGGCAAACAAAATTACTTTCATTCTTTGATCTATGCATGCATCATTAGTCATCATCATACATGCAGCAAGACACAATCATTCATAACAATTGGGTTTATGGAATTTGTGCCACTCAAATAATCCATTTACCATGCCTTTTTAGAATTTATTTAAATTCCAGCTTATACCACTTTGAAAATATTTAAATTAAATATCCACATGAATCCCAAAAATCATGAAATTAAAGCATATGATAATCAAGGCAATATGATAGTGATTTCATGAAAAACACATGGCCAATAAAGTTCCACACAAAAATATCATTCACACAATCACCGCATGAAATTTCGGATAAAGACAGAATGTGCAATTTTCGAAGTAATTCAATTAAAATGCCCAAACGACCTCCGAAAATTACGAAATTTTACCAGGTTATAGTTAAGACACTAAATTAGATTTTTCATGAAGGATTCTAGGCCAGATTCGTTTTAGATACTTTCCTACAATCGTTCAAAGCTTCTGGTCCTCATACCGAAACGTCCAGTGTACCTATGTCCGAAATATCGAGTTTTTACCCACTTATCCTTCTTCGTTTTCTCTGAAATTTGGATATTTTTTACGTCAAGAGGTCCCCTACAACTTTCATGAAGGGATCTAAGTCAAATTTCCAAAGAACAGCTTCCATATGGGTCCATGAAGTCTCGGGTGCCCAGTGTCGCGTTCCCAGATTTTCCGTCTTCAAGAGTAGGTCGATTCCCTAGGCTATACTTGTTCATTTTACTTCAAATTTTAGTATGTTGATCTTTAAGATATGCTCTACAAGTTTCATGAAGAAGTAGAAGAGAGATTCTTGATAAAAATCAACATGCAACCACAAATCTACCACAAGGTCAGCAAAGTAGTTCCAGATCTAGTGTCTCTGTAGGATGGGAGTTTGACCCCTTAAATCCTCATCATTTTGCACCAAATTTTAGTATGTTGTAGTTTAAGATGTTGGCTACAACTTTCATGAAGAAATCAAAGTCAAAATCGAACTCAAAACATGCATGCAAGCTCTCACAAGATTCTGACTCAGGCGGTATACACTAGGGGTGAGCGGTTCCCGGTTCCGGTTCGGTTCCGTCTGGAACCTGGAACCTACCCTCGGGTACAGGTTCCTCAATTTTTGGAACCTGGAACCTGCCTGTCAGAACCGAGAACCTAGAACCTACCCTGTCACAGGTTCCGGGGTCGGTTCCAGGTTCCGACAGGTTCTTTTTTTTTTTTTTTTCATTTTCGTAGTGGGCGCGAATATCCGGAAGCCGAAATAATTCATATTGTGAGAGAAGCAATGGCATGGACTTTTGTAAATACACTTCATTTTGCAGTTACCACATCACAAATAATTGCAGTCACAGAATATCAAAACATGATACTTTATATCTTCAATACACTTCATTTTGCAGTTAGCACATCACAAATAATTACAGTCACAGAATATCAAAACATGATACTTTATATCTTCAAGTTATCTCGTATGCTACTCAAGATGAACCATAGCTCTATTTCATCAAATCAAAATCGAACACGAGCGAAGATAATAGGGGAAAATAATCTTTCTTCATTCTCTGGTATAGTAGCCAAACAAGCGATAAAAGTTCATCGTTATCGCTATCACCTTGCAGCCTTTGATCCGGCTAACGAGTAATGATCCAAAGCACAGTATCACGTCGCTCACAAATCCGAAAAGAGAGCTTCTCTTTTACCTCATTTAGCTCGTCTCTTAATGCGAATCTGGCAATCGACGACGAATCTGCGCTCGGTAGAATCCGTCCTTCTCCTTCTCCGCCTCCTCAAGCTCCTCCACCTCGCACTTCAGCTCCCTAAAATCAAGCATAAATAAACCATAACATGCGACCAAAATCTTATGATGACAAGTCTATGCTTCACCTCAGTCGCTGCACATTGTTGTCGTACTCGGCATCGAGAGCCGAGATCTTCAAGCTCTGCGAAGCTAGGCTCCGCTCGAGCCTCAAGCACCTCTCTTCCATCGACTTGATGGCCACGCGCTTCAACTCTAGGACCAGCGATTTGGCAGCTTGCAGCTCTCTCTCCACCTGCAAAAATTTCCAGCACCTCTCATCCGCTACCGATCGCCTCGCGAAGAAAATTTCAAGAGATTGCGTCGCGGTGGAGTAGACCTGGAGGAGAGAGAGGTGCTGGTTCCTAGTCCGGTCCAGCTGTTCCAGCCGCTCGCTGAACGCCGCGGAGAGCGACATTTTCGTACGTACCGTAGGCTAATCTCAAGCGGCGGCAGCAAGAGGTGGTGACGGCGGTGATGGCTCACGGTGGTGAGGGGCGGCGCAGACGACGCGACATATCGTCGGGCTCAACGGCGAGACGACTCGTCGGACGAGCGGTGGGTGGTGGTGGTTCGGTGGCCAAGAGGTAGTGGTGAGTAAGGCGTGGGGCGACGGTGTGGTGGTGGGTGAAGCAGCAGCCAACAAGAGGAAGGAAGTGGAAGAAGAAGAAGAAGAAGAAGAAGAAGAAGAGAAGGGGTGGGGTTTCGGCCGAGAGAGGGGGAAAGAGAAGAGAGAGAGAGAAGAAAAGAAAAAAGTAGGGGGGACAGGAAGTGACGTGAGAGGAAAAAGGAAGAAAAGAAAGAGAGAGAGGGAAAAAGAAAAGGGAAGGGAGGGAAATCAACGTGGGGTTTTTTTTTTCAAAAAGATTTAACCGGTTCCGGAACCGGAACCGGGAACCAGAACCGGTCTCTTTAGAACCGGGAACCGTGCTCACCCCTAGTATACACGAAATCAGCAAGCTTTTTCAAGAACAAACCACACTAGCTTCGGTTCCTTACCTCTAGACACCCAAAGATTCAACCACACATGCAAGACACACATGCAAGAGTAGAAATTGAATCCTAACTTGCATTAAAAAAAACGAAGCAACACCGGCACACGAACGGCGAAGGGGAACAATCGGACGACGGGCGGCGACGGGCGACTCCTTCTCCTCTCTTCCTTGGTTTCTCTCAAAATTTCTCTCCCCTTTCTCCTCCTCTCTTTGCACGCACACTCTCTCCCTAAACCGGTTGCCCTTTTCTCTTTTTGCTTTTCTTTCCCCTAATCATTGCTTAATTGACCTCAATGCATGAGTGTCAAATGGCCTTCACACTAGGACACTTTGGGGGGGCATGCATCGGAATTTCCCTCCCCCTCTTTGCTCGGTCGAAAGGCCCAATGGGCCTGGCCAAAATGGCCCACTTCAGGCCCTCTATCCATAGGCCTAAAGTCCAAACCAAAATTTATCTTTTTACCCTTTTTACTTTTTAGCAAAAACCCCTAAATTCCCTCTCTTAGATGATTCCAATTTCCAATTTTACTAAGTCAATAACTTGTAACTTTTAATCTATAGGAAAACAAATCTATGAGAAGCATAGCTAAGCATAAATTTGCCTTATTTAAAATAACCTATAAAAAATTTCAAGAACATAGGCATATAACATTTAGTTTTTAAGGGAGAGGTTAATAGTTAAAGCACAAACCATAGGTAAATTCATTACCTAATCATAGGCCTTAATACATCTTAAGACTTGTCTCAAATATTTGGGATGCCACATCATAAATTTCGAAAAATAACAAAAAAATTCAAAAATATTTCCGAAAATTCAAAAAACTCAGAAAGCATTAAAAAATTCGACATTTTTCTTAATTTTGAAAAAGAAATTAAAAAAAATGAAAAAAAAATTATTTTAGTTAAATTTAAAAAAAATTAAAAATATTTCGAAAATCTAAAAAATGTAGGGTTTGGTTGGGAATTTGCTATGTCTTGCATTTTTAGTGTAATTAGGCCTTTAATTGTTCGTATATTTATTATATTGCATGTTTAATTTACATATTCAACTATGTTTGCAATTGTTTAGTTGCATGTATTAATTTTGTTGTAATTAGGATCTTGGTAGCTATGATTATTGTTTTAATGATTGCGCACCTGCATGATCACCTCACGTATTAATGGATAGTTATAAAATCAATCCAAACTGCCTGCTAAAAATCATTTCGTTAAAATGAACAAGATTAGGTACTGAAAGGGCACTAATTGATTAATTAGTATAATCAAGTCCCCAACTCTAAATTCTCTGGTTGCGCAGAAAGTAAGGTACATTCTCATGCCTCACTTGGTTTCTAGCCGACCCCAATAGGCTAGTGGTGACTCCTTTTGTGCAAAATTTCTTAAGAATATTCCAACATCACGCGGGGCATGGGCTTGGGAGAGTCCGCGCCTAATCATGGGCCTTAGGCTCGTCTTTTAGGCAATACCCCTAAATTTGTTCCCTCCCCCCAAGGGTAGGTCGCAACACTTCCAAAACTATTACATGCGTATATTGTCCCTTCATTTGATTGTTAAATTTCATGTGTTGTTCCTAATTTGAATTGAGCAAGAAAAAGGATGTTGAAGTATCTCACTTGTCTAGCTCTTTATGTACATATGGCCTCTCAAGTCTTTGGATTATTCAATTCTATGATGACACTTGTTGTTGTTGTTGTTCTTCTTCTTCTTCTTTGTTTTTATGTTTCGGATGCTAGCTGCGGTGTCGCTCCTTGATTTATTATTATTTATTTTTAGAATCAATTCTCATGTGAAGTGCTATAAGCAATGAGAGACTAATTTAGTAATAAGTATGTCGATCATTGTTAATCATTGGCATTTTTTATATTTCGGGTTTGGCCTTATTCTCTTTTGGGTTGCTTTAATTTTGTAATAAAAAAAAAAAAAACAACTTAAGATTTATTTATATATATTGATAATATCTTGTTTATAGCATCTCAGTATCTTATTTCGGGAATTAAATATCATCATTACCGGAGTCCCGTCACAATCGTTTTAGCGTCACGATCGGGATTTCTATTTAGCCGGTCAAAGTCAACGGTCAAGTCCGCCGGGAAAAAGTCAAAGTTAGGCGCTGATTGGTTCAAAGCCGTGTGGCTTCCCGCACCGGATACCCACCCCTCTCCCTCCCTCTCTGTCCGACAGAACTGAAACTCAAGACAAGCTTCCGATGATCGCTCCGCCGCGTTCCGCCGTCCTCCTCCTCCTCCTCTCGCTCCTCGCTCTCGCCACCTCCGCTTATGGCGCCAACCCTCTGTCCGCCTACTGCGGGAGCAACGGCAACTTCACCGCCAACAGCACCTACGGGGCCAACCTCAACACCCTCCTCGCCTCCGTCGCCGCAGCAGACGGTCGCGGCTTCTACAACCTCTCCGCCGGCGGCGGGAGCCCCGACGCCGTCAACGCCATCGCCCTCTGCCGGGGCGACGTCGGGGCCGCCGACTGCCGGAGCTGCCTGAACGACTCCGCCGCCGAGATCGCCCGCCAGTGCCCGATGCAGAAGGAGGCGATCATCTGGTACGACAACTGCATGCTTCGGTACTCGAATCGGTCCATCTTTGGCGTGGTGGAGGTTTCGCCTTACTTGTATATGTGGAACGTCAACAATGTCTCCAAAAACGTCGATCAGTTCAATCAGGTTCGAGAAGAGATCAAGATGTTTTTCTTTTCTTTTCTTTTCTCTTCTCGAAAACGGAAAGTGTTTCTTTACATGTTTCAAACTGGTGAACTATGCGCCAAATCAGTGTTCTATTGACAATGTGCCTTTTCGAGTCTATAATTCATCCTGGTTTCAATGCACTTTGTAATGCTTTGCCTCTCTTTTGACCCATTTATTTTTATAATTCATCCTGGTTTTACTGTCTCTGCAATTTTTCTCAGGGGGATGTGTTCTTTTCTGTCGAATTCTTGAACTTTATGTTTCCTGTAAGCCATTAAGATTTGCACATTGCTTGTCAGGGAATCGTAAGCCCACAGGAGCATTTGATTCTGGGTATTATTCTTGGATAGCAGCTAATAGTTCACACTGCATAAAAGTTAAATAGGTGTTTGTGGATTCTATGTTTTGGGTAGTGACAAAGTACAAATTCTTGTTTTCTTCCTCAGACAGTAGCTTATAGTTCTGGTTGTTTTTTACAGGATTTGAGAAATCTGACCGATGATTTGAGGGACCGAGCTGCAAGTGGCAATTCCACCAGGAAATTTGCGGTCGGAAATGCGACAGCTCCAAACTTCAAAACTCTGTTTGGACTCATGCAATGCACTCCAGACTTATCGCAGCTACAATGCGAGGATTGTTTGACGAGAGCTGTTGGAGACATTCCTCGGTGTTGTGATCAGAAAGAAGGAGGGAGGGTTATTTACCCCAGTTGCAATATCAGGTTTGAAGTATACCCCTTTTTTGATTCTTCGGCTTATGAGTTGCCAGAGTCACCACCACTGGCACCACAAGTTTCTCCTCCGCCTCCTCCAACGAATAACACATCCACTAAAGGTACTTCTTTTTAATGTATACTTAACTATGCCAGAGCATTCTATCTGTGTTTTCAATTTACTGTAGGACAAACATGATAATAAATGTGAGCAAGCATGCTTTCAAATTCAATGAGCTCCTTTTACAAACAAGAGACTAGGGGTTGTAAGTCTCCTTCCCCTGCTCCTCATCCTTTGAGTATGGCCGCATTAAGTGTATTTTAAAGCATGATGTAATTTAATTTTTGATTTTTGGTGTGATAAGTTCCTGAGACACTTATGTTTCCTCTTGAATGAGGTATAAGCATGAAATAAGTAGCAGATGAGAAATTAATGAGATTTTTTATGCATCATGAGTCTTCCTTTCTTTCGATTTAAGTATCACCGTCTGAAGTAATTTCATCAGGAAACTGATATAATAACACCAAGGACTGCTTTAAATGTGCAACCCCTCCTAAAATCTGTTATTGGTAATTGGGTCTAAACACTGTTCACTGTGAGTTTCATGTCTAACATAAGAGCTCTTCCTTTTTCAGGAAAGGATACTAACTCAGGTCGTATTGCCCTCATTATCACAATCCCAGCTGTTGGATTCTCTCTTTTAATTGCTGGAATATTGTGCATCTGTTTGAGGTCAAGAAGATTGAAGAAAAATTTCGAAAGTAAGTTCTCATTACTTTAGGGTGACTGATTTTCTTAAAATACTGGGTGAATACAACCTATGTGAAACAGATTAGCAGCCAATAGGTTAAGCTTTGATGTTCCGAAGCTAGTAACTTTCCAGAAATTCAGAGGTCGGTGATTTCTAACTGAATGAGGAAAGATTCAGTGAGGGCTATAGATATCAAAGTTCCCAGATTGCTCTGGAAAATCTTTTATTTGCTCGCATCACCTAGAGGCTAAATTTTCCTTAGAATGGATTATCTGTTAAATAAGAATGAATTACTATTAACTGTTAAGTCAGCAGACGGGCTTACTGATAGTGTGGAATTAGACAATAAGCAACTTTGGATTTTCCACTTTGTAGCTGTACCTGCAGATGAAATCAGCAATGCAGAATCCCTGCAGTTCGACTTGAATACCATCAGAGAGGCAACAAATGACTTCTCTGATGCAAATAAATTGGGACAAGGTGGATTTGGCGTAGTTTACAAGGTAATCACTGCAAATTGTTTATTCATAAAATAACCAAGAATTTGAAACATTCACATGTATATGGTTGCTTTTTGCATTCATTTTCAGGGAACATTGGCCAATGGACAAGTTATAGCAGTAAAAAGGCTGTCTGTAGATTTGGGACAAGGTGATCGAGAATTCAAGAATGAAGTCCTCTTGGTTGCAAGGCTTCAACACCGGAATTTGGTTAGGCTCTTAGGATTTTGCCTGGAGGGGAGAGAAAGGCTTCTTATCTATGAATTCATACCAAACTCAAGCCTGGACCACTTTATATATGGTATGATCATGCCACTTTTGTTCCAGCATCATCTGATTTATGAGCAATTGAAGTGCATGTTCTTGCCAATCTGCATTTAGAAAGTCACCTTGCGCTAGCTACATCACTATAACCTTTTGTCAATATACTATGCAGATCCTGTTAGGCGTAGGCAGCTGGATTGGGAGAGGCGTCAAAAGATAATAGGAGGCATTGCTCGTGGGCTTCTTTATCTTCATGAGGATTCTCAACTTCGAATTATTCATCGGGATCTTAAAGCAAGCAATATTTTGCTAGACGCAAAGATGAACCCTAAAATTTCAGATTTTGGTACAGCAAGGCTATTTGCGGTGGATCAAACTCAAGACGCCACAAGCAGGGTCGTTGGCACTTAGTAAGTAATACATAGCATGGTATCTTAAAATAGATCCGGTTATATTTCCCGTGCTCTTCTCCATATAATCTGAATAGCTAGCAGATATAAAGGCACGGCATCTTAAATGGAATTGCGTTGAAAGTGCTAATTATTCCTGTGATGCAGTGGGTACATGGCTCCAGAGTACGCAATGCATGGATTGTTCTCAGTCAAGTCAGATGTCTTTAGTTTTGGGGTGTTGCTACTAGAGATTATTAGTGGTCAAAAGTAGCCGCTTCTGCAATGGGGATACCACGGAGGACCTTCTTAGCTTTGTAAGAAAATATCTTTCAATCACTCTCCTTCCCCTAAAGAATCGCCGGGAAAGAGTGGCGGACCCAAACTCAAATAAGTGGAGCAACTGTCCTTACCATACTGAGTTTGCGTTTATGATTTATTGCAGGCATGGAGGAGTTGGAGGGAAGGGAACCCCTCAGATCTCATAGATCCTAATTTGGCCGATGGTTCAAGGATTGAAATATTGAGACGCATTCATGTCGGATTGCTGTGTGTTCAAGAAATTGAGGCCGACAGACCAACCATGGGTGCGGTGGTTCTGATGCTCAGTAGTTACTCCACCACCTTGCCACTACCATCACGACCTGCATTCATTTTGCCCAGTATCCCTGAATCTGACACAGCTTCGCGGGTGATGGTAGCTCATTCAAATCGATCCAAAGACACAGAAATCCAAGAATCAGTGAATGAGGCTTCCATCACCGAGCTATATCCTCGATGATCACAGATTGGAGTCTAAATTTGTGCACGTCTTCTGTTCCACTGCGGATGGAATGATGGAATGACGAGGCAACATCAGTACATAATTTGATATTTGCATTGTTTCATGTGTTGAATGGAATTTGGGATGACTATATGCTGCTATGGTCTTAAAAATAGGTGAAGTCTCTCGCTTATATTACCGGCTATAGACGGTAATTACTCTGAAAAAGTTACTTCAATTGCATATTATATTAATGGAAAAGATATTTGAAAGTTACTTTGCATAATAGAAATGTTATAAGTCACTTATGGATGTTGAATTTAGATATATCAATAGTTAGTTTCTTATGAGAAAACCACTGACTCTCATGAATAATTACTGTACTTTCCCACAATAATTTTTTATTTCATTTTTTGTACTCCTTAAAAAAAACGATTGAGGACCGGACTAACCCAATAGGTTCAATTCGGTTTCAAGGTCAACCATGACTAATCAGTAATTTTTTATTTCATTTTTTATACTATTTAAAAGGGTAACGGATGACTGTACCGACCTAATAAATTCGATGATGAGCAATGTCAGCTAAGAAAAGCAAGCGGTGAGGATCAAGTGGGCTGAGCATTGAACATAATGAGTATCGAATGTCAAGTAGGGAGTAACAAGCTAAGCGAGCATCGAGTGGCGAGTGGCACTAATGACTCAAAGCGAGCGAGGCGAGTGTCGAGAGGCGAGCGGAGAAGTTTTTTTCAATTTTAGCAAATTGAAGACTAAGAGGACAAATAAGATAGAAAAGAACGAATACTAGAGGAGGATACCATAAGGTGCATTTTTACGCAGTAGTAAGAACTTCTCACAAAAACATTTTTCTCTTTAATAAATTATGACTATTGATGCCGTAAAAGACATTAAAAACCTAAGTTATTAAAGAACAATGTAAAATTACTTGAACTCCTCACTAAAGAGCTGTTTAATGTTGTTGATGCCATTTATTTTAAGATTTTCTCTATATAAAAAAAATTATAAATAATATATTATATATAGTCATGGTTGGTGCAGGTTGGACCAACCCAGGAACTCGAGAATCGATGATCGACGGCCGCACGGTGTTGGTCCCAGAATTTAAGACCAAGGCCGAGGCCGATCCAATCTCCTGGAAACCGGACTAGGGCCAAGCAAGGTTGGGCCGGTCCAGGTTGACCCTGGACCAATGCTCACCCCTACTAAAAATGTTCCGAGTTGATTCATTTTTTTTTTTAAAAACAATTTCCTCAAATTTTTCAATTTTTAACCTTTTGGAATTAGAGAATGCCATACGCTTCTTTTACTTCATTTATATATCTAGGAGGTTGTACTCCTTACAAAAAGTTACTTTCTTCAAATTTCATTTATTAATTTGGCCCATTAAGAGAATCCATATAAAAATAATGGCAGATAGATTTTTTTTTCTTTACAAATTTGCCTTATATGTATTTCTATGTGAATCTAATTTCTTCTGTCTAATCTACTATTTTCTCAAGTCAACATAAAATTCTGTGACATGAAATAATTTATTGGATGTATTTTCTTTCTTTACAAATTTTCCTTATAAAGCTATGCATTATTGGCATTTTCTATATTTCCGGTTCGGCCTCGTTCTCTTTTGGATTGCTTTAATTTAATAATAAGAAAAACTTGAGATTTATTTATATATATTGATAATATCTTGTTTATAGCACCTCAGAATCTTATTTCGGGAATTAAATATCATCATTACCGGAGTCCCGTCACGATCGGGATTTCACTTTAGCCGGTTAAAGTCAACGGTAAACCCCTCCTCTCTCTCTCTCTCTCTCTCTCTCTCCGACAGAACTGAAACTCGAGACAAGCTTCCGATGATCGCTCCGCCGCGTTCCGCCGTCCTCCTCCTCCTCTCGCTCCTCGCCCTTGCCGCCTCCGCCCATGGCGCCGACCCTCTCTACCACTTTTGCGGGACCAACGGCAACTTCACCGCCAACGGCAGCTACGGGGACAACCTCCACGTCCTCCTCAGCTCCGTCGCCGTCGTGGACGCCGCCGCGGACGCCGCCGCCGCAGCCGACTACGGGTTCTACAACCTCTTCGCCGATAGAGGGAGCCCCAATGCCGTCAACGCCATCGCCCTCTGCCGGGGCGACGTCGGGGCCGCCGACTGCCGGAGCTGCCTGAACGACTCCGCCCCCGAGATCGCCCGCCGGTGCCCGGTGCAGAAGGAGGCGATCATCTGGTACGACAACTGCACGCTCCGGTACTCGAACCGATCCATTTTAAGGACCATGGAGGACTCGCCCGCCTTCTACGTGTGGAACATCAACAACGTCACCAACAACGTCGATCAGTTCAATCAGGTTCGGAATCGGAAAGTTCAGCTTTTGCATGCTCATGATCGGCATCTTTCATTTGAACAAACACTTGCATTGCATTTCGCTTGTTTCCATGAAAGCAGAGTGCATCATGCTTCTTGACGCGTTGACTTCGCTTACTTCATGGGAACTTTCCGTAGTTTTCGACATAGTAAAACATGAGAAGCCTCATCTCTCCTCGACGACGTGCCCGACGATGCGGATCAGTATCATTGGGCTGCTGTTTCAGTGCAATTCATGCCGGTTTAGCTGCACTTTGTAATTCATCATAGCCCATTTTGAAGTGCTAGACAGTTTCCTGAACAGCCCATGGTTATATCATGCTGCTGATTATGATTTTGTTTTCTTGTTCCTTTTTGTATTGTCTCCGCAACTTGTTCTCAAAGAATGCGTTTCTTTTTCCTTTCATCTTGAATTCTTGAACTTTATGCTTCAGGGTAGTCTGAGCTCAAAGGAGCATTTATTTTAGGTATCATTCTTTGATAGCAGTTAGCAATTCATATTGCATTAAGATTGAGTAGGATTTTCTGGTGCGGGTCTTGGACGAAGTACTAATTCTTGTCATCTTCTCCTGACTGTAGCTTATGGATTTGGTTATTTTTTCTAGGTTTTGAGAAATCTGATGGATGGTTTGAGAGAGCAAGCTGCGAATGGCAATTCGACGGGGAAATTTGCAGCTGGAAACGCTACTGCTCCAAACTTCCAAACTCTGTTTGGACTTGTGCAGTGCACTCCAGACTTGTCGCAGCAACAATGCGATGATTGTTTGGTGGGAACTATTAGACAAATTCCTCAGTGTTGTAATCAGAAAATAGGAGGAAGGGTTATTAATCCCAGTTGCAATATCAGGTTTGAAGTAGGCCGCTTTTTTGATCCTTCGGCTTATGAGACGTCGCCATCACCACCGCAATCGCCAGTTTCTCCTCCACCTCCTCCAACGAATAACCCACCCGCTAAAGGTACTTCCTTTTAATGCACGCTTACCTATACCAGAGCATTCTATTTGTGTTTTCAATTGTCTGTAGGACAAACATGATAATAAATGTGAGCAAGCATGCTTTCAACTTCAATGAGCTCCTTTTACAAACAAGAGACTCCTTCCCCTGCTCCTCCTCCTTTGAGTATGGCCGCATTAAGTGTATTTTAAAGCATGATGTAATTTAATTTTTGATTCTTGGCGTGATAAGTTCCTGAGACACTTATGTTTCCTCTTGAATGAGGTATAAGCATGAAATAAGTAGCAGATGAGAAATTAATTAGATTTTTGATGCATCGTGAGTCTTCCTTTCTTTCGATTTAAGTATCACCGTCTGAAGTAATTTCATCAGGAAACTGATAGAATAACACCAAGGACTGCTTTAAATGTGCAACCCCTCCTAAAATCTGTTATTGGTAATTGGGTCTAAACACTGTTCTCTGCGAGTTTCTTGCCTAACATAAGAGCTCTTCCTCTTTCAGGAAAGAATACTAACTCAGGTCGTATTGCCCTCATTATCACAATCCCAGCTGTTGGATTATCTCTTTTAATTGCTGGAATATTGTGCATCTGTTTGAGGTCAAGAAGATTGAAGAAAAATTTCGAAAGTAAGTTCTCATTACTTTTGGGTGACTGATTTTCATAAAATACTGGGCGAATACGACCTATGTGAAACAGATTAGCAGCCGATAGGTTAAGCTTTGATGTTCCGAAGCTAGTAACTTTCCAGAAATTCAGAGTTCGGTGATTTCTGACTGAATGAGGAAAGATTCAGTGAGGGCTATAGATATCAAAGTTCCCAGATTGCTCTGGAAAATCTTTTATTTGCTAGCATCACCTAGAGGCTAAATTTTCCTTAGAATGGATTATCTGTTAAATAAGAATGAATTACTATTAACTGTTAAGCCAGCAGACGGAATGAATTACTATTGACTGTTAAGTCAGCAGATGGGCTTACTGATAGTGTGGAATTAGACAATAAGCAACTTTGGATTTTCCACTTTGTAGCTGTACTTGTAGATGAAATCAGAAATGCAGAATCCCTGCAGTTCGACTTGAATATCATCAGAGAGGCAACAAATGACTTCTCTGATGCAAATAAGGTGGGACAAGGTGGATTTGGCGTAGTTTACAAGGTAATCAGCACAAATTGTTCATTCGTAAAATAACAGAGAATTTGAAACATTCACATGTATGTGGCTGCTTTTTGCATTCTTTTTCAGGGAACATTGGCCAATGGACAAGTTATAGCAGTAAAAAGGCCGTCTGTAGATTTGGGACAAGGTAATCAAGAATTTAAGAATGAGGTCCTCTTGGTTGCAAGGCTTCAACACCGGAATTTGGTTAGGCTCTTAGGATTTTGCCTGGAGGAAAGAGAAAGGCTTCTTATATATGAATTCATACCAAACTCAAGCCTGGATCACTTTATATATGGTACGATCATGCCATTTTTGTTCCAGCATCATCTGAGTTAAGAGTAATTGAAGTGCATGTTCTTGCCAATTTGCATTTGGAAAGTCACCTCGCGCTAGTCACATCACTATAATCTTTCGTCAATATACTATGCAGATCCTGTTAGGCGTAGCCAGCTGGGTTGGCAAAGGCGTCAAAAGATAATAGGGGGCATTGCTCGTGGGCTTCTTTATCTTCATGAGGATTCTCAACTTCGAATCATTCATCGGGATCTTAAAGCGGGCAATATTTTGCTTGATGCAGAGATGAACCCAAAAATTTCAGATTTTGGTACAGCAAGGCTATTTGCAGTGGATCAAACTCAAGATGCCACAAGCAGGGTTGTTGGCACTTAGTAAGTAATACATAGCAGAGTATCTTAAAATAAATGCAGTTATATTTCCCGTGCTCTTCTCCATATAATCTGAATAGCTAGCAGATATAAAGGCACAACATCTTAAGTGGAATTGTGTTGAAAGTGCTCATTATTCCTGTAATGCAGTGGGTACATGGCTCCAGAGTACGCAATGCATGGATTGTTCTCAGTCAAGTCAGATGTCTTTAGTTTTGGGGTGTTGCTACTAGAGATTATTAGTGGTAAAAAAGTAGCCGCTTTTGCAATGGGGATACCACGGAGGACCTTCTTAGCTATGTAAGAAAATATCTTTCAATCACTCTCCTTCCCCTAAAGAATCGCCGGGAAAGAGTGGTGTACCCCAACTTGAATGAGTTGAGCAACTGTCCTTACCATACTGAGTTTGTGTTTATGACTAATTGCAGGCATGGAGGAGTTGGAGGGAAGGGGCCCCCTCAGATCTCATAAATCCTAATTTGGCCGATGGTTTGAGGACCGAAATGTTAAGGTGCATTCATGTCGGATTGCTGTGTGTTCAAGAAATCCAGGCCGACAGACCAACCATGGGTGCAGTGGTTTTGATGCTCGGTAGTTACTCCACCACCTTGCCTCTACCATCACGACCTGCATTCATTTTGTCCGGTATCCCTGAATCTGACACAGCTTCGCGGGTGATGGTAACTCATTCAAATCGTTCCAAAGACACAGAAATCCAAGAATCAGTGAATGAGGCTTCCATCACCGAGGTATATCCTCGATGATCACAGATTGGAGTCTAAATTGTGCACGTCTTCTGTTCCACTGCGGATGGATCGATGGAACGACGAGGCAATGTGCCACATCAGTACATCATTTGATATTTGCATTATTTCATGTGTTGAATGGAATTTGGGATGACTATATGCTGCTATGGTCTTAAAATGGGTGAAGTCTCTCGCTCATATTACTGGCTATAGACGGTATTTACTTTGAAAAAGTTACTTCAATTGCATATTATATCAATGGAAAAGATATTTGAAAGTTACTTTGCATTATAGAAATGTTTTAAGTCACTTATGGATGTTGAATTTAGATATATCAATAGTTAGTTTCTTATGAGAAAACCACTGACTCTCATGAATAATTATGTACTTTCCCACAATAATTTTTTTTTTTTGGACTAATCTGAGAAATTATTAGCTACTTAGATGCTTGAACTTACTTTTGTATGTGTAAAGTTACCGTCGACAACGAGAAGTGGCCACTACTAACATGTCATATAAAAAGTCGGTAAATGAGTAAGATGAAGTTGGTAATTTCATATAATTCAATAAAAGTTGGTATGTTATTATAGATCATTCGTTATTTAAGCGATCTACAAAGTCGGTAAATGAGTAAGATGAAGTTGGTAATTTCATATAATTCAATAAAAGTTGGTATGTTATTATAGATCATTCGTTATTTAAGCGATCTACAATGTTGATGAGTGGTTCAAAATAGAGTTGGTCACCTAAAATTAGGTCACAATTTCAAAATTAGTAAGAAATTGGTAAATTATTAGAAAAGTTTGGTAATTTAGAGTTTGACCAAATAAACATAGGTAAATCAATTATTATCACTCTACACCAGCAATGTACATGTTAGCATCTATCGATTTAATGTTAACGTATCGAACTTTGAGCGATTCCTATCATGAAAATCATCCTTCACACTTTTCTCACAAAATTAGTAACCCACCTGAGATTTCATAGGTGCCATCCAATACGCCAACTAGTTAATACTTAACTTTATATCCCAAATATTATTATCGAATTTAGAATTCAGGATGTCGCATTTAAGGTCAACATATCATCCAAGTTGGACGTCCTTTTTATAAGAAAACCACAGAGACATTAAAATTTCATATAAAAAAGTCATGTGGGATGAATTGCCGAAATTTGTCACCGTGGACACTTAAGTAATCGATTTTTCTCCGATTTAACATTTAAGTGATCTGAAAAAATATTCTAGCACCAAAGTAAGCATTGTACAAAATTTTGTATAATGTAACATTTATCGACTAACTTTTGATGAGCTTAGTAGTTAGCATTCAATCTAACCAAAGAAAGACTTATTTGCTTATTTTTCTCCAAATCTTATCGTGTGGTTGCCTTTTCACTCTCAATGGAACTAATGATTAGTAAGTTTACATATTGCAACAAAACTTACTAACTTATTAGCATGGCTAATTAATTATACTTGAAGAGATAAAAGTAGAACTATCTTCTTTTACATGAAAATTGAAGACTTGTTGTCACGCCCTGATCCTCGGGCACGCGCCCATCCCTTACCTTGGTTGATTTTAAAGTGCGATATCCCAGGACTATTTATCGCCGACCCTTACAATTTATTATGCGCATGCGGAAGCAGTTAAAAATCCCCAGACAATAAAACAATAGGATAGAAAAGCAAGCCATAATTTTCATATTGAAATTCATAACCACACTTTTATTAACAGTACAACTCATAGTATATTTACAATATTATTTACAGCAAACAAGTCTGACACCTATCTACACTAAGACAGGGTTCACAAAAGGGATGGGATCTCAATCCACATCCGGGTTGTACTCAATATCCCTATTTGGATCATCTTCTTCATCCAAAGTCTTTCTTCTCCTTAGGTTCCTCTTCCTTAGCTTCTCCTCAGGGTCTTGAAATGGTTATTTAATAACCAATGAGACCACGTCTCAGTGACTTCTATCCCCTAAGACTCGATTAGTAAGCTAATACACTATGGGCTGCTTAAACACTCAGAAGTCAGAGGACTTACCTTGGCCTCAGATTCCATCTACAAATTAGTACAGTTTAATAGGTACTCAAACAATCACATTACCGATTAAAGCATCGATCAAATCAACATAGTCGATTACATGTCAGTCGGACCATTTCTAGGTCATTCCACTCATACCATAATTTTCTAATGGTATACTTCTTCCCCAAATCACATGTGTTTCTCGAGCGTCGTTTTTGCCAATGACATACCGATCACCGACACCGTGCGTTCTTTAAGGCGCCATTTTCACCAGTGATATCATCGATCACCGAACCACGTGTCCTTTCTAGGGCACCGTTTTCGCCAATGTGACATCGGCAATAGATAACATCGTGAGTTCTTTAAGGCGTCGTTTTCACCAGTGATATTTCCTTAATCACCGAACCACGTTTATCTATAAGTCATTCACGTGCGTTCTTTAAGGCGCCGTTTTCGCCAGTGATACTTCCAATCACCGAACCACGTATGTCCAATAACATCGTACCTAATTGGTCTCAGCCAATAACATTCTTAGTAATTTCTCACCATTCTCTCTACTATATAGCCCATCAACGTACTGGCGCTATATACCCATATTCGGTTATCTACCAATCAAATATTTAATAACAAACAATATAGGACAAATCCTCAAATTTCACAATTTAAATCCATTCTATATAAATTAAAGCTCAATTAAATAAACAGACTACACCACAACAATCCAAGACGAAATTCCGGCCACCACCATCTCGGTTGAATTTCCGAAAAAAATAATTAATTTCAAAATTAAATAAATAATTATTAAAAATCCAATTTATGCCCATAATGCCTGATTGGAAGCCAAGATGAGCCCGGAAAATTATCGAGACTCGTTCAATAAATAACATGGCACGTCTACTAGCTAATGGCTATTTCTAGCCACCTAATATGCATCAATAAGTCTCTAATTTAATTTATCTAAATTAATCTAACCACCTAATTGCATTTAACTTAAATCTAACTAACCCTAAGTATAATTAGCAGACTAAGAAAGCATTAGTGAGTAAAACTCACTGCAAAAAGCGGAGACCGAATCACCGCAATGGCGACGTGACGGGGGAAATCGGATTTTCGGCGACACCGGGGCAGGTCGGGCGCCAGACTCGGGCCCAACAAATCTCAGCCCAAGTGAGATTTGTTCTTGTACTTGGCTGAGCTTCACTTGACTGAACAGGCCTAGAATGGGCTGTCCTCGTGGGCCGGTCTTCACTTGATTTGCTGAAATTGGGCCGAGCACAATACAAGTTGGGCCGAAATTACTGGACTCAATTGAGACTTCAAATGGACTGATCTTGCAGCTGAAAATGGACCGTTGAAAATCTGCTGGGCCCGTTGATGTGGGCTGAATTTCAACTTGAATTGGGCCTAAAAGAAATTCACTGGACGGTTGGGCTTGCGGCTGGGCTGAAAGTGCAAGAATGCTGGCCCGAAATCCACCGACTGCTGGGCCGAACAAGAATAACTCAATGGGCTTCTTTTTGGTTCGGCCGATTGATCCACGAGCGGAGGGGAGAGGGATCACGCGGACAGCTTGCTTCGGTCGGGCTGCTTCGAACGCACGTGGGGACTTCAATTTGCTTCGTGAAAATTCTTCGGTGTAGATGGATCGGAGGAAACAATTGATGGTGGAGGACGTGGAGAAGAACTGCTGGCAGGGGTTGTTTCGTTCGGTGGCGGCGTTGCGCGAACGAAGGAGCTGCAGGAATTCACTCGGTGGTCAACAACCGAGTGGATGGAGCTGTTTTGTTGACCTGGACGCGTGGAGGGCAAAAGAAGTGAAGCCGCGGACGTTGCTGCTGCCGAAGACTTGAAGACGCGAGATGGAGCCGGATCTTCGGTCTTCGTGTGGACTGGCCGAGTGGAGGGCGCGGAGGAATCTTCTTTCGGTGCTGCCCGGTCCACAAGAGGAAGCGAAGACCTCCGCGAGCTGAAGACGCGCGGAGCTCGTTTGGTCGATCTTCGAAGTCTTCAGTTGTTGGTTCGTTGACCGGCGAGTTCTAAGGCGTGGATGTGTGGCTTTGCTGACCCTTGCACCGAAATTGAAGACGCGAATGAAGGAATAATTTCAGAGGAAAGCAGCTTGGTCTTCTTCAGATTGCTAATGGTCTTCAACGAAACAAGATAGTGGGAGAGAGAGATGGATGCTCGGTGGACTGAAATTCTCGCCAGTTCTGCTTTCCCTTGCTGGTCACGCACGCTTTGGAGAGAAAAAAAAATATCAAGGCTCAAAATATCTTCAAAATTTAATGCTTGGCCCCCACTTTAAACTTTTTCAACCTTATCCTTAGCCTCTAATACTTTCTATCAATTTAAATTCCACAAACTCAATCAAAATGAAGTAAAAAAAAAAAAATGCTGTCCAAGCATAATTTCGAATTTCATTCAATTTAGCTTCAATCCTTCACTCAATTTCCCAAATTGAGGCCCAATTTCAATGTAGAAAAATCCCAAGTGATTTTCTATAAATCTCCGACACACAAAGGCTCAACCCGAAAGCCCAATTTTCCATCAATTTAGCCAATCTGAAATTCTGCCAAATTTCTGCGACGTTCGAAATGGTTTTCCGTAAAAATCTTGGAATCTCCGAAAAATCTTCGAGACGGGCCAACACTCCTAATTTATTATGACGATACGACCGAAACTTCAATTTCGAAATCGGACTCGAAGTGGCGACAATTTCTATTCGACGCGTTTTTAGCGTGACCTACGCTACCGGGTAACTTTCGGATATTTTTAAGTGCAATTGACTCGTGGTCGATTTTCTTCGAGCCACTATGAACCCACTCGACTCATTGGCGACTCTCGATTATCGTGAAAATCCCGATGATTCAAATACGAACACAAGGTACCAAAACAATAAGAAAATCAGTCTAGTGCCGGTCGACATGAATTTTCTAATTTAGTAGTATCACCCATGATTAGCCATATATCACTATGGATCCAGTCTATCTCTGATTTCAAATCGATTTTTAACTGTGCCGAGATGGCCTTTAAAGATGGACACGGTCGAAAAGCCGATTTCTGGTTAAATTCTCAAGTCAATTGCTTTAAAATTCCTAATAATTTTCCCAGATAGTTTAGTTATCTCAAGAATGATCGAAGAAAGAACAGCGCATAGACACGTCAATGAAACGCCCGATTCAATCAGAAAGAAACAGAATCGAAAATTCAGGATGTCACACTTATTAAATTCATGTTACAAAGTTCAATACCTATGCATTCGATGCTCGTATGCTCAAAGAAGTCAATCTATTCATCATCCATAATTAATAATAGGTGTATAAGTGAATTGAAAATGTTCATGTGGCAATTGCAATTATAAAGAGATACAAGATTTAACAAAAGTTACCACCAATCTCAATACCTACAAAATAAAAGTTCATGATACACAACTCGGGTTGTTTAATATTGGATTTTCATGTGAAGTAATTCTCCTGGATCTTGTGGTGTCCCAATTATATGTAACACAATTTGAGTTCTTTCTTTGTTCATTTGGGGATGAATAAAACTACTTTTGGGTTTTCTCAAAATGTGCTGAGTTGATTCTTTTTTTTTTTTTTTTAAACAATTTCCTCAAGTTTTTCAATTTTTAACCTTTTGGAATTAGAGAATGCCATACACTTCTTTTTCTTCATATATATATATCTAGGAGGTTGTACTCCTTATAAAAAGTTACTTTCTTCAAATTTCATTAATTAATTTGGCCCAGAGAATCCATATAAAAATAATGGCAGATAGATTTTTTTTTCTTTACAAATTTGCCTTATATGTATTTCTATATGAATCTAATTTCTTTTGTCTAATCTACTATTTTCTCAAGTCAACATAAAATTTTGTGACATACGAAATCATTTATTGGATGTATTTTCTTTCTACTTTCAATACAAATTTTAAGAATAAAGCTATGCATTATTATAAACTTTTCTCATGCGTGCAATCGATCCCATACAAACATTCTAGTAGATTATTGTGTTTATGGGATTAGGAATTTTTTTGAGTTAATTTATTCATAATTTTAAAGATAATTGAATTCAATGTCCCTCCAAAATTCTACATATCAGCCTCACGTTGACCGAAACAAATCCTGTCCCTGTCCCCTCGCGCGACAAGCCTGCGAGTTTCCTTGAACTTTCTTCTCCTTGTTCCGACAGTACTGGAGTTCAGTACTTGGGTCGTTCCCCCGCTGCAGCTCCGCGCCTGCCCACCTCCCGCCGTACAAACGAGAGTTCGCTCGCTACATTGGGCGACACCCATTTGCACCCTCTTGCTCTGTTCGTAGCGTCGATGGCGGTTCATCTGAGGAAGCTCGCTGCTTTGGGTGCTTCGAGTTCGGTCGCCCACCTTCTTCCCAAGAAGAAGCGCCCGGAAAAATTGAATCTTTTGGCTGCGTTCGCTGTGGGTAGCGTTCGGGGCGTGTCCGCATGTTCGGCGGATGCGAGTGCTTCAAGGTTTGTCTCGGTCGAGTGTCGTGCTGCTCATCTGTTCGACGAAATGCGGCTTTGAGTAGATAAATTTGAAAAGAAGATCCGAATGCTGGCAAGTGATATTGGGCTTCGAGCTCTAATGCCCATGTTAGCTAATGTTTGACTTATTTATTCTAAGAAGTTATAGTTGGTAGATAAATAATGGCCGGAGGACGATTGACGGTATGCAATCTAATGTCTTGGCAAAGCAAAGAACATGAAGCGCGCCAACAATGCATTTAATAGTGGTTAACTCGCATTGTATATGAGGAAGGGATAATTTCCACGTAGGATCTTATTGTTTATGTTACTCAAAAGTTTAAGCTGAAAAATGCTGTAGCGTGTGTTTTATATGCTAATGGTTATTAAAAGCCATTAAGCATGATTTTCATTCTTGTACTGTGTCTGATACTAAGTGCGCCCTAGCATTTGATTTGGAATATGAAGTATGTCGGCAGATGTAGGATGATAAGACGCTGAACCTACTTTTGCAATCCCCTAAATGAAGATCAGATGGTGGTGACGGGACAAGATACCGGGAATTTCTGAGATGGGCAAATGGAGGTGGAACTTTCCATGAGTCTGCTTGCATTGATCCAACTGCACTCATTGAAGTGGGTGCTGTTGTACATCCAAAAGCAGTGCTGGGTGCACACGTACATGTGGGATCAGGAACAGTTATTGGACCTGCTGTTACAGTTGGCCTGTCAACAAAGATTGGGTAGCATTTACTTCCTTCTCTATATTGGATCACTGCTTGGCTGCATATTGCATCTGTCTGGGTCCAACTCCTTGCCGGTTCGCATGACTGTATGTATCTCTGTTTATACTTGGCTTGGTCAGATCTTAAGGTTGAGGTTTGTATGTTGTCTGGATGCTGTGTATTGCGATGGATGCCTATGCTTCCCTCTACATAATGGTTAGTTGTTTTTGAGGCGGCTCTTCGCAATTATATCTTTGAACTTGTCCAATTTGTGTTTGTCCATGTACATTACATCCACATTCTGCAAGCAAGTATATGAGGAGGAGCATATATTATTTCATACTACCACAGCTTGCAGATGTCTTGTTACCAACCTGTATATCTGTTCTCTTTTAACATTTTAGTTCACGTACAGAGGGATCTTTAAGTTGTTTGTCTCTTGATTCCCAAGAGAAATTAGAATGTGAATCAGCCTTTTGCTTTCACGGGGCTGGAATGGCCAAATTTTTAGCGGAAAAAAAGTGCTCAATGTCAAATACCAGTAATTCTAGCTCTATCATACTTGACCTATATCCATGAATAGGCTCAGCAACAACTGAATGACTCAAGCATTCATTATACATATCAACTATGTTGAAGAAATGTTGTTTGAAATATTTTTATGATGTATAATAGTATCCTTCCAGTTGAACTGTGCTTGATAATCACAACTTCAACAGGTACAATGTTTCACTGGGTAACTGTACCATTGGTGGATCATGCATAATCCACAATGGAGCATGCATTGGTCAAGATGGTAAGGCTGGACAATTTTTCTCCTTTATTAGCTTTTCTCATCAGTATTTTGAAAATTTTCAATTCTCGTTAAAATGGCTGTTGTTTATGCTTTACTTTCCATTGATAGTGTCTCAACCTATTTTATTATAAATAATGTCCTATTTTGTCGTGACCAATATTCTATACATCTTGATATCTCTGGGCTTATGTTGGTAATCATGATATGCTTGCTTTGTGATGACACGATAGCGTGCCTTTTGCATGGGCTTGTATGGATGCTACTACAAACGTCTGTTTATAAACTTGCTGCTGGCTGCTATGTGGTATTATAAACATTTTTCTAAGATATCCTTTGTTTGATTCCATAAATAAGGTCTTGCATCTAAGAATTTCAACCTAAGTTTCTTCTAACATAGTGAGTGGACACAACTTTCCCTTCTTGACTTAAGAGTTACCGTTTGTCATTATTTTTCCGCTTCCCTGAAGTGTGGTGTCATTTTGTTAACAGGATTTGGATTTCTTGTGGATGAGTCTGGAAACATGTTGAAGAAGCCTCAAGTTTGTCTTGCGTTTTAGTTTATAATGAGTTTGATTAGTTATTTTTTCTTGTCTACAATATCTTTTAATCTTGTCCACTCATGGTTATTTGGTCCAATCTAGGTTTCCGCATAACTATTCAATGGGCAAACTGGAGGACCAAGGCCCAATTCCTGTTTGGAATCTTGGGATTGTTCCAGCTGGTTCATCTAGTACAATGACATGTGATCTGTTTTTATTCTTCTTTTCCTTTGACAGATGCTGAATGCTAGGATAGGGGATAATGTGGAGATTGGTGCAAATACATGTATTGATAGAGGCAGGTTTGTTGCACTCCAAATGAACTATTGAGATATCACAATTCCAAAAAAATCCTTTCTGCCTGTATACGATTTAAAGACTGATCATGCGAACTATATGCATGTGCAGTTGGAGGGACACGGTCATTGGGGATTGGTCAAAGATAGATAATTTAGTTCAGGTGGGTTTTTTTCTGACTACGATGTTTCCATTAAACTGCTTGATTTATGATATGAACTTTTTGTGGCTTTTCAGATTGGTCACAATGCAGTTATTGGGAAAAGTTGCATACTCTGTGGCCAAGTTGGAATTGCTGGTTCGGTAACGTATGTTGTTTTCACTGACAAGTTTTATAATCTCTGAACTCGTGAACGACCTTTCTCCATTTTTTTTCCGTCACAACTCATTTTAGTTTATATTCTGATTAATTTTTTGTTTTGGAGAAGCTGAGTCGTTAATTTCCAGAGTCTTACTTTTGACTTTTGACGTCTTCCTCACTTCAGTTTAGGAGATTATGTGACTCTAGGTGGAAGGGCAGCTGTTCGTGATCACGTCTCTATTACATCAAAGGTATCCACTTGTTAGAATTTTCTGGTGAAGTAAAATTACTAAATGACTTCAATGTGGTAAGATGTACATTGTAATGATCTAAGCATGTACTTTTGCTTTTGAGCTTTCTTATGACAGAAAAATCGCCATCACATTAATGTGATTGAATCATATGATGTTCGTTGAACACCATATCCTTTACTATTTCAATCATTGCAAACTTCAAATTTTTCATGTCATGGCCAATGTTGAAAAATGGGTTGTAACTGGTTGGTTAAACTTGTTTGACCAAGAACTGTGCTCAGCTCTGGTCCTGTTAACCCCTTCAAATTACCTTCCAATTCTGATTGAAAACTCAAAAGGACAGAGATTTGTTGGAGTTGAAATTGGATTGTGTACGATATGCATTTACATGTAGGTGCAATCATAAATTCCATGTTATTGCCATTGAGTTGCTTATTATGCAACTTTTGCTTGGGTTGATTTGCAGTAAACTTTAATATCCCAATATTGGAACACGTGAATAAATCACTGCAATATCCTGTTTCTTATAGAAACTTAATCGAGAAAACGAGTTTTGCCGGTGCATGTTTAAAGAGTCTTAGTCACAATCAAATAATATTTGAAAATGCAGGTGCGTCTGGCTGCAAACAGCTGTGTCATTAAGGACATAAAAGAGCCAGGGGATTATGGTGGCTTCCCGGCTGTAAGGACCCTATCAGCTGATAATACTTTTGCAGTTTTCAATTTACTGAGGTTATACTGAGTATTACCAGGATCAAGAGCTTATTGACGGTGTCAGCTGACCAATATTTAATTTGTTGTATCGGCTGCTTTTGCAGGTGCCAATAGGTATCTGGAGGAGACAAGTTGTTGCCCGTCGTTGGTCTTGAAGGAGAGGTGTTCCATGGAGTTTGCTAATGATATAAGATTCCAGATGTTTTAACATCGTGCTTCCGATGTGGAAAAGATCATGCCAAGGTGGGGTCTGCTCTGTCCCCTACTGGCCTAAAAAAAGAAGTTATAGGAGCATTGTTTAGCACATTGTCTTGTTAGGAACATATTCTTTCTTTGGTGGTGAACAGCGGTCGGGTATGAAACTTCCTGATTGTAGGTCCACATGTCCTGCTGTTTGCGTTAGTGCTGTCTTAAGTTTTTAATCTCTAGGGGCCAATGCTTATTTTTATTGGTTGGTTGTTGCACAGAAAAGTCTCCACTAATGTTGTCCTGATGGTCTTGGAAAGAATTAAGAGTGGCCTGTGACGCCACAAGTAGACATGCATGCCGTCTAGGGACTCGGCACGATTTTCACCTTCATATTACGTTCTCAATTACCATCAACATTCGTTGATCCTCACTTTAGAACTTTCTTTGGCATATCTTACAAGTTATTCTAATTGTCTTTCAGTGGGGCATAAGTTTTCATAAGTATCAGACCTTTCTAGATTAGACATGCTATTCGACTTGTCAAGCATTTGCTCTCTTTTCCTCTTCCCCCATAAAAGAAGAGGAATAGGGAAAACTGGTTCAAAAGAAGGGTGAAAGTAAATGGTTTGGGGCCTTTGAAATTGCTATTGTTGTTGGGAAAGCAAAGACGAGTCCGTGGACTCTTGCTCTTGAAAAGCTTTTAACCGTGTTTGCTTCTCCTTGAAAGCGCAATATATTGCATGGTTATCGGGAATCCCAAAAAGTGAGACTTTGAGCGCGCGTGTTTGACCCGTAATGGTATAGTTTGGGGAGTCTTGATTGAGTGATGTATCAACTTTATCAACTTTATTCCACAATAATGCTTGTGTATATGCTGCAATTTTCAAGAAAAATTGATTCTTTTTGTGCCGGGGAGGGGACCGGATCCTGTCTTCGTTGGATTCCGTTCCGATACTGTCATGTCGAGACTCTGCTCAAAAGGCTTTTTTATCTGGTCTGGCAAAGGAGAGCCTTTCCTTTTTCTTTGTTTTTCTCTGAGTGGAGAGAGCTTTAATTTTACTTTTGCTCTTTAAAGTTTTCTCCGTACCCTTTCTCTTTGATCAATCAAGCGTTATGGAGAGAGGCTTCTGAGCTTCTGGAGGCCATCAATTTCGAGGACATGGTGTTGGAACGTTTAAATCTTGAACACATGGGTCTTGCCGTACCTTATCTGTTTTTAATCAGCACATTTCGAAATCATGAAATAAAATATATTTCCAGAGTTTTGACTACGCTAATATGCAGCAGAGAAGAAACGAACCCGTTTGAGTGAACGACTCGAACATTTTTCCAGCCATATGCCAAATTTGAAGCATGAAAAGCTGATATTCTTGTTAAAGCTCGAGTGTCCTTGTCACAATGTACCATATTGTAAAGCCTAAATGCTAATCCCAATGTAATGGCGAAACTCGTCTGAGCTAATGGAGTTGTTTACACATGTGGCATCCTGTTCTGGTCCTACGAGGAAGAATAAGCCAGAGTTCCGGCAATGAAGATAAGATGAATCCTCATACAACAGTGAAGTGTCCACACACGAGTTATCCTAAACAATAGGTGGATCTAAATGATAGCCTAAGAATCTCGCCTACCGCGGAACTGGCTCAGCATAACCACTATCAGTTGCAGATGACGACGACGTTATCTTATTATTAGATTGGTCCACTTTGCTGGTGGATAGATCTGAGTTCAGAACAGAGGGTGCCGGTTTGTTCTTCTTGCTTGAGAAGAAGAATGAAGGTCTTTGAGGCACCGGGATGTTAATGGACTCGCTGTTTAACATGAGAACGACCGAATCCATGGTAGGTCGGTCTTCCGTGTCGTCTTGCACACAGAGCAAGCCAATGTGCATGCATCTGATCACTTCGTTCACTGAGTAAGCATTACTTAAAACTGGGTCCATTATTTCTGACGGCGTTCTGTTGCTCCAGTGCTTCCAAACCTAAAGGATTAGTTAATATTAGTTAATTTCGTTTGAATTACTGCTGCACTTCTAATAAAAGTGACGTTAGCCAACAAAACAGTGCAGTATTAAGATACTCACATAGGCTAGTAGGCCCTCGTCGCAGTATAATGCGGAGAATTGGCTGTTCTTTTGCCAGTGATAATCTCTAGCATTAACACACCGAAGCTGAAGACATCAGATTTTACTGAGAAGTGTCCAAACATCAGATACTCTGGAGACATGTAGCCACTGCATTGAGCACCATGTGTTGACATAGAAATGAGAGGATAAGATATAAATTTTCATTATGGATATAAAATACTTGAACAAATTAGCACAAAGGCCCCAAGTTCAATGCTAATGGCACACTCTTCTTTTTAATAACAAGGCAGATTACCAGATGTTGAACTTACTATGTTCCAACAATCCTATTTGTGCTTGCTTGAGTCTGATCGTTGCCAAAGATTCGGGCCAAACCAAAATCCGAGATTTTTGGGTTCATGTCAGCATCTAGTAGAATGTTGCTGGCTTTGAGATCACGATGAATAATTCGAAGCCGAGAATCTTCATGAAGGTATAGCAATCCGCGCGCCACCCCTACCATAACCTTGTAACGTGTTGACCAATCCAATTGTCCACTGAGCTCGGGATCTGTACATTAGTCAAAATAATCTGTAAGTTACATCAACTGGTACTTGCATAATGCTCTTGCCAGATCATCACACAGAGTTGCTTTCGTCAACTTTTGATCAATATTCTCATTATGATGTGATTCATTGCTTTCCATATCTACTTATTAAATAATGTTCAATCTTTAAAGTTGCATTCGTCAATGTAGAAACAAGATGACGAAGAAAACTAAGCAAAATAACAACAGGTTTTTGTTTGCATTACGTCGTCCTGCTATCACTAATATCTATGGTTTTTCATTTAGCCAGATTCATATTTGCTTCTCATTTTCTCTGAGTGAAACATATCATTCAGACTGAAATGATGATGTGTTAACTTGGTGAAAAGGAGATAAAAGAGAGGCAAACCAAATAACAAGTTGTCGAGGCTCCCGTTGGGCACGTATTCATAGACTAGTATTGTTTCATCTCTTTCCATGGAGAATCCCAGTAGCCTCACTAGGTTTCTGTGCTGAAGCTTGGCTACTAATTCAACCTCGGTCTTAAATTCTTCGACTCCTTGTCCAGAGCTCCTAGATAGACGCTTTGCTGCAATTTCTTGACCATTGGGTAGTGTACCCTGATAACAGAAGACATAAAAACTCCAAATTTGCCCAAAACAGATGCCTCTTATTGTTGCTTCATTTTATTGTATTTGCACTTTTACTAATATGAGATTAGAAGGGGATAATCTTGGAGTTTTTCCTATCTAACTTATGTGGAGGAGAAAAATGCTCAAGAGCTTTGAGAAGCTTCATTGTAAACCACAATATCATACTACATTATGGTTATATATGAAAATTAGCAAGCATCATCTTCTTGATAAGTCAAAAGCTGAATGATCAGATTGAACATCTTAATTACCTTGTAAACTGGACCAAATCCTCCTTCCCCTAACTTGTTGTTGTTTGAGAAGTTATCTGTGGCAGCTTCTATCGTTTGCAGATCAAATTGCAGGGAATGGAGTTCAGAAATTTGCCTCCTAACTGGCAGTTAAATAATTCAGATATCTTTAGACTCTGGTGAAACAGAATCAATAAAATTGTATGCATGCAATAGCAGTATTTTATTGAGTTACCAATCCGATCTTCTTTTATACCACTTTTGCTCTCCCTTCTTAGGATTCTTTTTCTTCCTCGTAGTATATGCCAGACTATCATGTAAAAAAGTAGCGCCACTCCTACAGCTGCGGCAAGGATTGCAGTATATATTTTCCACTTAAAGTGCACTTTCCCTGCATTTGTTGTCGGAGTTAATAGTTTCATTTACATACATGGAAGTATGGCTCGTTCTAGTCATGACAGCTTCATGTTCCAGCACACACACGAGACAAGATATTCTCCGACTCCATTCAAAAGCTGTGGCAGACAGTTGAATTGACCGTACTTAACTGAAACGTGCATTGAGTAATCCAACTGCAAAGATTTCAACTGTAGCAGAATTGAAAAAATAAAAAATAAAATCTTTTGCTGGCTGAGAAACTCTAATAACTCCTTGAAGAGCAAAGAAACAGCTTAAGCCGACAACACAAATTCTGTTGCAATCTTTGAAGTAGTAAGAAGCATGATGATGAACTTTTGAAAAATCAACTATTAGGTTCTACCTTACCTTTTGAGCTGCTCCCGTAAAACGGGTAAATCTCAAACCTGACAAAGCAACTAGGAAGCAACACTCGGCCTCCGATTTTCCCCTCTTCGAGGCTTAAGAGGCTCGATGTGGCGTTGCGAAGGCACTCCGAACAATCGTTGTTGGAAAGGTAAGGCACACACTGTGCGAACGTGTACAACGTTTTCTCCTGACTAAACTTGGCGTGGCCAGGGGCATACATCCTAGGAGGATGCCGAGCAGCCTCTCTAGCTGCGTGATCCGTAGTGTCAGTCAGTACCTTCATGAATTCATCAGGCGGGTCTATGTTCTCTTCATTGTATCCAAACAACCGAGGTTCCAGCTCGACCTTCCTGGTAAAATTCGTGTCGGAGTAGCGCAACATGCACTGATCGTACCACAGGAAGGAGACTTTTGTCATCCGGCATACCTGGGTTATTCGAATACTCGCGTTCCTAACGCAATCCGCGCACTCTTTCTTGGAGATATCGCCTCTGCACATAAAGCTTCCGTAGACGGCGTTGCTCGAGCTGGCTTTG
Organism: Eucalyptus cloeziana; assembly: GCA_014182715.1. Lineage (NCBI taxonomy): Eukaryota > Viridiplantae > Streptophyta > Magnoliopsida > Myrtales > Myrtaceae > Eucalyptus > Eucalyptus cloeziana. Next base: position 19,784,098 of record CM024641.1, on the reverse strand, counting down.
CTTGAAGTGAAGTTGAACCCGTTATCAGGGTTGGCGCCCGCGTCTCTGACGAGATCATCGAGAACGCGATTGAGGTTAGCGTGATAGGTGCTATTGGGGGTGAAAGTGCTTGAGTTTAAGCAGTAATGGCCGTTCAAGGTGTTCAAGGTGAGGGTGAATTCAGCAGCTTTGATGGTGAAAAAGCTGAGCATGAAAGGAAGTAGGAAACGTATCATCCGCATCCTTCTCTCTCTCTTTTTGCTGTGTGCGCGTGGTTTATGATGAGTAAGTGGGATTTGCTCTTTCTATTCAACCGTGAGGCCACAGCATGGACTGCTAAATATGGTGAAGGAGTACAAGCCTACGTGACTGCGGACATCATCCACTGTCGACCCCGGCTTTTCAAAAGATGAAAAGAAATTAGCGTGTTTGTGGAGGACGGCAACACATGGGATTTGTCGTTTTTGCCTATTCCTTTCCCAAGAGCTTGGTTTCTTGAAAGCCATCGTTGTTGCAATAAATTAGTGATATTACCAGTTTGCTTTAAATTTTGGGTGGCGTGTATCACAAAAAGAGTTCTAGTTACCACTGATGTTGATGCCACTTGAATCTATCTTTCTAAAACCATGTTGAACCAACTATTTGCTAGTCCCATAGTACAAAGGCTCTATTTCTCGTCATTCAAACTTTAGCCGGAATCTCAGTTTCTAATTTCGCAAGATCCGATGCCACTAATTCTAATATCTCTTTACCCACCACCATCCAATGCCGCAGACAATCGCCCCACCATTCTCTCACTGCCATCTTAGCAGCCACCCTCTCTCTCTCTCTCTGACCACCATGGTCTGTAGCCTTGATCCTGCTCGTGACCTCCATTTTGTTAGGAGTATGGTTTATACTCCCCATCGATAGGAAGGCACATAAATTGCATTCCTCGATGAGTGGGCGGGGTCCAGTGGTCACAGAGGTAGTGCCCCTAAGCTGTGCTGGAAGGCTTTTATAATTTAAGTCCATATTTTATTGGTAATTTGAGTTTCGGCCTATGAATAGCTACTAGGTGTATATAACCTTTTTTTCTTGTAAATTAAGAGTTATAATAGAGAGGTGTGAGATATTAATCATAGTGGAATGCTCAGTTGGATGTAACCTTAATTTAAGGGTGGATCGGGATAAAAATCTTGTGTCTATATTTCTTTTTCTTGTTTTGATTTTTATTTCTTTGTGATTGTGTGTCAAATCTCGATACATCTAAGGTTGTAATTTGCCATAGACGACCTCAACCTAAGGTTGTCCAAGTCCACAGGCCTATTACCTCAATTTGAGGTGGTCCAAGCCCATGAGAAGGCATGTGGATTGAGGTTGTCGATACCTTGGCAACCTTGATTGATCATGAGAGGAAGGGAGGATGGAAGCATGGGAGATCATTGGTGGATGAAAACGAGTGAGGTGGATATTCATCGGGGTACCGTGGAGCTTGATTTAGGGTTTGGGTAATTGGATTTTAAGTTGTTTTGGAAGTTTTGCCTAGGTGAGAAATTTAAAATTTCTCTAGGGCCATTTGGGAAGGAGAACATGGATATTGTCCTCAGAGTTATGATGGTTAGGAATGAGCAATTTTAGGTTCCATCTGGAACTTAGAACCTATCCATTATAATAAGTTCCTCATTTTTTGGAACTCGAAACCTATCATGCACTTCCTATCATGCACTTGGAACTTACTCTATCATAGGTTCTAGTGTCGATTCAAGCGATAGGATAATTTCTAGGGTCTATAATTAATCAAACCATTGTAGTGAATTATCACATTTAATAACCTCCACTTATTGCTAATCCGTTGACCACAACTTATGTTTGACATACGAAGAGCATGAAACATTAATAAAGTAGAAGTCTCTATCATAAAATAACCATTATCGAAGAAGATTCGGGGAAAATATGCACTTCTTCGGGAATGAAAAAAAATGGATCTAGTTTCATTTGGCATTTTTGCTTAAATTCTTTGATTCCTTGATACTCAATCAAATCCTCTTTTTTAACGACTGAATGAACCCCTAGGGTCCCATATTTATAAGTTTAGACTAGTGGTTTCATACTATACACTTATCATTGGATACCACAAAATACCGTAAGATCGTGTGAAGATATAGACTAAGAAAAATACAAAAACTTATTTTAGATTCGAGTTCTAAGTTTTAGGTTCCACTGTCTAAAACTTAGAATCTACCCAATTTTGAAACTTGGAACTTATTTTGCATATCTTGAAACCTTAAATTGAACAGGTTCTCACCTATGCGGTTTTCCGATTCTAGGTTCTACCCTAAAACTATACTCATCCCTATTTATGGTAAGGTTTCTAGAGCCAAAACTCAGGGTGTACATTAGTGATTTTTATAAAAAGAGGGAGTAAAGTGATATTGATGTTAAAAATAAGGATAATTCTGAGTATTTTTCTTGAAAGTACGCAACGAGTAGGTTAGGAAATTTTTTCTTGAGTTATTTCAATACATCACCTTACTAATTCATAAAAAGGATTATGTTAGTGTGCCCTTGAGAACTATTTAAGCATGCTTAAATAGAAATGGTTCGATTTTCAAGATAGGGGCAACACATAACATGAGAAGATGTTGAAAATTAACAAGTATACTCGTTAACAAAATGCTCCATAAAAGAAAAAAAAAAGAAAGAAATTGCAATTATCAAATGAGTACTTTACATTTTTGAAAAATTACCAATAATTTTAAAAGTTCTGAGTGTCGATATTTATAAATTTTGGAAGATTCTGGGTAATTCCCATTAGATAAAACATGAATTGGGTGATTTGTGAGAATTGAACCAAAAAGTAAAAATAAAAAGTGAACTCCTTAACAAACTCTTATTTTCCTGCCACAATCAAAACAAAGTTGAGTTGCCTACATTTATTTCATGCCATATTTGCAAGGAAAAGCCTATCATCAGCCAACAAAGTTCAAGTCTAATCCAATCATTCATGGGTCTCTTGTCTGTCTATAATGCGGCCTTTGTTTCTTTTCGTGAGTCACGTGAAGATGGATCTAGAGGCGACTAGGTCAATGGGGGAGATAAATTATGACGCCTTATTGCCCATCAATCTGTCTTCTATTTTTTTTTTTTTTGTCTGATCTTATCTTATATCTATTTTACAAGTTACTACGTGTTATATGTAGATTGTAAAACCCTACTTCCTTTCTCATGCGTCCTCACTCTAGCTCCCTGACAATATATAATATAATATGTCAATCACATCCTCCTCCATGGTATTCACATGTGATAAGTTTTCTTATTGGTTTCTACCTTTTTCAAGTTACTACATGTTGTATGTAGATTGTAAAACCCTGCTTCCTTTATTATGCGTCCCCACTCTAGGTCCCCGACAACATATAATATAATATGTCAATCACATCCTCCTCCATGGTATTCACATATGATAAGTTTTCTTATTGATTTCTACCTTTTTCTTCGGTTTTTCATTTTCCATTTTTTTTGGGGAGGAGGAGAGGGGCATTACCAATTCAATCCTACACTTATTGTATTGATATCTATACGTTCCTAAACTTTTCAATTTAATCAATGCAGTTCTAAATTTTTTTGTGAAACTCCTATGTTATCCTTCTAGTCAATTGCCATGGCATTAGTACATTTATGCACCATGTAAGACAGATGGCAACGACTGGATACCATGTCAGCAATTTCTGGCGGCAATTGTCCAAAGGGACTACATTACAATTTCACGCTTACATTTAGAACTACATTAGTAAAATTAAAAAATTTAGGACTAAATTAACATTCATACAATAGGCTTAGATTGATTGGGTAGTTGTTGCCCTTTTTCTTTTGCTCATGGGTATATTGGAGGCATTTTAGTCTGGTCGCTATTGACAAAATTAAAATGAACGATTTTGTTTGTTCTTGCACATAATTTACCTTTGCACTGAGGGACGTGCCATTTTCTATTCCAAAGTGAGAAAAAGATACTTCACTTGTTATTGAGACCCATCGAAATGAACTATGTTGTTTGGTATAATCCCAAACACATCTTTATTCCTTACATAAACCACCATGCCAGCTATTTCAATTTTACTTTAATTGTGATACAATGTTGTGATCCCAATTGCATGGTATGGGATTTGAATCCCATATTGATGGTATCGGACTTTGACTTGCGGTTTATATGACCGTGGGCTCTCCCACCTCAATAGCGCATTTTTAGGATACGGTTCTCCTATGGTCTGTATCATATGACAAGTTACTTGTGGATCTTTTGTCAAAAAAGAGTGTAATAACAAATAAAGAATCTTAAGTAATCAGAAAAACAAATGTCTAATGGGGCCCTTCGCATGAGTTTTGCTTTTTACTTTGTAACTTTGCATTACCGATTTTGATAACTGAGAAATTGTCTAAGAGTTATGCTATAGATGGTCATTTCCATATCTGATAAAAGGGACAACCACTAATTTTTTATTTTTGGTCAAAAATACCGTAATCCATTAGCTAACTCAAAGAGTGCGAGGGTAAAATACTTGTTTCAGATACAAGTAAGGCCAATTATGAGGTAGGGATCTATTCTTTTGGGTTCTACCAATCCAATTCGCTAACTTATTGTGCTCTCTGTTGTAGAGGGCCAACCTCAAATATGGAAAGCCCATAATGAGAAGCCTTTGCCTTGGCGATAAGGACGTCTGCTTCCCACGTGAAGTGATCTGCCCCTTGAGGTATCTTCACAATAGTTAAGTTGTTTGACTCGACCAGAATACTCTTACTCGTGCCGTGTCTTGCTCAAAAATCTATGCATTTCGACCATCGCTAGAGTCTCCGTTTGCTTGACTGAGCTCGACCTCGCCTCCATCGCAAAACCATCAATGAACTCTCCATGGCAGTTCCTGCCTACGCAGCTAATGGCCCCGGCCGTCGATCCCTCGACGAAGGAAACATCAACGTTGAATTTGAGGGTTCCCTAGCTGGGGTTTCTTTTCCAGATCTGAGGGAAGCTACCTTTGTTTGCTGGTGATTTGCTCTTGATTTTTGGCCCACTGAACAAAGCATGGGTAATCGGCCATGGCAGAACTAGCAAGCCACTGTGGATCGGGAGCTTTCTTGCAGAAAATGAAGCCATTCCTTTCTTTCCATATATGCCAAAGAACAATGGCAACGAGGTCGAAGATCGAGGAGGTATGCTGAAAATTTAGTATCCATTTTTGATTCGAAGTGAGAACAATGTGTGAAATAGCGATTTGCGATGCAGGGTTCGACCAAATGCTCCGCGTCTAGGGACAGAGTAAAAAGAGCTACTCCATGGTTTCTGGGTTCTGTTTGCACATGTCACAGGTATTATCTTCACAAATTCCTCTTACCATGACCACAGCAAGTTTCTTTCAAAGATCACCGACGAACATGATTCCATGGAAATGAAAAAGAGAGAAGGTGTTACACGGAAAAATCAAAACAACTATGCAAATGCAATGGACCTGCCAACATTAAATAAACCCAAAAAGGACAGAGATAAAAGGAAAGTAATGGGAAAAGGTAATGGCACCACAAGCATTTCAACTTTTGTTGCCATTCTTGAATTTTTTAAGGTTAAATATCATATGCGCGGCCGTTAAAGTTACCGACGCGTCGCTTTTTCTTTTTCCATCTCGTCCTTGAACTTTGTTTGCTTGTTCTATTTCATCCTTAAGCTATTATATTTTCTTTCTCACCAACAGCCTTCATTTGAGCATAGTGAGAGTCATCAAATATTTTTCAAGATAAACCTTGCTGACTTTTATTTAAGACTAGTAATTTTCAACACAATCCTTCGACAAGACATCACACACACCACATGTGTTAATGTGCTTGTAATAAAACAAACTCGTGATGAATAATAAATATGTCATGTATGAAGTGACCCTTTTACTTGTTTATAGCATGCTTGGTCTTGTTTAGTTAAAGAATGTAAAATGTTCCTTATATCTACGTGACATGTTTAGATACATTTAAAATTAATATTTACAACTTCTAAACATAAATAATAATTTTTATACATAAAAACTTATATCTGAAATGGTATGTGATGTGTAATCCATTTTACTAACTTTTATGTTTTGGCTATAATGTTGTGACATAATTGATAAACAGTTTGGGTCAGGATTATATTCAAATTTGACAAAGCCCATTTGACAGAGAGAATAAGAAAGCAGTTCATGAACTGAAATTGAACAGATAAACGAAGTATGGGGACATCATTGAATAAAAATGATGATGAGTCATAGACAACATCATATTATGTTAGCAGAGTCTGTCAATAATTTTAATGGAAGGATCACATCAAACCACTTTTTAGACAACACTTAATAAAAAAAATGTCCAGAAATGGCATTGAACAACAATAAAAATTTAAAGGTTGTTGGTGCCATTGCCCGAGAAAAAATACTCTCAAAAATAAGAAAATGGCAAAAAGACCACCTTTCTGGCAAGTGATCTTTAATGAGCGGCTCACGGAGATTTGGAATTTAAGAAGTTGTCTCAACATTTTCCCTCTCAAATCGTCTCGTGTCCCAATCGACCCAAATGCTTTGTTACATGTTACATCCAAAAGTTTCTTCTCAAAAACAAATCATTTATAAGTAAAACCACAAAAATAATAAAATATATATGAGTGACATTGTTAGTACAAAATATTTTTTTACACAAAAAGTCAGGAAATTAAAACTCTCATCTACTCATGGAACGAATCTTTTCACCAATATCACATAATATATTTGCGTCGGCGGCTTATTTTGTTTGTGTAACGATATTTTTATATGACGAATGTATAAGTCCAAAATATGTATTGTGGTGGTCCCACCATTCATCATGAGTTCCAACTTAGCATGGACTCGCCTTTGTCTAAAGGATATGTAAACACAAACAGGAAAACGCCAACGACCGAGATCAAACAGGGTCTACACATAATTCATTGGAAATTCAGCAAAGCGTATGCCTTGATTTTAAACTTTGAACCGGTTTGAGGGCCGATCTTATCTTCTAAAACGATCTTGAACGTGTCGACAAGGGAATCTGTCTATAGACCATGTCAATGCACCCCTAAGTCTTCGAAGATAGACTGGCACCACTGTCGGTTGGAGACCACGGCGGCGTTATCTTGCTACTAGATTGGTCTGCTTTGCCAGTAGATTGATCTAAGTCCAGAACACAAGGTGCCGGCTTGTGCTTCTTATTTGGGAAGAAGAATGAAGGTCTTTGAGGCATTGGGATGCTAATAGACTCACTGTTTAACATGAGAACGACCGAATCCATGGTAGGTCGGTCCTCTGTGTCGTCTTGCACGCACAACAGGCCAATGTGCATGCATCTGATCACTTCGTTGACGGAGTAAGCATTACTTAAAGCTGGGTCCACTACTTCAGATGGCGATCTGCTGGTCCAATGCTTCCAAACCTTAAAAGATTGGTTATATTAGCGGTTTTTGTTCAATTTACTGTTGTACTTCCACTAAAAATGATGTTAGCCAGAAAACAGTGCAGTATTAAAATACTCACATGGCCTAGCAGGCCCCCATCACAGTCCAATCCTAAGAATTGGCCGTTCTTTTTGCCAGTAATAATCTCCAACATTAGCACACCATAGCTGAAGATGTCAGATTTTACTGAGAAGTGTCCAAACATCAGATACTCAGGAGACATGTAACCACTGCATTGAGCACCATATGTTAACACAAAAATAAGAGGATAAGCTAGAAATTTTCACTATGCATATAAAATGCTTGAACAAATGAGGGCAAATGCCTCAAGTTCAACAATAATGGCATACTCTTCTTTTTTAATAACAAGTCAGAATAGCAGATGTTGAACTTACTATGTTCCAACAATCCTATTTGTGCTTGCTTCTTTTGATTGGCACAGAAGATCCGGGCCATACCAAAATCTGAGATTTTTGGGTTCATGTCAGCATCTAGCAGAATGTTGCTGGCTTTGAGATCACGATGAATAATTCGAAGCCGAGAATCTTCATGAAGGTATAGCAGTCCGCGCGCCACCCCTACCATGACCTTGTACCGGTTTGACCAATCTAGGCGTCCACTGAGCTCGGGATCTGTACATCAGTCAAAATAATATGTAAGTTGCATCAACTTGCACTTGTATAATGCTCATGCCCAAATCATCACATATAGTTGCTTTCATTAGCTTTTGATCAGTATTCTCATTGCGATTCGTTGCAATCCTTATCTAATTCTTATCATGTTCGATCTTTAAAGTTGCATTCGTCAACTTAGAAACGAAATGACGAAGAAAACTAAGCAGAATAACAACAGGATGTTTGTTTGCATTACGTTGTCCTGCTATCACTAATATCTGCGGTTTTTCATTTGGCTAGAATTATATTTGGTTCTCGTTTTCTTTGAGTGAAATATATCATTTAGATTGAAAATGATGGTGTATTAATTTGGTGAAAAGGAGATAAAAGAGAGGCAAACCAAATAACAAGTTGTCGAGGCTCCCGTTGGGCACGTATTCATAGACTAGTATCGTTTCATCTCTTTCCATGGAGAATCCCAATAGCCTCACTAGGTTTCTGTGTTGAAGCTTGGCTACTAATTCAACCTCGGTCTTAAATTCTTCGACTCCTTGTCCAGAGCTCCTAGATAGCCTCTTTGCTGCAATTTCTTGACCACCGGGCAGTGTACCCTGATAATAGAAGACATAAGACGCATCTTATTGCTGCTTCGTTTTATTATACTTCCATTTTTACCACTATAAGATTAGAAGGGCATTGAAATAGGGGAACTAGGAGCATAATCTGGGAGTTTTTCCTATCTAACTTATGTAGATGAGAAAAATGCTCTGGAGCTTTGAGAAACTTCATTGTAAGCCACAATATGATACTACGTTATGATTATATATGAAAATTAGCACGCATCAGCTTCTTGATAATTCAAAAGTTGAATGATCAGATTGAACATCTTAATTACCTTGTAAACTGGACCAAATCCACCTTCCCCTAACTTGTTGTCGTTTGAGAAATTATTTGTGGCAACTTCTATTGTTTGCAGATCAAATTGCAGGGAGTGGAGTTCAGAAATTTGCCTCCTAACTGGCAGTTAAACAGTTCAGATATCTTTAAACTCTAATGAAACAGAATCAATAAAATTTTATGCGTGCGATAGCATTAGTTCGTTGAGTTACCAATCGGATCTTCTTCTATGCAACTTTCGCTCTCCCCTCTTAGAACCATTCTTCTTCTTCCTAGTAAATGCCAGACAATCATGCAAAAAAGTAGCGTCGATCCTACGGCTGCGGCAAGGATTACAGCAGATATTTTCAATGGAAAGTGCACTTTTCCTGCATTTGTAGTCAGAGTTAATAGTTTTATATACATACATGAAAAAAATGGCTCCTTCTAGTCATGAAAACTTCATGTTCCAGCACATACACGAGACAAGTTACTCCCCAACCCCATGCAAAAGCTGTAGCAGACAGTTGAATTGACTGTACGTAACTGAACGAGCGTTGAGTAATCTAACCGTAAAGATTGTAACTGTAGTAGAATTGAAAAAAAAATAAAAAATTCTTTTTCTGGCTGAAAAACTCTAATAACTCCTCAAAGAGCAAAGACAGCTTAAGCGGACAACATAAATTCTATTGCAATCTTAGAAGTAGTAACTAGCATGATCATGAATTTTTAAAACATCAACTATGAGGTTCTACCTTACCTTTTAGGCTGGTCCCGTAAAATGGGTAAATCTCAAACCTGACAAAGCAACTCGGAAGCAACACTCGGCCCCCGATTTTCCCCTTTTGGAGGCTTAAGAGGCTTGATGTGGCGTTGCGAAGGCACTCCCAACAATCGGTTTTGGAAATATAAGGGACACACTGTGCGAATGTGTACAACGTTTTCTCCCGATGAAATTTGGCTTCACGATGGCCATACATCTTAGGAGGATGCTGAGCAACCTCTTTAGCCGCGTGATCTGTCGTCTCGTTCAGTAGCTTCATGAATTCATCTGGCTGTTCTATGTTCTCTTCATTGTATCCAATCAACTGAGGTTCCAGCTCCACCTTGCTGGTGAAATTCCTGTCAGAGTAGCGCAGCATGCACTGATCATACCAAAGGTAGGAGACTTTCGTCATCCCGCAAATCTGGGTTATCTCAAGCCTCGCATCCTTGACACATTCCGCGCAGTCTTTCTTCGAGACATCGCCTTTGCACATAAAGCTACCGTAGATGGCCTCGCTCGAGGTGGCTTTGCTCGAAGTGAAGTTGAACCCATCATCAGTGTCAGCATCCGCGTCTCTAACGAGATCATCGAGAACAAGGTTGAGGTTGGCGTGGTAGGTGCTATTGGGAGAGAAGGTGGTTGAGTTTAAGCAGTAATGTCTGCTTATGGTGTTGGTGGATTCAGTAGCTTTGAGGATGAAAAAGCTGAGCATGAAAGGGAGTAGAAAACGTGTCATTGCCATCTTTTTCTCCCTATTTTGTTGTGTCTGTGTGGGTGTGTTATGATGTATAGGTGCGGTTTGTTCTTTCCATTCCATTGGGAGTCCACAACAGGCATGTTTAAACATGGTAAAATACTGCGAGTCAATTTTATTTTTTTTGGTCGAAGCGAGTCAATTTGACTCTGCACATCATCCACCTTCAATCGCGGATTCTCATAAAGGAAAAAAAGTTTGTCCCGCGTGAGCCGTTGCTGGGCGTGTTTCTTGAAAGCTGTGCTTGATGGTATTACTCGGTTTAAATCGGAGGTGGCATTTTTTTTTTTTTTAAATGTACTAATTACCATCAGTATCGATCCCACTTCGGATCCTGTATTTCCAAAACCACCTCTCTGTATGGCAAGATAGAATCTTGTAAGTACAAAGACTATTGCTCTTCATTCAAATTTTAGCCCTATATCTAATTTCACAAATTCCAACCCCCAAAAACTCCGACATGTCTCTACCCGCCTCCACCCGCTGCTGATGCCCCACCATCCTCTCATGCCCCTCCCTGCCACCGCCTTCAACCCCTCTCTCATCCGATTCTCTCACTTCGACCGCCATGGATACCCTCAAATTGAGGTTGTCCCTTGTCTCAATGCTGCTCGTGACATCAATCTAAGGTTGCAAGTCACCATGGATGACCTCGATTAAGGTCGTTCATGGACCTGGATCTGAGGTTGTTGATGGCCTCGAAGAGGCCTATCACCTTCATCGAAGGTGGTCAAAGGCCATAAGAAGGTAAGTGGATCGAGGTCACTAACAACTTGGCAAATTGGTTTTGGATATGAAAGTTATAATGGTCACTTATGTCAAGAACGAAATAGGGTTATATAAGTGATTTTAGCGTAAAAGAGTTGGGTATTGAAGTGAAGAGTTAGGAAGCACCAATACTCTCTGAGAGTTCTCGTGTCATTTTGAATATTTCGATATGTATCCGACACTCTTTGATACTCGGTCGATAAGGGTCAACTCTCCTGACACTCTTCTAGAATTCCAATACGTGAGTTTAGAATGTTGTATATAAGTTTGAAATTCCAACACGCACGGGATTAATTTTAAAAATTTTCAATAAATGAGAAGTCAAAATGTAAATATGTAAAAAATAAAATATAATAAAATAATAATAAAGAGGAAAAGAAGAAAAACCTAGTGTTTTTTTCTCTTCTAACTCTCACTTCCCATGACACACAATTCACCACCAAGTTTATTTTTTTCTCTTTATTTTTTATTTATTTATTTATTCTAACATGCTCTAACATGTGAGTTCAGAATGTAGATTGTTTGGTTTTTCCCCCTCCAAGTGAATGGAGTTGAATTTGTCAAATTAATACAATGAATGATATTAATAAATGGTGAATTAGTGTTTTATTGTAAATTCATTTTAGGATCTTTTTTTATTAGTTATTTATTAGTGAATTTGAATCAGATTAATTTGATTAAAATAATCATAAAAAATAATTTAACATGTATATATATAAATATACATTTAATATATAACGTGGCGGAATTTTTTATTTTTGAGAAATAACGTGTCAACGTATCGTGTCGTGTTGTGTCATGTCATATGTCGCATGTCAGTGATTGTGCTACTTAGGTAAAGAGTAAAGATGATTTTAGTATCTTTTAAAAGAAAATATGATCAGAAAAGAAGGTCAGGAAAATTTCTACCTGAGTTGTTTCATTGTATCCGTGCAGTAAGATAGACAAGGGTCCTATTAGAAAGTTTTCTCAGGGTACCAGGTAAACATGCTTAATTAGGAATTGTCAATTTTTAACGTAGTTATGACACATAACACGAGAAGCATAGTGCACTAAAAATTGTTTGTGAACTTTCCTTATTTACTTTCTTTACAAGTGCACTCATTTACGTAATCGTTGATAGAATAGAAGAGAAAATGCAATTACGTTAAAATAATTATAAATATCAATACTAGTATTTTTTGGGATAAATACCAAAAAGGTCCTAAATCTATTATAATTATGCAAATTCAGTTATAAGCTTTTTTTTTTTATAGCCAATTTAGTCATAAACATTTTGTATTTATGCAAATTCAATCCATCCAGCTAGTTTTGGTCGATTAGTGCTAACATGGACAATTTTTAATAATATTTTATTTTTTTCGAGTATATTAATTTTCTTTTTTATCCCCTCCTTTGGTTGGTTGCCGCCGGCTAGAGATGAGGGCTAGTAATGTGAGCTCTTGTCGACCACTAGCAAGGCAAGCCTCGCTTGGGGGAGGCAAGGAGGCAGCTCGCCTCGGTCTAGTTTTCAGCCCAAGGGAGGAGGAAGAGGGAAAAAATAAAGAGAAATAAAAAAAAATAATTAAATATATTCTAAAAATATTAAAAAATTATTAAAAATTATCTAGGTTAGCATTAGTCGTGCCATGTCAGTGTTGGTCGATCAAATTTGGCCAGATGGACTGACTTTGCATAATTGTAAAAGGTTTATGACTCAATTTGTCAAAAAAATAAGTTTATGATTGAATTGACATAATTATAATAGGTTTAGGATTTTTTTTTTTTTGATAATTCTCTCGGTATTTTTTTGGAAGAATCGAGTATGTCACAATAAATAAGACACCAATTGCGAGATCCGCAAGAATTGAAACAGAAAACTTCATAACATATACTCCTAAACAAACTCTTCAATTTTTCCACAAAGCCAAAATCAAAGTTGAGTTGCCTCCTTCTTTACGTCGCGCCATATTGTCAAGGAAAAGCCCCACTGATTCAAATATTCCAGCATTCACATTCTATCGACCTCAACGCATTCTTCGGTGGCCTATCATAATCCAGCAATGTTCAAGCTTTATTCAACCAATTGAGGGTGATTTGTCTGTCTATAGTATGCTCTTTATTTCTTATAGTTTGAAAGTTATGTTGAATAATCTCCAAGGATGATGGACTTTCTAACTTTGCATTAACAGGACCGATAAAAAAAAAAAAAAAAACTTTTCATTACCGATTTTAATATGGTTGTCTAAGTCTCTATTTATTTCATAGAAAATAAATAATTTGTTAAATATTTTCTTAAAAATGATCATTTGTATTGCTTGAAATAATTAGTTAATTAAAAATATTTTTATTATTGACTTATGTGGCCTATCACTAGCCAACAAAGTTCAACCCTTATTCAACTATTTAAGGGTCATCTGTCGGTCTACAGTCAGTTCTTTATTTTTCACGGGTCAAAAGTTATATTGAATAGTTTCCAAGGGTCTTGAAATTTCTAACTTTGCATTATTGAATTTAATAAGGTTGTTGAAGGCTATGTTTGTTTAACGAAAAATGAATGATGTGTAAATTATATTCTTGAAAATGATCATTTATATCTCTTGAAATAATTGGTCAATTAAAAATATCTTCATCATTGATAAGAATTTATGTCTAAATATTTTTGTGCATGATGAAAATATTATTTATTTATTTATTTCTACAAGCAATCATTTTAAAGAAATTTCATGAAACAAGTGTACCCAAGAGTAAAGATATTGAAGTCCACTTTCGTTTACACAATTCAAAGAACATATGTTGAATTCATATGCGTCGTTATCTTCTAATAAAAAGCACAACAGCTACCATATCCTCAACAAGTGTCTTTCAAAATCACAGTCAAAGCATCATTACATGGAAATGGAAGGGAAAAAAAGGTGTTACGTGGGAAATGAGAAACAACGGTGCAAATGCAATGGACCCGCGAACATCAAGTCAACCCAAGAAAGAAAGTAAGAAAATAGATTTGGAAAAGATTGCCGAAAGGGGAAAGGGACTTTTGCTAGTTGCTCCGTGTCGTTGCTACACCTTTTAAGTTTTGTTTAACGTGGTCCTCACGTTAAAGATTTACAAATTTTATTGATGGGCCTGTGAAGGTTACTTACCTGTCATTTTTTTTTTCTGTCCAATTTCGTACTAAAATTTATTTGTTTGTTCAAGTTCATCCTTTAAAACTATTATATTTTGATTTTTTTTCACCAATAGCCTTCACTCGAGCATGGTGAGAGTCTTCAAATATTCTTTGAGATAAACCTTGATGACTCTTATCTAGGACTAGTAGTTTTGGGGACAACCCCTCAATAAGAGATCACGCTACACGTGTCATGTGTTTGTATAACATTTAATGGCGATGAACAATTAATGTGTCATATATAGCCATTATATCTCTATAACGGGATGGGTCTTGTTTATGTTAAACAATTTAAAATGTTCCTTATGTACATGACATGTTTAAGTACATTCAGGATTAATGCTTACAACATGCAAACACAAGTAATCACTTTTAAGTATAAGAATTCATATCTTAAGTGATATGTGTTGTGTAACCCATTTAGTTGAAGTGCCATGTTTGGGTTATAATGTTGTGAGATAATTAATAAGCATTCTATGTTGAGATAAAATCTAAATTTGATAGAGAGAGAAAGAGAGAGAGAGGTTCATGGACAAAAATCGAACAAATAAGCAAAGTACGATACTGAAATTAAATAAAAATGATGATAAATCACAAACTAACAAGATATTCCGTCCATATTAGCAGAGTTTATCAATAATTTTAACAGAAGAACCATATTGAATCAATTTTTTGGACAACATTAAGAAATATTTTCCATAAAATACATTAAACAATGAGAAAAATTTAAGGATTATTACTTTTATTGACAAAAAATGTTCTGCAAAATAAGAAAGGGGCAGATTGGCAAATGGTCTTTAATAAGCTGCTTAAAGAGATTTGTGAGAGAATTATCCCAAAATCTATTCAGTTTTAAGCTTTTCAATTTTGCTAATTTATTTATAAATCTTTTAGTGATTCGCCAATATAGTATTTTTGGCCAATTTTGATTGGAAAATATTAAGTTGGATTCCTAGTCAACTTCGGTTGTCCAACATGGCACAATCAACATTGAAGTGAATGATTTTGTATTTTGTATTTTTATTTATTTTTAGTTATTTTTTCCTTTCTTTTACTTTCTTTTTCTTTTTAATTCATAGGAACTCCGGCCAGCAAGGGCACTGGGGCCTAAATGATGGCGAATGAGCTGCCGGACCAGTGTGACTTTTGAAGAAGAAAAAAAAAAAAAAAAAAAAAAAAAAAAGGAAACAAAAGAAAATTATTATTTTTTTAATAAAATTAACAAAATCATCAACGTCAGCACCCATGTAAGCATTTCTTGGCCAAAATTGACTAGGGAGATTACATTAGCAAATTGTTGAAAGATTTAGGACTAAATTTACAAAATTAAAAAGTTTAGAATTGAATAGTTTATAACTATATGAACAATTTTCCTGAGAGAACTTTGTCTCAATTCAAATAGTCATGTGTCTCAATCAAACCAGATGAAAAAACGTGAACACAAACAGTAACTCGCCTTGGTCCGAAAGACAACATGTAAACACAAGCAGGAAAACGAGAAAATGAATGACGGCTGGGAACGCGAAACACATGCATGGGCAACGCCAACGACCGAGGTCAAACTGGGTCCACGAATAATTCAATGGAAATTTAGTGATGGTTGTATTGATGGAGACAATCGACAACCCAATTCAACAAAGCGTTTTAGGGCCGATCTTATCTGTTAATCTTATCTTGAATGAGTCTGCTAGGCTAGTCTCTTTCTTGACCATGTTGACGGACGACTAAATCCCCAAAGATGACTTTTAGCTCTGATTGAGCCTCCAGCCGAGAACAGGCGCGCCGGTTTTCCACCCGAATTAGCCCGTCCCTTCGGACCCGCCCCATAACCTCTTGCATTGAGGACTAGAGGTCTAGTTAAAGTTGGACCACGAACCAAAATGTTTCAGTCCAGGTGGGATCTGAGAATGGGTCGCGTAGGTAAGCTAAAGGGGTGGTAGGGGGTGATTAGTAGAAATGAGCAAAGGGAACCGCCCAAACCAAAAATTGATTGGACAATACCCAACTCACCGATTTGGTCCAGTTCTGGTTCTCAAAGACATTGGTCAAATTCTTGGTCCGGTTCTGGTTCTCAAAGACATTGGTCAAATTCCCGGTTCCATGAAAATGGAACCGACACTACTCAGTCCGGTTCTCCATTCCAAAGAAAGAACCAACTACCCGGACCAGACCAACCTTTTATTTTTAAAATTTTTAATTACTTTCACAAAACACATTTTAATTTTGAATGTTTATGACAATTAAAGTGCCACTTCAAGGCCCATCTCAATGCTATTGTATCTTCAACAAAGCATAAGAGATTGGCTAAGGCTAAGAGATGTCTATTTTTCCGGAGCTATATATAGAGACCAACAAGCTGTTGGTCTCTACTAAATAGTCGATGTAGGACTAAGCAATTCACTCCCTTTACCTCTCCCTCTCTATCTCTCTATCTCTCTCTTGCCGCCCCTCGCCTGCAAGTGTCTACCCAAGCCTTCAAGAGTCCTACATTGAACAATTACTCAGAGCATTTGAGAGATTACCTATAAAAAAGAAGCCAAGCAGCCTTAGTGAGCATGCTGTTTTTGGCCTTTCAACTGAAATTAAATAAGAAGCTTGATAAAGGAGGGAATGATGTTCACTCTAGTCAAATTTGAATGTTTTTAACATGAGGTGTGGTTGGTTCCATTGGATTGCCTAGGAACCGAATTGGACCGATTCGTTCGGTCACTCCTTGGTTCCAGCCTTAGTCGGTTCGATCCTCGGTTCCAAAAATGAGGAACCGATCCCTCCAATCTAGTTCCCAATTTTGAGGTAGGAACCAGACCGACCAGAAACTGATCACCCTTAATGATCGGGTCTAAGGTGGGTAGGTTCTACACTTAGATCCTATATCTGACCCGTTTCCATTAGGTCAGTTCCCCTTTTGTGCACAATATACTTTCCTCCTAATCTTGCATACTCTCAAGGCCTATTTCCCCGCAAAAAAAAAATAAATTCACCCTTCTTAAGTACAAATATAGTGCAGGAGTGAAATTCCGACAACAAGAACAGAGAAACTACACCCGCATCCAACTCCAAATTTGAAAGTGAAGATTTTGATAGAAAACCAAACCACATCCCATGTGTAAGTCTATGTAATTTAAAAAAAAAAAAAAAAGAACAGAAAGAAGTCATCCCCCACTGTGAGTAACATTCTTCTTTTTATTCATTTTTTTAATTGAATTTTCATTAGAAATTCGCGGAGACTAATTGAATGTCCTTAGTTTTGTAGGCTTATAATTGAAAAAATTGACAATCACTCCTGATAAGTGAACATTGAATGCAAGTTCTAAACACTTTGATCTAGCCCCACTGAACATATGACTTTGTCTAAATTTTCAATTATGGGCTCAAAACCACTTTTTGTTTAGAAATTCTTTCAAATCAAGATTATATTTTGGGGCACGAAAAATTAAGATCATATTTTCGATCAAATTCTTTCTTTCTCACATTTTGGGATTGAAATTCAGATAATTTTTTGTGTATAGGTTTCTCAAAACAAAAGTCACTTCATTTTTGCAAGAGTAAAATCATAAATAAATCTTTAAAAAATCAATGCCACTTTTGCATATGAAACTTTTAGAATAAGAGTGGACGTTCGATTGATGGCCACGAATCGGTTTTTTTAATGATGTCTTCTCTTATGATAAAATATTGGCGAAATACTAAAACCCCATAATAAGGACTATGTGGGCATGTACTGTCGCCTCGATTTTTGTTGTAAGAAGCAACCTCATGATCATTCTCTCATTCACATACTGACATTGTCGTCTTTTTGCAGGTTATGCGTGATACTCCTTGACATTCTCATGTTTGACCATATAGAGAAGTGAATTCTAGAGCTAGGACAATAGTTGATTTTTACTCTTACCTATACAAGAGTTTCTTGTATTTTATCATTGTTCTTATTCTTGTTAAGAATCATGTTTTCCATTTTGGGTTTTGATTGCGAATCCAATTGTTGCTTTTGTAAATCATGCGACTCACATTTTTTAATAATTGAATTTAGTTTCATGAAAATCATCCTTTTAAAAACAAAAGAAGTGTTTCAAGTGAACCTTTACCTCTACCTTCAAAATGTTTTGAAAATGAATTTCAAGAAAGCTTTGTTTAAGGCCCTCTCTTCACGTGGTCGCTTTCTTAGGTAGGATGAGGAGTTTATTTGAGATCGGCCTTTGCCCCTCCTAAAAGATAAAAGTGTAGGCTCACGGAACTCGAGGAGCAAGCATGCATCGAGGCTTCGTCGGCACCAATCTTCCAATAGAGGCGAACGAAGTTGAATTCCGTTCTAGGAAGTTTCTTTATTTGGAGATGCCTTGGGTGCCAAAATAACCCATCGATCTTGTTCACTTTGCATGATGAGACAAATGAAGGGAGTTGCCAAGTATCCAAAAAGGCGAATTCGAAGGAAGAGTAAACTATATCGATTCCAATTATCCAATTCTGATACCGTTTTTGACATGACTTTCTTTTCATTGTCAATGAGACATCAAGAGTACCAAGTTTTGTAACGTTCCAACAAATGCGATGGAGCATTATTAAGTCATGTTCATCTTAAACAAAGAAAGATTCAAATGAAGTAGAGGGGCAATATTATCCCTTCCTCCATGAGAGATACCTTGGGATGTTATCGCTCGACTTTGGAAAATGATGTATTTTGTTCCTAAACTTAATTCTCTTTAGCATAAAGAAATGACATATCCTTTTCTTTGGTACAGGAT
The DNA here is from genome assembly GCA_014182715.1 of Eucalyptus cloeziana. Lineage (NCBI taxonomy): Eukaryota > Viridiplantae > Streptophyta > Magnoliopsida > Myrtales > Myrtaceae > Eucalyptus > Eucalyptus cloeziana. The sequence continues at coordinate 19,764,995 of CM024641.1, read as the reverse complement.
AGACTCGAACAAAACAAAGGTTTGTCAAATAAAGAGTGGGGGAGCAACATTTGACCAAAAAATTTCTCCTTCCCCCACCAATGAAGTTTGTTGGGACAACATTGTCAAATTCATCAAGAAAGGATGTATCGTTCCTCAATTGAACCTAATTAAGTATGGAAATAACCCATTTCATCTCTTTTTCTCATAGGGTGATAAATGGGGGAAAATGTTGCAACTTGATCGTAGAAGCAGCGCCTTCCATCAAGGAATTATGCTAAGACTTGACTATCCATTTTGGCATAAAGGGATGTGTATAGTTCCTAAATGATTCCCAATCGAGCGAGGAAATAACATGTCCAATCTTTTCTTTGCAGGCAATAAATAGGTAAAGCATCTAAAGAACAATATCCTCAAATGTGGAAATAAGGAGCAATCCCTCTCCTTTCAAAGCAAGATCTTGAAAAACATATCTAATGATTCATATTTAAATTTTTCGAGCTCTTTGTCAATTAAACGTCTCTTTGAAAAGAGCATTTGAAAAAGCAGGAATTGAACTTTGTAAATTGTTGTATACAACAAATAAGTGCTTCTCATGGATAAAATCAGGGCCACATAGCAATTTTTCAATCAATCCTAGCTACTTCAGGCAAAGTTCATACCTGAAGAACGAAAACACGTGAAGGGAAGACATCAAACACTCAAAGGCAAATGCAAGTGAAGGGTAATGTTGAGTTACCAAATATCCATGAGGGTGAATCTAAGAAATGTTAGCACCAAAGGATAAAAGCGAGGGAAGGGTAATAATTAAGATTTTTGAACTAACATATTCTTTCACATTCTTTATAGGGTTACCGAGTCACCATGCCATAGATAAGTACCCTTCTTCTCAAAATTAAATGAAAGTAAAAATGGAGAATTTCCATTACACAAAAAGAACCTTTGGCACTTTCCTAGAGACAAGCACAAAAATGAATAATTGAGGAAAAAAAAAACTTCTACAAACTTTTTGAACATTCTTTTTATCTCAAAATTGTTTTCTCATTTTGTGGGTTATTCATTTTGAATCAAATTTCCCTATGGAGATTGATCTACTCAAATGATCTCAACAGAGTAAAAGGTGAAACGTTAACCATGCCAAACAATAAGTGTTTAGGATGAAGAAAGGTAAGCCATTTCTAACTACGTCCTTTAAACACTTTTGAGAGTTGAGTGAAAAGCGATATTCTTTTAGGACAAAGGATTCATTCGCATTGAGCGCAAAGATCGAAATGATAAAAGCTTTTCCTTCATCAATCTCAAGTATTGCACTAATCTCTTGTTACCCCTTTAGGCCGAATAAAGATGATCCTTCAAAGTACCCCTATCGAGAACGACCCTACATTGGGGCAGCATAGGAGGTTACGATCGTGTTGTAAAGCGAATGATTAAGAAAGATTCTATTACTTTCACTTGCATCAATCTTCTGGTGATAGTTTTAGAGGAATTCTCATCAAAGCTTGACTCATCCCAAGATGAAGAAGAGCATTTCTTTTTCTACCCAAACACTGATACCTGTTGCTTTAACCAATTTGGGCCTGATTGTTCATTTCTAAACCCCGAGCGATAATCATCTCCCTTCACTAGGGCAAGGCATAAGGATTGACCATATACAATTGACATTTATGAGAAAACACGAAAAGCATCTCGAAAGTCATAAGAGCTCCAAAAGTTCAAAGAACAAAAAGTTCGACAAAATTATAGGGCATGAAAAAGCAATGTGCCTAATAAAAGTAATGCCAATGCCCGTCAAGAAAAAGAGCCAAAAGGCCGCATCTTATGTGAAAGAAAAATTATCAAAGTCCAAGTGCCTGCATAAAAAAAGTCATTGCAAGTGTAAGGGAAATTAGAGAGAGGAGCAAAGCTCCCATGCAGAAATGATTAGTCAAGAGACTTTTGAGATGTTCTGTGTTTCAAAAGCCAAATGATTTCGAAAGATCAAGTGACCTGGTCACGATGCCATGATGAACATCGATTCTTAAAAAACCCTCTTGAAAATTTTAAGCCTTTCGAGCCTCTCCCGAGCCAAGATTATAACCCTCTTCCGAAGTCTCTTCTGATTGGGATGGTTCGAGTGAAAATGAGAATGGCCCAAAGAAGCTACCACTTGAAGGAGTGGAAGCAATTCTATCTTGTCTTATGTTCCAAGTTCTTGACTTATAAACCCAATGAAGATAGTGACAAATGTTCCTTTATTGGCCTCAAAGCAATAATCCATTTATGTAAGCCCATGACCAAACCTATATTGCAGTCCTTTCAAAAGACCTTTTTGATCGATCAGATTGTGCTCATCACAAATGTTTCTGAAAGCCTTTGACATGGGTTATGTGAGATATCCTCAGCAATCAATTACTTCCCATGCGAATGGATGGGATCAAGCAGCCATTTTATTGAGAGTGTGAAAAACCATTTTTGACTAATAAGCTCTAGTTTGGCATGCTTAATGAGCCTTTTTCATGAGTCATAGTTGTTCTGATAAGAACTTGACTCCTAGAGAATTTGATGATTAATGATACATCCCCGAGCAAGATGACAATTTTGTGCCACATGATGCTGATTGAAATCGAATGTTTTTTTTAAAAGCAGTTGGACTTAGCTTGATTAGCTTGTTCAATTAATGCTGCAATATTACCAATACGTCTCTTGATGACGTCCCTAATGGCATTTGCTCAAGTTGAGTTTGACAGGATTCCTTAGTGAAGCCATGTAGTTTTCAAGGGGTTAGCGGGTGCTTCCCTAAAAACCAAAGGTTCATGGTCGGCCTTAAACCATGTCATTTACAAGGTTCATGGTTAGCCTTAAACCATGCCATCTCCAAAGGTTCATGGTCAGCCTTAAACCATGCCGTCTCCAAAGGTTCGTGGGTCATCCTTAAACCACACGGTTAGTGGATCTATCCTTAAACCACACGATTCGTGGGTCTATCCTTAAACCACAAGATTGGTGGGTCTATCCTTAAACCACACGATCCGTGGGTCTATCCTTAAACCACACGATCCGTGGGTCTATCCTTAAACCACAAGGTTGGTGGGTCTATCCTTAAATCACACGGTTCATGGGTCATCCTTAAACCACAAGGTTGGTGGGTCTATCATTAAACCAAAGGGTTCGTGAGTCTATCCTTAAACCACGCTTTTAAAATGTTCATGAGTCTATCTCTAAACTGCGATTTTCAAAAGGTTCATGGGTTTTCCTTAAATCATGTATTTCCAATCAGGTCGAAACTCGTTTGTTACATAGTGAGACCTCATTTCTTTTCTTTTTCCTATGATACGATGTGCTTCTGTAGCTTGGGGTCTTTCCTTCTTCTTATGACATGTCGTGCTTCTGTAGCCCAAGGTTGTTCATTAATCTTATGACATAGTGTGCTTCTGTAGCTCGGGATCTTTCCTTTTCCCTATGACACGGTGTGCTTCTATAACCCGGGGTCTTTCTCTTTCTTCTTATAACACGGCATGCTTCTGTAGCCCGGGGTCTTTTGTCTTTCTTTTATATGACATGGTGTGCTTCTGTAGCCTGGGTTTTCTCTTTCTTCTTATGACATGACGTACTTCTGTAGCCCAATGTCTCTTCTCTCTTTCTTCTTATGACACGGCGTGCTTCTGTAGCCCAGGGTCTTTCTTCCTCTTATTGACAAGATGCGCTTCCATAGCTTTGAGTCATTTTCGTCGACCTGGCATGTGCCTATGTACCTAAGATCTCTCTTCCACCGAAATAATTTTGGTGTCTTCTATTTTTCAATGCAATCTCTTCGAGGCTACATTCAAAGATGAGCAACTTTTGACACATATTTTTAAACAAAAAAAAATTTATTAAAATTAATTAATTAATTAAATTAAAAAAGGGGGGCAAGAAAGGCTGGGTCGAGCTAGATCCGGCCTTGGCCTAGCCTGCCTCTCCTTCGTTTTCCCCCTTCGGCCCGCCTGCGCCCTAGGGTCTTCCTCCTCCTGTCTTCATGTGCGAACCTAGGGAAGAAGGGAAAAGACAAAGTAGGCGTAGAGTAGGGGCAAGGCAAAGCAAGCGCAGGCAGGAGGTGCAGAAGATAATAACAGAGTAGAAATTAGAAGGGGGCATAGAAGAAAGAAGGGGAGAGAGCGGGAAAAAAAAAAGAGGGAGAATGGGGAGGAAGAAGGAGAGACCGAAGATTGACCATCCAAACTGCCGTCCTCATCGAGACCCTCACTGCCCTCAGCGCCGAGGTTCGCTAGTACTTTTGCAACATCTTCTCCACCCAGGACCACGCCACCACTGCCATCACCCGCGACTCCGCCGCCATGTTCACCTAGAGGGGCAAGACCCTCCAGGAGTACTGGTGGTGCACCGAGCGTGCCCTTGATTGGGGCCCCAGCAAGGGGGGAGGGCCCAACCTCATCGTCGATAACATCAGCGTTACCACACTACTAATCCATGAGGGCGTCAAAGCGAGAAGGAAACGAAGAGGAATGGGAACCACGACAAAAGGAATCGGAGAGAGCAGAGGGAGATCTCTGGCGGTGAGCGAGCCCGAGAAGGAGAGACGCCGAGTGAGCTTAGATCTGATCATTTCTAATCAAATTTGGGAGACAATGTTGCTTCGTCGTCACCTACTGCTGCCATTCCGCCATCCCCGACGACTGTCACCATGTTTGGGTCCCGGCCATGCCGAGTTAGCCCTGTCGCAACACCAGCCTCGAGCCACTGCGGGATCCCAACGCCATCGCTGCACCAAGCCGCTACTTCCTTGCCACCACTACTCATCACCCGACAAAGCCATTTCCCGCGCCGCCATGCCGCACCTACAGATAGGTAATAGCACGGTTCGCAGAGTCGTCATCGTCGCTCCCTCCCTCTCTCGGCCCTAGCTACCGCCACCGTGCCATCACTCGTCGCATCCCCACCGTCACTGAGTCGCCGCCCGACAGCATCCCAACCATCCTTCTTCGACGCGTGAAAGAGTAGGGGGGGAAGAAGAGGCACGAACCGAGTCAAAAGAGCCAGGCTAAGTGCAATCAACCGGTAGGGTTTTGGGCAAATCGAGCTAGGCATACGTGAGTCGGGTCAGGGCTGGTTTAGGACGTGGGCTTGTGGGCTTCATTTGTTAAAAAATATTAGACCAGACTGGGCCTACCCATCAAGCCCAGCCTAGTCCGGTCCGAGCTTGGGCCATCTAACCCGATTCGGTCCGAGCTCGGGTCGTCTTTTCAACGAACCAGGTCGGACCCAACCTAGAGATCTGACTCGGGTCGTTTTTAATACATTATAAATTTATAATATTAAAATAATATTTTAAAAAATAAATAATAATAATAAAATATTATTATTTAAAAAAATTAATTAAAAAATTTCAAAAATGAAAAAATGTAGGGTTTGGTTAGGAATTGTCATATCTTGCCTTCTTAGTGTAATTAGGCCTTTATTTGCTCGTATTTTGATTATATCGCATGTTTAATTTGCATATTTTATTTTGTTTAATTGCACGTGCTCAATTTTACTGCAATTAGGATCTTGGTAGCTATAATTATTATTTTAATGATTGCACATCCGCATGATCACCTCGTATGTTAGTGGATAGGTGTAAAATCAATCCAAATTGTCTGACAAAAATCTTTTCTTTTAAAATGAACAAGATTAGGTACTGAAAGGGCACTAATTGGTTAATTAGTGTAATCAAGTCATCAACCCTAGATTCTCTAGTTGTGTAGGAAGTGGGGCATACTCCCATGCCCACTTGGTTTCTAGCTGACCCCAATAGGCTAGTGGCAACTCCTTATTGCAAAATTCTTAAAGATACCCTAATGTCACGCGAGGTATGGGCTTGGGAGAGCCCGCGCCTAATCATGGGCTTTAGGTCCATCCTTTAGCTAATACCTTTCCCTCCCTCCCGAGAGGTAGGTTGCGACAAAACTATTTCATAAGCGCATGTACTAATTCACGTCCCGAGCTTCGAAAAAGGGTTTCGTCGGTCTTGGACGAACATGAGACCACGACGGATCAGTCCTCTCTTAATCTCGGTGCGATATCAAGGTATATCATTCGAGAGCCAATTTTGGTACTAGGTTGGTGAACATGTTACAATGGGCCAGTCCTTTCATGGTCTTGGTGTGGTATTCAGGTGTATCGTTCCAAGTCAAGTCCGGTACTAGGTCGATGAACATGTCACGACGGGCCGGTCCTATCATGGTCTCGGTAAGATATCGTGGTATATCGTTCCCAAGCCAAGTTAGGTACTAGATAGTTGCTCAAACATGTTGGATCAAGTTGTGATCCTTAATTCGCACCTAGCATGTTCAACGTCTTGATTCCGGTAAGTCATTTCACACACTTATGCATGGCATGCCTTTGGGACTTTGAAATAAAAGCGAAGATAAGAACCGGATTGTGATGCTTGATGCATGAACACACGATGGACTAATTTACATCATCGATCAATAGATTCGGCAATGATGCCCCGTCGCCAATGGGATGCCTCGTCAGAAAGACGAAATGTTGTAATTATTATAGCCGTCACCCTTCGATTAGGGGATGTTGCCCGATTAAGTTCGGATATCTGGTAGATTTCAGAAGAGTTGATGGATTTCAACTATTAATAAATTAATCCCGTGCGCATGAGTCCCTCATATTACGAAATGGATCTTGGTTATGCTTGCATAATGTTGAGTAAGGCGTGAGTTCCTCGTATTATGGAATGGATATTGTTTATGCTTGTATAATATTGAGTGAGATGTGAGTTCCTCATGTTGTGGGTGAATATTGGGTTATGCTTGTATATTGTTGATTGAAGATTTCTCATGTTTCATCCAAGACAAAGCTTTTGTTTTGCTATTTATTTGCCATCGACTAATGTTTTGGCCGAGTTATGTACTTATTGATCGGCAAGACATCATCCTACCTAGAAATTAGTGGGTTTTACTTATTGAATCTATGACTCACCCCGTTGTTTTTCAGAATTGTAGGCATGGAGGTCTCACACTAGTGCTAGAGTTGCAGTCTCGTTAGAGGAGCTAAGGTTTACTCGGCCTTTTGAACATAGAAAATATAATGGTTGTAAATATAACGGCCCGTGACAAAGGGACCTGTAAATGTAACTGATTTAAATGTGTATTTAAAAGTGCTTGTTTTCCTCGCTATTTATTGTTGTTTGGGTGTTGTTTGTAATGCTTCCGCATGTGCTTAATTAAAAGATAAGAGGAACAGGACGGCGATGCGCCTGAGACATTGCAAAAATAACCCTTGTCGTTCGTGACCTTGGAGATGGGGTTGGGTCGTTATAACCAACGCATGAAACCAACGGCCACCATGCACGAAACCACGGTTGGCTTTCGCCTGGCAAAGTGCCGCCGCCCCTTTGACCTGCCACCATTCCTGCCCCTTGAGGCCCTCGTGACCTTAAAAGGATGTAGCTGTCAGCATTTTCTATTGCTTGAATTGAGCGGAGCTAAAGTAGGTCATCGGTTGCACTATTAGACAGATTTTAGGATTTCAACTATCTGGAATTTTAGGACTTAAATGTTCTTTCTCGATAAATTGTGGGATTTTTGGTGCATTTGTCCAGATAAATAAATGTTAGTAACTACTTAAATAAGAGTTGATAACCCAGTCATACATAGTAGCTTAATAGGAGCATCATTAGTAAGTCACATTAATTCAGGTTGGTAATCTCTAATTATTAAATTTAAGTGGTTGTTAATCAAGATAAATAAAGTTAATAACTCAATAAAGACGGCAAATTAAAGAAAGAACCAAATTAATGTTGGTAAAGCTAAGAGTTGGTGACCCAAAATTAATTGGTAACACAATCTAACAAAAGTTGGTAAGTGATTCTAATTTAGGTTGGTAATTTAATATAAGAGTTACCAACTCTAAGTGTCAGTAAATTATACAAATAAAAATTGGTGTGTTTGTACAAGTTAGGTACTTCCAAACTGTCATAGAAAGCTCGATTTTTTAATAATAATGCCGGCAAATTTCTAACAAGTTGGTTGGAAAAAAGTTATCGATCAACTTTTTTAATCCACAGTTCTTGACCGTTACTAGTACTTAATAAAATTTTCTAATATGGAAAAAAAATCCTTATTTCAGGTACAAAATAACGTAATTATGCTTTTACAAGAGCATTTTTTTTCTACCGTCTCGAAGAATACAGGAAGATAAACCACACCAAACCAAAGAGTTGATTGAAGTATGCTTCTCTAACATTCACAGTTAAAGACAAGAATGAGTCCCTCCGCTATACTCTTTGATTGTTACTTTCTAAATTCTTCCGGTTGCTCTCATTGAGAATGAACTCTCACACACTTCGTAATTTGGAGCTTGAAGATACTATTTCTTGCAAAACAGAGTTCGTATTCTTTGTAAGATACTCGGTTTTGACCTCTTGGCTCATGAATTGTACAGTGATCAGTGAATTTCGAGGTGACCATGATCTTTTCTCCTTTTCTATCGAGGAGCGACATCAGTAAGACAGCCGCTGATCACTGAACATTGCAGCATTATCTTGCTGCTATTGAGTCTCTCACCTGATTGATTCGAGTTTTGATCTTGCGATTGTTGTTTGTGCTCCACTCTTGGGATGAAGAATGTAGGTTGCTCAGGCACAGGGAGGCTAACGGAATTTGCACTGTTAAGCATAAGAACAACTGTATCCATAGTAGGTCGGGCTTCTTCGTTGTTCTGAACGCAGAGCAAGCCAATGTGAATACATCTGATCACTTCATTTGCAAAGATAGATTCACTCAGTGCCGGATCCACAATTTCCAAAGGTGCTCCGATTCTCCAGTGTTCCCAAACCTAGAACAAACGTTGGTACCGTCATTAATTTATGAGAAGCGAAATGGTATTGCAAAATCATATTGTACTCACATAGTCTACGAGGCTCGCATCTTGATCTGATATGTAAGAGTACAGACTCTTTTTGCCAGTTATTATCTCGAGCATGAGCACACCGAAGCTGAACACATCAGATTTTACTGAAAATTGTCCATACATTGCGTATTCAGGAGACATATAGCCACTGTAAAGCAATTCAAATAGGAAGACAGTCATGATTCTTGTGAATGAGCATAGTTTGCTTAAGGATCAAGATGTTAAGGCACAACATACTCTATACACTAAAAAATCTAATTAAAGGCCGAATCTGTTAGCATAATTATTGCAAATTATCTGGTGGGGTGTTCTCATTATGAACTCAAGTAATATAAATGTGAACTTACTAAGTCCCGACGATTCTGTTTGTACTTCCTTGAGTCTGCTTAGCACCAAAAATCCTAGCCATACCAAAATCTGAGATTTTCGGGTTCATATCATCATCAAGCAGGATGTTACTAGCTTTGAGGTCGCGATGGATAATTCGGAGCCGAGAATCTTCGTGAAGGTAAAGAAGACCACGCGCCACCCCAACCATGATCTTGTGGCGGGCAGACCAATCCAACTGTACGCTTTGCCGAGGATCTGTGTTGGCCAGATTTTGTAAATGTTTGTGTCAAAAGATGCTCTACTTTATGTTTGAATCTAATTGACAAGTGATCGTTGTAACATTTAAATTCATTTTAAACCATCATCAACTCGTTTAAATGATGTCCCAAGACATAACTACTAAAGTTTTGCTTAAACATTGGACATATTTCTAGATGGTGACTAGGATTGTAAAAAGGGAACAAAACTGAGTGCACCAGAGTCATTTTTAAAGAAGATGGAGAGCGAGGTGCGAACCGAAAAGCAACTGGTCGAGGCTTCCATTAGGAACATACTCGTAGACTAGTATCGTTTCTTCTCTTTCCATGGCAAATCCTAATAGCCTCACTAGATTTCTGTGCTGAAGCTTGGCTACCAATTCGACTTCGTTTTTGAATTCCTGCACGCCTTGTTTGGAGCTTTGAGACAACCTTTTTGCTGCGATTTTTCTCCCACAAGGAAGTGTTCCCTACAAAATGCAAGACATGAAAGAAAATGTCAAAGACAGATCATGAGTAGAGATTCTCTCCCGGTAGTGCTATATGTGATATCTCTATGTTAAAACTTCTTACCATGTAAACTGGACCGAACCCGCCTTCCCCTAATTTGTTGTGATTTGAGAAGTAAGCTGTGGCGACTTCAATTGCACACACATCAAATTGCAGGGAATGTAGTTCCGAAATTTCACTCCCTAGTTTGTAGCAATAAGCCATCAACTTCTCAATACGTATAAACCGTAAGGGAAAAGACTAATTCAAGCGTGTAGACCTATGACATTTCTTACCAATAGGATCTTTGTCACGGTTTCTCTTGTTCTGTTTTCTTTTGCAGATAAAGCAGAGCACGGCGCAAAGCAGCATGACCGCTGAAGTTGCAGAAGTTATCCCAGCAACTAATCTTGATGAAGAATGCCTTCTCTTTTCTACTGTATTTCATTAGTTGGAGCCTTCATTAGTATATTGGCGTTACCTTTAGCATCTATCAAATATATGGTATGGGCAATTAATATTTTACGCGCCACCAAACACGGTCAAAACAGTAAAGAAAAACGCATTATAACTAGTAAAATAAGTCGAGTTCTTTACCTTCAGAGAGCTTTGCATAGAACGGGTACACCTCGAATCTGACAAAGCAACTTGGAAGCAAGACTCTGCCCCCAATTTTCCCGGTTTGGATCGTCAGGAGATTAAAAGTCGCATTCTGCAGGCAATCCTTACAGTTGGCCACCGAGATATCATGCCTGCACTGGACAAACGTGTAGAGAGTACTGTCCCATAATTTGAGGTAGGCCTCTTTGTAAGCATACTTCTTGTCTAGTCGTTCAGCGGCTGGGGTTATCAACTGGTTCATTGTTTTGCTCAATAGCTTCATGAACTCAGCGGGCTGTTTCATGTTCTCTGCATTATAGTCATACAGAAGAGGCACTTTGTCTGTGGCTGAAAAGAAGTCACGGTCCGAATACCGCAACATGCACTCATCGAACCAGAGGATAGACACTTTGGCCATAGGACAAATCTCTTTGATCCTGACACTAGCATTTGTCACACATTCCATGCACACATCCTTGGTGACATCTCCCCTGCATAAGAAGCTGCCATACACGGCACCGGCATCACCTGGCTTCCCTTTGCTCATGTTGAAGAATCCATCGCTTGAGTTGGTATGAGAGGAAAGGGACTCGAGGAGAAGTTTGAGGTTGGTCTCATAGGTGCTTTCCAGACTGAAAGTGCTCGAATTCAAACAGTAATGCCTGCTGATAGTAATGGTTGATTCCGCTTTTAGGGTGAGAAAACTAAGCATGAAAATGAGAATTGCAAAAGGCTTTGTCATATTGTTTTTCTGGGACTTGGATGAAAGTTCTTTCCCTTTCATTTCAGCACCATGTAGTACAATGTATCTTGATATACATTCAAGAATGAGAAAGAACGTCTCCGAATATTAATTCTTTGGTTATTTTATACTTCAGGTTTCTAATTGGGTTAGATAACTTCCACATTCTTTATTAGGTTTAGCCATGTTGGATGATTCCCGGAAACACTAGCCAAAAAACTGGACGTATTTTTATTTTTATGCACTAGAAAGGCCAAGATTTAAAAGTATAAGAAGTCACTGCTGTGAATGCTCAAAGTATAGGATAAATTATTTTTATACCAGCAGGCGTCTTTTAAGGTCAGCTCCGGTTTCACATATACTTATAATCTAGGGAAACCCTCCTCCGATTCGGTGGGGTGATCCAATTTTTCCTCAATCCTTTTCTTTGTCCTAGAAGTCTGTTTTGGTCTATGTGATCACTTCATATCCTCGTCGGAAGTCTATAATTTTCCCGGAAAACATATCTAGGTGATGATAACGGATTTAAAACTACCTATATGCGATCAACATGTGTTATTGAGGTGCCTGACAAGAGACCTGCCACAAGGTAGAGTGCCTGGCAGTTTGTACCCGACGGGTGCGCCAAGGAGAAACCACCGTGGGAACCCCGGTTGATGCCCTTTCTCGAAGCAGGCTAACCCCGCTCTCGAGCAGATGACGGTGCCCGCCACCTCCGAAGGCGGAGCCCCCGATGCGCTGCTACAGTGGCATAACTGCTGCCCAACCTGCGACTAAGCAACCTAACAAGTCGGGTCCGCAGTTGTCTTCCCACCAGTGACAAGTGACCTGATTGAAAGACAACGTCCACTAAATATTAGCTTTCCACGTCCAATACACACGACTTATCTCTGCATTCTAAACAAACTTTCTCTCTCTCTCTGACATCAGATGGCACTCCGGATCACAAACCCGGATGCTTAGTTTTCTACGCATGAGCACAATTGGGACCCTTCATCGAAGATCCGACTGACTCCGTGGGGCCACATTCCCCATGGACTCTAGTAAATTACGTAGGACTTTACTGGCCAAGAAAGAAGAAATTGAGACTGTATGCATGAGAACATGAATCTTGGTGGCGGCTTCCAAAAGAGCATTTAGTGGTGCAGGGATTTCTTTATAATAGTCCCACTCGCATGGACGACCGGCGGGTCATTGTCATTCAAGTAAAGTTGAAATGGATTTATACTTTAGACGAAACGGTGGTAAGAATACATTATTTTATATTATTGGTAACAATCAACTACCTTCAGGATATTCTTTCCAGCATACTTTCTTTGACGTCTCTGTCCTCCAGCGCACTGGGGTATATTTTACTTAATGGATAAGATGGGAAAGAAATTCCACACATAAACTATTCAAGTAAAGTTAAATTGGATTACCGACCAAAAAAAAAAAAAAGTTAAATTGGATTTATTCTTTCAATGAAACGTTCCCAGCACACTTTCTTTAACATCACTCTCCTCCAGCACTCTTGCGTATATTTAACTCAGTGGATAAGATGGGAAAATAATTTCGCACATAACAAGAGGATTAAATCAAGTGCAAATATGATCCACCGAGGAACAATGGCATGATCAAGTGCAGAATATTCCGCTAATTGAATCCGAATCTTTGAAATCGGATTAGTTTAATTTGATTCGGAATTAATAAAGGTGTGGCTCGCAAAACATGCATTGACAAATGGTAGCCTTTTTTGGCCTCCATTTCGTTGACTTTTGCTATGGGGTCTCGGCAGCAACAGCTATTATTTCATACTTCTAGCTGGAAAAAAAGCTTGGTCGGACAAACGGAAAATGTCAATGGCCTTTTGAAGATGAGGCTGATAGTTTATAAAGTAAATCATTTTCGATGGGTTTTTCGGCTCATTAAAAGACATCATTCGAGCAATCGAGAGTGAATCAAGATCTATTATCCTATCCAATGTTTGAGAAATTGCAAGTGAAGGTACCAATTTTCAGAAGTTAGTTTCTCAGCTATTCTTTGGGTGCGTTTGTTTGAAGGAAAAATTTATGATAAAGGAAAACACTTTCTAAGAAATCATTTTCTGAGAAAATAATTAATTTTTCTTTATATGGTGATATGTAACTGAATACATTTTTTGGTATTTGGATCTCATTAGAAAAATGATTTTAATCTCATGACTTTATTTTCGACAAAAGAAAATTCGAATTTTTAATTCTTTTCTTTTCTTTCTTTTTCTTTTTTCTTCTCCCTCCGTTAGTCATCAAGCCTTGGTGATGATTGGTGATAGCCACTAGTGAGCTCGAGCTCGTTGGGGTCGAGTGATCTCAACCTTGTCTAGATCAAGCAAGCCGTAAGCTTGCCAAGATTCGGTGACCCATGAGCTCATCGCCCTTAGCTAAGCCCGAGCTCACTAGGATCGGCTGAGTTGTGAGGTCACCTAGATCTAGTGAGCCTTGAGCTTGCCAATTAGGGTAGTTGCTAGATTGCCGGCCATTATTGAGGCATGCGGCTGGCAAAGGAAGTGGGGAAAGGAAAAGAAAGAAAAGAAAAAAGAAAATAAAGGAAAAGATAAAACAATTAAAAAATTGATTTAAAAATTAAAAAAAATTAAAATTTTTAATTTTTTTTATAAAACAAACATTTCATTAACTAAGGACCCAAGCCTGAGGACTCATGCATGATTTTGTGGTCCAAGCCTATGCTTGGGAGGTCGACCATCAAGTAGTAGTTGGAGTGGATGACCGATGAAGTGTGGTGGCTCGGTAGCAACTTGAGCTTTAGCCAAGGCTTGCCTAGAAAGAATGAAGGAGCTTCGGGTGGTAGGTGTCGCTCGAGAAGGGGCATCGTGGTGAAGAAGATGACATAAGGAAGAAATAAAAGAATGGAAAAGGAAAAAATTTCTTTAAAAAAAAAAATCAGAAAAGAAACTAAATTCGGATCAAGTAGCCGGGTTGAAGTGTTGGGTAAAGAAGAGAGTGGGCCATTTTGAGTGTTTGGGCTGGAGTCGCTTTAGGCCTAAGTGTTGGGCCTCAGTTCTAGTTTGTTGAGTTGGGCCCAGTTTATTAAATTGCTTTGGGCTTAATTTTGTTTGGGCTTCGTGATTTTCTATTTGAGTGGGCTTGTTTTGAATAAGCCTATTTGTGTCCGCAGCCCAGACCCGCGAGATCAGAGTCAGCCCATATTCGGACTGGGCTCGAGAGTCCGGCTTGGGTCCCACTTTCGGATTAAAAAATTTTAAAACAAATTTTTATAAAAAATTTAAAGTTTTAAAATTTTAAAAAATTCAAAGTTTTAAAATTTTAAAAAATTCCGAAATTATTATTTTTCTAATAATCGGAAAAAACTTTCAAGATATTTTTTTCGAATAGTTTTCTCTTAAAAGGTGGGAATTCATTTATTTTTTTAAAGTCATGAAAAAGTCTAAAAATTAAATTTTTGAGTAGTTTTATCTTAAATATGTGCGAAAATATTTGATGAAAAATCATGCTCAAAATTAAATAAAATCCTAGGTCTTTACAATAGGGTTTGAATTTATTTATTTTTAAACGAATGCCCTTGATCATGCACCTTCAATATGACAATTACATTTTCCTTTTAGCTAGTTAGGATTGACATTTTTGTTATTTCATAACATTAGATTCTTGTTTTCCCTTATAATTTAATGCTTTATTGGTTACTAATTGTTATTTTAATGATTGCGAACCCGCATGATTACCTCATATGTTAACAAATCGGTTTAAAATTAATCTAGACTACCTAATAAACATTTTCTTGAAATGGATAAAATTAGGTATTGAAAAGGCATTGGTCGATCAATTAGTGTAATTAAGTTCCCAATCTTAGTTTTTATGGTTGCGTAGGAAATAAGATATACTCCAATGTCTCACTTAGCTTTTAACCAATTTTAATAGACTAGTGGCGACTTCTTATTAGGAAATCCTTATGCATCAAGTGAAGCTAAAATAGAATACCTTAATGTCGCGCGAGATATGAACTTGGGAAATCCCTTGCCTTTTCAGGCAATACCCCTAAATTTGTGTCTTTTCCTCTTTGAACGGGAAAGGTACGTTGTGACATTAGGAATTGTGGTTTTTGATTTAGGATTTGCGTCATTACATTCTAAATTGATTTGGGATTTTCGAGTGGGTGAGAAATTTAAAATTTTGAATAGCCAATTTGGAGAGGAGTACGTGGATTTCGTCATCAAAATTATAGTGGCAGCTAGGGTCAGGTACAAATTGGCGTGTAGAGCCAACGCTTCGGATGTACATAAGTAATATTCGAAAAGAGGGAGTCAAGGGAGTTGATGTTAAAAATAAGGCTGATTTTGGGTATTTTTCAAAAGAAAAAGTTAAAAGGACAGGTAGGTTAGGAAAATTTCCACTTGAGTTTTTCCATTATATGGTGAATCATGTTTACTTAGGAATAATTGAACTTTCAACATAGTGATAAAACATACCATAGCAAGAGTAGTTCCAAATTCCTAATAGATTTTACTTGGAATCTAAAACCTACATATCGGAAGCTTGAATTTGGAATCTATTTTGTCACAAGTTCTATGGTCTAATTATATATAGTTAAGCTAAACAAAAGTGAATTCAACAATAAAAATGAAAGTTTTTCATTTGTCAATAGTAGCAATCATAAAAGGTGAATACGTAAAATAAAATAAATAATAAATTGTTCAAAACACATAACATACAACCTAAATTAGAGAACTTCAGTCATCAATCATCCATGAAAAATTGTTCCAAATTCTAACCACCTTAAATAACAAAAAACAACAATCATAGTAATCACTCAATAATAGTTTTAAATCTGAAATTATTATTAACTATACTAAAATAATTATTAGAAAGCCCCACCATATATGTTTATTCCACTTCAACTGGTAAACTCTATTTACTGATGATAATCTCTTTATTAAGACAATTCACATGTAAAAAAACAAAGAAGAGATTAAATAAAACATTTACTCATTAGATATATAAAATAAATTACATTATATAAAAATATAAACATCACTTTATGTTCCGGTTTGGGAGACAAATTAGAGATTTTATTTTAGGTTACCAATCCGATTATGGTTCCCAATCCTGGTTCTGGTGTCAGTTTCGATTCTTGATTCTCAGTTCTTGTTTGGTTTCTATGGGAACCGGGAACCAAACCAAGAACCGATAGTTCCTATAAAAGTGGAATTGGTTCAGTTCTCTAGATCCCCGTTCCAACCTAAAACCATGCTCACCTCTAAGAATAGGGCATCAAATTGTAAACCTTCCTTAATTGCTTGTTTAAAAAGAGCACTCGTCATCAAAATCCTTAGCAAAAAAATAAAGAAAATTGAAGTACATGATGTCAAATGAATACCTTATACATTAGCTCTAATGTCAATATCTGTATATTTTGGATATTTCACATTACATGAATTGTGGCATCCTCAAGAATTGAAATTAACAAACCCTAAAAAGTAATCTCCTAAACAAACTCTTGTTTCTTTCCACAAAAAAAAAAAAAAAAAAAAAAAAAAAAAAAAAAAAAAAAATTCCAGCATTCACACTTATCAGCCAACAAAGTTCAAGTAAGGGTTCCTTGTTGTCTGTAATGAAGTCTATTTCTTTCCTTAATCGTTACAGATGGATTTAGAGGCGACTAGATCAATGTGGGAGGATTGCTCAACACGTTGTTGTCTCCTGATCAGACCTGGAAAACTGCTTATATCAATCACGTCCTTCACTGTATCCACATACGATAAGTACTTGCAACTAAAACGTTATGTTGAATAATTGATCAGGGTGATGAACTTTGTAACATTGCACTGCCGATTTTTATAACTGGGAGGTTGTCTAAGAGTTGTGGTATCAGGTCACTTCCAATGTAAAAATTATTTTTTGACTTTGAGCTTGTCGAATAAAATCTGGCTTGAAGTGAAGTGGTAAAGTTAACCATCAGCAGTCGGTCGCAAGTTCATCTTCTTCAGAGTTTCTCTTCAATTTCCAGATTCACCAGCTTCTCCTTCTTGACTGTGTCGTAGATGGTGATTCTTTTCACGTGCAGAAATCCGGTGGTGAGGGCAACATATGATATCTTCCCAACCTTTTCTTGAGGGCATGACACATATGAAGAATCACTTTTAATCCCAGACCATGGCGACGTTATCTTGCTATTAGAATGGTTCTCTTTGCTGGTAGATTGATCTGAGTTCAGAACACAAGGTGTCCGTTTGTATTTCTTACAAGGAGAGAAGAACGAAGGTCTTTGAGGCACTGGGATGCTTATAGAGCCGCTGCTTAACATGAGAACAACCATATCCATGGTAGGTCGGTCTTCTGGGTCATCTTGCACACAAAGCAAGCCAATATGCATGCATCTGATCACTTCATTCACGGAATAAGCATTAATTAAAGCAGCGTCCACAACTTCCGACAGTGTTCTGTTCATCCAGTTCTTCCAAACCTGAAATTTTAGTTATACGAGCAACTTTTGTTTAGATCACTGTTGTACTTCGGTTAAAAGTGACGTTAGCCATAAAAAAGAAAAGAAAGTGCAGTATTAAGATACTCACATAGCCTATCAAGCCCTCACCGTAGTCCAATGAGGAGAATCGGCTATTCTTTTTGCCTGTTATAATCTCTAGCATTAACACACCATAGCTGAAGACATCGGATTTTATCGAGAATTGTCCAAACATAAAATACTCAGGAGACATGTAGCCACTGCATTAAGCACAATTTGTTAACACCGAAATGAGAGGATAGCCTAGAAAGTCTCACTATGGATATAAAATGCTTGAAACATATTATGATGAGTCTGCAATTCAAGGAAAATGCTCCAAGTTAAATGCTAATGGCATCGACCAAAAAAAAGAAAAATGCTAATGGCACACTGTTCATTGCTAGTAATAAGTCAGATCAGCAGATGTTGAACTTACTATGTTCCAACGATTCTACTTGTGCTTGCTTGAGTCTGATTAGTATCGAAGATGCGGGCCAGACCAAAATCTGAGATTTTTGGATTCATGTCAGCATCTAGCAGAATATTGCTAGGTTTGAGATCACGGTGAATAATTCGAAGCCTAGAATTTTCATGAAGGTATAGTAGCCCTCGCGCCACCCCTACCATGACCTTGTAACGTGCTGACCAATCCAGTTGTCCACCGAGCTCGGGATCTATAAGCCATAAACAATAATCCGTAAGTTGCATGAACTCGTACTTGCATAATGCTCATGCCTAGATCATCACATATGGGTGATTTCATAAATTTCGTATAAGTTTCCATTATCATGTGACTCGTTTCATTCCACATCTACTTTGTCATTAATGCTCGATCTCTAAAATTGCATTCATCAATGTAAAGAAATAACAACAGAGAAACAAACAGAATAATAACAGGACGTTAGTTTGTATAATGACATCCTACTATCACTAATATCTCTGGTTTGTCATTGTTTAGCCAGAATTGTATTTGCTTCTCATTTTCTCTGAGTGAAATATATTATTTAGACTGAAACGCTGGTGTGTCAACTTGGTGAATAGGAGATAAAAGAGAAGCGAACCAAATAACAAGTGGTCGAGGCTCCCCTTCGACACGTATTCATAAACTAGAATTGTTTCGTCTCTTTCCATGGAGAATCCCAGTAGCCTCACTAGATTTCTGTCTTGAAGCTTGGGTAGTAACTCAATCTCAGTCTTGAATTCCTCGATTCCTTGTCCAGAGATCCTAGATAGCTTCTTTGCCGCAATTTCTTGACCACCAGGTAGTGTACCCTGATAATAGAATAGACATAAAAACCTGAAATTTGCCTGAAATAGCCCCACTCTATTGTTTGTTAATCTTATAATACTTCGATTTTTTACCAATGTGAGATTAAAAGGGCATTGAGATAGGAGAACTAGTTGCATAATCTCAATTTATTTATTTTTTTTCTATTTGATTAAAGTGGATGAGAATAAATTTATCAAACTTCTAGAGGCTTTATTGTCAACCCCAATATGATAATACATTAGGATTATATATGAAAATTAGCAAATATCAGCTTCTTGATAACCCAAAAGCAAATGATCTGATTGAAAATCTTAATTACCTTATAAACCGGACCAAATCCACCTTCTCCTAACTTGTTGTCATCCGAGAACTTGTTTGTGGCGGCTTCTATTGTTTGCAGATGAAATTGCAGTGAATGGAGATCAGAAATTTGCCTCCTAACTGGTAGTCACAAAGTTCGGATATCTTGAGACTAGTGAAATGGTAAAATAAAACCATATGCATAGCATTGTTTTGTCGAGTTACCAATCGGATCTTCTTCTATGCAACTTTCAGCATCCGTTCTTAGAACTCTTCTGCTTCCTCTTCCTCTTAGTAAATGCCAGACTATCATGTAAGATGGTAGCGACAATCCTATGGCTGCAGCGAGAATTGCAGAGGACATTTTCAACAGAAAGTGCTTTTTCCCTGTATTTCTAGTCAGAGTTAATAGTTTCATTTATGCATGAAAGTATGGCTCCTTCTAGTAATGAAAATTCATCTTTCAGCACATATATGAGACAAGATATCCCCCAATTCCATTACAAAGCTGTTTCAGACAGTCACATTTTTTCCACTAACCGTAACGAGCTGTGACTAGTTTAACTAAAAATATTTTAATTGTGGTTGAATTGAGAAAAATTCTTTTGCTGGCTGAAAAACTCATCTCGAAGAGCAAGGACAGAGCTCAAGTGAACAGCATAAATTCAGTTGTAATCTTAGTAGTAACAAGCATGAAAATGAACTTTTGCGAAAACAACTATGGGGTTCTACCGTACCTTTTGAGCTGCTCCTGTAGTGAAACGGGTATATCTCGAACCTGACAAAGCAACTCGGAAGCAACACCTGGCCCCCGATTTTCTCCTTTGGGAGGCTTAAGAGGCTTGATGTGGCGTTGCGAAGGCACTGCGAACAGTAGTTCTTGGAAAGATAAGGCACACACTGTGCGAACGCGTACAACTTTTTCCGCTGAGTAAACTTGGCTTCCCAATAGCCATACATCCTGGGAGGATGCTGAGCAGCCTCTCTTGCCGCATGATCCATCGTCACTTTCAGTAGCCTCAGGAACTGATCTGGCTTTTCTATGTTCTCTTCATTGTATATAGCCAACCGAGGTTTCAGCTCCACATTACTGATGAAATTTGTGTTGGAGTAGTGCAACATGCATTTACTGTACCACAAGATGGAGACTTTGGCCATCCGGCATACGAGAGTTATCTCAAGCCTTGCATTCTTGATGCATTCCGTGCACTCTTTCTTAGAGACATCGCCTTTGCACATAAAGCCACCATAGACAGCCTCACTCGAGCTCGTTCCACTGGAAGTGAATAAGAACCCTTTATCAGCGTAGCTATTATTGACGAGATCATCGAGAACATGATTGAGGTTGGCGTGGTAGGTGCTATTGGGAGTGAAAGTGGTTGAGTCTGAGCAGTAATGGCTGCTCATGGTGAGGATCGATTCAGCAGCTTTGATGGTGGAAAGGCTGAGCATGAAAGAAAGTAGAAAACGTGTCATTGGCATCTTTTTTCTCTCTTTTGTTGTGTGTGTGAGGTTTTAAGATGAACGAGTGGGATTTGTTCTTTCCATTCTATTGTGAGGCCTCCACTAGGATCTTTAAATAGGGTAAAGGACTCCGAGTCTATTTGACCCGGCGGATCATCGTCCACTTTCAACCGCGGATTCTCAAGAGACAAAAGTAGTTCGCCCCGCGTGAGCCGTTGCTAGGTCCGTTCTCACTTAAGGCGAAAAAATTGATATGACCAGATTCATTTTGACTGTATCTGGCCTATACTGAAGAACAAAATTTACAAATCATCATGGGTATCGTTTCCACTTTGCATTCTCTATTTCTAAAACCGCTTTGCATGGCAAGATAAAAACCGCAAGCACTAAGACTTTATTGATCTTCATTCAACTTTTAGCCCAGAATCTCAATAGCTACAGCCAACCACCACAAACTCTAGGTCCACACCGTTTGGATTTTTAATCATGATAGTATTGCATAAGATAAGATATGAAATTAAGAGATTTTACTATATCTTTTTCATTATTTGGTGAATCGCAACAATGAATTCATATATATTCAAATCATATAATATTGTTTGGTATAAGTGACATATTAGTGCAAATGAATCTAAAAATTGTATAAATAAGGATGATAAAAATACCTCATGATACTTTTGCCTACTTCATTTTTATTTTTTTTCCCTCTCTTTTTTAATTATTTTATTTCTTTTTTCCCCTTCCATCATTTTCTAATAGTTTTATTAAATAATAAACTATATTAATGTACCTGAAATACTAAAATACTTAAAATATGTAATAAGTATTAATATATATTTATTTTTATATATTGAAAGATAAATAGAATTAAATTTGAATATATAAATAAAAACAAGATTAAATTAAGAAACTAAATTGTTGTTATTTTTTCGTTATTTGAATTTTTATATTAGAATTTAACTATTATTTATATTGAAATAAAAGTTAATTTAATTATTTTAAGAAGTTTATTATTTGAGAAAAAAATTTCCTACTAGGAATATTAGAAATCCTCCCTATCTTTATCTTATCTTTCCCATGGGATAATTTTATTCAGGCTATATTCTTCTTATATTCAACTTTATCATAACTTGACCAAGCACCAAACGTAGGATAAATCCTATCTTTAATTTTATCCTAATTTCAAAATGTAAGCTAAGATCTCTCTACCCATCACAAGCTGCCACCATCGATAATTACCCCACCATTCTATCATGGTCATGTTCGTTGTGTTAGGATGTACATGCAAGTGAGTTGTGTTAGAAAAATTCCATGTTGGAGAATTGATGTGATGTAAAATAGTTAATATATTATAATTGATTTATAATTCATTAGCTTAAGTTTTTGAGTGAAGGTGAACGCAACTTGATATAATAATGGAGTCCATTTGGGGATCTCCCCAAGCTAAGGTATCGGATTTCTACTGTGGGCTCACAAAAAAATGATATTAGAGCTCATGGTTACGGTTTCTAGGCAAGTGGACATTGTGGCATAGTAATGTGGACCCGTCAGAAGTTGATATAAAATGATGCCTGAATTAAGGAGTAGCGAACCTAAAACTAAGCTCATATGTAAGGGGGAAATTGTTAGGATGCATGTGTGAGTGAGTTGTATTAGAGAAATCCCACATTGGAGAATTAATGTGAAGTAATACATTTAATATATCATAGCTTGGCAACTTTTTGACACCCAAAAATGACCAATTTTTTAGTTATAATCAACAAATAATAGACTTCATCCATTAAGTAACAGATAGAAGAATAAGAAATTTAATTTCTATTGATTTACTTTCCTATTCAAAATCAATAAAAGACACTTCATATCTTTTGTCAATTCACACATCGGTTCACACAATTCAAAAGTTATTTCATTGTCGATTAAATTTTGGTAAAACATTTTTTTGGATATATCAAAAGATATTTTGTTGTCGATTCAATTCTAGCCTGACACGACCTTTAATCGGAATCATTAGATAAAGAGGGAGGAATTACGCATCGAGGATCGCTGGTGCTGACCACAATGTGAGGTGGATATACTCATGTGGCAGGCGACCACATGAGTTGGGGTAATGTGGTTCTTGATTTAGGATTTGCCTAATTACATTTTAAATTGATTTGGGATTTTCAAGTGGGTGAGAAATTTGAAATTTTGAGAAGCGAGTTTGGGGAGGAATACGTGGATTTTGTCATCAAAGTTATAATGGCAACTAGCGTCAGGTACAAATTGGTGTCTAGAGCCAGCGTTTAGGAGTCAAGTGGAGTTGATATGAAAAAGAAGGCCGATTTTGAGCACTTTCAAAAGAAAAAGTTGTAGGACAAATATGACAAAAAAAAAATTCTACTTGAGTCATTTCAGCAACCTTGCTTACAAATTGGACCCAAAAAAAAAAAAAAAAAAAACTACTTAAACAGGAATAGTTGAACTTTCAAGATAGTGATAAGACATACCTGAAAATTATAAACTTGCTTATTTAACAAGTGCACTCGTTAATAAAATCATTTAAAGAAGGTACGCTATGCCAAATGAATATTTTGCAGAAGTGATTTTTTTTTTTTTAAGTTCTAAATGTCAATATTTTTATATTTAGGAAGATTTGGACATTTCACATTGAATAAAACACAAATTGTGTCATCCGCAAGAATTAAAATTGACTAACCCTAAAAAGTAAACTCCTAAACAAACTCTTTTTTTTTTTTCCACAACGAAATATTCCAGCATTCACAATTATTACCCAAAAAAGTTCAAGTGAGGGTCTGTTTTTGTTTGTAATGAGATCTATTTCTTTCCTTAATTGTTTCCATAAAGACGGATTTAGAGGTGACTATGTCAACGTGGGAAAAAAACTTGACACAGTGTTGTCTTCGAATCAGACCTCAGAAAATTGCTTATGTCAATCACACTGTCCATCAAGGGATGAGTCATTTCAGGTTTCACATAAGTTTCAGATAGAATTTGTGACCTACCCATTAGAATAGGTTCTTTAATGTTTGGAACTTAGAACCTATCCTATTTATCAAGAAACTCAAAACCTATCCCATCACAACTTCTAGGAGCGATTTCAAGGCCTACTAAAGTTCCACATGTACTCTTAATTGAATGATTATAATGACTTATTACATTTAATGACTATCATTTGTTACAATCCATTAATCACAACATATATTTACATACACAAATATTATGGAATATTAGCAAAGTAAAATTCTCAGTTATGGATATCGTCGGAAATGGAAGCTCGGAATAATGATTTCAAATTATACACTCATAATTAGATATCATGGAATGCATGAAAGAGTAAGAAAAACAAAAAGGCTTGTTCCAAATTCTAGGTTTTTTATTCTAACTAGAACTTAAAATCTATCTGTTGGAATAAATTTATCAATTTTTGAAACTTAAAATCTATCCAACATATGTTAGAATCTGTAATCGGACCTTTCCACTTATCTGATTTTAAAATTCCTAATTTTACCCTAAAACTATGATCACATTTAATCTATTATTATATTCACATGTGAAAAGTTGTTATCAGTTGGAAAGTTATGCCAATAATATCCAAGAGTGATTAACTTTATAACTTTGCATTACCGATAATTGGTGGTCACTTCCATTTATACAATTTAAAACATGTCTTCTAAAAACTCATATCCATCGTTCTCTTATATTCTAATAAAGGCACGACAATTACTATTCCCACGACAGGTTTCTTTCAAAAGTCATCGACAAGGCATCGCTCCAAGGGAAAAGAAAAACAACCGTGCAAATGCAAGGGACCTGCCAACGTCAAATCAACCCAAAAAAGGAAAGATGTTTGCAGAAGCCGATGACCCGTGCAGCTTTGAACTTTTGTCGTCATTTGGTGTCATCTAAACTTTTTTTTTTTTTTTTTTTTTAACGAAAGTCCTTCGTGAACTTTTTATGTTTTGTTTAACGTGGACCTTCTCTTAAAGATCTAGCGAAATATGTTGATAGTGCTGGTAAAATTTTGCCTAATCATTTTTTTGGTTCAATTTCGTACTTGAAATTTATTTGTTTCGCCAATATCGTTGTTAAAGTATTATGTTTTAGCTCTTCTATCTAACATACTCCGCTTAAGCATGGCTAGAGTCATCAAATATTCTTTTAAGATAAACTTTGATGACTCTTATTTTGGACTAATAATTTTCAACACAACTCCTCGATAAGACATCACACTAGACATGTTAACGTGAAATAAAACCTAATCATGCCAAATAATAAACATGTCATGTATGAATTAACCCTTTTACCCGTTTACAACACTATTGGTCTCAAGAGGCCGTCTCAAACTTTTTCCCCTCTCAAATTCTCGTGGCCCAATCAACCCAAATGTTTGAGCCAAAAGTCTTTCCTCAAAAGTAAACTAGAGAAATAATAAGATATGTATTGATGATACTGCTAGCACAGATTATCTTTTACGCAAAAAGTTAAGAAATGAAAACTCTTCTACACTCATGGAATGAATCTATTCATTAAAATAACAAATTATATATGCGTCAGTGCCTTATTTTGTTTGTGTAACGATATTTTTACTTAGTTGGCATACTGAATGAAAAGTCCAAAATATATATTGGTGGGGACTCGCCATAAGTTCCCTTTTTAGCAGCGACTCGCCTCCGTCCAGAAGACAACATGTAAACACAAACAGGAAAGAGAATATAAATGACGGCGAGAATATAAATGACCGCGGAGAGCGCGAAACACATGCATGTCCGACACCAACTAGTCAGGTCAAACTGGGTCTAAACTAACGTAATTCGTTGAACATTTAGTGATGGTGGGCCTGAAACCATGCTCGTAGACAAATCGACTTCCCAATTCAACAATATCGTTTGTCTTGATTTTAACCTTTGAAACGGTTCGAGGGCTGACCGTGTCTCCCAAAAGAGATCATAAGCAAGTCGGCAGGAGAATCTCTGTGTAGACCGCGTTGACTTACAACTAAGCCTCCAAAGATGACTTTCACCTCTGATTGAACCTCCAACCACGAACGGTAATGACCTCCAACATTGAGGATTAGAGAACTAGTTGAAGTCAGACTACGAAGCGAAATGTTTTAGTCCAGGTGAGGTTTTTTGAATGCGGAACTTCAATCTGAGAACCAGGTCGTGAAGGGAAGCCAAATGGGTATGCATAGATTCTGCTAAATCTGGGAGATCTGGATTCAATTTTAAGAATGAGAGAACACTCTTGTTGGCGTTGAGCAGACAAAATTGCAACGTCGGTTGAGAAGGGTTCGAGTATCTTATGGGGTGCTTATGGCGGCTGGATTTGGCAATGGTGAGAGCAGTACATGATGAGAGGTTCTTTTTCCTTGTTTTGGTCGAAAAGAAAATTACATGCAGAGCATTTTCTTTGAAACTTTTGGTATGATGGTGAGAAAGTAGATTCCACAATCCCAGTTGTTTGGTTTCTTGGAGGCGTAACCAACGCCACTGCAGCACAAACGCACGAAACCGTGGTTGGCCTTCCCCGGCGAAGTACCACTCCCAACCCACCACCATTCCCCTCTTGAGGTCCATATAATCTCATAAGGATGTCATCCTAGCAATTTCCGTCACAAGAATTGGGCGGAGCAAAAGTAGGTCATTGGTTGCATTATTAGACAAGTTTTAGGACTATAACTACTTCAAATTTTAGGATTCAAATGTACTTTGACCAATAAATTGTAAAATTTCTTGTGCATTTGTCTAAATAAATAAAGGTTAATTACAACTTAAATAAGAGTTAGTAACCCAATGTTATGTGGTAGCTTAATGGGACCAAAATTAGCAAGTCACGTTAATTCAGATTGGTAATCTCTAAAAATGGTTAGTAAATTTAAGTGGTTGTTAATCAAGATATATAAACTTAAGGGTTAATACTACCAAAAATCCAAAATCGTTACATTTGTGATAAATTTACTCCAAACTAAATCTTTTACTATCAAAAACCTCAAGTTGCTACATTTATTACATGTGTACCAGTTTTTTTTTTTTTTTTGTCGGTCTCTACTCTATTTTTATTCTACACTCACTCTCGGACTTTTGCCCCGCCTCTTGCGGGCGTGGAGTCGAAACCCACTCCCGAAACTTACGCGTCCCCACCCCATCCCCCGAGAAGGTGGGGATTTGAACCTCATCTCCCCCTTCCATGTTGGAAGGGTGGCCACTAGGGCGCATGTGTACCAGTTTAAAGAGTATCGATTTAAGATTTTTTGTAATATTAATCCTAAGGTTAAAAACTCCATAAAGACAGTGAATTAAAGAAAGAAAACCAAATCAATGTTGGTGAGCGAAGAATTGATGACCCGAAATTAGGTGATAACATAACCTAACAAAAGTCCGTAAGTGATCCTAATTTAGGTTGGTTTTATATTTATTCAAAGTTCTAGTAAGTTATATAAATAAAAAATTGGTTTGTTAGTATATGTTAGGTACTTTCAAACTCTCAAAGAGAGTTGATAATTTCATAATAATATGGGCAAATTGCTAACATATTACTTGGAAAAAAGTCATCGATAGATTTTTTTATCAACAATCTTGACACTTCCCAGCACTCAATAAAACTTACTAGTAGTGGGAAAACTTCATATTTTTAAAAACAGAATAAAAGCAATATGCCGTTACAAGACCAATCCTTTCTATTGTCTCAAACAATAAAGGAAGATAAAACATCACAAACCTAAAAGGCAAAAAGACACTAGAAATATCAAAAAATTTATGTGGCACTCATTTTAGTGCCATTTTTTTTTTTTTTATCACTTAAGTGCCAATTCTTTTTAAAAGGGATCACGAAAGTGTCAACTCCAATTTGGGTTCTGGGAAATCCAATGTGGCCTTTCTCTAGTCAACGTGGCTCGCCAACATGCCCAATTAGCACACAGACCTATAAACAACATCGTCTACAACATTTAGCCCAAAATATGAACTCTAAATCACAAATTGAAAGAAATTCTCCAATTTGAAACCAAGGAAAAAGTGCCTAAGCAGTCCCAAACTTTTTGCATTAGTGCCAATTTAATCATAAACTTTTTATTGATGCCAATTTAGTCTTAAACATTTTCATTTTGTGCCAATTGAGTCATTTCCAATTAATTTTGGCCGGATTTTGTGAACTAGGCATTAGTCATCTAACATGACACAATCGGCACTGACGTTGACACTTTTTAATAATATCTTAATATTTTTTGAATTATTTTATTTTATTTTATTTTTATTTCCCTTTCCTTTTTCTTTTTATTTTTCTTTCTCCTCCTCCTTCCTCTAGCCGATTGTCAGACCTCGACGACTAGCCAGAGGCAACAGCCGGTGAGATCGGCTATGGGTGAGGCTCGACCTTGCTAGATCTGGCGAGTTCAAGTCTCACTTGGCCTCTAGCGAGGCTAGCTCAAGGTCACGGGTTGCCTCGCGCTAGGCGATGAGGCTCACACTCACCGGAGCTAGCGAGGGTCAAGCCTTGCCGACCATGGGCACCAAAATATGAATTAAAAACTACGATCCTGATTTATCAATCACGAATAAATTTGTACAAAATTCAAGATCGATTTGCGGAAACGTAAAGATCAACACCATCAATGAAAATTTGCAAAAATGGAAAACCTCAAAACCTTGGACGGATCCACGCAGCACGATCGATCTACAATATGAGGAACACCATATCCGTACGTCATGTTCTACTAACAAATACTCCTCAAACTTGATAGTGTGTTTTCTGTAATGATAGGGTTTGAACTAGACGATCTAACGTTTTGTTCCGTTTCTTGCGTTACCGACATCTTCCATCAAGACCGTTATGATAACATATTAACAGACAAATATCACGTTTTGCATCTCATTGTGCGATTCGCTCCATTTATCACTCCAACGTTTGGGATTCGATGCATAGATTATTATAATGCTCAACGCTAAATTACCCTTTTAAATGGTATGCCCCCTGAAAATTGTGTGTATATATTAGGATAATAATTGATAAAAGTACAATTGCTGTCAAGTTGTTTTCATAATTTAAAGTTTTAACATGTTACAATCTCCTAAGATGTAGATCAACTTCACTTGGATTTAAATTGACCTGACCTAAAAAATGTTAAATTGAAGAGAAATGTGAGTGATTTTATAGATTATGTTCCAAGTCTTTTAAACGGCATGGCCGACTTTTCAATTATTTAAATTTAATTTTTACCCTGAATCAATGATTTCTTTCGCCGACAATTAAGCAAGTTATTTTTTTTATAAGGAACAATAAAGGAAGTTTTTCTTTATTTGGTCGGTAATAAAGGAAGACTAGTTAGGCATCACAAAGGTTTAAAATTCTTTTGAACAAATTATCATATCTTTTGTCGTTGGTCAATAGCGAAAACGCTCGATGCGGCTAGTGCGAGGTGGGGCCCGTAGTCAAAAAACGATGGACGGGCGCGTATCCGACGGTTGCGAATCGGCGTGCGGCTTGATGATGTGGACACGTCTGCACTGGGGGATGCATCGCCAACCGCACGTCTCGTGCTTCATGGGCCAACAACGACCAATCAGAGACGAAGATTCCGCGGGACAGTCAGGCAGGAGGGGGCAAGCTTGTTGGACCATCCGATTTTTTAAAAGATTTAGAATTAAATTAGTATAAATACAAAAAAATTAAACATTTTCAAACACTTTTCTCATAAAACCAGTTCAACCCAAAATCAAAAACCTAATTCGGTTTGCGCCCAAAACTTATAACTCAATCTTGCAAATGGAGAGTAGAAGCACGATGAGCGGCTCAAATATGATCATAACTCATCAAACGACACTTTGGATTTTCAATGATTTACAAATGAGTGACATGGACGATTCTAGGCCTCAAATTTCACCAGAACAGTGGAGAATAGTGATGATGAAATTGCCTGGCCCAAAAAGGAGTCCTTTGGCTACGTTTACGGAATTCGAACTGGGGAGGCTCCAAACACGTTTCTTGAGCTGATGAGTGTTGGGGACAAGTCTTTAATTAAGCGCGGCTCACTTCGAGCTTTCCCGGCCGTGAAATGGGTTGAAAGAAAGTAATGGGGCGACTACAATGAGAATCGACGGAGACGGCGGTTTTCTCTGCCTGACAATTGTTCAACTGGTAAAGGGGTCCTAGTGGCATCGTTGCTAACGATTCGGAGCCGGTGAAGGAGGATCGAATGAGCTAGAAGCACTTCAAGCTTCCTGGCCGATTAACAAGGCAATACAGAGCCGCTCCTTTGTTGCTCTGGGATGACAAATGGCAACGGTCGATAGCAGCTCCAGCAGCTTGAAAACGGTGAGGAAAGCCGTCACCGTTGGTTGACGCTAGTGAACATGCCTCGGGCGAACCCCAAACTCTTCAAGCCTTCTTCCTTGGAAAACAAGTAACGGGATGAATTGACCGTGGCTTCGCTAGTGACCAGTGAGGGCAGTGAATGACAGGCAGCTTTTATCTATCGCCGGCTTGAGATATTGGCGACTAGTGCGTGTTAATAGTAGCCGTCCATGTCTCTGCTCGTGCTCGGTTGGGTGGTGCCTTCGGGAGATTGGCCGAGGTGGCGTGGTGATTGATGGTGGCCATGCATGGGACAACAATGGCAATGCATGGGGTTGGCAGTGGTTGGGAGTTTTTCCTCTATGAAGAGGGGTGATGGATGGGGGTAGCAAACAACGGATGGTGGTGTCGTTTGGTGGCGAGCGAGCAATGAGATGGTGAGCATTGAACACCAGCATTTTTCACCTGGGAGTGGTGCGACGTCATTTTCAGACAACCCGGTCATATGATATCCACGGGGACTAGTTTTTATAATAAAATGATAACTCATTTAAAGTTTTCATTATAAAAGGGGAAAAGTACCAAAAAAGTCTTAAACTTATTGCATTGGTACTAATTCAATCATAAACTTTTCAATTGGACCAATTCAGTCCTAAACCTTTTACTATTGGTACCAATTCAGTCCATTTGGTCAATTTTGGCGGTGACAATGACGTGGACGTGTTTGGTGGCCGGATGCTTTGATGTGGAATTTTTAATTATTATTTCGATTTTTTAATAATTTTTTCTTTTTCTTTCCTTTTTTTTTTTTTTTTTTTGGCCTTCTTCCTAGCATGGCCGGCGAGCCTCCGGTGAGGCTCGCCGGCCATTGGGCGAGGGTGCGAAGCCCTTGCTGCCGTCGGTGAGGCGGCTTTGCTCGGATCCGGGCGAGGGCCACGAAGCCCTCGCCCCACCGGCGAGGGTCGCGGCCCTCGCTCGGCCTTGCCTAGATCTGGGCTAAGCCGCCTCGCCCGTGGCCTGGGCGGGCGAGCGAGGGCCGCAACCCTCGCCGGCGGCCGGCGAGGGCCGCTCGTCCTTGCCCGGGGCCGCGCCGAGGCCGGCCTCGCCGACGGCTTTAGGAGAGGCCGGGCGAGTCCGCAACCCTTGCCGGCGGCGCGGCGCGAGGGCTTCGCGGCCCTCGCCCGGTGAGGCTCGCCGGCCATGCTAGGAAGATGGCCAAAAAAAAAAAGAAAAAGAAAAGAAAAAGGAAAAAATTATTAAAAAATTATTTTAAAAATATTTTAAAAAATAAAATAAAAATCGAAAAAATAATTAAAAATCATAAAATATTCCACGTCGGCATCGGCCGGCCAAAATTGACCGGATGGACTGAATTGGTACCAATAGTAAAAGGTGTAGGACTGAATTGGTTCAATTGAAAAGTTTATGACTGAATTGGTTCAATTGAAAAGTTTATGACTGAATTGGTACCAATGCAATAGGTTTATGACTTTTTTGGTACTTTTCCCTTATAAAAGTCATGTAATATTTTTTGCTGAAATTTCTTATTCAAGGCACTCAAGTGATTGTTTTTTCTCCAATTTAACACTTAAACGAGCCGGCGAAAAATTTTGATACTAAAATGAGCACCATACAAAAATTTTGACACTTCCTAGCGTCCTTATGCCCTAATGAAAGAGTTGAATATATTTCTCTACTCATTCACAGTTAAAGAAAGAGGAATGAGTCCTCTACTATATTCTGCTATTGCTGCTATATAAATAGTTTCGGTTGCTCTCATAGAGGATGGACTTTCACACACTTTGTAATTTGCAGCTTAAAGTTCTAGTTTCTTGCGAAAGATAGTTCGTATTCTAACGTGGTTTTGACCTCTCGGCTCTTGAATTGTACATTGAACAGTAAATTTCGAGGGTGCTCTAGGATCTTTTCCCTTTCTCTATCGAGGAGCCAAATCAGTAAGCCAGCCCCTGATCTTTGAAATTGGGGCATTATCTTGCTACCATTGAGGTATTCCCTTGCTTGATTCGAGTTTCAATCTTGAGATTGTTGTTTATGCTTCACACTTGGGATGAAGAATGTAGGTTGCTCGGGCACGAGGAGACTAATGGAATCTGCACTACTAAGCATAAGAACAACTGTATCCATAGCAAGTAGGTATTCTTTGTCGTTCTGAATGTAGAGCAAACCGATGTGAATACATCTAATCACTTCCTTTGCAAAGATAGATTCACTCAATGCTGGATCCACAATTTCCAAAGTTGCTCCAATTCTCCAGTGTTCCCAAACCTAGAACATATGTTGGTATTGTCATTATTTTACCAAAAGTGAATTAAATTGCAGGATCAAATGTACTCACATAGTCTGGAAGGCCAGCATTTTGATATGACATGTAAGAATACCGACTCTTTTTGCCTGTTATGATCTTAGCATGAGCACACCAAAGCTGAATGCATAAGATTTTACTAAGAATTGTCCCCACATTTTGTATTTAGTAAACATATAGCCACTGCAAAGCAGTTCAAAGAGGAAGATGTAGTTGTGATTCTCGCAAATGAGCATAGTTTGCTAAAAGATTAAGATGTTAAGGCACAACACACTCTATGCGGTAGAAAATCCAATTAAAGGCCAAATCCGTTAGCATAATCATTGCAAATTATCCAGTGGGTTGTTTCTACTATGAACCGAAGAAACATGAGTTTGAACTTACTAAGTTCCAACAATTCCATTTGTACTTCTTGAAGTATGCTTAGCACAAAAATCCTTGCCAAACCAAAGTTTGATATTTTCGGGTACAGATCATCATCAAACAAAATATTGATAGTTTTGAGGTCACGATGGATAATTTAGAGACGAGAATATTCATTAAGGTATAAGTTAAGACTAGTTCATGCTCATAATGATATTGTCCGTTTTGAGCCGGAGCAAGCATGGTTTTGTTCTTCTGGGCTTTCCCTAGAAAAGGTCTTGTTACAAGTTAGGATAAGTGCCATCGCATAAAAGGCACTTCACCTTATCACACCCAGCCAAGCCAATGTGAGATTCGGTTTATTTCTACCCCAACACCATCCTAGAGTCGGAGAGTCGCACCTTATTTGGGCCCTCTCTAGCCCGATGATCACTCCACCCTCTTTGGATCCAATCATTACAAGCCCACTAGCTTCCGCTTGGTTCGTCCTCGAGCCACACACTTTTGGCTAGGCTATTGGCTCTTATAACATAATGTGAGACCTAGGCCGGAGCTCATATGGTTTTGTTTTTTTGTTTTTTTTTTTTTTTTTGTGAAAGGTGATTAATATATTGAAAAAGATCAAGTGAACAAAAAGAACATGACATCAAAACCCACACTCAAAACAATGGATCATAACGAGTGGAGGGTTGCCGAAAAAAACCTATAGCCGTGGCAACCCACTACCAATTAGAAAGGAAAAGCACGGCATGAACAACTAGCAAATATATACAAAACGCCCTCAAGTAGGGAAGGAACCATCCTTAGGATTAAGTGAGAATCGCACCAACTGCACCAACTGCCTTAATCAAGCCGCACTAGCTAAAAGGGAGGGAACTAATGCTCAATGCCCCAGCTCTACTGCAACATTCTATTTCTGATGTTATCTTCAACATTTCTAATAGTAATCACCTTATCTCTTACCACTTTAAAGAGATAGTTCTTCATAGCCGGGACAAAAAGAGCTTGTTCTCGAAAAGAATGTTGTTCCCGTTGTTCCAAATAATATGACACAACGCTCCGAAGGAGAAGCGGGCTATGCACTTGTAAAACTCTTTGCCCATAAGCATGGTGATGACCTAACGGAGATTATCCTCCCACGCCCTGTTACGCCAAGGCAGATTACATTTGGTCGCCCAAAAGAAGGCAACCCTGGCTGTGACACGACACCCAAAAAATAGATGGTCAATAGAGTCTGGTACATCGTTGCAGAAGGCACAAGCACCACTATCTATTCTACCATGAGACAATAAAAGTGTATGGGTGGGTAGCCTATGCTTAGCTATAATCCAAAGGTTTATTTGATACCATAGTGTAATTTCGTTGTTCCAGACGAATGTACACCAAAAAACCTGAGTCATCTTCCGCCTGAAGGTCTCCCAAGCCGTCGCAATAGTGAAGCGTCCTGACGAATTCTTCCTTCAATCAAAACAATTTGAAGTTTGAGAGAGACTCGGGAGGGGATGATCCCAAGACTCAAGCACCAACTTGAGAGGTTGCCTAGCATTAGAGAAGAGATCAGTCACTATTGCTTGCCTAGAAAACCCTAAACTATATATGAGCGAGTCCGAAAAAATTAAATTCAAGGGACCCCTAGGGTGCTAGTTGTCAAACCATAATGAGATAGAGAGGCCGTTTCCAATCCTCCAATAGAAGGCATTGCAAACCTCGCTTTTGAGGGATATGATTTTTTTCCAAGCCCAAGAACAGTAGGGGTTTCTTAGCAACCCAAAAATTCCTTGTTTTTAAGAATGTGGAATGGATCCACTTGCACCACAATGCCTCCTTGTCTGAAAATAGGAGCTAGATATGTTTTAATATAATAGCCTTTTTGCAATCCCTAAGCTTCCGGATGCCAAGGCCTTATTCCTTTTTTGGTAGGCACACTTCACTCTAGGCAACCTTGGCACCCTATTTCCCTAATTCCGGGCATTTCCACAGGAATTGCCTAAATACTTTCTCAATTTGTTCCAACATGGCTATAGGTATCATAAAAACTCTCGCCTAGTAGGCTTGGATAGCATGAAGGACTAACCTGATAAGTTGAAGCCGGCCAACAACAGAGAGAAAGCGATGAGTCAAGATTGTACCCTTGCAGTAATGCGGTTAATAAGAACACAACAGTCCGCCTTGCTAAGCCTAGCAGTAATGATAGGAACCCCTAGGTATCTTACCGATAGGTTGCCTTCCTGGAAATCAAGGTGGGTGAGGATATGAGTTCTTAAAGCAGGTGATCCACTAGCCAAAAAAATTTCGCTTTTTGAGGGGTTTGGGCACAAGCCACTTCATGCCGAGAAGAGTTGGAGGCTCTCTTTGAGGAGACTTCCTGATGTCAGGTCCGCCTCACTAAATAAGAAAACATCGTCTGCAAAGAAAAGATGCCAGAGATTTATCGCCTTGCATCACTAGAAGGATTTAAATTCCGGCCTGAAGAGGACCTCCTCAGGATTCCAAATAGTACCTCCATAACCAAGATAAAAATGTATGGAGAAATAGGATCGCCTTGGCATAAGGCTACGCCCACTTGCAAAGTAGCCATAAAATTCCCCATTCAGAGCAATGGAAAACATGGGTGTACGCACACATGTCATAATAAGCGTAGTCACGAAGTTGGGAAAGCCAACAACAAGCAAAACTTTCTCAAGGAAACCCCAATCGACTGTGTCATAAGCTTTTTTGAAGTGAACTTTAATCACATACTTAGGAAGGTATGGTTGCAAGTGGAAACTAGAAAATAGTTCCTGAGTCATTAAGATATTGTCTCCGATCCTTCTACCCTTCACAAAAGCGCTCTGAGTCAGACTAACAACATTTTTTAGAACAGCCGCAATTCGGTTAGCTAGCACTTTTGTGATACACTTATATATTATGTTGCAGTAGGCAATGGGCTTGTAATCATCAACATAAGTCACATTAGGGACTTTGGGCACAAGCACCAGAATGGTAGCGTTTATCTCCTTCAATAGCTTCCCTATTACGAAGAAATCCCTCACTGTTGTTATGACCAAATGTCCAACCATCTCCCAGTTCTCCTTGAAAAATTCAACCGTGAAGCCATTCGGGCCAAGGACTTGCCCCTAGGTAGAGAGAAAAGTGTATCCCTAATCTCCATCTCGGTGACCGGTCGAGCAATGAAGCTGCCCTAGTCGCCCGTAAGAGGATGCTGAATAGTTTCCCGTATCTCCTTAATGGATAGCCCTTGTTGCTCCACTCGCGGGGCCAAGAGATCCTGGAAATGCTCCACCAAACACTGCTGAACCAAGTGCGGTTCAATAATTTGGTTACTAAAGAAATCCAAAACAGAAAGAATTTTATTCTAAAGTTGTCTCTTGTTTATAAATTGATGGAAGAACTTGGTGTTGCGATCTCCTTCCTTGAGCCACCTGATTCTAGATTTTTGTTTGAAGAATGACACCTCACTAGCCCGAAGGTCAACAAAGATACTTTGCTGGACCTTTTCAACTCAGCAAGGCTTATTGAGAAAGGGTCCCTCTGAAGGTCAGCTTGCGTGCTTTCAAAGGCAACCATTGCTTCTGAAGTCCTGGTAGAAATATTAGAGAATAATTCATTATTAAGTTGCTTGAGATGATACTTGAGTGCCTTAAGCTTGCACACAAGCCTAAACATGGGAACCCCTTCCGCTGGGTCCTCCTAGATTTGAGTAACAATTGCATTGAACTGTGGATGCTTCATCTAGAAGTCAAAGAACTTAAACAGTTTCCTCCGAAGAATCAAGTTCAACACTTTGACCACCATAGGTGTATGATCTGAGATACCTGGCGCTAGAAATGAGGCTTCAAAGTAAGAAAACTTCAGGCACCATCTAGAGTTCATAAAGACTCTATCAATTGTCCAACTATGCCTGAAACCAACATATCTAAGGTCCTTTATTTCCGATTGCACCAAGCACTGACCAAAATCATCAAAGCATGGGATCCAAGCTTCAGAGCCCCAAAACCTGTCAGAGGGATCCTTAATAGCATTGAAATCCCCCATCATTATCTAGGATGAATTCTGGAAAGGCACTACTTCTATAGATATTATCCCCTTAAAGCTATCACCGGAGAGTAAAAGAGTGCCTCCCATAAGCAATTGAACCAACGTAGGTCATTCCCGAGTCCAATACCTTAAGAATCCCATAAACTACCTGAGTAGATATCACTATCCTTTCATAGTTAACCCGTGAGGGGTCTCCACCCTACCCAAATCCTACCCTTAAGGGTGAATTCATAGTTGGCAAGCCAGCACCAGTCCCTCAACAAACTCCCAAAAATGGAATTGAAGAAGGTCTACTGCACCTTTGTTTCCAATAAACCAACAAACCACAAATGATTTAAAAAAACAAGTCTACGGACCTCCGCCTGTCTAATGGGGTCCACAAGGCCCCTAACATTCCAACACCCTATATACATAAACAAGTAAAAGATATACCAAGGACCAAGGGTTACCTCAACTTCACGGGCTTAAGCCGAGAACGAGGTGGTACTGCACTTGATGGGAGCGGAGATGTGATTGGGG
The DNA here is from genome assembly GCA_014182715.1 of Eucalyptus cloeziana. Taxonomy (NCBI): domain Eukaryota; kingdom Viridiplantae; phylum Streptophyta; class Magnoliopsida; order Myrtales; family Myrtaceae; genus Eucalyptus; species Eucalyptus cloeziana. Next base: position 19,727,655 of record CM024641.1, on the reverse strand, counting down.
CTAGAGCCATCAGCTTGTCTTGAATGGTCTCAACCTTCATGCTAGTCGGGGTGGCCTCCGGTGACAAGCGAGGGGAGAACTAGTACTCATCTGAATCACTTGAAAGGTTGCTCGACTCAATAGGGTCATCACCAGGGCTAGGCGGCACATCTATGAAGTCTTCCACAAGGCTGATGGAGTCATCCTCAATGGCAGGAGATGAGGCATCCGATTTTGTGAGGACCTGCAACTCTCTCTAGGCCTTACGAGTTGAAGTAGAGGACAAACTCCACTCCAGAGCGGCAAGCTTCAACTTGTTAGGGCGCCCCTCATCATTAGAGAAGGTATGTGAGATGGAGCATATCTCCTTAGGAGGGAGAGACATCTTCTTCTTCCGGTTGACTCGTTTCCAAGTCAAGTCGGCATCACTAGGGCAGTCTGCCTCAACCGAAATAGGTATGGGCACCCGGTGTGGAGCAGGAAGGGAGGAATTGGTTCGTCCTTGCGGCGATGAGACCACCAACTTTGTCGTGGCTGGGGGCGTATCACAATTGTGACCAAACATACCACACTTCAAACATTCTACCGACTTCCATTCAAATTGAATGTCAATAATGCGCACGACCCCATTCAATTTCACTCTCACCGAAGGAGTCCTCAGATGGTTGGCTTGGATTTCAACACAAACCCTAGCAAAAGAAATCATATGCATTTGCTCCGTGCGTTGATCCACATAGAGAGGTTTGCCAACGGCGCTTGCAATGGTACTTATCGTTGGAGCTGACCATAAGTCGAGAGGGAGGTTCTTCAATCTAATCCACACCGGGACCGTGGAATGGTTCTCCTTCTTCAACTTAAGAAGAGACTTCCACTGTTGCAATATTAGTGGAACCCTCGCCACCATACAGGGACCTTTCTCCAATATCTTCCTACGGAAAACCGGATCGGGGATATGGAAGATAAAAAAACCCCGATCGTTGGCAAAGACCTCCCCGAGCTTCAATCCACACATGTGCCTCAAAGAACACTTCGTGAGCTAAAAGGGAAGCATTCTCCCCACAAAATACCCAACGAGGCATTCATGCCACTTGAGATCCACAACCTCTAGGATTTCCTCAGCAAGGTTGACCATTGGGCCATCATCATTAAGTAAAAGAGGCACATATGATAGCTTATAACCTTTTGCCGCCAGACGAGTGACGTTAGCCCATGATCGGGCTTGAGGCGGCTTCAATCTACGTCGTTGCTTCAAGTCTAGAGGTCTTCTAGAGGTTGACCTCCCTCTATTACGATCCTTGAACCAGCCCACTCGACCTGGAGCCTTAGAGGTGTCTCGGCCTTCCCGCGACGCATCAACATGGGTTTTGTCCGAGAACACAAAATGTTGGGCCAATAAATTCGGAGAAACAAGGTTCTTCCCCCTCTCTTTAGCATCCCAACTTGACTAGGCCATATCAACCCCAGCACCTACCTCATCCAAAGTAGAGGTCATACCACACAAATAACAATATAACAATCCTCCAGTCAACCAGCCCAACTACTCCAAGGTCATTACAATAAGGCGGGTCTACTAATGGAAAATCGAGGCTAACTTGTACCGCTCAAGATCCCCAAGTAAGCCGCAAGTCCAGTTCTACCAAGCGGTAGACCAGGAGAGCCGCACATAGGATAAAAGCCATGACCGGACACCGGTGGAGACGAAAGTGGAGGGAGTCGATGGGTGGTGGGCGGAGGGCAGCGGACACCAGAGGAGTCGGAGGTGGAGGTGGACGCCGGTGAAGGCATAGACGGAGGGCTAACTTTTCTTTTTCTTTGTTTTTTTTTAAAGCAAAGTAGTTGGCCGGTCCGGTGAGAGGGGGTCGCCGGCGAGGGGGCTCCGGTGAGGCAAGGCAAGTGCGCGATGAGGAGCTCCGACGGCGAGGCAGGGCGTGTCGGTGGCTAGCGAAGTGGTGAGGGGTGCTGCAGGCATTGATGAGCTTTGGCGACGGGGCTGGGCATGAGCACGGTGTCCGGATCTTGGCTTGGTAGCAGGGGTGACTTCATGGGTGGAGTAGAGGTGGTGAGTCGGGTCTGCTGGGAGTCGAAGAAAATCTGCTAGGCATCGGGGCAAAGGACGGTTGCGGCGGCGTTCTGGATCTAGGCCTACTGTCATCAAGGTAGAGGAGGATTGCGGTAGTGTGGTTGGATCTCGGGCGGAAGGCATGGCAAAGGGTTTCACGGGCTGCAAGGCTGACGACGAAGGTGGCGTCGGGGCACTCACGTCTCAGCTATTACAGGGGAGCTCGGGTGCTGCAAATTGGCGACAACGGAGGAGATGTCGGAGTGGTGCGAACAGAGGCGAGCTCACCTCGGATCTGCCGCGTTCAAGTCGTTGCAGCAAGCTTCTCGGCTGGATCTCGGTTGGCGAGCTGGGGTGCAGTCGAAGCGGCAAAACCGGCGGCGCAGCGTGGTGGAAGCTGGCGGAGGCGGTGCCGGTGAGGTGGCTAGTGCGGACGTAGTGCCAGCATAGTCGGGGGGGGGAAGGGGGCGCCCTCGAGGAAGGTGAACAGTTGCATGGGGGGGCCCTCCTACCCAAGGAAGACTCTTCTACAGTCAAAATCTCATATGGTTTTGTTCTTTTGGGCTTTCCTAAGAAAATGTCTAGTACAAGTTAGAACAAGTGTCATCACATATAAGGGACTTCACCTCACCACACTTAAGTGATGTGGGATTTGGTTCATTCCTACTCCAACGCCATCCTAGAGCTGGATCCACACCATGTCCGGGCCTTTTTGGCCCCAACAATTTGTGATAACCTAGATCTTGAAGGTGGGCAGCGTGGCCAAGATGATAGGGGTGGCTGCACCGACAGGCGATTGTGACCCAAAAACAAGCAAGGCTAAACACATGTCTTTTGTACCACATCGCCGACAGGGAGAATCTTAGGTTAATTGATGATAAGGCTTAGATTATCTACTATATGTAACACGATTTAAAGCCGCGAGGGCTACAAACCCAAATTGGACAATATTATATAGTGATAACTCCAGGTCCTTATAACTGGTACAAGTCGACTCCCAACAGCATGTGGAGCCACAATGAGAGCATTGTGCCATAAATTGTGGAGAATGTGACAACCTACACCTTGAGGGCAAGTAGCATGGTCGGGATGGAAGTGGAGGCTATGTTGATGAGTGATTGTGATCCAAAAGCGGGTGAGGCTAAGTGCATATCTTCAGTTTCCCCATCTTCAAGGGGGACAGTCCTGGGCTCATTGATAAGGCTTGGGTTTCCTATTCTGTGTAAGGCATTTTAAAGCCATGAGGGCTAAAGGCCTAAAAGAGGACAATATTACACAATGGTAGCTCTCGGATTCTTATACAATCACTCATGTCCTCTTCAGATCGGGTCATTATAGTAAAAAAGACCATAAGCCACCCCAACCATGATCTTATGGCATGCTAACAAATCCAACTGTATGCTTCTGTGAGGGTTTGTTTAGGCAATAATTTTTATATGTTTGGGTCAGAAGAAGCTCTACTTCTTGTCTAATGTAACTGACAAATGGTCACATGTAATTTTCTTTTGAAACCATTTGGAGAGTGTCCCAAGACATAAATACTAAACTTTTGTGTAAGCCTTGAAAATTTTTTTAGATCATGATCAAGGTGGGAAAGAAAGAATTAAACAAAGTGGAATGGAATCACTTTTAAAGAAGATAAAGAGTGAGCCGCGCTCTAAAAAGCAACTGGTCAAGGCTTTCATTGGGAATGTATTCATAGACTATCTTCTCTTTCCAAGACAAATCCTAATAGCCTCGCTAGGTTTTATGTCTGAAGCTTGGCTACCAATTCAACTTCATTTTTGAATTCCTACATGCCTTGTTTCGAGCTTTGAGACAACAATTTGGAGATTGAAATTAGGGTTTCGATCCTCGTCGACCACCGACTTAGCTCGCTCGGCCGTCGACCTAGCTTGCTTGGTCGCCGTCGCTCGGCGACGTGAGGTTCACACTTGAGCGAGATCACGGCCTTTGACTTGGTTGGCGATGTCGCCGTGGTTGAGGTCAATGCCGAGCGCGGGGCGATAATGCCCATCACCGCCGGAGGCGGAGTCATGAGGGGGCGCGGGGTCGGTGAGCAAGACATTGGAGTAGCCGATGTCGCCGTGGTTGAGGTCAACGGGACAATCCGAACCCATTTGAAGCGGTGAACCCATTTGTTGGTTGGTTGGAGAGGATGGCCTGCTTCAGGGCCTGGAGGGCAACGTAGGCATTGCGGAGGCGTGGGTTCTCGAAGGAGGTGGAGGGGTTGATGGCGACTTGCTCGCCACGGTCACCAAACTAGTCGAGGTAGTGGAGGAGGTGTAGTGCTTGGCTACACCATGGGTGGCGGCGGAGAGGACGACAATGGAGGAGAAGAGGACGAAGAGGGCGGTGGTGGCCGAGATTATCCGACAAATTTGAGGGAGAGACACCAAACGGCGTTGTTTTAAATTGGGGGAGAGACACCAAACGTTGTTGTTTTGTTATTTAAATGCTGATTGTACTCTTCGACGAGCCACATTAGCTTCAAAAATTAATAAAAAAAAGTGCCACTTTAGATTTCCGAACAACCAGATCAAAGTTGGCACCAAAGTGAGTGTTTTTCAAAATTTTTACATTTAAGTGATCCGACATAAACTTTTGACACCAAAGTGAGCGCCGTACACAACTTATGGCACTAATAGTGTACTTCTCCCCACAATAAAATGTACCCGAAAAGGACTGGTCGTGAAAATCTGAATAGTATAAACCGATCAATGAATATCTCATGTTGAGACGGAACATGAATTGAGATCAAGTCTTTAGGTAGTGTTTTATGTCATATCTCTATATTAAAACTTCCTTACATGTAAACTAGACCGAATGTGCCTTCCCTTACTTTGTTGTGGTTTGAGAAGTAAGCTGTGGCAGCTTGGATTGCACACACATCAAATTACCGGGAATGTAGTTCCAAAATTTTGCTCCCCACTATGTAACCGTAAGCCATCGACCTTTTTATATGAATTACCGTAAATGAAAGTTTAATGTTGGCAGTGTAGATCTATGGCATTTCTCACCAATAGGATCTTTTTTGACATGGTTTCTCTTGTTCCTTTCTCTTTTGAGCATAAAGAAGAGCACACGCATAGTAGCGTGACTGCTGAAGTTGAAGAAGTGATCCGGACAACTATTCTTGATGAAGAATGCCTTTTCTTGTCGATTGTAATTTAATAAGTTGAAGGCTTCATTAGTATGGTGGCATTATGTTCAGGATCTAGCGAATAATTGGTACAGGCAATTTAGTATTTTACGTGCCAGCAAACGTGGTCGAAACAATAGAGAGAACTGTGCTATAACTAGATAAGAAAATGAAAAGTCAAATTCATTACCTCTATAATATGGGCCACAAAATCCAGCCCATTATTTTTATTAGCCAAATTATTTTCCTTTCCCCTCAATTAGTGCCATTGAGCGTGAGCATAAATGGAAAGAAGGAGGCTGGGACGGCAAAAGGGAAAAAATAACAGAAGCGTCCTTGAAAAGGGGAAAGAGGAAAGGAAGAAAAAGAGAGAGAGAGAGTCTGGCACCTACAGGATCTGCACACCTCGGCTAGTAGAATCAACTACGAATCGCAATGCCGAGTGAGTATTTAAGCCTATCATTCACCTAATTGGAGTAATTTTCTGATTTAGGGGACAAAAATTCGTGCTTATATTGATTCTGAACTACGAGGTCCAATTCAGTAATTATTAGGCTATTGTTTTATGGAAATGATAGTTTAAGACTTTGTGGAGCTTTGGCATTTGACAAAAATCAGATCCAAAGTACGGGTTAATTGGAAAGAAATTTTGAAGTTCATGTGTGAATTACACGTAAGGGATAGTACACACATGGAAAAATATGAACGTTTGCTTTAAATGAGATTACTTGGTAGTGCGTAGATGCCATTTTATCGACAATTAAGCGTGGTTTAGTCGATCATTCATTAGAGTAGTGCTTTTACTCTGATTTTGATATCATTTTTCAATTAATTATAAGAAATTCGAGTACCTTGGTTCAAGTAACCACCATATATTGGTTTTCAGCTTTTCTAGGTAAGTAGTGCAATCTCTTCTATGAATTTGTAATACTCATGTTTTAAAATGATAATGACTCAATACATATGTAGAACTAAGAAGAGCGTGTTTTTTGCATAAAATATGAATCGGGTGTCTACTACGTTTTGAAAATTATGAATGGTTAGAAAAATATTTTAGGAAAAGTATTGTGGTATATATATATATTTGTGAACTTGGCTTATGAAATGGTATGCGAATGTATTATGGTTTACGAAATGGATTTTGAAACGATTTGGGAAACATATTGTATTTTAGAAAATGCTTTCAAGATTTGGCTTTGTGGATTGTGAAGAATGATGTTGTGAGTTTTTATTGATGTTCAATATCGCTATGAACCTATTGATGGGGCTTATGGTTATGCATAATAGTCTAGGTTTAATAATATATGGAAATATAACCGAGGAGAGAATCTTGGTCACCTAGCCATGGTCATTATGCATGATAATGAATAAATATTTAAGCATCTATTTGGTCAAAGGAATGGACCATTGACATGTGATTTGAGATTAGCGATGGAATGGACCATCAAATGTGGTTAAATGAGATTAATCAATGGGATAGACCATTAATGGTTAATTTGTTATTATAAATTGATATTGTTATTGATCTTATATGTAAAAAGGTTCGTTGGAAAGATATTATAATACTATAGCTTTGGGATTGATGAATGGTGATGTCGTGTTTGTAAAAGTGCATAGTAGTGTTCAATCCGTTTAGTAGAAATGCATTACTCACTGAGCTGTGGTTAATCACCCCTTTATTTTCCAATCTTTTTTTTTTTTTTCAAATTCTTCAGATAGCAATGAGTAGTATGCAAGAGATATCAACGACGAGACTTTTTAGATATGGCTTTTGGTGGTTTGAGGCTATATCCTTCGGGTGGAAGGACAGCTGTGTCATCTCCCATTCTTGATAGTTTTGGGATGTGACATTACCCTTCAAGATGTTGGAGTAGTTTGAGGTGTTTTCATAAAATAGGTATATCACGAACCTAACGAACCAACCTGGAAGCATGTCGTGACCTAACCCCTCTTGCAGGGAAGGAGCTTTTGTTAGGATTAGATTTATTGTCAACTTTAGGCCAACGGCCTTCCATTGACTCAAGCTCTCCCAAGTCTATATCTCATGCGATATTGAGCATTCAAATTTTTAATCAATTAAGCTTATGCAAATTTTGACTAATAAGTCACCAATAGCCTTTTTGGGCTTGGTTATAAACCTAGTAATATACATGAGAATATCTTACTACTGACGCAACCAAAGATTTTGCACTAAAGGAGTTGATTATGTTAGCTTTAAGGCTAATGCCTTTTTGGTACATAACCTAATCATGTGTCGGCTAATGCTATAGCAGTCTATCAGGAAAACTCTAAGTTTTGTCCTAACCATTCTAAAGACAAAAAAGTAACATCCAAATATTGAAAAACACAATCAATTATAATCATGATAAAAAGTATGCAAGCATCCTAAAATTGTACATAAAAAGAAAACAAGACAAAGTAAAACAAGAATCTTTATTATAAGGCCCTAAAGGCTTATCCAATTTTAGGGCTTTAACATTTTTAAAGGGATTTCAATTTTTCTAAAATTTTCAATTTTTTGATTTATTTTGAAAATTTTCCGAATTTTTTAATGATTTTTATAAATTTTTTTTTGTTGGTTGGGTTTTCTGTTTTTAATGTATTTTTCTGAATTTTCCAAAATTTTTATAATTTTTCTGATTTTCTAGATTTTTATGGATTTTCTATTTTTTTTTTTTTCAAATTTTAAATATCTTTCCAAATTTCTAATAATTTTTTAATGATTTTCTGAAATTTCTAATTTTTATTATTTTCGAATTTCTATTTTTTTTATTATTTCCTAAAATTTTAAACAGCTTTATCATTTTCTGAATTTTTATTTTTATATATTTTTTAGAATTTTTTAATTAATTAATTATTATTAAACTCGGGGACCATGTTCGGACCTGGTTTACTCAATCTGGCTTATTGACCCAACCCAAATCCGAATTTGACCAAGTTGGATTTGAAAAAAGAAACGAAAATTTTCAATTTTTTAATAAATTTTCAATTTTTCTTTCTTTTTCTCTTTTGTCTTCTTCTCTATTTTGTCTTTTTCCCCTACATCATCTCTTTCATCATAGGGGAGTGCAATGGAAACTGTCCAAACCAAATCAGATAGGCCAGTTTTGAGCGGTTCCCCGGTTGGCGATCCAATTCCCAATTCCTATTTTTGGAACCAGTGGTTTGTGCAAACAAGGGGAAGGAGAGACCCTGGGCTGGGCCCTTTTTTTAGGCTTTTATGGGATTAAAACAAAATAAATAAGATGGGCTCAAAACAAAAGAAATGAAGATGGGCCTAAAAAGAAAGAAACGAAGGTAGGAGTGGCGAACGGGCTTAGAGGGCTGAAAGTCGTTAGTTGGGCCCAACACACCGACCACACGATTTCATCATCTTTTTTTTTTTTTTTATCATTTTCATTTTTTATCATTTTTATATATTTTTTAATTTTATCCTTTTTCTTTTATAAATTCTATATTTTTGCAAAATAAATGAGTATTTAAAAACCTCGACAAAAATGTAAATGTCAACAAAGCAATATTATGCCCCCGATTTTCCCCTTTCTGTTTGTCAGCAGATTGAAAGTCGCATTCTGCAGGCAACCCTCACAGCGAGCCATCGACATATCAGGCCTGCACTGGACGAATGTATATAGAGAAGTGCCCCTTGGTTCATTGACGTAGGCCTCATTGTAAGTGCACTTCTTATGGGGTCGTTGCTCGAATTCGAGCAGCAGTGCTTGCTGGTAGGGACAATTGATTTCCGTCTCGAGGGTGAGAAAGCTAAGGATGAAAATGAGGGTTGCAAAAAGCTTTGTCGATATTTTTCCTGGGACAACTTGGCTGAAAGTGGCTGTTTGTGTCTTTATATGGTCAAACATGAGGGAGATCTTGACTTAAGGTCGGAACAAAAATCGAAAAATGATTAGTTAACCCTATATATTATAAGATGTCAAGAATAGTGATCTCCCGTACCTTATGTTTTTTGGTTTGATGATTTTATTCGTTTCGAGCCGAGTTAGATGACTCCGATGTTCTCTCTTGAATACAGCCATGTGGGATAATTCCTTGAAACATTAATGTGACAATTGAACGGTGGGATTTTTTGGCTAGTTAGGCTACATAGTGCTCCGAAAACAATGCGTCGTACGGTGGGGGCCCTATCACCCGGCAAAGCTAGCTCGTGTAGTCAATGTCGAGAGAAAATATTGAGTATGTGAAATACTCCAGGTAGACGAAATGGAAAACCACACAAAATTTGACACGTGCCACCACGTGTAATTTGGGCCTCACATCGAGGAAATTTGAAATTTGGAAAAACATCATCAAAAACCCCAAATTTTGTCAAAATAACAAATTTATCCAATTTTTTTTGTGAAATGAAAAACCTCAAATTTTGAAAGCGTGCATACATTTACCCATTAAGGGCATTTTGTCTTATTTTTCTATTTTTTTTTTTTTTTATTTAATTTTTTTTCTTCTCTCTTCTCTCGCCAGGCGTGCGCGTGGGTGCCCGGTGGAGTCGGGTGAGGGCACCCCTTGCCCGGCGAGGAGGGCTGGCGTTCGCCAAAGCACCAAACAAGGGGTGCCCTCACTAGATCTGGTGAAAGAGGCCCTCGCCCGACCCCGACGAGGGTGCCCTCGCTAGAGGCGAGGGGGCCCTCGCCCGACGCTGGCGAGGGCAGCCCTAGCAGCCCAAGGGAGGGTGACCCTCTCCCGACGCCGACGAGGAGGGAAGAAAGAAGAAGAAAAAAAAAAGAAAAAAGTTTTTAAAAGTAAAAAGACTAAAATGCCCCTATGATTCAGGGTAAATGTGTCACACAAATGAAAGTTTAGGGTTTTTTGTGTTACAAAAAAATATTTGACGTAAATGTGTCACAATAAGCAAACTTTGGGGTTTTTCATATCGCAAAAAAAAGTTTGGGGTAAATTTGTCACTATGTTGAAACTTTGGGGTTTTTTGTGGTTTTTTATCTTGAAATTTTGTTCTCCCCCTCCTTTGTCTCCTCTATTTATCTCTTGCAAAAACCCTGGCCCACCTTTACACAGGCTTTGACCCTCTCTCTCCTCTGCAGACCATCTCTCTCTTCTCTCTCTCTCTCTCTTCCTGTTCTCCGTTTTCCCGACCCTTACGCCGACACCGATGCCAACGCCCCTCCACCTTCCTCTCGTGACCTCCTCTCTCTCTCTCTCTCTCTCTCTCTCTCTCTCTCTCCCCTTTGGAAAATTGCGCTTCTCTTGTAGTGAACCGCGACGCTGACACCCCTCCGCCTCCACCAGTTGCCTTCGTTGCCCCCGGCGCCAACACCGACGCCCCTCTGCCTCCCTCTTGCGACCTCCGCTCTGCTCTCTCTTTCCTTCGCTAAGTGCCCCTGCTCACCCATGCCAATGCCAACGACCCCTTGCTCGCGTTTTTGCCTCCCTTTCCACTGTTGCTTTGCTCTCTCTCTCTCTTTCCTCCACGAAGTGCCCCCGCTCCTGAAAGCGGATGCCACCGACGCCGTTGCCTCCCTGAGCCCTACTATCACCTGTCATAGCCCCATTGGTGGCTCCCATACATTCCCAATGTTATTATTATTATTATTTTTTTTTGGATTCTACTTAGTAAAGTTCGGTGCGATGTTAAAGTGATGTTAGTGACTGATTTGATAGGTTCCTGCCATTGTCTCCCGAAGCCTCGCCTACGCCGTCGCCTCCTGAAGTCCTTCCGGTCAAACTCTGAAGAGGAGGCAGAATTAAGAGTTAAATTTTCGTTCCCAACAGTTTTAGATGGCCTCATTTGTTTATTAATTTCTATAAAAAGCTAGGTCTCTGGACTAACATGGCTTTATTAACTTGCCCTAATCGATGCAAGTGAACACCATCATCAGCAAGCTCCAAAATGCTAACTTGGACTGGAGTATTTTTATTTTTTTGAGGTATCGTTGTTGTATGAGAGAATAGGCCATATTCTCCTAGCAGATGGCCAGGTGGCCCATGAGTGTAACATTAACCTCTTATGATTATAATATATATGCACTTCGGGATGTGTATTGACAATAGCTTCGAAAATGCATGTGCCGACTCACTCACGTCACCTGATTCAATATACTGGATTCATAGCCAACCATTTGAAATTGCCGATAGGTATAACTCTGCATTCTGTATACAACAGACTACGTATATCTGCCTATCACTCGTTTTAGTACTACAGACACTTGTACGTTGTACCTCACTATGGGTTTTAACTCAGTAACATCCCTCTATCTCACTGCCAGTAGTCACAAGAATCAAGTAGGACGTGGTTTGTAAGTGTTTACTGTTTTGAGCTTTCTTCCATTAGAAATTGGTTTTTTTTCCTCCAGAAATTGCTATGAAGTACTATTTTTGTCAAGTTCATCTATATCAATGTGATTATTCTTCTGTGTGCTTGCATGATTAGACTTTCTTTAATGATTCACAAAACATGGGGGTCTTCGATGTTGTTGTTGCTACTTTTTGAGCTCTTTTGTGTTATTTTGAAACACCTCAAGTATTTTTAAGAAGCAGTTCCCTTCAAGCTTCTCATTGTTTTTTTTTGTAACATAATTTCTTATGACTATGATCGAATGGCGGCAATTGACTGAGTTGCTTGCCTTTGCCAATACTCTCCTTTTAGGCCATTGTGGTTCATGGATTCCAGCTTCTTGACATCTGGGTGAATAAATTGGTAGGAAACAACAGTGGTTGCTGAATGTTTAAGTTTATAGATACATCTGCAGCAGGTATTTCTTGATCTCTTGTACATGCATGAAGTAAAAACATGAAGGAAGATAACATGGAGATGGATGAGAGGATTACTGTTAATTTTGACGAGATATTTATGCTATCATCAGTTTCTTTTCACTTGCCGCAGCACAGTTTCATGAGAGAGTTGAGCCTAGCGAGGATAAAATTCCAGCTCAGGTTTATCAGGCTTGTTCAAATGATTTTGATATGACCTGGAAATATGTGGATTGTTTGACTGCACCTGCCATGGGGAAAGTCCAGGTTCGTGAGTTCGTCTACGGTTTCAACTTTTGAGATTGATTGGAAATGATTTTTAAAAACTTTCTTTTTTTATTTGACTGTAGATTCTGGTGAACCCATTGTTCGTGACCTATAATTTGCAAAGGCATGAATTGTTGCTCTGATTGGGGTATGTTGAAGTTAAATGATTTGTGTAGATTAAAAATGCGTGACGTTACATCTTGACAAATAGTGAAAAGGAAAGTTACATTTCAAATTCGTTGTCTCTAGCTAGACAATAGATAATAATTAGTTTCATGGTTGTTTGGATGAAGTATAGGTTCCTTTTGACATGAAGTTTTTCTTGGGGTTCAGAGACTTTGCTTCAGCAAGATTGTATATAATCAATCTCTAACTAATCTCATAAGCATGGTGACAAGTAAAGTCAATTAGAATCGGCAATCTTTTGGCATGTGTTTCATTATGTTCTACATCGGGTTCTGTTATTGCATTCTCTAGCTCTTTGGGAATTTATTACAGAGCATGTTTAGTTTCTAGTCAGTGTTTAAGTTGTCCATGCTGTGACACAGATGACAATACGTTCTTCAATCATCTTTTTGGTTTCCAATTAATATTCTCTTTTCCTGATTGAGTTCTCTAGGTAATCTCTTTTATCCTTACTTTTCTTAACTAGTTTATCTATAATTATAGGCGCTAGGATTACTGGGTACTTGAATGTGAGCATGCAAAAGAGGTTTGAACTTTTTTTGGCCCCCGTTCTGCTGGTGCAGACAAAACGGGAGGATAAAACAAATTGTTTTGCTGGGAAGAGCTTTACCAAATTTAAGAATGACAATAGCCTTGGCAACCAAGGTTTGAGATGAGTAGCTCAAGTCGTTTCAAAAGTATGCAAATCTCTACTTAGTTTCATTCTAGTTGCTCGGAATATCTGAATTCACAATGTTGTCTTTCCGGCTTATCAGGTAAAAAAAACTGTACTATATAGCAACTTGGAGGAGCGACACAGATGAATCGCATTCAATTTGTGAGGAGGCCTTGATGTGCATTTGGTTGCACGACTATCGTCGGACATTCAATATGGCCTTCCTTGAAGATCAAAGGATTAGTGCATCATATTACTTCGAACAACGTTTAGAAAGACTTCTTGGTGGTCGTGTATAAGATATTGTGACAAATATTATTTTGCTTTAACTAATTATTCTTAAGCTTGTCTATCGTCCTATCAAGATTCAATTTTTGCTCTTCATTGGGTTTAGTTTATTGAGCTAGAGCACCATCGGACATGGATTATATTCCAAATATGCTTTGACAAGCAATGTTTAAAGCTCTTAGTTGACTTTGCCCTATATGATATTCGCTCAAAAGAAGGCAATTTGCAGCTATATATCGGGAATGAATGGACAAGTGATTCTTGATCGCACCAGCATATGAAACACAATAAGAGCGACTATTTTTTTCGCCCGGCAAAACATCAATCCCCTCAATTGATTCCATAATCTACACCACAGTAAAACTTGGCAGACTAATGTTGCTTGAACAGTCTAAATTAAACCGGTTGTTTTTTGAACTAGAAGGCAGTGAACAAAATACAATTTCATCTGAACTGAACTACAAAGAAGCTGTCCATGGAAATAAAAGTTTAATCATATCATTTCTAACGGGAGAGCTCTTCAGCAGTTGCCAGCTACAACAATTTTTGTAGGACCGCTCTTAAGCTTTCATGGATGTAGCTCTGGGTCTCCATAGTCCAACCCTGTATTTGTGGGTATACTTCAATATCAGCTTTCTCTGCAAAACCAAACAAGAACTTAGGAACTCTTCACAAAGAAAGTGGAATGTCCTTATAAGTGGTCCAACTAATGTCATTTGAGATGGAGCAACTATTCCCCTTATTACTCTTAATCAAAAAGTTTCCAATAAAGTTACTACTGCATGCACACTTGACAATGAGCTCAGACAATTTCCAATCAACTTCGGAGGTAAAAAGATCAGTTTTAGATGCACTAATTTTCGATAGTGTTGAAAAATTTGAGAGTGTTGAAAAATTCAATTTTGTCTATCAATATATGTTCAAAGCATGCCTCACAAATACAATAGATGTTCAGCTCCTTACCACTATGCAAATAACACAAACATATTTAGCCTATATGATAGACCATAGTCATTGTAGAAAGTTTTTTTTCCTTGGGTATCCATAGATAAAAAAAGACTAGCCATCAAAGTAAAATCTACAAAACAAATTAGTTCCAGTCTTCTAGACGAAAAAACTATATATGGGGAGAATTTAGAGCAAGACTATGAACGTAGTCAATACTTCACCTATATAATGACTTGTCTCCAAATCATTAATGCATAAAAACATGCCAGAAGATCATCTTCTACCAGTAAAATCCCTCAAAGTCATATGAAGGGAGAAAATTGAGTAGTGCCAGGTTCGCACTTTTGCATATACAAGAGAAATAGCAGTGTTAGAAAGATGAATGAGCAATGATCCAAGGAAAGACAGTTTACATGTTTGCAAGGGATGCCGAGTTTCTTGAGCTTAAGTGTGCGGGAAACAAGTGACCTGTTGAAGTCGCCAATCTCATACTCGAGCTTGGCAACATGGGCTTCGAGCCCTCCGCCAATACCCTACAAAAACTCCGGTATCCTAAGCTTCACTGCACAAAACAATGCAGGAAAAGACATGTCGTTAAGCCTGCAACTCATTACAAACTTTTGCTTTGACCAAATGAAGGTTTCTAGAGCACCGGTTGTCATTCACTGCAGCATAAAGTGAAAACAATACCAAACCTCCTTCGAACCTACAGCTACACAGACATAGCAGGACATCACACCAAAGCTATAGAACTACTTGTCTTGAACACTAAAAACTAAATGCATCAGAATCATCGTTGTACTACTTGCAGTTGCTTTAGCTAACATACACTATCAACGGTACGGCAACAATACACGGCACAACCACCCCTGTCCATCGCCCAAAACACATTTCTCTTGTCACTGTGATTAAGCTCATTTACCCATTATCACAAACATACCCATCATAAGTTATTTAGCTCCAAACACGATATAATTCAAAAACCCATCTCAAAGCACATATTTCTCTACCTCATTCAGCTAACCAGCATGAAGTAAAAACAAACATTTTGCTCTCTAAGTGCTTCTCTTAGCAGCTCTATGAAGTACTAGGATTACGCAGCCAGTAAAAACCGAAATTTAACCTACCTGCATACGGATCGGATTTGGAGAAGAATCTAGAAAATGCAGGAGCCAACCAATCCGAATGAGCTCACAAAGGTGAAGCATCTTGAGCTTACGTAGGTTTGAAAATAAGGGGTATTTGAACTCGAAATCAAAACCGAGTGAAGAAGAGGGAAAAGAAAAGAAGAGTGTATAGTTTCAAACGAAACGTACTTCAACAGAGAATGTGGTAATAAAAGAACAAGAGCATTTTCAGCTTAGCAATGGCAGAGGAGCTTTTCAAATGGTGATGTCGAAGCAGGGATATGGGTTGGGCGAAAACAAGAAGAAATATCACCAAGAAAAAGAAGAAAAAAATGGAGAAGCTTCTTCTTCGTCACTTGATTTCCCAAAACCAGGTGAGAGAAAGGAGCAAAGTGCGCGCAAAATTCAACTCGAGCTCATTGGAGCCACTTATGGAGGCGGCAACAGGACCAGTTGTGATCGACAGGGCTTCAGATGGAAGCCTGCTCCGCCCGAGGGGTGAAGGTCGGCGCTTTGGTGCTTTTCGCAGTGCTGGGCATTCCACTCGCTGTGAGTTGAAAATGAGAAGGCAATCATGTCATATGCAATTACAGATATAGAAATAAAAAAAGAAAGAGTAAGTCCATGTAAATCAGAGAGGAGACGGTAGATAAGGGCTTTGTACCAGAATGGAGAGAGAGAGAGAGAGAGAGGGGAGGGGAGGTCATGGGAGGGAGGCGAAGGGGCATTGGCGTCGCGTCGGGGGCGATGGGGAGAGAGAGAGAGTGTGTGTCTAAGCGTGCGTGGAGGTAGGCCAAGTTTTTTGGAAGAGAGAAACAGAGGAGGGGGCAAAACAAAATTTCGAATTTCCTTATCATGGGCGTGGATTGGTGACATGTGTCAAATTTTATATGATTTTCCATTTCGCCAACCTGGAGTATTTCACCTACCTAATATTTTCTCCGAGGTCCCAAGGGGGTCCCACTAGGGTTGTTTTGAAGACTTGAAGCTCGAAGTGGGCCTTCCCACACACATGATTATTTGATTGTTCATAGTTTTCTTGAATAAGACATTAAGAGTGCGTTTGGTAATACTTCTGTTTTGGAGAACAATTTCTTTTTAGAAATAACTTTTTTTCCTATTTATATTCTCTAGAACAATTTTTGAGTAAAATAATGTATTTTGTAACTATACAAAATTTATATTCCGAAAAAAAAAAGAAACGTGAATGCATTTGATACGATCAATAATTTTTTTGTCCATAGAATTTCTTTTAATATTTTAATATTTTTTTTATATTTTCTTTTCTTTTCTTTTTTTCCTCTATTCTTTCTCCTCCTCTAGCCAACGGTGGTGGCGATGGGTGATTGGTGGCGGCAGCGGGTGGCTAATCTCCATTGACCGATTAGAAGAGGAAGAAGAAAAAAAGAAAAAGACTTATTGTTAGAATCTGTTCTCGAAAACAAGAAGCTACTTTCTTCTACTTCTTATTTTTGTTTCAAATCTATTCATTGGTTACTTTTGTACTCTTGAGAATAGAAAAATTAACTGATGTTACCAAATAAATTTATGCTCTTTTTTTATTACAGGGAATAAAAGAACAAAAAAATGTAAAAACGGGAGCATTACCATGCAAACCCCAATTTCCTCAAAGTATCCTAATGAAATGATCTTCAAAAAGAAAGAGAGAAAAAGAGCCACTCTCTGTACCAAACTACCAAAAGCACAAGCAAATTCTCAATACAATCACTTGTTTCTCTTCAAATCTCAAAAAGACCCCAATCGAAACCACCCTTCCTATGCCATGGATGATTATATTGTTATGCAAAGTGCTAATGACTAAGATCACAAAATTAAAGATATAGGAAGTCACTTAGTTTGAATACTCAAAACATAGGATAAATCACGCCTGATAACAATAGGAAAAGCAACTCGATTAAAGAACAAATCTAATAAATATCAGCTCTTAATGTACAGGCAAGCAAAATTTGATTGCATTTTATAATAAGTTTTAAGACTTGATTGCACTTTTATGACAAGTTTGAAGACTTTTAGTACACCTACTCTTAAAATTTACTAGTATGGAAAGAAAAATACTTTATTTTATATGCAGAAAAATAGCATCCTACCGTTATAAGAGTTATCCTTTCCTTTTTCTTAAAGAAGAAACGAAGATAAACCATAATAAATTAAAGAGTAGAGAGGAATATGATTCTCTCACATTCATAATTAAAGACAGAAGAATGAGTTATTCACTTTATACATTGATTTGTTGCTATCTAAATAGTTGCGGTTGCTCACATAGAGAATGGACTTCAACACACTCTATAATTTAGAGCTTAAAAATCTTGTTCCTTCCAAAAGAGAGCTTGCATTTTTTGTACGATACTTGGTGTTGACCTCTTGGCTCATGAATTGTACATTGCTCGGTGGATTTCGAGTGTGCTCCATGATCTTTTCCCGCTCTTTATCGAGGAGCCACATCAGTAAGACAACCACTGATCACTGAATACTGCGGCATTATCGTGCTCCTATGGAGCTTCTCATTGGATTGATTCGAGTTTCGATCTTGATATTTTTGTTTGTGCTTCACACTTGGGATGAAGAATGTAGGTTGCTCCGGCAAGGGGAGGCTAACGAAATCAGCACTACAAAGCATAAGAACGACTGTATCCATGGTGGGTCGGGCTTCTTTGTCATTTTGAATGCAGAGCAAACCAATGTGAATACATCTGACCACTTCGTTTACTGAGTAAGATTTAACGATTGTTGGATCCACAATTTCTAATGGTTCTCCGATTCTCCATTGTTCCCAAACCTAGAACATATGTTGGTACTATCATTAATTTACAAAAAAAAAACAAGTATGATCAAATTGCACTTACATAGTCGAGAAGGCCCTCATGGTCATCTGATATGTAAGAATACCGATTCTTCTTGCCAGTTATGATCTCGAGCATTAGCACACCAAAGCTGAACACATCGGATTTTACTGAAAATTGTCCGTACATGGCGTATTCAGGAGACATGTAGCCACTGCGAATCAATTCAAAGACAAAGACTAAGTCGTGATTCTTGTGAATGAGCGTAGTTCACTTAAAGATCAAGATGTTAAGGCTCAGTATAATCTATGCATTGGATATCTAATTAAAGGGCAAATCTGTTAGCATAACTATTGCAAATTATCTATTGGGTTGTTCTTACCATGAACCAAAGTAATATGAAATTGAACTTACTAAGTTCCGACGATTCTGTTTGTACTTCCTTGAGTCTGCTCAGCACAAAAAATCCTAGCCATACCAAAGTCCGAGATTTTCGGGTTTAGATTGTCATCGAGCAAAATGTTGCTAGCTTTGAGGTCACGATGGATAATTCGGAGACGAGAATCTTCATGAAGGTAAAGAAGACCACGTGCCACCCCAACCATGATCTTGTGGCGTGCCGACCAATCCAACAGTATGCTTTGCCGAGGGTCTGTGTTGGCCAGAATTTTGAATTTTAGAGTCAAAAGAATCTCTACTTCATGTCTAAATCTGATTGACAAGTGATAATTTTCTTTTGAAACCGTCGTCTAATTGTATGAAGAATGCCCCAAGACATAACTTCTGAATTTTGCTCATACCTTGGAAATATTATAAGATGGTGACCAGGATCGGAAAGAAAGAATTAAATTGAGAGGAATGGAATCATTTTTAAAGAAGATGAAGGGAGAGGTGCTAACCGAAGAGCAACTGGTCTAGGCTTCCGTTGGGCACATATTCATAGACCAGTATCGTTTCTTCTCTTTCCATGGCAAATCCTAATAGCCTCACTAGGTTTCTGTGTTGAAGCTTGGCTACCAATTCAACTTCATTTTTGAATTCCTGCACGCCTTGTTTCGAGCTTTGAGACAACCTTTTTGCAGCAATTTTCCTCCCACAAGGGAGTGTACCCTACATAAGACAGAATATGAACAAAAATGTCATGTAAAGGCAGAACATGCATAGTGCTTCATGTCATATAAACTTCTTACCCTATAAACTGGACCGAATCCGCCTTCCCCTAATTTGTTGCAATTCGAGAAATAATCTGTGGCGGCTTCAATTGTGCCCACGTCAAATTGCAACGAATGTAGTTCTGAAATTTTGCTTCCAACTGTGTAGCAAATAGCCATCAACTTTGCGATACGAATAAACTATAAAGTGTAAGACTTTTGGTGCAATTTTCCCCATTTCTTACCAATTAGATCTTCTTCGACATTGTTTCTCTTGCTCCTTTCTCTTTTGAGGGTAAACCAGATAATGACACAAAGTACACCGACCGCCAAAGTTGCAGAAGTGATCCCGATAGTTAATCTTGATGAAAAATGCCTTTTCTTTTCGACTGTAATTTAATTAGTTGAATGCTTCATTAGTATAATGACATTACGTTCAGCATCTGGCAAATATATGGCACCGGCAATTAAATATTTTACGTGCCACCAAACGTGGTCAAATCAGTAAATTGAAACGAGTTAGAACTAGTGAAACGAAAATTTTGAGCTCATTACCTGTGTAGAACGGGCTTATCTCGAACCTGGCGAAGCAACTCGAACGCAAGATTCTGCCTCCAATTTTCCCAGTTTGTTTTGTCAGGAGAATCGAAGTCACATTCTGCAGGCAATCCTCGCAGTGAGCTGCTGAGAGATCAGGCCTGCACTGGGCAAACGTATACAGAGTAGCGTCCCTGTATCCTTTGACGGGGGCCTCTTTGGAAGCATACTTCTTATCGGATCTTTTAGCAGCCCGAGTAATCAACTGCTTCAATGTTTTCTCCAACAGCTTCATGAAATCGGTGGGCTGGTTCACATTCCGCCGATTATAACTTTCCAGAATAGGCACTTCATCCGTCGCTGGGAAGAAGTTACGGTTAGAATACTGCAACATGCACTCGTCGTACCAGAGGATGGCCGCTTTGACCATAGGACATTTCTCTTTGATACTGACACTAGCAGCTTTCACACATTCCAGGCACACTTCCTTGGTGACATCTCCCCTGCATAGGAATCTGCCATATACAGCTTCCGCGTCGTTTGGCTCCCCCATGCTCGTGTTCGTGTTGAAGAATCCATTGCTCGAGTTGGTGTGAGAGGGAAGGGATTGAAGGAGAAGGCTGAGATTCGCCTCGTAGGTGCTATTCAGTGTGAAAGTGCTCGAATTTACGCAGGAATACTCGCTCATAGTAATAGTTGACTCGGTTTCCAGGGCGAGAAAGCTAACCATGAAAATAAAAATTGCAAAAAGATTTGTCATTTTTTTCTGGGGGTGTTGGGGTGGGGGCGGCGCGGGAGGCGGGGGCGACTTGGCTGAAAGGGGCAGTTCTCCGATATCTAAATTCTATGGTTATTCTGCACTTCAGGTTTCCAGAAGAGTTAGATAATTTCGACGTTCTCTGTTATGTATAGCCGTGTAGGATGATTCCTGGAAACACTAACACAGAAACTGGACGGTGGGACTTACTTTATTGTCGAGCAAAGTGCATTGACTAAAATCACCGAAACAAAAAGTGGGTACAAGTGTATTAAAAACTATAAAATTTGTCATAAGAGTGTAATTGACCTCTAAAATTATCATAAAAATATAATTGAATTTTAAAATTTTCAGATAATACAATCAAATCCTAAAAAAAATTATTTTGAAATACACTACAAAAATAATAAGAAATATGTGAGTAACATAGCTAGCACAAAATATTTTTCACTTATCGGGAAATAATAACTCTCATCTACTCATGAAACGAATCTGTTCACCAAAATCACAAACTGTATACATGTGAGCTATGAAGTACCGACACATTCAGAGGGCCTCTGTGTCATGTTGGACACGCAGTCAACATCTTTTTGACACGCTCCGACGCGCGTATCCGGAGGTTTGTGGGCGGGTCTGCAGGTGCGAAGGGAAGAAGGTGATGGAGGGTGGAGGCAAGGGTGAGGGAGCCGAGGCGACGCTGCGAGCGACGGCGAGGGGAGTAGAGGAAGAGCAAAGACCAAGACGATCGAGAAGGCTGAGACTGCCGACTGCAACGTCGAGATGGAGAACTGCAAAGCCGCAATGGAGGGCTGGATGCGAGGCTACGACGGCAAAGGGGGTAATGGAGGCGAGGCAGTGGCGAGCGATTATGATGAGGCGCCCGAAAGAGAGCAAAGATCAAGAGGTAGAGACCGAGCACGGGAGAGGAGAAGACGATTGCTAGGGTTTTTGGCGATTACTTTCTTGAGGTTGCTTTTTTCAGTTTTTGGAAGAAGAGCAAGGAGAGGAGACGACAGCTTTTGGGGAAGAAATGAAAGCCTCGTGTAGCGTGACTTCAATTGTGGGAACTGGGAAGTGACAGGTGCAGGCAATGGGTGGGGTGGGAGAAGAAAGCAGAGCGTGAAATAAATGGGTGGGACCCATTTAGCCCAAAAAAAAAATATTGAATGTTAAATAACTTTATTAATAAATGGTAAGGGTAAAAAATAAATAAATAAGTGGGTTAAAAAGTTATTTCGAAAAATAAAAGTACTAGATATCAAATAATGATAAATTTTGATTATCGTAGAAAAATATAAATTTATTTTGACTCTAATCTCTCGTTAGTTGTTTATTTCATCGATAACTTTTGTTAAAGTCAAAAAATGTCTTTCCAATTTTTTATGAATAAATTTATTAATGTTATTAGTATAGATTTATTATAGACTATTTTTTATTATTTATTTATTTATGAATATGAATAAATTAATTTAAATATAATAATTTATCATGTATATATAAAAATATTCATTCAATATACAACGTGCCTCAACGTGTCGAAATTCTCTTTTTCTGAGAAATGACGTGTCGGCGTGTCGTGTCGTGTATCGCGTATCCATGTCGGTACTATTTAGCATGTGAATGCCTCATTTTGTTTGTATATTACTGGGCCCACCGTTTGCCACAGCCACTCGCCACCGTCCAAAAGACAACATGTAAAACACAAATAGGAAAACGGGAAAGTGAATGTCCGCGTGGTCCCTTGGAAAAGTGTTTTGTCTTGAATTTAACCTTTGAAACCGTTCGAGGGCCGACATTATTTCCTAAAATGATGGCGATCACGATTTTTCCTTCAATCTTGATAACTTTAAATTTCTTATCATGTACTTTTCTATCCAAATTCAACAAATGACTTCATATCTTTTATCGATTCACACAGCAATTCATATGTATTCGAAAGGTATTTCATCGTTGATTAAATTCTAGTCAATTATCTTTTTGAATAGATATTTTGTCATTGATTCACTTTTGACGAAACCATCCTTAATTGGGATCATTAGAGAGGGAGTGTGGGAGAAAGGGAGGGTGAAAGCATCAAAGATTGCTGGTGGCTGACAATGAGCGAGGTGGATATCCTTAGGCAGCAGGTGACGACATCAATCGGTGTAATATGGTTTTTGATTTAGGATTTGCCTAATTACATTTTAAATTGATATTGGATTCGAGTGGGTGAAAAATTTAAAATTTTGCCAATTTTGGAAGGAATATATGGATTTCGTCATCGAAGTTATAATGGGAACTAAAGTCAGGTACAAATTGGCTTCTAGAGCCAATGCTTAGGGTGTAAATAAGTGATATTAGGAAAAAAAAAAAAGAAAAAGGGAGTCGAGTGGAGTTGATGCAAAAAAAATAAGGCCAATTTGAGTATTTTTCTAAAGGAAAAGTTATTGGACAAGTAGGTTAGGAAAAATTCTACTTGAATCTTTTAATTGTATAGTAAACCATGCTTACTTAGGAAGAGTTGAACCTTCAAGATAGTGATAAAACATACCATAATAAGCATAGTGGACCAAAAATTGTAAGCTTTCCTTCATTGCTTGTTTAACAAGTGCACTTGTTAACAAAACCCTTCACAAAAAAAGAAAGAATAAGAAAGTACATTATGTCGAATGAATACTTTATTACCTTAGTTCTAATTTTGGATATTTCACATGGAATAAAATACAAATTGTGCCATCCGCAAGAATTGAAAATAGCAAACCCTGAAAAGTAAACTCCTAAACAAACTCTTGCTTTTTTTTTTCCACAATAAATTATTCCAGCATTCACATTTATCAGCCAAGAAAGTTCAAGTAAGGTCCTTCGTTCTCTGTAGCGAGGACTTTATTTCTTTCATTGATGGTTACATAAAGATGGATTTAGAGGCGGCTAGGCCAAAGTGGGAGGAAAACTTGACATGTTGTCTACCGTTCAGACCTCAGAAAACTGACGTCGTCCATGATTATATTTCACATTGAATAGAATACAAATTGTGTCATCCGCAAAAATTGAAAATAGAAAACCCCTAAAAAGTAAAATCCTAAACAAACTCTTGCTTTTATTCCACAAAAATAATAATAATAATAATAATAATAATAATAATAATAATAATAATAAATTAATTAATTAATTAATTAATCCAGCATTCACATTTATCAGCCAAGAATGTTCGAGTAAGGTTCCTTTGTTGTATGTAGCTAGGACTTTATTTCTTTCATTGATAGTTACATAAAGATGGATTTAGAGGCGACTAGGTCAACGTGGGAGGAAAATTTGACACGTTGTTGTCTACGGATCAAACCTTGGAAAACTGCTTATGTCAATCACATCGTCCACCTTTGTATTCATATTAGATAAGTTGTTATAGGGAATTTTTTTCCGAATAATATCCAAGAGTGATTAACTTTCCAGCTTTGCATTACCGATAATTGATGGTCACATCCATTTCTACAATTGAAAGAATATGTATTCTAAAAATTCATATCCACCATTCTCTTTTATTAAAGGCAGGACAACTACTATTTCCATGACATGTTTCTTTCAAAAGTCACCGACAAAGCATCATTCCATGGAAAAAGAGAAACAACCACAAAAATGCAAGGGACCTGCTAACATCTAATCAATCCAGAAAAGAAAAGAAACAAGAAGGGAAGATATTTGCAGAAGTTATGGCGTGAGTAGCATTGAACTTTTGCTCGCCATTCCGTGTCATCCGAACGTCCTTTATGAATTTTTTATGTTTTGTTTAACGCTGCCCTTCTGTTAAAGATCTAACAAAATTTATTGATAGTGCCGTTATATTCTGCCTTATTCAATTTCGTACTTCAACTTTACTTGCTTGTTCAATGTCGACGTTAAAGTATTATGTTTTGGTTCTTCTCTCTAACATAATTTGGTTAAGCATGGTTAGAGTCATCAAGTACTCTTCAAGATAAATCTTGATGACTCATATTTAAGACTAGTAATTTTCAACACAACCCCTCAACAAGACATCACACTACACTTGTTAACACGTAATAAAACCTATTCATGTCATGCATCAATTGACCCTTTTATCCATTTATAACACGATTAGTCTCGTTTAGTCAATTTAAAATGTTCCCTATATTTACATGACATGCTTAGATATATTCAGAAGTGATACTTACAACATGTCAACATAAGTAATCATTTTTATATATAAGAACTTATATCTGAAATGGTATGTGCTGTGTAAGCCATTTAATTACTTTTATGTTTTTACTATAATATTGTGACATAATTAAATAAACAATTTGTGTCGGGATTATATCTAAATTTGGCATAGCGCACGTAAGAGAGGGAATAAGAAAGCAGTTCATGAACTAAAATTGAACAAATAAACAAAGTATGGAGATAGAATTGAATATAAATGATGATGAATCATAAACAACACCATATTTCGTCCACTTCAGTATAGTCTGTCAATAATTTTGACAGAATAACCGCATTGAACCACTATTTAGACAACATTAACTAAAAAGGGGGGAAATCACCAAAAATCTCAAACTATGACTATTATAATATATT
The DNA here is from genome assembly GCA_014182715.1 of Eucalyptus cloeziana. Taxonomy (NCBI): domain Eukaryota; kingdom Viridiplantae; phylum Streptophyta; class Magnoliopsida; order Myrtales; family Myrtaceae; genus Eucalyptus; species Eucalyptus cloeziana. The sequence continues at coordinate 19,702,472 of CM024641.1, read as the reverse complement.
TACCTCAAGCTTTTTTCGTGACGAATAAAATTCCAAGCTAAGGCAACCCCCAGCGGGCGGTGGCCTTGGCCCAGCCGGGCGAGGGCCCCTGACCCCCGCCGGATCTGGGCGAGGGCCTGCGACCCCGACTGACCCTCCCCCCTCCGTCGCTAGCCCTTCCCGGCAGCGGCGGCAAGGGCTCACCCTCGGCCTTCCTTTTTTTTTTTTTAATTTTTTTAATATTTGTATTTTTATTTTTAAATGTTTTAAATAAATTTAGTTTTAAATTTAATTTAATTCATTTTTATATTATTTTTTACCACGTCAGCACCAAAATAACGTCGTTTTTGTATTGTCTAGCCACGTCAACATGCAAAACGATGTCATTTTGCACTTATTTCGCCGGAAAATTGCCACGTCAGCATTTTGGCCAAATTTTCGTCGGAATGGCACTTAAGTGATCCATTTTGCTCTGATTTTGGCACTTAAGTGTCACTTTCCTAACTTTTGGCACTTAAGTATCCCTCCATGCCATGTTTTGGCACTTTGGCCGTACTTCTCCTAGCATAAGTCTGAGCTTGTTAATGCATCCAATTAGACCACCTTCATTCAAAACCTTAAATGAATGAGTTTTTGGGCAACTAGGATACACACTACTCTCTATCACTCCAATTTCTAACTTACACGTGTATCATAACAATCTCTCCTCCATTTATAAGTTCAATGTTTGTTGACGCCTAAATTTTCATTTTAAATTAATTAGGTTTTATTTTATTTTATTTTAGTTTAGTTTATTTTATCTTTTTCGGATAAGAAAACAAAAACAGAAAAAACAAAACAAAAGCAAAAACAACCCTCACACGGGCCCTTAGGGCCCAGCCCAGCCCTTTTTCTTCCCCTTAGGCCCTGCCCCCTTCCTTGTCTTCTTCTTCCTTTTGGCTTCTTCCCGTTTCTGCAGCACACGCGCAAAGGGGTGCGATGCCGGACGGAAGGGCGAACGGCGAGCACGTGGGGGTGTCCGGCCAGAGAGGACACGCCTTCAATACGGAGCTGCGACGCAAGTGGGCGGCCAAGGGGACTTCGGTTTGGTCGCACAGAGGACGGTCGGGACGTCATGGACCGCCGGTCGAACCTCCCTTGGCCGGAACCCCTTCGCCTATAAATAGGCCCCCCCGACGAAGGTTGAGGGGGGGAGAAGCCAGCGAGCTTAGAGAGGTTCCCGAGAGACTTCGGGAAGCTCAAAGAGCGAGTGAGGCAGGAATCGGGTCGCAAGCTCAAACCGCCTCCCTCCAAGAGACTTCGGGGGAGGCCGGCGGCAAGCGAGCCCGAGGGGGAGCACGAGCGAAGAGGACGGTTAGATCCGAAAGGAAAAACACGCCGTTGCCGACGCAGCTGCTGCTCCGCCACCGTTCCGACGCCGTTGCCGAGATCGATTCGCCCAAGCCGCACTAGATCTGGAAGTTCAAGGTCTGCCGCCGCGCCACAGACAGGTATCAGCCCTGCTTGGCCGTCCCCGTCGCCAGAAATCCTGGCCGCCACCCCCGCCTGCCGTCATCATCACCATCGCCATCCTTGCCTGTCGTCGTCGTCTCCAGTCCCTCCACCAGCACCACAGACAGATGGAGAAGCCAGCAACCTTGCGTCAGGTCAAGCCGGGTCGGGCGCGTTTCGCGAAACCTAGGCGGCTGAAAACCGGGTCAAAGCCGGGTTGGGCGCAGCTCATCCGGGTAGGGTTTCCCTGGGTCGCCGGATCGGACCCGGGCCGGGTCGTCAGGTCGGACTCGGGTCGGGAACCGGGTAGGGTTTTCACCGGTTCCCCTCAACCCCCAAAGCGGCGCCGTTTCAAAAAAAAAAAAAACAAAACAAAACAAAAAGACCAAAAAATCCGAGTCGGGCCCGCGGTCGTTTTTATTTTTAAATAATATAAGTAATAAATAAATAATTTATTTTCAAAAAATCAAAAAAAAATATGTATTTTTTATTTTCGAAAAAAACATTAAAAATATTTTAATTTCCAAAAAAACAGAAAATATTAAAAAATATAAAAAATATTATATTTTCGAGAAAAATCAAGAAAAATCAAAAAATACTTTATTTTCCGAAATTTTTTTTTTTTAAAAAAATATATTTTATTTTCCAAAAAAATCAAAAATATTTTATATTTTCCAAAAAATGCCAAAGATTCAGAAAAGGCCAAAAAGACTTATATTTTCTAAAAATCCGAAAAATCCAAAAGTCCTTTTTATGTCCAAAAATTAGAAAAGGACCCCAAAAATGTTTTTTTCCCAAAAATGCATGGAAAATCACTAAAACATCCAAAAAACCTCGGGGTTTAAACAAGGTTAAGTACCGAAAGGGCATTAGTGATTAACTAGTGTAATCAAGTCCCCGATCCTAATTTCTCTAGTTGCGCAGGAGCGAGTATTTCTCCTAATATTTCGCATGGGTTTCTAATCAACCCACCCCAAATTGATTAGTGGCGACTCTGTTTTAAAAATTAACTTACAGGTTAAAAACTCAGATTATTAAAGTCGTGAATTGGTGAACTTTGGAGAGTCCGGGCTCAATGAATCTAGCCGAGCCATTAGCCTCTGCTAGGCGCCCGCCCCAATCAGGCGCCGAAAAAAGGAGGTCGCGACAGCTTGTAGATCTACTTCCCCTTAATATAGGTATCATTCTGCATCAAGATATCTCAGGTTGCATAGATTAGAGGCCATCAATCTACCATCAACTCTGATACCATTTATTGAGACTTGAGCTGATTAAGGTCTAACCAATTTACCATCGATTCTAATATTATTTGTTGGGAGTGTGCAACAAAAGCTCGATTTTCATCTGGAGAAATCACCAAGAGGGAGCTTAAGTTCTAGCTTATCTACATATTCAATATGACCCATCTTCACTCAAAAGCTCTCAAAAGCTTAAACTAATGAGTTATGGATAAACTATGATATACTTATTGCTCTACACCACTTCAATTCTCTGATACGGGATTTTTTTTTTTTTTTGAACACGACTCGCACATGTACCCTAACATAATCAAGTGCAAAATATGCCGCTAATTGAATTTGGATAGTTGAAAATGGATTAATTTACTTTGATTGGGAATTAATAGAGATGGCTCGAAAGACACGCATTGACAAGTTTAGTAGCCTTTTTTGGCCTCCACTTAGTTGAGTTTTGCGATGCGATCTTGGCAGCAACAACTATTATTTCATATTTTTAGTCAGCAAAAGGATTCGTCGAAGAAACAGAAAATATTAATGGACTTTTGAAGAAGAGGGTGATGGTTTATACAATGAAAGTAATTTTTTTGGGTTTTTCGGCTCATCAGAGACATCGTTCGAGCAATCGAGAGTGGCATTATCAAGTATTGGTTATCCTAGCCGATGTTTGAGAAAATGCCAGCAAAGCTACAAATGTTCGGAAGTTAGCATCCTCTAAAGCTCAATGTTCACCTTCCATTATAGAACGCGCATCAACAATTTGCTTTTTACTTCACCATAAGATACGAAAATTTTCAAGAAAAATAATTCTTTTTTAGGTATGTTGCTCTGATAATGTTAACTTGAAACATGCATGGAGTGTAATACACACAAGGCGCGCATGAAAGAGGGATACTTACCCAATCAATCCTAAACATATTGTATGGATAATAATTTAGTGCTAAAATTTTATAGCAATCTATTAGGTGTATGTCTATCTGGCTAATTGCCACTATAAATCGCTATCATAGCAATCTATTAGGTGTCCACATCAACGTGCCACACAAGATAAGTGGTAATGACTAGACATTATATCAACCACATCATGCAGTAATCATTCAAAAAGACTGCATAGGAATTTCGCGCAATGATTTACAATTGCATTGGTATAATTAAAAAGTTTAGGACGAAATTAACATCCGTACAAATTTAGGACTGTATCGGTAATTTTCTTCGTAAAAGAAGCTCTAAGGGCCTGTTTGGTTCGGCTTTTGGGGAGTGCCTTTGGCCAAATGCAAATATCTTTAGACTAAAGGGGTTTTCGGGAATGCTCGGATGTTTGGCAAATTACGCATTGGAAAGTGGCTTGTGTCACGCCTCGAACCCCGAGCATGTACCCATCCCTCTTTGGTCGATAAAATTTTGCGACTTCCTAGGACTAGTCGCCGACCCTTTTCCTTTATTGCACATGTGGAAGTGAAAAAGAATCCCCTGACAGTAACCATCTCAGGACAGAAAAGCATAACAATAATTTCACAAACAAACAATGCCTTTATAAACATATCTTTGAGTCAAGACAAAAGTCATGGTCAAAAGACTACAAAAGACTGTTCTTCAAAAAAAGTGGTCTATCGACCTATCTTCAAATCACCTCCTCTCTGCTCCAGGTCCTCCACTCGATGACCCTAAAAGTGGTTATACAATAATCAGTGAGCCAATTTCTCAGCAAGTCTAAGTTCTAAACTTCGGCTAGGAGGGAAAAGACGCTAAGAAGCGTCCTAAGCATGCAATCACACAATCAATGAGACTTACCTCGTCTCAGTTCCACCCTGCAGGTCAGCATAGTTCATATCACAAATCAGAGCATCACTCAATCTCAATTAATTGGAACACAATACTCAATTCATCATACGTTTCTAATTTTGATCTCGGCATATAGCACGGCCTACTCTCCGTTCAGTGGTCTTCTGGCATTGCCAGGCATCATCTCACCCCATTGAGCACGGCACGTCACTACGTCGACGGCTTTCCCAAAGGAGCATAGGGTCCAGAATCTACTGCGACCGGCTTCCCTTTGTCAAGGGGTACCCCGAATAGGGATAACGTCCAGCTCAACAGCCCGGGACGTGTCATCATACGATCACTCAAATATGGCCCAAGGCACTGTGCATTGCACTCAAATGTTTCAATTAAAATGGTGAACCTGGCCTTTTTCTTCGTATTAGAAATCCGCATGAAAATAGTCATGTGTGGGTACACAGTCAACTTGATCTAGAAAAATTGACATTCTTCATTTTTAAAATCCCACTATTTTATATATTATATAAAACCATTTTTGGTGTTAAAATCCGACACCCGGAATTTTCTGAATAAATATTGGAAATTCACAATTTTTGGAATTAAATACTAAAAATCCAATCATCACTCAATTGCAGAAACTAACCACACCATTGCAATCAGCACGGAAATTCCGGTCACCAGCCATCCCGGCCTAATTTCCGGAAAACTAATTAATAAATAAATAAATTTCGAAAATTAATTAATTAATTCAATTTAATTTCTAAAAATACTAACCTAGGCCAAAATTATTAAATTAAATACCAATACGGACCCGGAAAAATCCCGAACCCTTCTAGATAAATAATACAATTTAATTGGGCTTTAGCTAAACCATTCTAACCACCTAACATGCTCAATTAAATAATTAAATCACTAATTTAATCTAACTAATCACCTAATTCTTAATTAAATAAATCTAAACACCACTTAGCATCAAAGCCTACTAAGAAGAGTTTAGAAAATAAACTCACCGGTGTAACGTGGAAACCGGTTCACTGCGACAACGACGTGACGGCGGCCGAAATCTTAATTTTCAGCGGCGTCGACGAACACTCGGGCCGGGCCCAAAATTGGCCCAACAAATCTAAGCCCAATATGAGATTTTTTTTTCAACTTGGGCTGGGCTTCAAAAACTAGGCTGACTTCGTGGGCTTCCAATGGGCTGAACTTCAACTGAACTTGGGCTTTAAAAATTGCTGAAGATGGGCTGAAAATCACTAGGCTGAAGATGGGCTTTAAAGATCCAGCAAAGCCCACTGCTGGGCTTGAAATTTTCAAACGTGAAGCTGGACTAATTCGTTGAGGCCTCGGTGGAAGGGAATGGCGAGATGAAGGCTGGGCCGCGGGCGTGAAGGCGTTGGACCGGTTCAGAGGGAAGCTGCTCGTCTTCGCTGGGTGGAAGTTGACTGAAGAAGCCGAAGATGCAAGGGCTTTTTCAAGCGGTGCTACTGGTGTGACCTGGAATTGCAAGACGAGGATAGGATCAACGCCAAGGCTGGGCTTGCGGAGACGGGCCAACAAAGGAACGACTCAATTCGTGGCCGCGTGGAGGAGAAGGCAGCAAGCTCGACGTTTGCTAGGTGTGGATTGAAGGAGATGGAGGCTCGGACGTGGCGCTGCAAGTGGAGTCAACAATCAAGGCCAGTGAGAGAAGCTTTGACCGAAGTTGACGTGGCTTCGGGCGTGTGGTGTTGAGGAGAGTTTTTGGTGGAGGGGATGAGTGGCTTCGGTTGAAGAAAAAAAGGATCAATGAAAGGAGTAGCAAATGCGCGAAGGGAGAAGAGAGCAGCTGAGCGTGCTTGTGAAGCCAGCTAAGAGGGGAACAAAAATTCAACAACCTTAGCCAAATCCTTAAATGCTTGGTCCCCTTGTCTCCTCATACTTATCCCCTTTATCCAATAATACTTTCCAACAAATATAAGTCCAAAATAAAACCATTTTGATGCAAATAATGCACCCCTTATCCTAGGTTCCGAATTTCATTAATTTGGCTTCAATTTCCTCTCCAATTATCCAAATCGAGGTCCGATTTTGCTGAAGAAAAATCTCAAATAATTTTCTATAAGTCCCCAACACCATATAGCTCGGCTTGCACGTTAAAAATCCCTTCAATTTGGCCTATCCGAATTTCCGTTTAATTTCCGCGACGTCCGAAACGGATTTCCGTAAAAATCTCGGAATCTCTCAAAATTTCTCGGAGGATGAGTCGACGTTCGTAAAATAGCTCGTGACACCATAGAAACTTTCAATTCTTGAAATCGGGTTCAATTTCACGGTTAATTTCAATCCGATGCGCTTTTAGCGTGACGTAATCTACTAGGTAACTTTTAGGAATTTTTGGTGCAATTGACTCGTGATCGATTTATCTCGAGTCACATAGTGCATATTCGACACATTGGCGACTCTCGGTTGTCGTGAAAATCTCAAGGTTTTAAATACGGACAGAGGGTACCCAAAACGTCAGAAAATCAATTTAGTGCCGATCGGTGAGAATTTTGAAATCAAGTGGAATCACCCACATTCTGATCACATATCTCAGCCAAATCGACCTATCTCTGATCTCTGATCGATTTTGACAGTGTCGTAATGACCCTTGTAGATCGACACTATCAAGCAATCGATTCCTGGTCGAATTCTCAAGCACATTGTATTTAGATCCCTTAATTGATTCCCCAGATAGACCAGTTATCTCGTGAGTGGCCAACTCAGAGAATAGCACTATAGACGCATCGACGAAAAGCCTGATTATTTAATCGAAAACGAAACTTGAAAATTCAGGCTGTCACAGCTTGTGTGAAAATACCGTTTGGCAAAACTTATTCCAAATGGGCTTTTGCTTTTAATTTTTTTTTAAAAAAATATGAAAATCAAATCCGGCGGCCGGTGGTCAGATCAGGCGATGCCGTCGCCACGACCTTAGGCGCTTGGAGGCGCAGAGGCCAGATTTGGCCGTCTGGTGGCCAGATCTGACCTCCGGCCAGCCAGATCTAGCAGCCTGAGGTCGCGCGAACCCAGGCGGCACGACCTCAGGTGACGCCGTCGCCGCCTGGAGGCGTGACCTCAAGCGCCTGAGATTGTAAAGGCCAGATCTGGCCGTTCGGTAGCTAGATTTAGCCTCTGGACCGCTAGATCGGCGGCTCGAGGTCGCGCGGACCTCAGGCAATGCCGCTTGGGTTCGCGCAACCTCAGGCGACGTCGCCTGGGTCCACGCGACCTCAGGCGACGCCACCTGAGGTCCGCGCGACCTCAAGCAACGCGAACCTCGGGCGGCATTGCCCGAGGTCACGCGGATCCGGGCGGCGCGCCGAGGTCACGCGGATCCGGCGGCGCCGCCGAGGTCACGCGGATCCGGGCGGCGCCGCCGAGGTCTGCGTTGCCTGGGTCGCGCGTCGCGCCACCCTCAGACGGTGGTCACCGATAACACGCGACCCTCAGGCAACGGCGGCAGTGGTGGCTGCCGGAGAAGAAGAAGAACTGGTGGCCTCATTTGAAGATGACGGGGGAAGAAGAAGAAGATGATGAACAGTAGGCGTGGCATTTCCCAAATGCTAAATGCTGAATGCTGCCCCTCCCCAGCTTTCAGCATGAGCATTTGGAATGCTCATATTTGGGCAATGCTTCGAGAAAGAGAATAACATGGGTATAAATAGTACAAAGTCCTTGATAGACTCTTATAAGAGATAATTTGAAAACATTCAAAAAAAAAAAAACTGCAAGAATAACTATTGAAAAGAAAAGAAAAAAAAGGAGATAACTAACTGAAAATCTAAATTTAAATTAAATAAAGAAAGAAAGTATCAAATAAGAAAATCCTAAATCTGTTTAATAGCTTATGAAAATCAAATCTCGCTATGCTCCATATTATTCTCCTTCTACATAAAAAACTCGATCTCAAGTTCTAAAAACATTGTGAATAGTACCAATGATGATATTGAATATTTAGAAATAGTCGAGGGATTACATTGAGTAAATTGAAAGTTTAGGGATTAGATTAAATATTTAAAAATAATTCAAGGAGCATATTGAACAAATTAATAGTCCTAGGATGACATTATACATTCGGTCAAAGTTTATGAATTACCGGTGTAACGATCTAGTCCAACGAGAATGGGGCGTGGTAACTGAGGATAGAGGACCTAGACAAGGAGAAGCTCTAGGTAGGCTTCTAAGATGGTGAAGGGGGAAATAATGTATTGAACTATGCAATGGACGGGGGAGAGTGATCGTATGTGAAAAACTAGAATTAATTCATAGAAGCAGTCTTTGATGTAATATAAGCTTTTGTTTAAATGTTAAACAAAATTCTACTTTGTTATCAAAGATTGGGAAGAAAGAGCGAAGCAGAGAAGAACGGAATCATTTTAAAGAAAAGAAGAGCGAGGCAACCTAAAAGCAATGGTCGAGGCTTCCCTTAGGCAATTGTAGGCTATTAATATTTCTTCTCTTTACATGGAAAATCCTAATAAGCCTGATTAGGTTATATGTTGAAGCTTGGCTATTTGTTCAACTTCACTTTTGATTTTGTATACAAGGAAGTGTACCCTTCAAGAAAGAGAAGATATAAGAGCAAAAGTTGTCGGGACAATGAGAACAACTACGATAAATTTGTATCGTGAAAGCAAAAATAATAGCACTTAATTGTTCTTTTTCAGAGTATCTAATATATTTGCAGAAATTCTGAATCGTGTTATTGGTGATCTTGTTCCATACTCTAATTTAGATTTGGTATTTTCCTATAAGAGTCCATAAATTTTTAATGTTGGTAAGTTAAGCAAATAAAAACTATAATTTTAGTGCAAGTTGGTATTTTCTTACTGTCAAAGAAAGTTGATAGTTTCCTAAAATGTCGGCAATTTTTTAATGATTTACCTGGAAAAAAAGGTTATCAATCCATTTCTTTATCAACAACTCTTGACGCTTACTATTACTTAATAAAGTATGCTAGTATGGACAAAAATCCCTAGTTTATATGCAGAACTATAGAATTCGGCTGTTACAAGAGCTATCTTTTTTATTTCTTGAAGAAGGAAAAAAAGATAAACCATGATAAACTAAAAAGTTGAGAGAAATATGCTTCTTTATCTATAATTAAAAACAGAAGAATGAGTTCTCTACTTTATTCTTCGATTTGTTGCTATCTAAATGGTTCTGGTTACTCTCAAAGAGATTGGACCTCAACACACTCATGTAACTTGGAGCTTAAAATCTTGTTCCTTGCAAAAGAGAGCTTGCAGAACTATAGAATTCTACTGTTGCAAGAGCTATCTTTTCTATTTTCTTGAAGAAGGAAAAAAAGATAAACCATAATAAACTAAAAAGTTGAGAGAAATGCTTCTTTAATGTCTATAATTAAAAACAGAAGACTGAGTTCTCGACTTTATTCTTCGATCTGTTGCTATCTGAATGGTTCCAGTTAGGTTGGACCTCAACACACTCATGTAATTTGGAGCTTAAAATCTTGTTCCTTGCAAAAGAGAGCTTGCATTCTTTGTACGATACTTGGTTTTGACCTCTTGGCTCATGAATTGTACATTGATCAGTGGATTTCGAGCGTGCTCCATCATCTTTTCCCATTCTTTATCGAGGAGCCACATCAGTAAGACAACTGCTGGTCACTGAACATTGTGGGATTATCTTGCTGCTGTTGAGCTTCTTGCTGGATCCATTCGAGTTTGGATCTTGAGATTGTTGTTTGTTCTTCACACTTGGAACAAAGAATGCTGGTTGTTCAGGCACGGGGAGGCTAACAGAATCAGCACTACTAAGCATAAGAACAATTGTATCCATGGCAGGTCGTGCTTCTTTGTCGTTCTGAAGACAGAGCAAGCCAATGTGAATACATCTGATCACTTCGGTTACCGAGATAGATTCACTAATTATAGGATCCACAATTCCCAATGGTGCTCCACTTCTCCAGTGTTCCCAAACCTAGAACATATGTTGGTACGGCCATTAATTTACGAAAACCAAACGAAATTGTAGGATCAAACTTTACTCACATAGTCAAGAAGGCCTGCGTCATCATCTGATATGTAAGAATACTGATTCTTCTTGCCAGTTATGATCTCGAGCATTAGTACACCAAAACTGAACACGTCGGATTTTACTGAAAATTGCCCGTACATGGCATATTCGGGAGACATATAGCCACTGCGAAGCAGTACAAAGAGGAAGACATTGATGAGATTCTTGTGAATGAGCATAATTCACCTAAAGATCAAAATGTTAAGGCTCAATATAGTCATAAAGTCCAGTTAAATTCTGAATTTGTTGGCATAATTATTGCAAATTATCCAATGGGTTGTTCATACTATGAACTGAAGTATTTTGAAATTTGACTTACTAAGTTCCGACAATTCTGTTTGTCCTTCCTTGAGTCTGCTCAGCACCAAAAATCCTAGCCATACCAAAATCCGAGATTTTAGGGTTCATATTGTCATCGAGCAAAATGTTGCTAGCTTTGAGGTCACGATGGATAATTCGGAGCCGAGAATCTTCATGAAGGTAAAGAAGACCGCGTGCCACCCCAACCATGATCTTGTGGCGTGCTGACCAATCCAATTGTATGCTTTGCTGAGGGTCTATGTAGGACAGAATTTGTAAATTTTACAGTCAGAAGAAGCCCAACTTCAAGTCTGAATCTAGTTGACAAGTCATTGTGCTATTTAATTTTCTTTTTGAAACCGTCGTCAAATTGTATGAAGAATGCCGCAAGACATAACTACTGAATTTTGCTCATACCATGGAAATGTTATTAGATGGTGACTAGGATTGGAAAGAAAGAACTAAATTGAGAGGAATGGAATAATATTTAAAGAAGATGAAGGGGAGGCGCGAACCGAAGAGCAACTGGTCAAGGCTTCCGTTGGGCACATGCTCATAGACCAGTATCGTTTCTTCTCTTTCCATGGCAAATCCTAATAGCCTCACTAGGTTTCTATGCTGAAGCTTGGCTACCAATTCAACTTCGTTTTTGAATTCTTGCGTGCCTTGTTTCGAGCTTTGAGACAACCTTTTTGCTGCAATATTCCTCCCACAAGGGAGTGTGCCCTACAAAAGACAATATGAACAAAAATGTCATGTAAAGGCAGAGCATGCGTAGTGCTTCATGTCATATCTCCATGTTAAAAACTGCTTACCCAATAAACTGGACCGAATCCACCTTCCCCTAATTTGTTTTGATCTGAGAAGTAACCTGTTGCAGCTTCAATTGCACTCACATCAAATTGCAGGGAATGGAGTTCGGACATTTCGATTCCAGCTGTGTAACCATAAGCCATCAACTTTGCGATACGAATAAACTGTAAATGGAAAGACTAGTATGCAAGCAAAGTAGATCTATGACATTTCTCACAGGAAAATTGCATAAGAAGCCCTATACTTTATATACGGAATGCAATTGAGTCTTAAACTATTAAGTTGATTCAACCTATTTATAAACCCTCTTCTAAAAGTGCAGTAAAGTCATTTCTATTAGTAGTACCTAAAATGAGCTGTGTGTTACTCGAAAAGTACTTCAGTGGTTTCTTTAAGTTGCACTTTTCCACGTAATTTTGGAGCTTCTTTGTATTTTCTAATAAAGGTTAAGGACTAATTGGAGCAAATAATGTGCCTAAAACTTGATTGCACTTTTTGATAAAGGTGTAAGACTTGATTAAATGAATTGAAAAGGCTATGAACTTCATTGCATTCTGTAAATAAAGTTAAGGATTTGTGGTGCAATTTTTCCCATTTGTTACCGATTGGATCTTCTTCGACATTGTTTCTCTTGCTCCTTTCTCTTTTGAGGGCAAAACAGAGCACGGCGCAAAGTAGCACGATCGCCGAAGCTGCAGAAGTGATCCCGATAACTAATCTTGACGAAGAATGCCTTTCCTTTTCGACTGTAATTTAATCAGTTGAAGGCTTCATCAGTATGATGGCATTACATTTAGCATCTGGCATATGCATGGCATAGACAATAAAATGATTTACGTGCCACCAGACGTGGTCAAAACAGAACAAAAATGCGTCATAACTAGTTTAAAAAAAACAAGAGGAAGAGTCGAGTTCATTACCTTTCAAGATGTTCGAGACGGTTTTGTAAAACGGGTATATTTCGAACCTGGCGAAGCAAGTCGGAAGCAAGACTCTGCCCCCGATTTTCTCCGTTTGATTTGTCAGGAGAATCGAAATCACATTCTGCAGGCAATCTTCACATTGAGCCGCTGAGAGATCAGGCCTGCACTGGGCAAATGTGTATAGAGGAAGAGGAGTGCCCCTTGATTCATTAAAGGCATACTTCTCATCGGGTCGTTGAGCAGCCGGAGTTATCAACTGTTTCATTGTTTTGCTCAATAGATTCATGAACTCAGCAGGCTCTTCTTTCACATTCTCCCGATTATACCCGATCAGAAGAGGCTCTTCGTCCATGGCTGAAAGGGAGTTATGGTCCGAATACTGCAACATGCACTCATCGAACCAGAGGATGGACACTTTGGCCTCAGGACAAAGTATTTTGATGTTGACACTAGCATTTTTGGCACATTTCACGCACAAATCCTTGGTGACATCTCCCCTGCATAGGAATCTGCCATACACAGTGTCACCATCGCTTGGCTTCCCTTCACTCGTGTTGAAGTATCCACCTCTCGAGTCGGCATGAGAGGAGATGGAGTCAAGGAGAAGGTCGAGGTTGGCCCGATAGGTGCTTTTTGGAGTGAAAATGCTCGAATTCGAGCAGTGATGCTCACTGATTGTAATGGTTGATTCGGTTTTGAGGATGAGAAAGCTAAGCATGAAAACGAGGATTGCAAAAAGCTTTGTCATATTCTTCTGGGGGACTTGGCTGGAAGTCGCAATTCTTTCCCTTTCATTTCAGCACCACGGAGTGCAATGTACCTTGATTTATAGCGAAGAAGGGGAAAGATCAAGCTGTAAGGAGGGACAAAAAAAAAAGGAAATTGATTAGTCAATTCTGTTTGTCATAAAGGTGTCGAGATCAGACAACTTCGACATTCTCTATTGGGTAACAGCTATGCGTGAGAACTCGAATTTTGATTGCGGCTCCAGACATTATTTTGTGCCGCGACGCATGGATTTCTTTATACGCACGCACGGGTCGCGTGTTATTTGTTATGTCACTAAACTCGATTTGGATTTACTTTTCAAGAGGAGCCGACGTAAAGAATGCATTACTGCGTTGTTTAAAATAATCAATAGCCCTCAAGCGTATTCTTTCCAGCACACCTTTGTTGACACGTCTCTCCTCCAGCTCACTAAGATATATTTGACTAAATGAGGGGACAGAAATTCTACAGATATCAAGGCTATGAAAATCGACGGTTTGACATGAACGTGCCCATCAAAGTCTTTGTGACGTAAGCCTCGATCGATGTGCTTGAGTAAGGTCGCCTCTTAAGGAAAGGCAGAGATCTAGTGCAAAATATTCCGCCGATCAAATCCGAATTGTCGGGAATGGATTAGCTTACTTCGATTGGGAATTAATAAAGATATGGCTCTCGAGGCATGCATTGATAAATTTAGTAGCCTTCGTCGGCCTACATTTACTTGACTTTTGGTGTGGGCGGCAAAAAGGCTTGGTCGGGAGAAAGGGAAAAATATCAATAGCACCTTTCAACGGGATAGTGTGAGTTTATAAGACGACAGCCATTTTCAATGCGTTTGTCCCCTTCTAAAATACAAAGTTTGCACAATTGAGAATAACATTACTATAAGAAAATCCATTATCCTAGCCAATATTTCCGAAAATGCAAGCAAAGCTACGAATATTCAGAAATTATCTTCTGTGCTAGAAGGCGATTTAACAATTTGCTTCTAATCGCACCATGAGATAAGAGAATTCTCGAGAAAGCAACATCTTTTTGTGCGATGTAGCTCTGAGAATGTGAACTCTTAACACCCACAAAGTATAACATGCACAAGGCGCACCAATACATAATAATCATATGTGAGATACCTAAGGAAAGAGAATACCGTGAACATAAACAGTTTGAAGTCCTAAAGAAACACCGATAAAAGATAATTAAAAAACCATCCAAACAAATGAATAAAATTTCTAAGAACTTATCTGAATTTTGATTGGATAACGAACGAAAAGACAAATAAAATTACCCAAGTCTCTAAGATAAGTATCTAAAATTAGAAAATCACGTTAAATTAAAGAAAAATATCAAATAATGAAATATTAAATCCATCAAAGAACATATGAAAATCAACTGTTCTATGCCCCTACATCATTCTCCTTCTCTATGAAAAAACTCAACCTCGAGTTCTAAAAATGCCGGATAATGCAATAGTTCATTCCAATCCTCACAACATCTTTGAAAGGCAATAATTGTCAGGACAATGAGAAGAAACTCGATAAATCTGTCGTGAAAGGCAACTTAATCGTCTTTTTTTGTTTTTTGTTTTTTTTGGATTATATCGATGCTAATGGTGAGCTTGGTACCAGTGGTATGAAGATGGAAATCGGGTTGAATATGGCGAAGGTGCTTGCTCGTGGATGTTGGTCCACGCATACCAATAATAGGTTTCCAAAGAAATGGCAAGGAAATCCCTGGGAAAAACGACAAAGCTATTCGTACCGTTTCCCACAAACGGCACCATACTGTTGCTACACAGCTTAGTCTCCGAGGATCCATTCAGATTTTCACCTCTGATTGAACCTACACCCGCGAACACGGGTTAGGGCGATCGGGTTTCTTGTACGATGCTTAAGTTATAGATTTGGAGGAGGATAGAAATGTAAGACAGTGTATATAGGAGTGAAGAGGTCCAAACCTATTTCTCAGCCTCCAAACATCTATTCATAGTTTTTCCTACTCTATAAGGTTATTGCAAGTGGTCACCGCACTACGACAAGTGTCAGTAAGTCATAACAAATGGTAAGATGTCATGACCAGTGCGTACATTTTGGCATACGGTGGACAAATTGTCCACTCGGTGAATAGGTGCCGGGTCTTTTAAGTAGTGGTTTCACCGGTAACTCTTATAATAGGATAAGTTTCAAGTGGAGGTCTCGCAAGTGTACTTTGCATTGAGTTGACCTATCTTGACTCAACGACCGAGTTATTTTCCTTCTTAGTCATTTGCGTCGAGTAGGAGTAATCTCATTGGGAGGGGCTAAAATGAACATGTGTCTGGCGCCTAGTGGCTTACCAAACTTGTCATTGTCAAATCACATGTTTCTCTTTCTCTCTCATCATTTTGCAAGCTTTCTCCTTCTCCACATGAAGTATGAATTATCATAAGTAACAACACTAGTAACAAACCCACCCACGCATGGCTGCGCTGGTTGAGGCTTGGCCTCCTGACTGCCAGGTCAAGGGTTTGACTCTCAGAATCCGCCACAACTCCTAGAGCAATTCCGTGACTTAAGCAAGGGGCCCTACTGGTAGGTTACTAGGCTAATCTCCCTCGAGATATAGTTGATACTGTGCTCCATAAGGTGAGCTAGGTCGTATCCTCAGCATATAAAAAAAAAAAAAAAAAACTAGTAACAAAAATGTCATCTTGACTTCATCCATTATTACTCACATCATAAATCATGTGACATACAAACTCATGTGTGTGACCCAAATATTGAAGTATTTATATTATGTGTCACACGCCTAATTCATACACACTAGTTCATCCCATAGTCCACGCTCTTAATTGCCGTGCCTCGATGTTATTTGTGAAGTTGAGCTGAACCTAGTGGACTAAGCTTTATAAAAGGAAACTTGTGTAGGTGGTGACAACGCCTACTTGTTAGGCTAGATTGGCCAACCAAGACACAAAGCATCAAACTTAATGGGAACCTCAAACATAATGCCAAAATTAGGATACGAGCTAAGCTCTTGCAAATCAATGACAAAAACTTTGATACGTGATAATATGCTAGTTGAGATGGTGCTTGAAGTTACCAAGGAAAAAACAAAGTGAGTTTTTATCAACAATTCTCGATACTTAATGCTACTAAATTTAACTTATTACTACGGAAAAAAAAAAAAAATCCTTGTTTCAAATATGGAAAAATAGGATTTTGCTATTTCAAGAGCTATCCTTTCTATTGTTTTGAAGAATAGAGGAATATAAACCATAACAAGAATATACTCCTCTAACATTTACAATTAAAGACAGAAGAGTAAGTTCTCTACTTTATTTTTCGATTTGCAACTAGCTAGATAGGTCCAGTTGCTCTCACCATAGAGAATGGACTTCCACACACTTTATAAATTGACCTTAAAATCTTGTTCCTTGCCCATTGAGAGCTTGCATTCTTTGTATGATATTTGGTTTAGACCTCTTGGTTCATGAATCATACAATGATCAATGGTTTTCTTTTCCCTTTCTCTATCTGGGACT
This sequence comes from Eucalyptus cloeziana, assembly GCA_014182715.1. NCBI lineage: Eukaryota > Viridiplantae > Streptophyta > Magnoliopsida > Myrtales > Myrtaceae > Eucalyptus > Eucalyptus cloeziana. The sequence continues at coordinate 19,685,601 of CM024641.1, read as the reverse complement.
TTACATCAGTAAGATAGCCACTATTCACTGAGCATTGCAGCATTATGTTACTGCTATTGAGCTTCTCGGTGAATCTGTTCCAGTTTAGATCGCGAGATTGTTGTCTGTGCTTCATAGTCAGGATGAAGGACATATCTCGGTGAATCTGTTCTAGTTTAGATCGCGAGATTGTTGTCTGTGCTTCATAGTCAGGATGAAGGACGTAGGTTTTTTCTTTTTTTAATCTAAAAACGGATAATATATTAATATCGCTAAGTAGAAGAGACATTTAGCATAATATCGAAATACAGAAGACCTTGCAGAAAATGAAGAGGGTTATCAACCCAGTTAGAAGGGAGTAAAGAGGCCCCATAGGCCTTCACGGCCCAGTCCACAACTAGATTCGCTTCCCTTTTGCAATGAACGATATGTAGATTAGGGCACTAACAGAGAAGCGCCGTGGTTTCTTCGACTAAGGACCTAATCTCCCAAGGCACCAAATTAGGGTTTCGAATGGCATCCACAAGAGGTAAGCAATCAGATTCCATAACCATTTGATCTGCGGGGAGGCTAATGGAATCAGCACTACTAAGCATGAGAACAACCGTATCCATAGCAGGTCGGGCTTCTTTGTCATTCTGAACGCAGAGCAAGCCAATGTGAATACATCTGATCACTTCATTTGTAGGGTAAGATTCACTCATTGTCAGACCCACAATTTCCAATGGTGCTCCGATTCACCAGTGTTCCCAAACCTTGAACATATCTTGCTACTGTCATTAATTTGCCAAAACTAAATGAAATTGCAGGAGCCACTTTTACTAATCTTGATGAAGAATGCCTTTTCTTTTCAACTGCAGTTCAATTAGCGAAGGCTTCATTAGCACAGTGGCATTACCTCGAGCTCAAACGACCTCCCTCCGAGAGACATCGGGTGAGGCCGGCGGCGAGCGAGCCCGAGAGGGAGAGAGCGCGAGCGAAGGGGGAATCCCGGTTCGTGGGTTGCAGGAGCTCGGACGACAGCCGTGCTCGGCGGGCCACCCGCCTCCGCGCCCTCCTGTTGCGGTAAGTTAGGTTCTTTTCCTTCTGTTTTGGGTCGCCGGGCCGGGGCTCGCGGCCGTCGGCTTCACGCGAACTCCGGCCCCCCGACCGCCCGTCGACCGCCTCCCTGGTCCCAACTGCTTGTCTGCCCGGAGTCTCATCACGATTCCGACCCCGAATAGGCCCAATCCTCCCCCTCTCAGCCGGCGTCCTCCAGGTATTCGACGAAAATCCCAGACGAGCTCGGCCGCCGCTGATGGATCTGTGGTGACCGGCGGCGACGGACGGCGATAGGCGGCTTAATCGGCTACGATGGCAGGCCGGGTGGAGCCCAAGGCGGTGCAGGCGGAGGCCGGGTTGGGTGCTTGGGTCTTAACCGAGTAGGGTTTTGGTCGGTCCGGGCCAACTGGGCCCAGTCGTACGTGGGCTAATCTCGCATGGGCTTAGGAGTGGGTGGCCCTTTTGTTTTTTATTTTTCGGGCCTTGATTAAAACACCCAAAAGAAAGGGAATCCCGGGCTGGGCCTGCGCTTCGGGCCCACCCGGGAGTGCCGCCGCCGACCCCCGGATCGTTTTTCAATATATTATATTATTATAATAATAAATAATATTTTAATAAAATAAAATAAAATAAATCAAAAAAATAATTTATTTTCCAGAAAATAAAAAATGTCCCATGTTTTCCTAAAAATTCAAAAAAAAAAAAAAAAATCAGAAAAAGCCAAAAAAAAAATTATATTTTCAAAAAGACCAAAAAATCCAAAAATCCCTTTTATGTTCAAAAGCTTTTTTTTATAGAAAGGCCCAAAAAAAATATTTTTCCTCCACAAATGCATGGAAACCCCCTCAAAAATCCAAAAAGCCTTAGGGTTTAAACAAGATTAGGTAGTGGAAGGATATTAGTGATTAACTAGTATAATCAAGTCTCCGATTCTAGTTTCTCTAGTTGTGCAAGAGCAAATATTCCTCCCAATATTTTGCTTGGGTTTTCAATCAACCCATCTCAAATGGATTAGTGGCGACTCCTTTTAAAATTAACTTATAAGTTAAATTATCAAACCATTAAGTTGTGAATTGGTGGGCTTGGGAGAGTCCTGAGCTAAGCCTAATAAATCTAACCGAACAATTAGCCTCTGCAAGCATCCTAAGTGGGCGTCAAGAAAAAAGTGGTCGTGACACTCTTCTGAATTTGGCAGCAAATAATGATGTATGGCACCAGATGATGGGTCCAAATTCTTGAGCAAACTTCATTTGAGCAAGTCGAATTAGGGTTTCAATTTTGGTTGAATGGTCATTAGGGTTTCGAATAAGGAAATTTCTTTCAATTTGTGATTTAGGGTTTATAGTTTGGAGCAAAAAGTTATAGAATATGTCATTTAGGACTTTATATGCTAACTAAGCACGCTGGTGAGCCATGTCAGCCAGAGAAATTATAAAATATGATAACGTCATATTTCCAACGATTTAAATCAGAATTGGCACTTAAATAATCTAAAAAAAAAACTTTTGGCATTAAAAGAAATACCATACAAAAATTTTGACACTTTTAATGTCATTTTGCCGAAAATTAGGCCTAGGAGATATAGAGAGGTTATGTAGAGCATACTTTTTATTATTATTAAGCTTTGGCACGATGAAGATATGTAGATTCTTCTAATCCTATTTTTTTGGTTTCTTGGAAGCAGCCGACCCCACCACTGTACCAACCAAGGGCCTCCGATGCACGAAACTGCTGTTGGTCTTCACTGGCAAAGGTGGGGCAGCAGTGCTACCCCTTCCCCATCCCTGCCCCTTCAAACCCCAAACCACATGGTGCCCCATTTTATTTCCGATGAATAGTTTTTATATCTTAAAATATCTTGCATTCTTTCTCTTTGTTTCCAAAATAAAAAAAAAAAGATTGGTTTTTTTTTTTCCCTGATATGGTGCCTACTTGACGTCGTATCAGTCCCACATGACTTCGAAAAATAATCAAAGTTGACACTTCAGCGTTTCCCATCATTTAAAATGAGCAGAGCTAGCAGAGGTCATTAATTGAATCAATTAAACAAGATTTAGGACTTAATTTTTCTTTTACAAGATTGCACTTTCCCAACAAGTTTTAGGATGTCTGATATACTTACTCCAACAAATAAAAGTCATTAACTAACTCAAATAAGAGTTGTAGCCCATCGCTTTGCAGTAGCTCAATGGAAGCAAAGTTATAAGTCCCATTATCCAAGACAAAATAGAAGTAAATAACTCAATAAATATGGTTTATTAATGGAAAAAAACCAAATAAATATTAATAAGCTAACTCAAATGAGAGTTGATGACCCAAAGTTAGATGGTAATATAATCTCACAAAAGTTGGTCGGTGACTCAAATTTAGATTGGTAATTTCATATATGAATTAGAAAATTTAAACTGTTAGTAAGTTATGCAAACAAAATTTGGTATATTATTACAAGTTGCTATTTTCAACTGTCAAAGAAAAGTTCATAAATTCATAGAAATGTAGGTAAAATTTCTAACAAATTACCTAGAAAAAGGTTAACGTTTCGTTTTCTTATCCACAATTCTTTCCACTTACTAGCACTTATAAAATTTACTAGTACAGAAAAAGAAACGTTCTTATTTTAGGTACGAAGAGATAGAATTCTGCTGTTACGACAGCTACTCTTTCTATTGTCTTGAAGAATGAACGAAAACAAATCATGACAAACCAATGAGTTGAGATGACAGAAATATGCTTCTGTAGTCTTGAGTAATAAAGGAAGATAAACCACAACGAACTAAAGAGATGACAGAAATATGCTTCTCTAACACCCACAAAAAAAAAAAAAAAAAAAGACATAAGAACGAGTTTTCTACTTTATTCTTCGATTTGTTGCAATCCAAATAGTTCCGGTTGCTCTTATAGAGAACAGGCTTCTGCACAATTTGAAATTTGGAGCTTCAGTTTTGTTCCGTGCGAAAGAGAGCTTGCATTTTTTGTAAGATACATGGTTTCGACCTCATGAATTGGACATTGATCAATGGATTTTGAGCGTGCTCCCTGATCTTTTCCCTTTCTTTATCAAAGAGGCACATCACTAAGACAACCGCTGATCACTGGACATTCCGACATTGTCTTGCTGCTGTTGAGCATCTCGCTGGATAGATCCAAGTTTCGATCTTGAGATGGTTGGTTGTGCTTCACACTTGGGAAAAAGAATGCAGGTTGCTCGGGCATAGGGAGGCTAACAGAACCGACACTACTAAGCATAAGAAGAATTGTTTCTATAGCAGGTCGGGCCTCATCGTCGTTCTGAACGCAGAGCAAGCCAATGTGAATACATGTTATCACTTCATTTACTGAGTAAGATTCACTCAGTGTTGGATCCACAATTTGCGCCACTGCTCCAATTCTCCAGTGTTCCCAAACCTAGGAATTATGCATCTACTGTCACTAATTTACCAAAACTTGAATGAAATTGGAGGATCAAATTGTACTCACATAGTCTAGAAGGCCCGCATAGTGATCTAATACATAAGAATACCGATTCTTCTTGCCAGTTATGATCTCTAACATTAGCACACCGAAGCTGAACACGTCGGATTTTACTGAGAATTGTCCATACATGATGTATTCAGGAGACATGTATCCACTGCAAATTAGTTCGAAGAGGAAGACAGTCATAATAATCGTGAACAAGCATAGTTCACTTAACAATCAAGATGTTAAAACTCAATATACTCGATTCATTAGAAAATCCAATCAAAGGGTGAATATGTTAGCATAATTTTTGCAAATTATCTGGTAGTATGAACCAAAGTAATATGAAGTTGAACTTACAAAGTTCCGATGACTTTGTTTGTTCTTCCTTGAGTCTGCTCAGTGCCAAAAATCCGAGCCGTACCAAAGTCCGAGATTTTCGGGTTCATATTGTCATCGAGTAGAATGTTGCTAGCTTTGAGGTCACGATGGATGATTCGGAGACGAGAATCTTCATGAAGGTAAAGAAGACCGCGCGCCACCCCAACCATGATCTTGTGACGTGCTGACCAATCCAACTGTATGCTTTGCTGAGGGTCTACATTGGCCAAAATTTGTAAATTTTAAAGTCAGAAGAATCGCTACTTCATGTCTGAATCTAATTGACAATTGGTCATTGTCACGTGTAATTTCCTATTGAAACCATCATCAACTTGTAATGAAGAATGTCCCTAGACATAACTACTGAACTTTTGCTTAAACTTTGGACATTTTTCTAGATGATGACTAGGACTAGGAAGAAAGAACTACAATGAGTGGAACGGAATAATTTTTAAAGAAGATGAAGAGTGAGGCACAAACCGAAGAGCAGCCGGTCGAGGCTTCCGTTGGGCACATATTCATAGACTAGTATCGTTTCTTCTCTTTCCATGGAAAATCCTAATAGCCTCACTAGGTTTCTGTGCTGAAGCTTGGCTACCAATTCGACTTCATTTTTGAATTCCTGCATGCCTTGTTTCGAATTTTGAGACAACCTTTTTGCTGCAATTCTTCTCCCACAAGGGAGTGTACCCTACAAAACACAAAATATGAACGAAAATGCCAGGTTGAGTCTTCTAGGTAGTACTTTTTTTTATCATATCTCTATGTTGAAGCTTCTCACCCTGTAAACTGGACCAAACCCGCCTTCCCCTAATTTGTTTCCATTCGAGAAGTAATCTGTGGCAGCTTCAATTGTGCCCACATCAAATTGCAAGGAATGTAGTTCCGAAATTTCGTTTTCAACTGTGTAGCAATAAGCCATCAACTTTGCGATACGAATAAACTATAAATAGAAACAAGCAATGTAGATTTATCATGTTTCTCACTGGAAATTTGCAAGGAAGTCCTAAATGTTATGTACGGAATGCAATTGAATCATAAACCTTTCAATTAATTCAATCAATTTCTAAAACTACTTTTAAAAGTGCAATCAAGTGGTTTCTATAAATAGTAACCAAAATGAGCTCTCAAAAAGTGCTTATACGGCATCCTTAAATTGCATTTTTCCACATAATTTTAGGACCTAATTGTATTTTCCGCTAAAAGTGAAGGACTTAATTGGAGCAATTAAAAAGTTTAATACTTGATTGTATTTTTTATAAAGGTTTAAGACTTGATTAAGTGAATCAAAAAGCTCAGGACTTAATTGCATTCCACACATAAAGTTTAAGACTTCTGGTGCAATTTTCTCCATTTCTCACCAATCGGATCTTCTTCGATATCGTTTCTCTTGTTCCTTTCTCTTTTGAGGGTAAACCAGAGCACGACGCAAAGTGGACCGAACGCTGCAGTTGCAGAAGTGATCCCGATAGCTAATCTTGATGAAAAATGCCATTTCTTTTCGACTGTAATTTAATTAGTTGAATGCTTCATTAGCATAATGGCATTACATTCAGCATCTGGCAAATATATGGCACCGGCAATTAAATATTTAATGTGCCAACAAGCGTGGTCAAATCAGTAAATTGAAACGCATTATAACTAGGAGTGTCAAATAGGTGAGTCAAGTTAGATTTGAGTCGGATAAAAAATCATCCAACTCATATTGACCCATTTTTCATGCAATAAAATTTCGACAACCCATACCCAACCCGACCCAATCCCAACCCAACTCATACCTGACCTATGAAAATAAATACCAACTCATTTAACCCATAGCTCTTCATGTTAAAGTGTCACTTGGATAAAATTTTATATCAAATTAAACAAAGTAAAATAAAAAAAAAAAAAAAAAAAAAACGAAGATGTAAGTAAATAAGACAAACTGACCAAAAAAAAAAAAAAAAAAAATTACCGACCAAAAAAAGAAAGTAAATAAGACAAAAAATGTATAAAAATTCAAATATTGTTTTATTTCATTTAATTCAATTTCATTTTTTGTCACATATTTCATTTAAAAAAAATAAAATAAAAATAAAAATATTTAAAAATCGATATTTATATATCGATTTTTCAACTATTTGTTATTTATTATCTTTTAAAAATTTTCCTTTTTTTTTTTTTTCCATCTTCTTTGCCCAGTCGCCGACTCCAGCAACGGTCACAACCAGCTTCAAGTAAGCTCGAGCCTTACTAGCCTCGAGCGAGGCTTCATCTTGCCAGATCGGCTAGGCTAGAGCCTCGCCAGCCTCGTTAGAGGTCCACAAGGATTGGGCCTCATCAAATTAGCGAGCTCAAGGCTCACTAAAGGCCAAATCGGCGAGCTCATCCCTCACCTATGACTAGCCACTGATGGGAAAGGAAAAAGAAAAAGCAAAAAAAAAAAAAAAAAGAAGAGAAATGAAGAAGAATAAAAGTTAAAAAATAAAAATGACTTGTTTGTAATTAACTTAAAACTTGTTAGGTAACTCATTTAGCCTAAAACCTATTTAATATGTGGGTTGAAAGTGAGCCTATCTCAAACCCACTTAAACTGGTTTGTTTTAGCCTTTTTTTTTTTTTTACAACTCATTTTTTACCCATATTTTACCATTGAGGTAACTCATTTATAACCCACTACAATAAATATGGGTTAAAATATGGGCAGTGACTCATTTTGACAGCTCTAGTTATAACTAGTGAAACAAAAAGTGAGCTCATTACCTGTGTAGAACGGGTTCATCTCGAACCTGGCGAAGCAACTCGGACGCAAGATTCTGCCCCCGATTTTCCCAGTTTGATTTGTCCGGAGCAACAAAGTCACATTCTGCAGGCATTCCTTGCATTGAGCCGCCGAGAGATCAGGCCTGCACTGGGCAAACGTATGTAGCGTACCGTCACTGTATCCTTCGAAGGGGGCCTCTATGGAAGCATACTTAGCAGATCTTTCAGCGGCCCGAGTAATCAACTGCTTCAGTGTTTTCTCCAACAGCTTCATGAACTCGGCAGGCTCGTTCACATTCTGCGGATTATGACCTCCCAGAATAGGCACGTCGTAGGTGGCTGGAAAGAAGTAACGGTAAGAATACTGCAACATGCACTCGTCGTACCAGAGGATGGCCGCTTTGACCATAGGACATTTCTCTTTGATTCTGGCACTAGCATCTTTCACACATTCCAGGCACACTTCCTTGGTGACATCTCCCCTGCATAGGAATCTGCCATATACAGCTTCGGCGTCATTTGGCTCCCCCATGCTCGTGTTCGTGTTGAAGAATCCATTGCTCGAGTTGGTGTGAGAGGGAAGGGATTGAAGGAGAAGGCTGAGATTCGACTCGTAGGTGCTATTCAGTGTGAAAGTGCTCGAATTCAGGCAGAAATGCTTGTAGATTGTAATGATCGATTCGGTTTCCAGGGTGAGAAAGCTAAGCATGAAAATTTGGATTACAAAAAGCTTTGTCATATCTTTTTTCTTGGTGAGCTAGGCTGAAAGGGGGCAGTTCTCCGATATCTAAATTCTTTGGTTATTTTATACTTAGGTTTCCGGACGAGTTAGATGACTTCGACATTCTCTGTTATGTGTAGCCGTCTAATATGATTCCTGGAAACACTGATACAGAAATTGGACGGTGGGATTATCTTTAGTGTCATGCAAAGTATATTGACTAAAATCATTCAAACAAAAAGTGGGGACAAGTGTCTTTAAAGTCCTAACACGTGTCATTTAAGTATAATCGAACTCCAAAATTGTAATGTAAATGCAATTAGGTTGCAATCAAATCTTAACACTTATCAAATTATTACACTAAAGTCCCTCCGGCAACTCCATCTAGTTTGGTTGGCGAAAAAAAACTGGCGTGGCCATTATTATTTTCTACTCTATCCTACATGGCTATTAATGTTAACTCAAGTGCAAACCGATGCTAAAAAAACGGCTTCGTTTTCCCCCAAATGTTAATTTTTCCCTCTAACCTTTGTTAAACCTTAATTAAGCGAGATTAAAAGTAAAAAATGCTAAAAAAATGGAAGAGGTGAATGTAGCAGAGATGGTATCCGCATTTTATACAGGATTTTTGTTTCTTCTACAAGGCTCTACCTCGCATGAAACATTACACGTTATTTGTTTTGCTAAGTGCATCGATTATAGTAGTAACATTACAACTATTAAAGAAATATTCAGATGCATGAAAATGTTTTTCAATGCAAGTAACTTTTTTTCAATTTTGTACATAAAACCTCTATCACACAATAGAATCTAATTTCTTATACAATAAGAAGAGAGCAAACTGCTTTTATGATCTCCTTTCGATAAGATATTGATTTCTGAGTTTTTTTAACACAGCCAACCACGAGCGGTATTGAATAATTATGGTTCCAATCAAGTTTCTCGTAATGGATGTTGATTACAGAAAAGGTCAGAGGCTGCTCAAGAATAAATATTACGCGGATCTCCGTCATGAACTTGTGATATGGTCTTCTAAAGGGCAAAAGAGTTAGGTATTTGCTCACTTTTATTCTTGACTTTTGACTTTTTTATTTTTATTTTTTATGCATGAAGTGTGATATTTTTACTCTAAACACAAAAAATCCCCAAAATAAATAAGTATTAACATTCAAAATTACCTAAACTTTTCTGTAATTTTGATAAATCAAATTTGAGGAAAATTCAAATGTGGCTTAAAGCCCTTCAAATAGTTTGAGTAAAATCAATGCATAAGTAACTCAACAATATGTTTGTTTTCTAATCCACTCTCTTGATTTCTTTATAGAAATACCTATATAATCATAGATTCATTTTTAGAAATTAAACTAACTGTACCAAACATTAAAAAATATGAATGTCATCTTAACATTGAATAGTGGTAATTCTTAAACATGCTCAACATAGTTTGATTAAATCAGTAAAATATAATTATAATTTTTTTAGTATATTGATTTTTTTATCTAGGTAATTCCAAAAATTTTAAGTTAATTTCTTTTTATGCAAAAAGTATGTCTTTACTAATATTTTCTTGTTGTATACCTATCCTATAAATAAAAATAAAATAAAAAAACCTTGATAGAGGCTATTGTTGTTTGTGCATAGTAAATTGTTAATTTAATTTTCATCTTAATGCAAATAATTATAAATATTTCTTCTTCTTTTTAGTTATAAATGTCAATTATTGAAGTCATACCACATAACACTATCGATTATATTCATTGAAATAAAAAATATTAGTAATTTTTTTGCAACAATAGGCTTTCTTCTTTCGTAAACAATATGTTTTGCCTCAAGTTAGAGACAATTGAAGATGGTGTGGACAGGATTATTACATAGTATGGTGAAATAAATATTTGGAGATTAGTCCTACAGGTTGTCAGAGCTTCACTAATAGATTAGTCCTATTAAAAAAGAGGTATCTGATATGATGCAACAGAATTTTCTTTATTTAATTATAGCCGGGTCGGTCTATACACTTTAACTCGACATAAAAATGGAAAAGTAGATTACGTGGATTTTCTTAGATTTGCTCTAAACTGTGGGCGGCATTGGTACTTGGAGTTCTAGAAGGTTTGTCTTTTGCCACAAGGCTAGAGCTAGTAAGCTTTGTCCTTCACAATATCTTTCCTTGTCTGTGCGGAGTTCTCTATACATGACTAAGAAGGTTATTGTAATTCCTTCTTGCGGTCTGGGTATAATGGCAAAGCTATGGTTGTGGGTTAATTTGATGTATGCCTCCCTAAAACGGAAGGTGGATTGGGTTTGAAACAAGATTTGTCAGTGGAATAAGGCTGTTGCTATGAAACTTATAAAAGAATAACTGCTGCTCCAGTCAAGGATAAGATTAGAGATGCTCACTTGAAATGGCTTAGAGAATAAGTTCAGGTGCTCTAGTTGGACCATGCGATCAAGGGATGGAGGCTTGGGGCCAAATGGTTTGGATGAACTTAAGTCTTTTGTATACGTGGAATAAATATCTTTTCTAACACATGTCCATGAGGATATGTTCCAAAGTATGCTCCATGGAGTGCTGTTCTTTGAATAACTTAAGATTGGTGGGTGGAATCGGGATTATCTTTGTTCGAATAGAATGCTTTCGGGAGTTTCGACTGTGATAGGCCTGAAATGATTAATATATAACTGATCACTTTAATGAGACAATGCTCCGATCTCACCTGAGTGGTGGGGGAGGTGTGGACCTTAAACTCCTATGAGGAGTTTATCTATTGCGAATTCCCTTCATGATTATAAAAGGAAAAAGACAATTAAGTGGACAACTAGCGAGACAAAGCAATGAGAACGGAAGATTATAGCATGACAAAAAGAAGAGGGGGATCCAAATGGATATGATGAACGACAATCACATGGAGTAGGTAAGTCAATGAAATTCAGAAAAGGAGTACGTAGTAGGCCATAACATGGCAAGGTTTCACCTCATTTTCTGGAGTGGGAGACCGGCAATAATTAATAGTGTAAGTTGCTTTCTATCATACTTTGGTTGTCATTTGCAAACATCTTTTACTAGTTTTATATAAACTACCAATGACATATTTTGACTCTATATAGAGAAGAAAGCATGTAATGAAGGGGTTTCTTATTTGTACAAATGATACTTTGAACTTGGAAGGAGCACAAAGAAATTAATGATACACCACCTAGACTTAGGACTTTTTACTAGTGAAGAAAAGAAAAATATGAGTTATTCCAATATGAAGAAAACTACATCCATGGTTACACCATATTAAATTTTGGTTGATTTTGAAAAAATTTGTGAAATTTGAAAATTAACATTTTAGTCCCTAAATCTTTTGTACTAATATAATTTTTTTGTCAACAACACTTGTTTGCATCAAACAAGGAACAATATCTTGCACATAATCAAACTAAGTCACTCCTGACATATAATCCAAAATTTATTTGACCACCCCAAAAGTAAAAATAAATCATACTCCCGTCACATGTCTAAAACTAATTCATCACCGCATATTTGCAATGTAATTGATGTGGAAAATCAGAAAATAGCCTTCAATAAGGATCGTAGTTCTTGCACGTGACCTGAATAAACCACAACATGTTTGTATAACACAGACAAACATCTTTGGAAGTTGGTTTTGTGAATGTTTTTCAATAACTTATGGTTAATAGTTCTATTAAAATCAGGATTAATGTTCAAATAGTTCAATGCAATCGAAACCAAGGGATTTCTAGCTTAGATTTTTAAACTTGTATAAAAGGAATATAGTAATGAATATATAATCCTTTAAAATGTGGTTGAAGATTGATGTAAATAAAATAAAAGATAAATCACCTTAAAATTTAACAGAAGAATTAAATTTACTAAATATCATTTCATATTTGTGATAATCTGAATTTTGGTCGTTGAGCTTACCTTTTAGCGTAAAAAATTATTTATGGGAATCAAATTCCGAGGTGTGAGATACTGATTTCGATTTCCTTGGGAAATTGTGGGGTGCAGATTGCACTGTTAATGTGCCTAGAGTCACGATGCAGTCAGCTAAGCAATTTCCTAAAAGAAATTATAGAACTCATTAAGTGAGGAATTCAATTTTGGTCTCTGTACTATGTTTCCAACACGCTTAGTCTCCCACGGTTTACTAGATTTACAAACTTTGATTTAAGAGCGTGGGCACACTAGAATAATTAGACTTTTGAGGACCTAGGACTGACTAGTAACAGTTTATTATATATGGAAAATTAGAGGAAGTTAATGAGGACTTAGGACTGACTCACCAAAAGGTTAATGAAAAGGTTGGTCCACAAACATTACTTTATGAGCGTGGGAACACATAAATAATTAAACTTTGAGGATTTAGGACCGACTAGTAACAATGTATTTGACCACATTCTTTATTAAGGAACTCTGTTACATATGGAAGAATTCGATTGTTAGGTGGTAATATCTGTCCCGAATCTTTGATTCGTGGAAATGAAGAAAAAGATCAATCTTTTCACCACCGACATTGGACACATTCCACCTTTCAATTAAATAAAGGATAATATCATAGAATAGAATAAGAAAAAATTTTGATGGTTGATTTACATGCGATAAATTTAAAATGAAAAGCACGATTTCATGCGATCAGCTCATGCAAACGCCAGGGCCTCCTTCCACTCATGACTAATCCAATCATAATGCAAGTTCAATTATTGCTTCGCATGCGACAAATTTAGAATGAAAAAGACGATTTGCATTTGATCAGCTCGTGCAAACGTCAGGACCTCCATTCACTCATGACTATTCCAATCATAATGTAATTTCAATGATTGATTCACATGTGACAAATTTAGAATGAAAATGACGATTTGCATGTCATGTTTGACGTGTCGAACATCACAAAACACATATTTCCACAATGGAAGAAGAAAGATTTCTCAATCGATATGAGAATATCTCCTTTTTAAATGTTCCTTTTTCTAGGACCATTATCATATGTCTAGGTTACATAACGGATAAAGCTTTCCAGTATGGAAAATTGTAAATGAAATCGATATTTTCATGCATTGAAGAAATACATAAATGGAGCCAGGAAATATAGTTAGAAGGGTAAATTATATAGAAGCTTTATGTTACAAAGTTCTCAATTCAGCACAAAGCCCTTACGATGCCATTTTAAGCTCCTCTTTATGACTCCAAAATCGGAATATCACTGCTTATTTCAGACATTGAGCTTAATTTTTGGTGGATTTTAGTTCAAGGAAAGGTCCATGAAGTATTCAAATTACTTACGCCGTGCATCTAAACGCAACTTTAGTATAAGAGCTTGATCTCATCAATTGGTCAGATACTAAGAATTTAACAAAAGAATTGCCACAAAGTTGGTGGTACCTGTGGAGATTATTGAAAAATATTGAAATGTCTGACCTAGAAGTTTAAATTTTTAGTTAAAGGAGACCATATGTATATAAATAGTATATAAAACTCATTAATAAGTGACGCACGATACTTTAACATCACATCTTACATATAAGGCATGCTACAAATGAAATGTGAAATTTTCTCTTAGAAAATTAAGAAATTTCAATTACTGATTTGGTTACATGACAATATTCTCTTCACATGTTCTACTTAATTTTTTTCTTTTTTTCACAAAAAACTTTTCTTTTTTATCATAAACCACAAAAAATTGTTGAGTGGCTGGCTAATTATATGTATATATATGCTTAGTGCGTCTTCTTTTGATCTCCATCAAGTGATTAGATTTAAATAACGAAATTGTTTTTTTTCAATAAAAACAAAGGTTAGAGTTTATGAACTTTATAAAGGGCGGAGACAGCCCCACTAGAAGTGAGGTTATGGGATAAGACCGTTGTTGTGTAAGATTCATCGGAGCACGTACTCCTTAATAAGTTAAGCACCCCCTAATTATTGATTTATAAAATTCCTTTTTTATGGCCAATCAAACCTCAAATCAAATAAATCTCACAGGTCAAATCTGTCCACTTTGTCATTTCAGATATGATAGCCACAGAAAAGAACAAAGGAAATACCGGAGGAGGATTAAAGTAAGCTTTATATACGCAGACTATCTTATCATCCAATGGCTTAAAATTTTTAGATCGTAGACTTCCAAAATGGTAGCACATTGCATGAAAGAGGTGCTGGAGCTATAAGCTAGGTAAAATCCCTCGTTGTTTGAGCACGGGTTTAATTTCTTTTTCATAAACAAAAAGAGCGGGGAAAGGCAAACTCCCTTTTAAGTGTTGAAATAAGGGTATGATATATGTTACGGAATGTTCAATTTGAACTATGACTACTTTATCGTACCCATAATTCAAAGATCTAACGTTGACGAGCCATTCGTCATAAGATTACCAAAATTCATGCCAATGGCTTGGAAATCTCTTTACGCAAGACGTGTTGTAGCTAAGCAGCACAACCGAGCTATTTGGAATTTTGTTCATAATATGAATTGAATTCATGATCTCATAGAAATACAACACTTTTGTCACTATGGCAATTAAGCACAGGGTGGTCGATGCACGCTTTGTACCTACATGTGCAATAAGTGAGTGGACAATCTCAAAGGGCGTTGCTTCACAAGGCAGGTGCAATTTTGGCCGTACAATTGGTGCAGTTTCAAACCCCCTAAGACAATGCTCCGATCTCATTAGAGGGGCAGGGAGAGGGTGACCTTACGATCCTATGAGGAGTTTACTTGTATCAGATGCCCTTCACCATTATTAAAAAAATAAAAAAAATAAAAATCCAAATGGAGATAACGAACGTGAATCATGTGAATGAAGTTAGTCAATGAAGTTCGTAAAAGGAGTTTTCTATCTCTTACAATAGTTTCATAAATTAAAATTTTCCATCTAGATATAGATGGAATATATTGAGTCAATACTGACAAATTGATATATGGAGAATAAGTATACAAGTATGAGGACGAGTTTTATAATTTACCCTACAACTTTATTACGTAGGAAACGCCATTTCTTGGTCGCGGAACCATCTAGAAACCAAAATATAGGGACCAAAACTGAAATTGGCTAAGAGTGCGGGGATAAGTTTTGTAATTTCCCCTCAAGTTTACCAGGCTCTTTTTTCCTTCGGTTAAAAACGTTATGTTACGAGTGAGGTCACACCAGAATAATTAGATTTTGACAACTTAAGACTGACTAGTAACTATGTATTTGAATTGACCACCTTCTTGAACAAGGAACTTTATTACATAAGGAAGAATCAAATTTTTTGGTAGTATCTTTGACTCTTGGGAGTTAAGAAAAGGCTAACCTTTTCACCACCGCCCTTTGAACCATTCTTGCCCTTTTCAATCGAAAAAAAAAAAAAGAGAGGATAATATTATGGAACGGAATAGAAGAAGTTGTTACCTATAAGGATCTCCATTGACTCATGACTCTTTCAAAACAAGAATGAAAAAGACAATTAGCATTTCACTTATGACTTTGTAGGATGTCACAGACCACATGTTAATAGGGATGATCGGTTCTCAATCTAGTTCGGTCCCACCAAGAAACTGAGAATTGGACTAGGAGGACGGATTCCCTCATAATCCGCATAATTTATCCCATTTTGCATGTCATTATCTTCCAGACAGACAAAACAAACAAAAAGCAAGATTTGTGATATCTTCTCATGAAGACCCCTGGAGCAAGTGGTCTTCTGCAAAAGGGTACTATTCTCAATTTCGCATTCATTTTGGTGATTTTGATGCAGCCTTGATCATCTCCTCTGGATCATTTTGCTGAACTCCATTCCCTCCGGAACTTGCACATGCTACTGACGAGAGAGAATGAGGGACGGAGGAGTTGAGGGATTGATCGACTAAGGGGAATATTAGATTTTTTTAAGAATTTTTTTTTTAAAATAAAATATATATATATATATATATATATATATATATATATTGGTTAGGGTTTTTAAGAAATTAAAAATTTATAATACATATATAGTTGGTCCGGTTCCCTCTCTAGAATTGGGAATCATACTGATTGGCCATTGGTTCCAAGAATAGAAACCAAAAATCGGACCAATGCCCATGAGAACGATCCAAAACCAACCGGTTTGGGCAATTCCTCATTTAAGCAATTTCTGATGTACACCATGTGATGTTAGGACAAAGGGAGAACAAGATTTCTCAATAGTGCTCCGTTTGCTTTGCAGAAAATCAATAATTTGGAAAAGCAATTTTCTAAAAGTGATCATTTATATTGTTTACATAAATTAATGAGTTGAGAAATAATAAGATATGTAAAGAGAAGAATTGTGTATATCTTGATATATCATAAAGAATATTATATCATCCTATTTATAGGATTTATTAAATGACTAAATAAGATAACATACCAATCAAAATACACACAATCATAGAGGATATTCACACAATTTTAAAAGATACAAAAAACCATTCAAATTATCCTAAATATCTCTAACAAAATGAACAACAAATATTTTCTTCGTCCACGAAATATTTATATATAAATTGTTATCGGTAACAAAAATATTTCTCATTAGCTAATTATTCAACAATTTACTTTTTAAGAATATTTTTAAATTATTCATTTTCCGTAAAACAAACATATCCTAGATTTATGAGTTTTCCTCCTTTCAAACGTTCTTTTTCTATAGGACCATTACGGAGCCATAATATCTAGTGAGTGGATCAATCTTGTAGAAGCACTATGCTATAAACTAAATTTTTGGTTACTTTTTAAGTTCAAGGAAATGTTTATGAAAAACTCAAACTACTTATACCTGGAATTAACCAAAAGAATCACCACAAGGTTGGATGACCATCAAACTAAGTTTGAGCAACTCCTCGAAGTAGCTCAAAATTCTTAAACATCAGCAAGCGCAACGCACTTGAAATCGCTATGCTTAAAAAAAAAAAAAAATTGCAATGGCATCACCTGAGTATTAGGATAATCTTTTGCGTGGTCCTATTGCTCATGAGGAAACGATAAGTTGGGCCCAAACATATGGCGTAGAAAAGCTTAATAAATTTTGAGGCCGGAAACGACATTGAATTAACTTCGCCGGAGGGCTCTGAACTAATAGTACGGAGCGAGTACCACACCTCAGTCGAAATGGTACGGCCCATGTATTAAGGGAATGATTTTTATTTCGGGCTTTGCCTTTTGAACTTTAATTTTTCTGAACGTCCGGAAACTCATCCAATCCTGTCCTAATTGGCATGGTATCACCAAATTAATCATGTTCCTCTCT
Source organism: Eucalyptus cloeziana (assembly GCA_014182715.1). Lineage (NCBI taxonomy): Eukaryota > Viridiplantae > Streptophyta > Magnoliopsida > Myrtales > Myrtaceae > Eucalyptus > Eucalyptus cloeziana. Next base: position 19,668,034 of record CM024641.1, on the reverse strand, counting down.
TCTGCCAACACGAGAACTAAGGACCTTTTTACTTATAAAATATTTCGATACACAAAATAACTCCCCAGATATTTAATTTTTTTCCCTTCGAGCTCTGCAGACAAAAGGAGGAAGAAAATGGAACAGAACATTATAAACCATAAAATTAGGGGCACATTTGCATTCTACAATAAGTGGACAATTCACAGGCACATAAAGATAATTCCCCAAATATCAAACTTTAAAGTGATCCTTCTTGAACGCTTTCCTCTTGCCGGAAGCATGATGGAGCTTAATGTTCTTCTTCTTGCCTGAAATTTTCCCATCAGAACCAACAGGCACAAGACCTTCTAAGTTCATTGCGTGATATTTGCTCTTCTTACCCCACGATTTATATCGAACCCGAGTTCCTAGACTCACCTTCAACTGGGCCGTCGCATTCACCACTGCACGAACAACAGCACTCCAGATCCGCAAATCCTTTGCCTTCGCGTCTTGTCTCACGTGATGAGTCTTGTCCTTCCCTTGGTAGAACGAAGATATCACGTTGTCGGCGACCAGGTCTTGCCCAAAAAAGAACGTTGTGAGAATGTCGTCGTAGTAGACCCCGCAGTCCTTGTTCGGATTCCGAATCTCAAGCTCGTACGTCAACAAACTCGAGCCATTCTGAATGTTGTTCGAGGTCGGAACGGAGAGGTCCAGTACCGTGAAGGAAGGCTGATTGGGACGTAGACTTAGCCATATGCAAAAAGCAAGGATGGCCAAGAGAGAGAAGACCTGAAGCAGCCATACGTAGAAGCTCCTTGCCTCGGAAGTGAAGATTTCGTCGGTAAAATTAGGGCAAGGCGATGACATTTTTGGTTGAGGAAGACGATTATGTTTGAGAGAAATAGATCTGTCAGAGAAAAAGGAGGCGAACAGGATGAAGTGCCAGCATAATATATCTGTGGAATCTCTTTGTATGCCTAAGGTGTAACCCAAGTTCATTGGGATTAAAGTGTTAGTTGAAGATAAGCTTTTCTTTTCAAGGATGGCCACGCTTTTCCTCTCTTAGGAGCTTGTTGGGTTAGCATGATAGAGTTTTGGTTTTATTCGAAGTCAGCACATCATGAACGTGACACCACATTGCGATTTTCCAGGATGGATTATGTAAAGGATTTATTAAGTCCAACATTGATGTACAAAATTCTTTATCATATTCATGATTGAATGATAAAAATATGAAATTGATTTGATTGAAAAACTAACCCTGAAAATACCTAGTTCCTCCAACTTTGAAATTTTATACCTGCAGTGGACCTAACGAGAATTTTTATATAAAAGTTGTAACACTTTTAGATTGTAATTAAGAGAATTCATAACATGAATTTGAAGTTTTAAAGTGGCAAATCAGTCAGACCTTACAATATAACTTTATAAGCACTTTTACTTGGAGCACCTTTTGTTGTGCTGCTCTCTATTGTTGTTTGCCACTTAATCTTCTTCTTTTTTCTACACTTTTCCTAAAGTTTTTCCTTTCACCACCCCAGCGGTAGGGGTGATGAATTCTATAACTGCCATCATCCCACGGCTGATTATCTAATTCATCTTTGTAAGGACGATTATACTATTTTGGTTTGAAAACAAAATATGGATTCTTTTCTTCGTGCTGATAGAATTATGAATTGTATATATCAAAAAAAAATTCTTGCCACAAAAAATTACCATTCCCTTGATTTCCAGATAATTTGTTGGAAATTTACAACAAATTATACTCCTCTATTATCTTGTACAAAATTTTCTTCTTTTTTTTTTTTTTTAATGAAAGCTTTAAATTTATCAACTACTATATCAGTTTACTAATAATTATTTAAGTCGATTGATTATTGACTAATCTTGTGTCTCCATTCTCATTTTAATTACTCATAGACTTTTATTTGCCTTTTTTTCATCGACTTTTCTTATTATTTACCAACTTTAAAGACTCACTTCTTATGCAAAAAAGAATTTAGATCTAAAATTGGAAATTATATTAGAAACCTCAAATTAGGAAAACACTCAAACTAGGAAACCATTGCTAGAAAACCTATTCAAATTAAGAAATCTGGTTGGATCGGGTCACATTTTTACATCGCGATAACGGAAGAAACAAGATTTCCCAACAAATATAGGAGCGATCCGTTCCGTTTTTAAGGACTGTTATCATAGGATTAAGTTACATAATAAATAGTATCTTTAGCATGGGAAATGTAAATGAAATTGTTCATGCAGATACAAATACAGGAAGGGAGCCGATGTATCTATCTAGCCAGTGGAGTCAATCATGAAGAAGTACTATGGTATGAAGTTCTTAACTCAGATGATCACTGGGCTGGTTCAGGCCGATCCCGAAAGTCGGACCTAAGGTGTTGCCCAACTCACATTAAACGAAAAATAGCGTTTTCCAGGTCGGACCGGGCTCAGGTAGAAGATAGGCATGCTGCGCTTTCTCTTTCATGTAAGAGCATTACTCAAGCACACCCGTTTAATTTCATGGCCTGATCGGGTCCTGTTGATCACCTGTGGCTGCTAGGTGCATTTGGAGACAGCTCCATGGGCCGTGGAGGATTAGAAAGAGAAAAGAGCATGAGTGTAGTGGGATGATGCATGCAATAACAGAATCCGTCATTTCCCCAAGTTGTCATATTTGTGTCCATCAAGAGGATGAGCCAAGAAACAGTCACCACTTGCCTCTGAAACTCTCCGAAATTGGCCCAAAGAACTATATTGAAAAATCATTAAAAATACTAATTTTAGCGAAATCGAAAAGTTTACGATTGAATTACTTGCCATATAATAGGATGAAGACTTTATGAACAATTTTTCAATTATTTGTATTCTTGTTATGCGCCTAATTCATACACACTTGTTCATCCCATGATCCATGCTCTTGGTTGTCGAGCCTTGGTACTACTATCCACGAGTTTTTTAGCTGAACCTCATGGACCAGATTTGGAACGTGCTGGAATCCTCTGGACAAGATCCAAGCTCTTACCAATGAATGACAAGCTATAAATTTTTGATACATGATGTATACGCCAATTGAGATGGGTGCTTGGGTAAATGATTCGTTAAAAATGCACCACCTCCTCATGGGCCTAAAGGTGGAGAATTCTATTGTTCTGGGAGAGGAAAAGTTATCTCTTATGACTCTTTTATGCTAGTTGAAATGGGTGCTTGATAATTCTTAACGCCTTATATTTATCTGACTTTTATATAAATTTACTTGGCTGAAAGTGGCGGTTCTTCCCCTTTCATTTCAGCACCGTGTGGCACAACGTACCCTCATATACATACAGTCATAAAAAAGAAAGATCAAGACTTGGACATTCTCTATTAGGTATCACCGTGTAGGAAGATTCGAATTGGACGGTGGGGACTATTTTCATTGTCATTCAAAGTGCGTCGACTAAAATTACCAAAATTTTAAGTATAAGAAGCCGCTCGCCAGGAATGTGAGTACATGATAGATTAAGTCTTATGCCTGGCGTCTCTTTCAAGTCGGGTCCGGTTCTGGATATATAATTAAGGGAAACTCTCCTCCAATTTAGTGGCATGACCCGGATAATTCCCGTCGCTTTCATCGCCCTAGAGGTCTGTTGGTCGGGAGCTACATGATGTCTAAGCTCTTCTGGCCCTCTCAGATCACTCTCTATCCGAGCCTCTCTCTACTACTCTCTTTCATTTACTGACCTTAGCATGGATTTCTTTATATGCATGGACAACACGCGTGTGATTTGATATTTAAGACAAGTTGAATTGGATTTATTCTTGAAAGGAAACGATGGATAGAATGCATTTTTTATATAATCTTTAATCATCAATAGACTTAAATCATATTCTTTCCAGCACACTTCTTTTGACATCTCTCTACCCCAGCACACTCGCATATATTTAACTTAAGAAGAGGATTAGATCAATATTCTTAAGGAAGGTCATGATCAAGTGCAAAGTGTTCTGCTAATCGAATTTGAATTGCCACGAATGGATTAGCTTACTTCGATTGGGAATTAACAAAGATTTGGCTCGCATACATGCATTAATGTCGCGACCTACCGGAGCCCTCTCCCACGGGACTAGATGCTAATGGCTCAACTAAGTATAGGCTTAGGTCAAGCTCTCTCAAACCTATCAATTCGTGACTTATAGTCCGAGTTTTTAACTTACAAGTCAATTTCATTTAGAAGTCGCCATTAATCGATTTAGGGAGAGTTGGTAAAATATTGATAGAAATATTTTTAAACTAGGATCAAGAATTTGATTAAATTAATTAATCAACTAATGCCTTTTTCGGTACCTAATCTTTTTTTTTTTTGGTGACCATGGAACCGCCTCACAACCAACAGCGCTCAGCGTAAATCACGGGGGGCACTAGCGCGGAGACCCACCTCCCACGGCGTCCGACTTAAGTCGCACAACGTCACGCAACGAAACGAGCTGGGGATTCGAACCCTGCCCAGCGATGGGGGTGACAACGTTAGCCAGAACCAACTCACCCACAATGGGGTGAGTTCGGTACATAATCTTGTTTAAATCTTGAGTTTCGATTTTTTTGGATTTTTCAATGATTTGTCATGCATTTTAAGAGAAAAATATTCAAAAACCATATCCTAAGAGAAAAAATATTTTGGGTTAATACCCTGAAAAACCCCAAATTGATACACCTGTGACAAATTTGCCCCAAACTATTTTTCTGACCACCAAAAACCCCAAACTGGTATACCTTTGACAAATTTACTCCAAACTGGTACATTTGTGACAAATTTACCCTATGTCAGTTTTTATTAAATTTTATTGTCAAATTATTAAGTTAAATGACACGTGACAGTTAATTGATATACTAATTTGGGATTTTACGCTCTATTTGTTTTTTATTTTTTTGTCAGTCTTACTCTATTCCTATTCTACACTCTCTCTCAGACTTTTTGCCCTGCCTCTTGCAGGGCGTGGTAGTCGAAACCCACTCTTGAAACTTACGCATCCCCACCCCATCCCCCTGAGAAGGTGGGGATTTGAACCCCTCACCTCCCCCTTCCATGTTGGAAGGGTGGCCACTAAGGCGAACCCCCAGTGGTTTACGCTCTATTTGTTACGGTTTATAGTTTTTGTGATTTTTTTTTTGTATTAATCCAATTTAGCGGAGCGTATATTTGTCACAAATTTACCAGTTTAGAGTTTTTTGCGATCGAATAAATTAGTTTGGGATAAATTTGTCATAAATGTACCAGTTTATGGTTTTTTATGGTTAGTCGGGGTAAATTTGTCACGGATGTACCAGTTTGGGGTTTTTCATGATCAAAAAAATAGTTTGGGGTAAATTTGTCACAAGTGTACCAATTTGGGGTTTTTCAGGGTATTAACCCAAATATTTTTGGGAATTTTTGAAATTTTTAATATTTTTTAATGTATATTTTATTATATTTTTTATCCGAAAATATAGACTGGATCCGGTCCGGTTTGAACAGACCGGGTTGCAAGGCCCTCGGCCGGATTGGGCTTGATTCGGCTCAAAATAAACCCTACCCGACCAAGACCGGCGCCCGACCCGCCTGGTAGCCTCCTGGCTCTCCTCTGCTCCCCCGGCCGCCAGACCCGATGGAGATGGCCGCGGCAATTGACGGCGGCTGGCCCGGACTTCTCGGTCGCGGCGGCGCAGCGAGCAGCTCGGCCACCCCGGCCTCCGTCGCGATGAAGGAGTGGGATCGGTGGGGGAAGCAAAGACAACGTCGCCCGGCCCAAGGAGCGGTAGTGGACCGTCGGTTGGGGGCGAGCGAAGGAGTTCGAGGCCCTGAAGTCTTCTCTCTCTCACCCTTCACGGCCTCAACGTCCCCATTTTTGGCCCCCGAAGAAGCCCCCTCGCTCAAGATTCTTCTCGCTCCGCCACCCCCCGTCTCAACTGAGCTCGCCGCCCTCTATTCATAGGACGGAGGCGGGTCGGACCGCCGGTCCTCGACGCGCTGACCAGGCCTCCTCTTGGCCGAACCGGCATCCATTCGCAGCAGTCCGGGCCCTACCTCGGCTAGGCCTGCTCTGCGTCGTTCGGCGGGCAAAGACCGATGGTGCCTGCTGCCGGTCGTCATGTGCGCGTGGCGTGCAGCGCGAAAGAAGTAGAGGGAAGGAGGCGGAGGGGCCAAGCCTTGTGGGGGAAGAATGAGCGGAAATGGGCCAGGCCCTAGGAGAAGGAAGAAAGAAGAGGGGCTGGGGTCAGGCCCAGCCCCAAGCCATTTCACTTTTTTTTTTTTTTAAATTTTATTCTTTTCTATTTATCCGAAATGCAGTAAAATAAGGGAAAATAAAATAAATATAAAACTTAATTGATGCAAATAATATTAACACCTAAGTGATGCGAAATCTATTTTTTTGTTAGGGCCAAATTTATCTCTAATTTTTTATGCAATTTAATCTTAAATATTTAGGCAAAAATTTAAGTATTAACAAAAGATGAAATGAGTAGCCTTTGGCCCTTCATGTAGTTAGCTCTTGCTATGGGATCTTCGCAACAACAACTATTATCTTGAACTTTTAGCCAACAAAATGGCTTGTTTGAAGAAACGGAAATATATTAACATCAACTCAAACAAGATAGTGCTAGTTTATAAGGTGACAGTTTCAATGTTGACAATATATCTCAAGTTTGAACACAAAAACCCAATCTAAGAAAAATTCAAAATCTAAATAAGATTTGTGGTTCAACGCCCGAACAAGCAACAAATTATTGAGAAACTTTCCACGTTGGGATTCCTAATTTGAGTGTGTTTCTTTGTTTTAGTCGTTTAAAAGGAGTTTTCTATCATGGATCCAAATATGTACATGTATATGTGGGTTTTTGGTTTCAACACTACACAAAAATTAAGAGGAGCTTTTGGTTATAACAATCAATTTTAATACGTACTTGTGAATTGCATCCTAAAAAAAAATTGCAAGTATTTTTAAACCAATAAATCTAGATTTATAAAATTTCTGTGTAATATTGAGAAATTGTTTCAAGACTACGTGTGAATTTAAAAACTGTGCGAGTTATTAGGTGCAATTTGGACTTGGGAGACATTAAAAGTGACTTGGGTATGATCCTAATATTTGGTGTATCGTTTTCTATATAGTAGAATTTGGGTTGCTCTCATAGAGTAGGTCCACCAACCGAACTATGTAAATTCGATGTTCGATTTATTTCTTGCTTTGTTTACTTTATTGTTAGGTTGCTTGTTTTTCGAAATATCCAATGTGTTTGTTTGTTCATGGAAAATTTTTGAGCAATTGAGAGTGGTGTTGTAAAGAAAAATTTGTTATCTCCGCCGATGTTTGAGAAAATGCAAGTGAAGCTACAAAAAAAATTGGAAGTTTCTATCCTCTCAAGCTTAGTGGCCAATTTCTATGCTAAAACGTGCATCAACAATTTGCTTCTTACTGCACTGTGAGATAATAAAATTTCCAAGAAAGAAACAAAGTCTTTTTTTATGGAATGTCGTTTTGGCAATGTTAACTCGCAGCACGGACGAAGGTAACAAGCACAAGGTGCGCATAAAAGAAACTCTCTATTTTACATCACCAATATATAATCGAATGTAAGATGCTTTATTAAAGAGAATAACTCGAATATAAATAGTCTAAAGTCCTAAAGAAACTCTGATAAAAAGAGATAATTGGAAAACTGTTCAAACAAATAAAGAAAATATCAAAAATATAATCTAAATCATAATCGGGTAACAAATAAAAGAAAATAAAATTATCCAAGTCTCTAAGATAAAAATCTAAAGTTCTAAAATTCAATTAATAAAGAAATAAAATATCAAATAACATATGAAATCAAATCTTAATATGTCCCACATATTCTCTTTTTATATGAGAAAAAATTCAACCTCGAGTTCTAAAATGACGGATAATAAAATAATATATTCCGATCCTCACATCTTTAAAATTAATTGACTTTTCTTTGCTCGAGAAAGCTTTCCAACCACGTTATTCAATCAAACCACATATTGAATCTTGAAAATTTTTCTAGTCGTAAAATAAATTGAATATTGGTGCTTTTGTAAAAACCAGAAGGAAAAAAAAAAAAAAAAAAAAAGAGCTAGAAGTGCGACTTGAGTTAAAATTGATACTTTTCTTTATACGACAAAAATAATAATAATAATTGGACCTATATTAAGACTCAAGCTAAATTTGATGTTTTTTTAAGGAAATTGGGCCGAGGAGATATAGAGAGGTTCACATAAAGCATTTTTTTAAAGCTTTGGTACGATGAAGATAAGTAAATTCTTCAAATCCCATTCTCTTGGTTTCTTGGAAGCAGCTGACGCCACCACAGCACAAAATCAAGGGCCTCCGATGCCCGAAACCGCTGTTGGTCTGCACTGGCAAAGGCGGGGCGGCGGTGCCACCGCTTCCATCATCCCTGCCCCTTCAAACACCAGACCACATCGTGCTCCACTTTCTCTCCGGTGACTAGTTTTTATTTTATTTTTTAAATTTGGTGACTTTTTTCTTTTTGGCTTAATTTTTCTTTAGCTTTTGGCACCTACCTGACGTAATATCAGTCCCGCACGACCTCGAAGGATAATAAAAGATGACATATGAGCTCATCCCATCATTAGAATGGTACAGAGCTAATGGAGATCATTTATTGAACTGACTGTACAAATTTTAGGACATGATTAACTATTTGGAAGTTTTTTTTTTCTTACTTGATTGCATTTTCACAACTAATTTTAGGATTTCTAATACACTTATTCCAACAACTAAATATTATTAGTTAACTCAAATAAGAGTTGTAACACAATACTATCTATTGGCTCAATGGGAGAAAAGTTAAAAGTCATATTAATTCAGGTTTGTTACTTCTAAAAAGATTTATTAAATATAAGAAATTGTTAAAGAAGACAAAATTAAATTAAAAAAACTCAAATAACATGGTAAATTAAAGAAAAAACCAAATAATTATTGATGATCCAAAGTTAAATGGCAATATAATCTCAAAAAAATATTGTTCAGGGACTCTAATTTTGGTTGATAAATCCATATATGAGTTAGTAAATGGAAACTGTCAATAAATTATGCAAATAAAAATTGGTATTCTAGTACAAGTTGCTATTTTTTAACTATCATAGTAAAGTTGATAATTGTAGGTAAATTTTTTACAAGTTACCTAGAAAAGAGTTATTGATCCGCTTTTTTATCAACAATTCTTTGTAGTTACAAACACTTAATAAAATTTATTAATACAGGAAAAAAAAAGTTCATATTTTAGGTATGAAGAGATAGAATTCTACCATAACGACAGCTATCCTTTCTATTGTCTTGAAGAATAAAGAAAATAAATCATGACAAACTAAACAGGTGAGATAAATATGCTTCTTGAACATTCATATTTAAAGACAGAAGATTGAGTTCTCTACTTTATTCGTTGGTATTTCTTGCTATCTAAATAGTTCTAGTTGCTCTCGTAGAGAATGGACTTCCACACACTTTGTAATTTGGAGCTTAAAATCCTATTCTTTGCAAAAGTGAGCTTGCATTCTTTTTATGACACTTGATTTTGACCTCTTCATGAAATCCGCATTGATTAGTGGATCCCGACTGTGCTCCATGATCTTCTCCCTCTCTCTATCGAGGAGTGACATCAGAAACACAGCCACTGGCCACTGAACATTGCTTAATTATATTTCTGCTATTGAGCTTCTTGCTGGATTGATTTGAGTTTCGATCTCGAAATTGTTGTTTGTGCTTCACACTTGGGATGACGAATGCAGGTTGGTCAGGCACAGGGAGGCTGACAGAATCAGTACTACCAAGCATACAAGCAACAGCATCCATAGTGGGTCGAGCTTCTTTGTCGTTCTGAATGCAAAGCAAGCCAATGTGAATACATCTGATCACGTCGTTTGCAGAGCAAGATACACTCATTGCCGGATCCACAATTTCGAGCGGTTCTCCAATACTCCAATGTTCCCAAACCTAGGATGTATGTCGGTATTGTCATTTATTTACCAAAAATGAATGAAATTGCAGGATCAAATTGTACTCACATAGTCTAAAAGGCTGACATTGCGATCTGATACATAAGAATACCGATTCTTCTTGCCAGTTATGATCTCTAGCATTAGCACACCGAAGCTGAACACATCGGATTTTACGGAAAATTGTCCATACATAACATATTCAGGAGACATGTAGCCACTGCAAAGAGGAAGACATAGTTGTAATTCTCATGAACTAGAATAGTTTGCTTAAAGATTAAGATCTCATGGCACAATATATTCTATACATTAAAAAAATCCAATTAAAGGCCAACTATGAGCATAATTATTGCAGCTTACCCTACGGGTTGTTCCTATTGAGCCAAATTAATATAAATTCGAACTTACTGAGTTCCGGCGATTCTGTTTGTACATCGTTGAGTCTGCTTAGCATCCAAACTCCTAGCCATACCAAAGTCTGAGATTTTAAGGTTCAAGTTGTCATCGAGTAGAATGTTGCTAACTTTGAGGTCGCGATGGATAATTTGAAGCCGACAATCTTCATGAAGATAAAGAAGACCATGTGCCACCCCAACCATGATCTTGTGGCGCACTGACCAATCCAACCGTCTGCTTTGTTGAAGGTCTATGTTGGCTAGAATTTGTAAATGTTCGAGTCAAAAGAAGTTCTACTTCATGTGTGAATCTAATTGAAAAGTGATCATTGTCACATGTAATTTTCTTTTCAAACCATCATCAACTTGTATGAAGAATGTCCCAAGACACAGCTACTAACAGTGCGGATGGTAACATTTCTATTCCGAAAACAATTTCTAAGTAAAACAACGCGTTTGATAACTGTACAAATTTTTTATTCTCAGAATAGAAAAAGAATAGGAATGTGTTTAGTATGATCCACAATTTTTTTTTTTTTGTAACGTAGAATTTCTTTTTTTTTTTTTTAAGATTTTTTCTTTTCTTTTTTTCTTTGCTTCTTCTTGCAATCGGCGATTGGCGGCGCTAGCGATCGGCAATGTCCGGCAGAGAGTGTCGATGGCTAGTGGGCGGCGAGGGGTAAACAAGAAGAAGAAAGAAAAAAAAAAGAAAAAAGAAAAAATTGACTTGTTTCTAAAAATTATTTTCAAAAACAAGAAGCTACTTTTTTCTACTTTTTGTTTTTATTACAAATCTATTCCCCAATTACTTTTCTATTTAGGGAAATAGAAAAATTAATTGACGTTATCAAATGGATTTCTTTTTTTTCTTTTTTTTTTTTTTGGTTCTGGGAAGCAAAAGAATAAAAGAACAAAAACGTTTCCCTGCACTACCTAAACTGCTGCTTAAACATTGGGTGCATTATTAGATGGAGACTAGGATTGGAAAGAAAGAAATAAACCAAGTGGAAAGGAATCAAGAAGATGAAGAGGAAGGCACAAACCAAAGAGCAACTGGTCTAGGCTTCCATTGGGCATGTATTTATAGACTATTATTGTTTCTTCTTGCTCCATGGAAAATCCTAATAGCCTCACTATGTTTCTGTGCTGAAGCTTCACTAACAATTCGACTTCATTTTTCAATTCTTGAACTCCTTGTTTTGAGCTTTGAGACAGCCTTTTTGCTGCAATTTTCCTCCCACAAGGGAGTGTACCCTACAAAAGACAGAATATGAATGAAAGTGTCATGTGAAAACATAAAATAAATATAGATTGACTCTCTAGGTAGTGCTTTATATCATTTCTCTATGTCCCAACTTCTTACCTTGTAAACTGCACCGAACCCACCTTCCCCTAATTTATTGTGATTCGAGAAGCGGGCTGTGGCGACTATAATTGCACACACTTCAAATTGCCAGGATTGTAGTTCTGACTTTTCGCTCCCGGCTGTGTAGCAGTAAGCCATCAACTTCTCAATACGAATAAACCGTAATTATTAAGACTGATGCAAGCAGTGTAGATATTTCTCACCAAGAGGGTCTTCTTCAACAGGGTTCCTCTTGTTCCTTTTCCCTTTGAGGATAAAGCAGCGCACGATGCAAAATAGCACGACTACCGAAATTGCACTAGTGATCCCGACAGCTAATCTTGTTGAAAAAATCCGTTTCTTTTTTGCTGCAATTTAATCAGTTGAAGGCTTCATTAACATGGTGGAATTACCTTTAGCATCTAGCACATATATATTAGAGGCAATTAAATATATGACATGCCACAAAACATGATGGAAAAAGTAAAGACAAATGAGTAATAATTATTAAATAGGGTTAATATCCTAAAAAACCCCCAAATTAGTACATTTGTGACAAATTTACTCCAAACTATTTTTTTTACCATGAAAAACTGCAAACTGATACGCTTGTGACAATTTTACCCCGACTAACCATTAAAAACCCTAAACTGGTATATTTATAATAAATTTATCCCAAACTAATTTATTCGACCATAAAAAACTCTAAATTGGTAAATATGTGACAAATATACCCTCCGCTAAATTGGATTAATACAAAAAAAAAACACAAAAATTGTAAATTGTGACAAACAGAGCGTAAAATCTCAAATTGGTATATCAATCAACTGTCACATGTCATTTAACTTAATAATTTGACAATAAAATTTAATAAAAACTAACAGAGGGTAAATTTGTCACAAGTGTACCAATTTGAGGTAAATTTGTCAAAGGTATACCAATTTTGGGTTTTTTATGGTCAAAAAAATAGTTTGGGGGTAAATTTGTCACAGATGTACCAGTTTTGGGTTTTTCAGGGTATTAATCCTATTAAATAAAAAGAATGTCGAGTTCATTACCTTTCAAACTTCTGTCATAGAACGGGTATATCTCGAACCTGACGAAGCAACTAGGAAGCAAGATTATTCCCCCGATTTTACCCTTTTGAATTGTCAGCAGATTCGAAGTCGCATTCTGCAGACAATCCTTACAGGAAGCTGCCGAGATATCTGGCCTGCACTGGGCAAATGTAAATAGAGAAATGCGCCAGCGTTTGAAGTAGGCCTCTTTGTAAGCATACTTATCTTTCTGTTCTGTGGCCAGAGGTATCAACTGGCCCGTTGTCTTGTTCAATTGCTTCATGAACTCGTCGGGCTCTTCTATATTCTCCTCATTATACTTATACAGGAGAGGCGCTTTGTCTGTAGCTGAAAAGAAATTATGGTCCGAATACCGCAACATGCACTGATCATACCAGAAGATGGACGCTTTGGCCATTGGACAAATCTTTTTGATTTTGACACTAGCATCTCTTGTACAACATCTCCCCTGCATAGGAAGCTGCCATACACGGCACTGGCGTTGCTCAGCTTCCCTTCAATCGTGCTGAAATATCCGTTGCTCGAATTGGCATGAGAGGAGAGGGAGTAAAGGAGAAGGTTGAGGTTGGCCTCATAGGCACTTTTCGGAGTGAAAGTGATCGAATTGCAGCAGTAGCGCCCGCTGATAGTAATGGTTGATTCGGTTCTGAGGATGAGAAAGCTAAGCATCAAAATGAGAATTGCAAAAAGCTTTGTCATGTTTCTGTTGGGGGACTTGGCTGAAAGTGGCAGCTTCCCTTTCATTTCCGCAACACGTAGTACAATGGACCGTGATATATAGTGACACAATTATCCGTGCAGCATGGGATGCCACATTCACTACCGTCAGATTTTTTAGCCCTTCTTTTGCATCATGCTATTTGTTATCACGATCTTAAAGTAAGTCTCCCTTAAAAGTAGAGGAGAAGTATTAGTCCTATAGATTGTCGGGGCTTCATTGATAAACTAGATTAGTTTCCTTCAATTGGGAGTCAAAACAAAGATTTGGCTGTCGCAAGAATTTGGCATTGGCAAGACGTGAACGACGGTTTAGCTTCTTAAAGTCTGTATAAATGTAGTACTGGCTTTCTTTTGACTAGGTCAAAAGAGGTGAGATTTAAATATAATTGAAAAGAAAAGGAAAAAGAAGAGTTATAAACAAAAAAGGTGCAAGTAGAGAGGGAAAAGAAGAAAGAAAATGAAAGAGAGAGAGGAGAGAAAAGAGAGAAAGGTTTCTCACCACACGCTATGGAGACCTCGTCAACCCTGGTTAACATCATTTTGCATTGCCTATTAAGGATTGGCACCATTTGTTCATTTAATTAGATAATAGGTGGACACTTTTTCAAGGGGGTAATCTTGATCACCTTATAACAAGGTTTTGTGTTATGGCCATGGTTGGATATTGTGGATAAGATTGATCAATGGAATAAACTATCGATGTGTGATATGAGATTGAATTGATGTATAATTCAATGTTATTGATTTAAATGGGGTATTCATGATTTTTATAAAGCTTTCTCGAAATGAAACACCTCATATTTGATTTGATACATTTATTATATTTTGGGTTTGGTTATGAGTTTCTAGTATTGCTTTACAGGTACATAGTGGATGCCCGATCCAGTTTGAAGAGATGTACTACTCATTACATTGTAATTGCCATTACCATGAGTTAAATTTGATACCTTTTTTTATGGGACAAAAAAAAGTTGGGCCAATTTTGGGACTCAAGCAAAATTTTGTGTTTTTTTAAAGAAATTGGGCCGAGGAGATATAGAGAGGTTCACATAAAGGATTTTTTTAAAGCTTTCGTAGGATGAAGATAATTAAATACTTCAAGTCCCATTCCCTGGGTTTCTTGGAAGCAGCCGACGCCACTACTGCACAAAACCAAGGGCCTCTGATGCCTGAAGCCGCTGTTGGTCTTCACTGGCAAAAGTGGGGCGGCGGTGCCACCCCTTCCCCCATCCATGCTTCTTCAAACACCAAACCACTTCGTGCTCCACTTTCTCTCCGGTGACTAATTTTTATTTTTTTACAATTTCGTGCCTTTTTTCCGATGTGGTACGGACTTGACATCATATCAGTCCCACACGACCTCAAAAAATAATAGAAGATGACACATCAGCATTTTCCATCATTAGAATAGAGCAGAGCTAACAGAGATCAATGATTGAATCAATTATACAAATTTTAAGACTTGATTAACCATTTGGGAGTTTTCTTAACATGATTGCATTTTAGCAACTAGTTTTAGGATTTCTATTACTCTTATCCCAATAAATAAATATTATTATCTAACTTAAGTAAGAGTTGTAACCCAATACTATGTAGTAGCTCACTGGGAGCAAAGTTATAAGTCTAATTAATTCAGGTTTGTTATTTCCAAAAGGAATTAGCAACTTTAAGAAATTGTCAACCCAGACAAAATAAAAGTAAAAAACTCAATATACATTCTAAATTAAAGAAAAAAACCAAATAAATATTGATAAGCTAACCCAAATGAGAGTTGATGACCCAAAGTTAGATGGTAATATAATCTCACAAAAGTTGGTCAGTGACTCAAATTTAGATCGGTAATTTCATAAATGAGTTAGCAAATTGAAACTGTTAGTAAGTCATGCAAATAAAAATTGGTATGTCAGTACAAGTTGCCATTTTCAAAATGTAAAAGAATAGTTGATAATTTCGTAAAAAAGTAGGTTAATTTCTAAAAAGTAACCTAGAAAAAAGTTACTAATCCTTTTTTTATCAACAATTCTTTGCACTTACTAGCACTTAATAAAATTTAGTAATGCAGTAAACAAAAAGTTCTTATTTTAGGTACGAAGAGATAGAATTCTGCTGTTATGATAGCTATCCTTTCTATTGTCTTGAAGAAAAGAAAATAAGCCATAACAAATTAAACAGGTGAGATAAATATGCTTCTTGAACATTCATAATTAAAGACAGAAGAATGAGTTCTCTACTTTATTCGTCGACATTTCTTGCTATCTAAATAGTTCCGGTTGCTCTCATAGAGAATGGACTTCCACACACTTTATAATTTGGAGCTTAAAATCCTGTTCTTTGCAAATGAGAGCTTGCATTCTTTGTATGATACTTGATTTTGACGTCTTGGCTCCTATATTCTGCATTGATCAGAGGATCTCGAGTTTGCTCCATGATCTTCTTCCTTTCTCTATCAAGGAGTGACGTCGGAAACACAGCAACTGTTCACTGAAAATTGCTTAATTATACTTTTGCTACTGAGCTTCTTGCTAGATCAATTCGAGTTTCGATCTCGAAATTGTTGTTTGTGCTTCACACTTGGGATGACTAGGACTAGAAAGAAAGAACTAAATTGAGGAATGGAATCATTTTTAAACTGATGAAGAGGGAGGCACGAACCAAAGAGCAACTGGTCGAGGCTTCCGTTGGGCACGTATTCATAGACTAGTATCGTTTCTTCTCTTTCCATGGCAAATCCTAAGAGCCTCACTAGGTTTCTGTGCTGAAGCTTGGCTACCAATTCGACTTCATTTTTGAATTCCTCCACGCCTTGTTTCGAGCTTTGAGACAATCTTTTTGCTGCAATTTTTCTCCCACAAGGGAGAGTACCCTACAAAAGACAGAATATGAACGAAATTCTCATGTTGAGATAGAACATGCATCGAGATTGAATCTCTAGGTAATGCTTCATGTCATATCTCTATGTTAAAAACTTCTTACCCTGTAAACTGGACCGAATCCACCTTCCCCTAATTTGTTGTGATCTGAGAAGTAAGCAGCGGCGGCTTCAGTTGCGCCCACATCAAATTGTAGGGAATCTAGTTCCAAAATTTCGCTGCCAACTGTGTAGCAATAAGCCATGAACTTTGCAATATGAATAAACTGTAAATGGAAAGACTAATGCAAGCAATGTAGATCTATAATGTTTCTCATGGGAAAATTGCACCTCAAGTTCTAAACTTTATGTACAGAATGTTATTGAGTCATAAAATTTTCAATTGATTCAACAATTTCTAAATCCTCTTCCAAAAGTGCGATCAAGTCATTGCTATGAATAGTACAGAAAATTAGCGTTAAAAAAGTTCTTATGTAGCATCTCTAAATTGCAATTTTCCATGTGATTTTAGAACTTAATGGTATCTTCCAATAAAAGGTTAAGGACCTAATTGGAGCAGATAATATGTTCAAGACTCGATTGCACTTTTTTATAAAGGTTTAAAACTTGATTAAATGAATTTAAAGGCTTCAAACTTCATTGCAATCCGTGCATAAATTTTAAGATTTGTGGTGCAATTTTCCCCATTTCTCACCAGTCGGATCTTCTTCAACATCGTTTGTCTTGTTCCTTTCTCTTCTGAGGGCAAACCAGAATGCGACGCAGAGTAGCATGACCACCGAAGTAGCGGAAGTGATCCCGATAACTAGTCTTGATGAAATTTGGCTTTTCTTTTCGACTGTAATTTAATATGTTGAAGGCTTCATTAGTATAGTGGCATTTCCTTTAGCATCTACCGGATATATGGTACAGGCAATTAAATATTCTACGTGCCACCGAACATGGTAGCAATAGAAGAGAGAAACGCATTATAACCAGTGAAAAAGAAAAAAATGT
The DNA here is from genome assembly GCA_014182715.1 of Eucalyptus cloeziana. Classification (NCBI taxonomy): domain Eukaryota; kingdom Viridiplantae; phylum Streptophyta; class Magnoliopsida; order Myrtales; family Myrtaceae; genus Eucalyptus; species Eucalyptus cloeziana. The sequence continues at coordinate 19,650,680 of CM024641.1, read as the reverse complement.
TGTGTTATTACCTTCGAAGAACGCGAAGTTTTCGAACCTGACGAAGCAACTCGGACGCATGACTCTGCCCCCGATTTTCCCGGTTTGATTTGTCAGGAGAATTGAAATCACATTCTGCAGGCAGGCAATCCTTGCAGGGAGCCGCCAAGGGATCAGGACTGCACTCGGCAAACGAAAATAGAGTAGCGCCTCTTAATTTTTTGAAGTTTGCCTCTTTGGACGCGTACATCTTATTGGGTCGTTCAGTGGCTGGAGTTATCAAGTGGTCCATTGTTTTTTTCAATAGCTTCATGAACTCGGCGGGCTCTTCCACATTCTCTGGATTATACCCAATCAGAAGAGCCTCTTTATCCATGGCTGAAAGGGAGTTGTGATCTGAATACTGCAACATGCACTTGTCAAACCAGGGGATGGACTCTTTGGCCATTGGACATTTCTCTTTGATAGCGACACTAGCATTTGTCACACATTCCATGCACACTTTCTTGGAGACATCTCCCCTGCATAGGAACCTACCATACACAACGTCGGCATCGCTTGGCTCCCCTTTGCTCATGTTGAAGAATCCGTTGGTCGAGTTGGCGTGAGAGGGAAGGGACTCAAGGAGAAGGTTGAGGTTCGCCTTGTAGTTACTATCCAGAGTGAAAGTTCTTGAATTCGAGCAGTAATGCTCGCTCATAGTAATGGATGATTCGGTTTGGAGGGTGAGAAGGCTAAGCAAGAAAATGAGGATTGCAAAAAGCTTTGTCATTTTTTTTTGTTGGGAACTTGGCTGAAAGGGGCAGTTCTTTCCCTGACAATGTATCTTGATATATATAGACAAGAATCGGAAAGATCAAGATTTAAGGGAGGAATAAACAAAGAATGGAAAATGATTTGGTGTCTAGATTAAAGATCTCCGATATCTAAATTCTTCGGTTATTCTTTATTTCAGGTTTCCATTCAGGTTGGATAACTTCGACATTCTCCGTTATTTATAGCCACGTAGGATGTTAAAACTTATAGATGATGCAATCAAATCATAAAATTTGTCAAACTGATACAATAAAATCCCTCAGGCAACTCCGTCTAATTTGATTAACAAAAAATATTGAAGTGGCTTTTATTATTATTTACTTTCTCCTATGCAGCTATTAATGTTAACTAAAGTGTGAACTATAGTCCAAAAAAGCTTCGTTTTCCCCGAAATGCTAATTTTTACCTCAATCCTTTGTTAAACTGTAATTATATGAGATTGCTCTAGTGGCGACCCTCCTCAAGGAAGAGGGAGGTGGGGAGATCCTTACACACAACACTAGTACACACAATGACTTATAAAATAGATATAGGATGTAGGATATATTAAGATCAAATAAAAAAAAAAAGAGTATAAAAGTAAAAAATGCTAAACATTTTCAAAAAGAAAAAAAGTAAAAAAAGGTAGAACAGGTGGCTCAAGGGGGGCGACGACAATTTACCAGTGAGGCCGGCGATTTGTAAGGGCCTACGACTGCATTTGGTTCAGCATTTGTAAGGGGCTTTGAATTCAATGCAAATGCTGAAAGTCCAAAGCTACTTGGGGAAATGCAATTGTGTTTGGTAAAATTTTTTTGCAAATAAACTTTGAGTTGAATGTGCATTTGGTAAAGAAAAATTTCGCAATGGGTTTTGATGGGTATAATATATATATATATTATTTTTTATTTTTTTTTTTTTTTTTTTAAATTGAACTAAACCTTTCGCCGGATCGGCGAAGGGCTACGGCCGCCGCCGGCTGTCAGCTAAGGTCGTCCGAGGTCAGGCAACCTCCGACAAGGGTCATGCAAGGTCGGGCGATATCCGGCAAGGGTCGCGCGACTCAACCGAGGGCCGCTGAAGGTCGCCCAATTCGTCGCTTGACCTAGGGGCCGCGAGACCCAGGCAATGGTCGCTTGGGTCGCCCGAGGTCGGGCGACCTTCGGCAGCCCTCGGCTGGGTCGCATGCTCGACGGCCGCTGATGCCAGATCTAGCTTGCCAGCAGCCGTAGCCCTTCGCCAAGACTGGGGAAGGGTTGCCTCCTTTTTCAATTAAAAAATAAAAAATAAACAAGGGCAAAATCGGAAATATGAAGAATTAATGAGGGTAGTTTTGGAAGATAAAAAATAATTTCAGCATTCGGCAGAATGCTGAAAGCCCAAAGTTAATCCCTACTAGTTTTGGGCTTTCAGCATTTTGAAGGCAAGTTGAAAGTTGGAAGCCAGTTTCAAAGTTGAACCAAACGATCCGGCATTTCCCCAATGGGCTTTCAGGGCTGAAAGCCCCTAGAAAATGCTGAACCAAATGCATCCTACAAGTCCATAACCATATCAAGGCGAGGGCTTGCAGGCTTTCCCCGTGTCACACGGTGGAGAGCTTGCAAACCCTTGCCGATTCTCGCCAACAACTTGACCAGCGAAGAAGAACAGCTCAATGGTCTTGCCTTTTTGTTTTTTGGCCGCTAATTTTGAGTTTTTCTTTTTGTTTTTTTTAACTCAGATGAGGTTCTGGAAACAAACAAACAAAGTGCGGTCGTGACTAGGGCTGGATTTGTTGCCATGAAAGTTTAATGATGGACTTGATGGGTGGGTCGTGTGAAGGAATATAATCAATAGAGATGCAAAGCATTTAGACTGTGCAAGCAGACCCCATCCTGACGAATTTGTTCTCTAAAAGTGAACTCGCTAGAGACAAACTAAAACTGCTTTTAAGAAGTCTTTTCGATAAGATATTGTTTTCTGAGTCTTGCTAACATACGTAGGGGAAATAGTCAATTTCAAATCTATGGACCGCCAGCCATGAGCGGTATTGTATAATCCCGTCGATTTTCTTAGATTTGCTCAAAACAGCGGGCGGAATTGGTAGTTGGAGTTCTAGAAGGTTGTCTTTTGCTACAAGGCTATAGCTGACAAGCTCTGTCCATCGCAATATCTTTCCTTGTCTGTGCGGAGTTCTCTATACATGCCTAAGAAGGTTATGAAGAAGAGTGAGAGCTGTTGTAATCCCTTCTTGTGGTCTGGATATAATGGCAAAGATACTGGTTGTGGGTTAATTTGATGTATATCTCCCTAAAACGGAAGGTGGATTGGGTTTGAAACAAGATTCATCAGTGGAGTAAGGCTGTTGCCATGAAACTTATAAAAGAATAAGTGCTGCTCCAGTCTAGGATAAGATTAGAGAAGCTCATTTAAAATGGTTTGGAGAATAAGTTCAGGTGCCCTAGTTAGATGATGTGATCAAGGGATGGAGGCTTAGGGCCACATGGTTTGGATGCATAACTTGGTATTTTGCATGTACGTGGAATAAATATCTTATCTAACAAATGTCCAAAAGGATTTGTTCCAAAGTATGGTCCATGGAGTGTTGTTCTTTGTAGGAATAACTTAAGATTGGCATATGTAATCTAGATTAGTTTTGTTCAAGTAGAATGCATTCAGGAGTTTTGACTGTAATGGACTCGAAATGATTAATATATAACTGATCACTTATTGAGATAGGGCTTAAGTATCGATTATTGTGCTATATTAAAAGACAGGTACAACATCCATACTCGCGATAGATGATGCACTTTGTCTATATCAAATGCATAATCTGAAGTTATGGGGTAATGCTTGGCAAGGATTTTTTTTTTCAGTTTTTTTAGTATATTAAATCCTTAAAAATGTCCTAACAACTTAAATTACCAATGAAAAATTTTGGTCACTAAATTCTTTACTAACCGTAATAGGTCTTCTCTTGCATGTACAAGTCCGATCTTATATGTGGAACAAAACATCAGGGTTGGGCGACATCGTTCACAACATCGGGCATCATCATAGCTCTAGCCAAGACATGGTAGCTCCAAAATAAAAAATAGTAACAAAAAGATGAAATTGAAAATAAAAACGCTGAGGAGGAAATGGCTCGACCATCCAAATGGCGCGACCTTTAAGATTGTATACTATCAAAATGGCAGAACATTGCAAGAGAGAGGAACTAGAGCTATAAGCTAGGTAAAATCCCACATGGTTTATGCAGAGGTTACTTTTCTTTCATAAACTAAAAGGCCCGGGAAAGGCGACGAGCACTGCAGCCCCATCTTGCCCCAATGGTTATACGCCCAATACAAAATGTTCAATTTGAGCTACAATGTTTATGCCCACCCGTATTTTAAAGGTCTGAGGTTGGCGAGCCCGTCACCACAACCCCCACTACAACGTGTGCTGGTAGTCAAGAAATGTTTCCGCATGAGAAATGTCATAGCTAAGCCACATAACCTTAGCCGTTTAGAGATCTGCCCACAACTTGAATCAAACTCGTGGCCTTATAAAAATGTGTCCCCTTTACCACTAAACCAACCACTTAAGTGGTAAAGCACGGATTGGTTAATGCAGGCTTTGTACTTACATATAGTTTAACATGGTATAAGATAAGCGTGGACAATCACATTGGACATGTTATGTATTAATGAGGAAACTAATGGGATCTTACAATATAAATCAATAAGAAATCATCATAAAAATAAATGAGAAACAATAAAGACACAAAGAGTTAAGTGATTTGGTCTAAGTGTTGGCACCTACTATAATAAATTATAATCGAATAATCAGAATTACATTCGCTCATACACATTCTACGCACGTTCTCTGAAGAAAAACTCCACACGCGCTGAAATATATGAGTCAACTAATCAGGTTTGTACAATCAAGAAAAAATAGGATCTCCATTTGCCTTATTTTTTTAAACAGGAGGAAACATCCTTATCCATTCCTCCTGTGCTTTAGAAGACAAAATAGATATGAGGCCAGGAATCTCATCCTTATCCACGCCTAGCCTCCCCCAGTTTACTAGATTTACGAACTTTGATTTAGAAGCGCGGACACACCAGAATAATTAGACTTTTGAGGACTTTGGACTCACGAGTAACAGTGTATTTGACCTTGATTGATGTATAGAAAATTGCTTCTCTTCGGTGGAGGGGTCTATCACAATTCTTTGATTCGTGGAAATGAAGAAAAGACCAACCTTTTCATTAATTTCCTCTAATTTTAGTTATGGAAAATGCTCAATCATGACATTTATCTTTAAAAGATTTTCATGGGCAAACTTGTATATATAGAGCAATTTTTATTATTCAATACTTGCTTTTTATTATTCCCATAAGATATTGGATTAAGATTTGATGAAAGAAATAAAGTTTTTTTGTTGAATAATAATATGAGGACTAGTCCTGGTAACAAAAAACATAGAACAAGGACTAAAATTGACCAATTCTAATAGCACGTGGATCAAAAGTGTAATTTTAATAGAATCATGTATATGTAGGTGCCACACGTCAATTTGTCAGTGCTCACTTGCCATATTCCATCCACGTTTTGAATGGATATTAATTTACTTTTGAAATTGTCGCCGGAGACAAGTTGGGACACTAAATTATTACAAAACATTGTATAGGGTCCAAATTAAATTTGGCTAATAGTATGGGGACTACTTTTCCAATTTCATCTCGAGTTTACCAGGTCTACAAACATTACTTTACGAGCGTGGGAACACCTGAATGATTAAACTTCGAGGACTTAGGACTGACTAGCAACAATGTATCTGACCACATTCTTGATCAAGGAACTCTTATCATATATCCAAATATGCGATTCTTTGGTAAAAGGGTGTGTCACGGCTCTTTGGTTCGTGGGAATGAACAGAACACCAACTTTTTCACCGCCCATCTTGAAAACACGCCTGCCTTTCGATTTAAAAAGGACAATATCATAGAATTAGAATAGAATATAATATCTCATATAACTGCCAAGATCAGTTCACACAAACACAGGGGTCTCCTTTCACTCATGACCATTCCAATCATAATGTATTTTTTTTTATGGTATATTAATGACTCGTGTCGAAATTAGAATGAAATGAACATATAGCATTCCACTTATAACGCGTGGAACATCGTAGCGCACACGTTACGACAATGGGAGAAACAAGATTTCTCAATTTATGTAGGAGCGTTTCTCATTTCAAATGTTCCCTTTCTTAGGACTTATTGGGACCATTATTGTATGTCAAAGTTACATAATGGATAAAAGAAATTTAATATGGAAAACTATAAGTGAAATTGATCAAATTATTGCATAAACAAATACGGCGTTGGAGCTAGGATATAGAGTGAGGAGGGTCAATCATGTAGAAGCATTGTGTCACAAAGTTTTCAATTCGGCACAAAGCACTTATACCGCCATTTTGAGCTCTACTTCATGATTCCAAACTTGCAAGCTCTTTATTTTGGACATTGAGCTTAATTTTTGGTTGATTTAGTTCAATGGAAAGGTCCATGAAGTACTCGCACTACTTTAACATGCATTAAACTCAATTTTATATTAGTGTTCAATCTCATCAACCGGTCAAATACCATGAATTAAACAAAATAGTCACCACAAGGTTGGGTAACCATCAAACTAAGTTTGAGCAACTCTAAAGTAGCTCAAACTTACTATGTCAACATGCACAATGTACTTTAAATTTGAAATGTCTTGAAAATAGTTGCAATATTTTAAGTAAGATGAAGGTTAGTTCATTACTTAATCAGATGAAGGTTGGTAATTCGTTCATACAAACGATGGTGATTTCGTATAAGAATCGCTAGATTCAGAATGTCGATAAAGAAGGCAAATAATTGGTGATAAGATATCCCTAACACTGGTAATTCCAAAAGGTGTCAATAATCTACAATTAACTCATAAGTTAAACGTAGAAAAGTTGATAACTCCAACGAACAAAAAGAAAGTAATTTCGACTAAGAGTTGGTAGATTTCAAATGTTACTAAGCAAGACAAATTTGAGTGGGCAACTAAATTGAAATGAAAGTTCATAACATAATACATACTGCTTAGTAATTTAATCAAGGAGAGTGATAATTTTGTAAGAAAGTGAATAGGAGAATTGTAGACAATGTCTGTCTGTCTATTCCATTGGTTTCTGTATGTACAATGAAGAATATATATTACAATACATGTGTAATGTAAAAGGTAACTAAATCATGTACAGACTAGATTTTATATAAATTGGACTTTGATTGATCTGGTGTATATTCTTTGCAATCCAAAGATATCTTGCGTATCTTCCAACACTCCCCCTCAATCTGGTGGCTTGTAGATATCCAAGACTCTGAGCTTGCTTAAGAGATACGCATGCTGACTTTGATATAGAGGTTTGGTGAACACATCTGCAGGTTGTTCTTCTGTTCCAATCCCCCTTGTCTCGATTATGCCCTCCTGTATTTTCTCTCGAGTAAAATGGCAGTCCACTTCTATGTGTTTCGGTCTCTCATGCACAATGGGATTTGATGCCAGTTTAAGAGTTGCATCATTGTCACAAAATAATCTGGTTGGTCCCTAAATTTGTACTCCAAGGTCCCGAAGTAATCCCCGTAGCCATACTATCTCACATGTTGTTTTCGCCATAGCTCGGTATTCTGATTCTGCCGAGGATAAAGAGATTGTCGGCTGTTTCTTGGTTTTCCATGAAAGCAAGGAATCTCCCATCTTAATGCAGAAACCGGTTATGGATCTCCTGCTCATCGGACAGGTAGCATAATCTACATCACAATATGCTGTCATCTTCATATCACATTTACTGGAAAGGAGAATCCCGAGTCCAGGACATTTCTTCAAGTACTTCACAACTTTCAATGCAACATTCATGTGAGACTGCTTTGGTTTGTGCATGAACTGGCTGAGTGTCTGTACAGCATAACTAATGTCTGGCCTGGTCATAGTCAAATATATGAGTTTCCCGACAAGTTTTTGATAACTCAATGGATCTTTAAGTACTAGATCTGCTTGTTGAGACACTTCAGCATCATAATATGCCGTAGTCAATTTAACATTTTGCTCGATTGGAATCACAGCTGGCCTACATCCTGACAAACCTGCTTCTGATATAATCTCCAATGCAAATTTTCTCTGGCTGAGAGATATTCCTTGATCTGATCGTGCAATCTCTATTCCAAGGAAATATTTGGGTGCACCCAAATCTTTTATGTGAAAGGCAGAATGCAGGTATCTTTTGAAAGCTTGAATAGCCATTTCATCATTTCCCATAATAAGTATGTCATCTACATATATCATTAAGTATATAGATGACGTACCTTTAGTCCGTGTAAAAATAGCATAGTCAAATCTGGATTGTTGGAAACCTGCAACTATCAAGGATTCAGCAAATTTGGCATACCATTGTCTGGAAGCTTGCTTAAGTCCATACAGGGATTTGCGGAGACGACATACTCTATTCTCCCCCTGTCTTCGTAAACCCTATGGAATGTCCATATAAATTTCTTCCTCTAAATCTCCATGTAAGAAGGCGTTGTGGACATCCATCTGGTGCAAGGGCCAGTCCTGGAAGGTTGCTACTAAGAGAAATGAGTGTACTGTAACATCTTTAGCGACAGGGGAGAATGTTTCATGATAATCAAAACCTTCCTTTTTGGTGAACCCTTTAGCCACTAATCGAGCCTTGTACCTTTCAACGGATCCATCGGCCCGATATTTGATCTTGTATACCCATTTGCACCCAATGGCCTTCCGATCCGGGAGGTAAGGAGACGAGTTCCCATGTCTGATTGTCCACTAAAGCTTGCAATTCTACTGTCATAGCTTGCTGCCATCTTGGATCAGTGCGTGCCTCATCATAATGGGATGGTTCCCGCTCCTCAGAAATGCGAGAAATGCAACAACGATGTCCTGCTGATAGCCGATCAAATGAAACGTAAGATGAGATTGGAAAAAGAATACCTGGCGAGTTTTTGACGCCACACACATAATCTGTCGTCCAAGTTGGTGGACGCGAGACTCGCCGGGAACGCCTTGGTGGGATGTTTGTAGGCGATGATGGACCCGATCCACTATCAGTAGGAGTCGATAAATAATCCGTACCAGAATTATTTGAAGTAGAATCAAGCACAACTTCATTATCGGAGATATGGTGCATGGATTCCAGTGAAGGCGTCAATGCCATGGTTGATGCAGATGAATCCCTTGTATCTATAGGTGCAAGAAATAAGACATATTCTGGACCATTGTTAACTTCTTCAATAGGAGAGGAAGATTTATGTCCTCGGTCATCTGTGTTTGGTTCCTGTGTAGCAAAAGGAAAAATATCCTCCTGGAACGAAACATCTCTACTAACAAAAAATTCCCTTGTAGAAGGATTGTAAATCCTGTACCCCTTTTGTAATGTGGGATATCCATGAATATACAACGGCGAGCACGAGGACTCAGCTTATCTTGAGGTCCCACTAAAGTGGCATAACATTGACAGCCAAAAATCTTCAAATGACTCATATTTGGCTTCCTCCCAAAAAGTAATTCAAATGGACTTCGATCGTCAAGAATCTTGGTTGGCATTCTATTAATTAAATAAGCTGCAGTCAAGACACAGTCTCCCCAAAAATTGTCAGGGATGGAAGCTTGAAATTTCAGGGCACGAACAACATCCAATAAGTGACGATGTTTCCGTTCCACTACTCCGTTCTGCTATGGAGTATATGTGCAGGAACTCTCATGCAAAATTCCTTGGGATGAAAATAAACCAAAACATTCATGGTTAAAGAATTCCCTCCCATTGTCTGTTCATATTCGTCAAATTGTCTTGCCAAATTGAGTGTTCGACAAAGAAAGAAAAGCCCGTAAATGAGATATGACATGTCCCTTAGATTGCATGAGAAAGAGCCATGTGGCTCTTGAATGGTCATCCACAATGGTTAAGAAAAACCGGGACCCATCATGATTTTGTGCATGGTAAGGACCCCAAACATCAATTTGCCGTAAGGAAAACGAATCATCTGCACGATTTGTGCTCAATGGAAAAGGAACACGAGACTGTTTGGCAAGATGACAGATATGACATTGAGGGCAAGGAAATAAAGAACTGTGGCCCATTCTAGAATGCAAAAGGAATTGTTTATCATTGGTAGTCAAATTACACAATGATTGTTTATTACAATGAAATTGATCAAGATTTGCTGAATTCTTCCAAAAATATAGTCCTTCAGACAGATTACCCCAGCCCATCAGTGTCCCAGTCAAAAGAGCCTGAAAGAGACAACTATCAGCAATAAAGGAAACCTTACAAGAATTTTCCTCACAGGCTCTAGATACGGAGATAAGGTTAAATTGAAACTCTGGGACATATAGAACATTTGTGAGAGTGAGCTGAGAGTTAAGCTTGACTGTTCCCGTTATAGTCACATGAGCAACATTTCCATTTGGCAATTGCACAATAATAGGACTATCCAGTTCTTTATGAACAATAGTAAATAGCTTCTTGTCACAGGCAATATGATCACTAGCTCCAGAATCAATAATCCAAGTACTCCTTGATATGCTATTTATTAGGCAATGAGAAATACCTGTAAAGCTGCTCCCCTTTTTTGGAATATCCAATTTTTGCAGTGCTTGCATCAATTGTTGATATTCAGCATGTGTGATGAACTGTTCAATTGACCCCATGGGCTGATAAGCTGTTGCTGCTGATACTTCCTTCTTTTTTTCTCCCGGGCGGCCATGTAGTTTCCAACAACTGTCAATTGTGTGATGGGGCCATTTGCAATAGTCACAAAACAGCTTGCTTTTAGTCTTCAAATTCGAGCCATAGCCCAGCCCATAATTGGGCCCATAATTCGGCCCTTTGTTCGGACCAGAATTCCTCGAAAAAAGGGGGCCGTTGGATCGGTTTGATCCGGAGCCATCCACGCCGTCTAGATCATTCGCGTAGCGTGGCCCTTTAGAGCCATCAGATCGTTGCACGCGATCTAAACCGTCCATCGCCGAACCCTTAAAAGGGCTTTGTTCAGCAAACCCTAGCAAGGGGTTATGCCTCTTCTCTAGAGTTTTCGCCCCTCTCTTGATTCTGGCCGCGAGAGCCAGACCCTCCGTTGCTTTGTTCTCCGTCGAGGTGAGTCTCTGACTCTCCTCCTGCACTGCGAGTTGGAAGATCCGTTCAATCGGCGGCGGAGGCTCCATGGCCAGAATCTGTGACTTGAATGCAAGGTAAGATTCGTTGAGTATTAGCAAAAAACGAGTTGCCTTCTCTCGGTCCTTGATCCCTTTGTATTGTTGGAGGGTTTCTTCGGTCCCGATGAGTTTTTCTTCGGCGGCTTCAAGCTCGTTCCAGAGAGCTGAGAGCCTGTTGAAGCAGACCGTCACGGTCATGTTTCCTTGCTTTAGTTCGGAAAGGGCTTGATGCAACGAAAAGATCCTCGCTCGATCTAATTTCCCGTACATCTCTTTTATACTATCCCAAAAAGATTTTGAGTCCTCTGTCGGAGGCAATCCGGCGGCGATCTCTGGATTGATGCAATTTCCGATCCATGTTCGAACAAGCCGATTGCAATTTTTCCATTGTCGCCCTAATTTTTCGTCGGTCGGAACGGGTACTGTTCCGTCGATGAACCCTTCTTTGTCTTTTGTGATAAGGGCTCGGCGGAATTCCCGTGCCCAACTCGAATAATTCTCGGATCCTGTGAGATGGTTGCTGATGAGCTTCAACTCGGGTCCGTCGGCTGTGGAAACGTAGAGCGCATCGCCGGGTTCGAGCCTACCCATGGCAGCCGCGAAAGGAAAGGGAAATCGTTGGAAAGCCCGTTGGAAAGCTGTTTGTTGTCTGTCCCGAATTGAAGAAACCCGCATTTGAATTTGTTGAACCGCCCGTTTGCTCTGGGTCGATGGCTGAGCTTGCCCAAGATTGGTCGGTAGGCCTCCATCGGCCTGCATGCTCTGGTAGCCCGGCTGTGATGAATCTGGAACAGGTCCAGAGATCCATGGGTATGGCATCCATTGATAAGGGTACCCTGAGAAGTTGAACCCTGGATTGAACTGAGTCGGAAATTGTTGTCAGGGCGTGTGATGAGCGTGAATTTGCCCTGGGATAGACTGATGTTCAGCCAATGAAGTAACGACAGTCGATTCTAGATTTGAGGTAATAACAGGCTGATTTTCAGGGGTTGAGGTAGGTATTTGTGGATTTGCCATGATGAATAGGTTAATGGAAAATTGAAGTGGTTCTGTTTTTGCAGGTTAAGCAAGGAACAAAGGCAAAAAAAGGATCGAATTCCTATCGGAGGCTGCTTTGTTTTGCAAGGATTGCAACAGCAGATGCAGAAAAGGAACGGAGGCAATTCGATGAAGCTTGCGGAAGCGATATCAAGATCAGATGATGCTCTGGTACCATGTAAGAAAGTGAATAGGAGAATTGTAGACAATGTCTGTTTGTCTATTCCATTGGTTTCTGTACGTACAATGAAGAATATATATTGCAATACATGTGTAATGTAAAAGGTAACTAAATCATGTACAGACTAGATTTTATATAAATTGGACTTTGATTGATCTGGTGTATATTCAGTGCAATCCAAAGATATCTTGCGTATCTTCCAACAAATTTCATAAAAGAGTTTGTAAATTAAAATGCTGATTAGCGAGACAAAATTCCTCCCTTTATGCAGTTCTTATTCATGAGTTAAGCACCTCCCTAATCATTATTTAATAAAATTCCTTTTTGATGGCCAATCAAACTTCTCAAATTAATAAATCTCACAGGTCAAACGCCGTCCACTTTGTCATTTCAGTTATGATGGCCACGAAAAAGAACAAAGGAAATACCTGAGGAGGACTAAAATAAGCTATCATCCAATGGCTTACACTTTTTAGATTGTAGACTTTCAACACGATCATACATTGCAGGGAAAGGCAACCAGCAGTACAATCCCCTTTTAAATGTTGAAATAAGGGTCATGTATATATCGCGGAATGTTCAGTTTGAGTCATGACTATTTCGTAATGATCCAAAGTCTAAGGTTGGTGAACCATTCAACAAAATCTTACCAAAATTCATGCTAATAGCTTCAAAATCTCTTTACACAATACATGTTGTAACTAAGCAATGCAATTGAGCTATTTGGAAGTTTGCTCACAACGTGAATCGAAATTGTGACCTCATAGAAATTGTCGTGACCTCTTTTTCGGCGCCCTATTGCACAAGCGCCTGCGGAGATTAATGGCTTGCTAAGTCTATTAAGCTTAGCTCAAGCTCTCCCAAGCCCACCTATTCACGACTTATGGTCCGAGTTTTTAACCTATAAGTTAATTTTAAAAATGAGTCGTCACTAATCAATTTGGGATGGTCGATTAGAAACCCAAATAAAATATTGGGAGAAATATTTCACTCCTGCACAACCAGAGAAACTAGGATAGGGGACTTTGATTACACTAATTAATCATTAATGCCCTTCTGGTATCTAATCTTGTTTAAACCCTAAGACTTTTGGATTTTCAAGAGATTTTTCATGTATTTGTGAAGGAAAAGCATATATTTTTTTGGCCTTTTTTTTTTTTTTGAACATGAAATGCATTTTTTTTTTCAGATTTTTTGATCTTTTTTTGAAAAATATTAAATATTTTTGAATTTTTCTGATTTTTTGGGAAAATGTAAAATAATTTTGGATTTTTTTATTTCTAAAAAATAAATTATTTTTATATTTTTGATTTTTTATTAAAATATTATTTTTTAAATTATAATAATATTATATTATTAAACGACCTGGGTTGGAACCGACCCAGGTTGCCCGTGGCTAGCCCGAATGGGCCTGAAGTGCGGGCCTAGCCCGTAGCTTCCCCTAAAGCTTTTTTGAAAAAAAAAAACACTTCAGGCCCATGTAAACTCAGCCCATGCATAGTCGGACCCAGCTGACCCGAATGGGTGAAACTCTACCTGGTCAAGGCCAATCGGGTTAGCTAGACCCACGTTCTGACCCGATTCGTTTAATAATATAATAAATTATGAGATCGAAAACAAATTATCCGAAAATATGGTAAAAAAGGAAAATAAAAAGGAAAACAAACTTAATGGATGCAAATAAAAACTAAGACCTAATTGATGCAAAAAATATTTTTGTTAGGGTCAAATTGATCCCTAATCTTCTATGCAAATTAATTTTAAGTATTTAGTTAAAATTTAAGTGTCAACAACTATCTCTCTTTGAAAGTAAGCTCGCAGAGGTTGCATTCAAAGATGAACCGATACCTAAATTTTGTCCATGCATATGTAGTAGATTATATCTTATTTAGGACCAGGTGTCCTATGCAACAATATAACATTATACATACTAAGACAGATAAGAAGATACCTGTAGCATGGTCCAATTGCTCATGACGAAACAACAAGTTGGGCCCAAACATATGCTATAGAAAAGCATAATGGATTTTGAGACCGGAAACCACATCGAATTAACTTAGATGGAGGGCTCTGAACTGATATTATAGACCGAGTATCACATCCTAATCAAAAAGGCAAAGCCCATAAATTTACTGAATGCATGATTCCTATTTCGGAGGTTGCCTTTGAACTTTTATTTTCTGAACGCTTGGAAACTCATCCAATCGCGTCCTATTTGGCATGTTATCACCAAATTAATCATGCTCCTCTCTTTTGCTAACATGGGAACTAAGGACCCTTTTACTTATAAAAAAATTTCGAGACACAAAATAACTCCCGAGATATTTAAATTTTTGCCTTCGAATACTGCAAACAAAAGGAGGAAGAAAATTGAACAGAACATTATAAACCATTAAATTAAGAGCACATTTTGCATTCTACAATAACTGGACAATCCATAGGTTCATAAAGATAATTCCCCAATTATCAAACTTTAAAGTGATGCTTCTTGAACGCTTTCCTCTTGCCGGAAGCATGATGTAGCTTAATTTTCTTCTTCTTCTTCTTGCCTGAAATTTTCCCATCAGAACCAACAGGCACAACGCCTTCTAAGTTCATCCCATGATGTTTGCTCTTCTTACCCCACGTTTTATATCGAACCTGAGTTGCTAGACTCACCTTCAACTGAGCCGTCGCGTTTGCCACCGCACGAACAACGCCGCTCCAAATCTGCGTATTTTTCGCCTTCGCGTCTTGTCTCACGTGATGAGTCTTGTCCTTCCCTTGGTAGAACGAAGATATCACATCATCGGCGACTGGATCTTGCCCGAAAAAGAACGTCATGAGAATGTCGTCATAGTAGACCCCAGAGTCCTTGTTCGGATTCTGAATCTCAAGCTCGTACGTCAACGAACTCGAGCCGTTCTGAATGTTGTTCGAGGTCGGAACGGAGAGGTCCACCACTGTGAAGGAAGGCTGATTGGGACGTAGGCTTAGCCATATGCAAAATGCAA
This sequence comes from Eucalyptus cloeziana, assembly GCA_014182715.1. Classification (NCBI taxonomy): domain Eukaryota; kingdom Viridiplantae; phylum Streptophyta; class Magnoliopsida; order Myrtales; family Myrtaceae; genus Eucalyptus; species Eucalyptus cloeziana. The sequence continues at coordinate 19,635,482 of CM024641.1, read as the reverse complement.
GGATGGCCAAGAGAGAGAAGATTTGAAGCAGCCATACATAGAAGCTCCTTGCCTCGGAAGTGAAGATTTCGTCGGTAAAATTAGGACAAGGCGAAGACATTTTTGGGGGAGGAAGACGATTATGTTATTGAGAGAAATAGATCTAAGAGAGAAAAAGGAGGTGAACAGGATGAAAGTGCCAGCTTAGTATTTCTCTGGAATCTCTTTGTTTGCCTAAGGCATAAGCCAAGTTCATTAAAGTATTTGGGGAACAGATGCTTTTCTTCTGAAGCATGATGATGCTTTTCCTCTTTAGGAGCTTGTTTGGGTTAGTATGATAGAGTTTTTGTTTTGTTCAAAGTCAGCACATCATAAATGTGATACCACATTACGACTATCCAAAATGGATTATGTAGAGAATTTATCTGGTCCAATGTCGATGTAAAAAATTTCTTCATCATATTCACAGTTGAACGGTGAACAAATAAAAATGATTTGATTGAAAAGCTAGTCTCAAAAACACACGTGGCTCCTTCGATGTTGAATTTTTACACCCACAGTGGACCTAACAAGAATTTTTGCATAAAAGTCGTAACACTTTTAGATTGCAATTAAGAGAGTGAAATTTTATGTCGTAAGGTGGCAAATCAGTCAGACCTTATATCATAACTTTTATAAGCACTTTTACTTCCAGCATCTAAAAGCTTACAAGAAGAGCTCAAATATGTTGTTCTCTTATGCTGTTTGCCACTAACTCTTTCTTTTCCTTGATTTTCCTAATGTTTTACCTTTCACCACCTTAGCGGTTGTACTGCATAACTATGCGATCATCCCACGGCTGATTATCTAATTCATCTTTCTAGGGACGAGTATACTCATTTGTTTTGAAAAAATGGATTTTTTTTTCTTCTCCTTGCCGGTAGAATTCTGAAAGAATTTGTATGTATCGAAAAAAAATCTTGCTAAGAAAAGTTACCTGTCCCTTGATTTCCAGATAGTTCGTTGGTAATTTACAACAGATTATACTCTTCTATTATCTTGTAACTTTTATTTGTTTTTCTTACCAAAGCTTTATATTTATCAACTATTGTAACTTACCGGTTTTTAATTCGATTGAATTAATAAATAATTTTGTGCTTCCAATTCTCATTTTAATTACTCGCAGAATTCTCATTTTAATTACTTGCAGATTCTCATTTATCTTTTTTTATCGACTTTTCTTATTGTTTTCCAACCTTTATTTGTCTCCCATGGCAGTTAAATTCATCAACTGTGTTATGACTTTGGTTTAATACCACCGAAAAATCCCAAATTGATATACTCATACCATATTTATCCCAAATTAATTTTCGTATCATAAAAAATCTCAAACTGATACATAATAATCACATTTATCCCAAACTTAATTTGTGTTATTCAATATCTCAAATTGATACACCCATGAAAAATTTACTTTCAACTAGATTCTATCCTTCAATTAGCTTCTATCTAATATCCCCGTTGCAAAGTAATTTGAAAACTACAGCAAAAAAATGTTGATAAATTTTTGAAAATTTCATAAGTTACCAACAAGTTTCATTGTTCACGGTCATTCTTTTACCAACAGTTATTTTTTCTTTTGCATTTGTTGAAATTTATTGAATTTATCAACACGAGAAAAATCTGAATTTTTTTTTTTTTTTTTTGGGCACCGATCAATAGAATTGTGCTCTTACTGAACAAGATTTGTCTAAATCTGATACTTCGAATAAGATGTCACCTTTTTGACAGAAAATGTATGACATCTGCAAGTCATTTGGGTTCGAAGTCTAATGCATATCATCGTACTTCCTGCAATTCCCAATTACTTTTTTTTTCCTCGCCGTCTCGGTAGCAATTTCATATTAAATAATTGCAAAGACAAATTCCCTCATAGATTCACGAAAAGAATGATACGCAAATTGTACATATGCTTCTTAATCAGAAAAACTCAATTACAAAGTTACTAATGAATTATCAAATGAGGCAGGGAATCCAATCATGACTTGGAAAAAAGCTAACAAGAACCAATCAAGTGAAATAAACCGGGCATCTCTTGTCCTTGGAAGAAAGCAAGATGATCCCATCGGCTCCCACAACCACCGTACAGCTGGCGTGCATCCGATGGCGCTTGCTCTCCCACTTCGACACCTTGAATCGGATGGCCGACGTCAGTTCCATCCGGAACGTCACGCTCCCCGCCGCACGATCGTTCAAGAACTCCATCCAGCTGTGACTGGTCACGGTCAACGTGGCCCCACTAAACACGTCGGTAACAGTCGTTGTGGTCTTGGGGTCCTGATGTACCCCCGGAAACAACGACTTCGACCCGATCTTTTGATCCTTGTAAAAAACCGATCCGTCCAATGCATCGTAGTCGATCGAGATGTGCTGGTTCGAGTTCCGGAGCGTGATGTTGAACCCTATCTCCGCGTTCTCGAACCCATTCACTTGGCTCAGGCCCGGAACCGAGAAGTCGTGGATGAAGACCCGGGGCCTGTGCGGGCGGAGGCTCAGCCACATGATGAACGTGATGATGCCTAGGATGAGGAGGAGGGACAAGAAAATGGCGCACACGATCTTGGAGACCCGGGTGGCGAGGCTCTCCTTGACACGGTGCACGTAGTACCGTGGCGTGTGGTGGTGCTTCGCGCGCTTCTCCGGCGGGTGTGCAGAGATAATCGGTATCCGGTTAGGGTCCGACATCATCCCCTCTTGTTTCTTTTTCGTTTTCTTTTGTGGTCTGAGCTCGAGAGACTAGCGATCGAGAGTGATCGTTGATGATTATGTAGACAATGGTGAAGAGAATTTTCAGGAGGGTTTTTTTGATCGGAGAAAGAAAGGAATAAGACTATGGTATCAAATGTTGTGCATGTTATCTACGACACGAAGGATCGATACTGTAGTTGTGTAGTTGAGCAAGCAAGGGAGATGCTACTTTTGTGTTGAACACTCCATCGTTGTCTGCGGCAACCAATAATAAAAGGGTGCTTTTACCATTAGGAATCTAACCACCCATAGGGACATATCCCTCGGCCCTTTTTCGCGTGAGTTGATACCTAGGTTCTACTTTATGGCTAAACAAATCACACACATGATATATGTATATATAAACACACACTTATATCAATAAACAAGAGAATTCTTAATTTGCTTGTATTACCCATCATAGATGTTGACACCTAAATTTTGACGATTTTATTTACTTGTCGTCATATAAAAACTACAATAAGCATTTCATATCACTTACATTTAGGTAACAATAATATTTAAACTTATCTTTTAAAAAAATTGTTCTACAATTTTTTAAAAAATATATGAAAAAAAGAGAGGATAAGATATAATCTATAAAATAAAACATTTGGTTGTGGAGGGAGATTTTGAAAGATTTTAGATTTTAGATAAGGGAGCCTTTTCAAAAGATAATCTTCAACGGTTGAGTGAATTATTTTAAAAATCTTCACAAAAGATTTTAGATTTTGGAACCATTTTCTTGTTAAGCGTATCCCCTCTTTTTGTCTATAAATAAATAAGGAGTGAAAGGTTTTCATTCGAGGGGGAAGAAATTGGCAAGAGTTCGTGTTTAAGGGGAATGAGAAAATGTGAGAGAGAGGGAAATTTGGGGGGTGTCCATGAGTGATACGGGGGGAGAGAAATTGGCAAACTGCTGGTGAGGTTTCATTTGCGGGGGGCGCTTTTTTTTTTTTTTTTGGTCGTGAAACAAGTTATATATTCATAAAAAGGTTAAGTACAAGCAGTAGCTAAAGCGTCTGCATAGAGAAGATCTATCAAAACAGAGGGCATCGCAGTGGCCCAGTCGTGAGGAAGGATACCCTTTCTTTGGGCCTTTGCGACCCAATCCGCCACAACATTGGTCTCACGTTTGCAGTGCGTAACCCTAGCATTCGGGAATCTGGAGAGGAGGTCAGTTGCTTCCGCTAAGAGCGCTCGAACTTCCCACGGCAAAAGAGAGGCAACACCTTTGAGAGCAAAAGGAGATTTCTCTTTTCTGAGTCAACAACACCCGCTCAGAACACCATCAGGGGACTCAGACCAGAAAAGACAAAAGGGGATACACAAGAATCAAAGAGGAAAAAGTGATAAAAAAAAAAAAAAAAAAAAAAGAAGAAGGGAGCCTTCTTCTTCCCTTGGTGCTTGGCCCCTGCTTCAATGAAGAATTCGACCTGCTGCTCTTGGCCTGTAGTGACTTGAGGCCAGCTGTGACGACTCGCTGCCCTGTCGTGTCTGGACTAGCCACGAAGCTGCTGTTTTTGCCGTGACCTGTCCGTGGCCAGCGAGTCGCTACCGCACTTGCCATGGCTATCGATCGAGTCTCTCCTATTCCATAAAGCTAAATCAACGATTTGCTGAGATCCTAGAGTTTGTGTCGCTGGCAGGCCTGCGCTGAACGTCTACCGAGCTCCTCCATCACTCCGAAGTCTTTTATTTTCGCAGGTTTTTTATTCATTGGCTGGGCCTCACGGTGGCGGAATCGTCATTAGACCACCAATTTTTAATCACAGGTTACTCACCAAGCACTCGTGAAGTCTCGGTAATACCTCATTTGTCGATCCGCAAGCCTTGCCGCCACCTTCTCGAGAAAGCCATGCCCTGGACAATGTAATCTCTTTAGACCAAATTCAATTCAAATATTTGGTTTCCTAGCTTGTGATTCTGACTTGATTTGTTTTGACATATTTAATCATTATCCAATTAAGAAATTTGTTGTATTAAGTCACAATAATCAAGAATATTGATCCGCGAGATGTCGGGTTAGATTTTTTATTATTTCGACTTTTCATGACAAATTTACGGATTGCTTCGCGTAATTGATTCGCATTAAGATACTATGTCATTGAGTTGTACTACTGAATTATCAATAGGACATATATTTCGATGCATCATTTGATACTTAATCATTACACACACATCACATATCATGCATCATATGTCATATCTAGAAGTTAGGTCCATGCACATTTCATGTTTAAAGCAACGCACCTTGATTTTTAAGATTCATATAGAATTAGGATAATTTTCCTTTAATAAAACATAAAATAAAGAATAAAAAATGTTATTTAGGTCATATAGATTTCATAATATGCATGTCACGTGTTGTGCGTTAGTTAGTGAGTCATACATTTTAGGTTTAATGTCTTAGTATTCCCATCTTGCAATCTGACCATAATTAATAATCGATTTCATGCATTATTTGATTCAGCATTGCATCATCAGGTCACTTTCTTTTCAATAAAAATTATTAAGTCGTGTTATTTTAAAAGGAAAACACAAAGGTTCTTTGCTTGGTTAGTTAATAGGGTTAATTCATAATTAATCCCATTTCATGTCACTATTATTTAGTGTAGGTTGCATATATATATATAAGAGAATAGAATTCATCGGAGTTGCATTATTTCAAAAAGAAAAATCATAAAAAGAACATGCATATAGAATTACCACGTCATCCATTCCGTATCATGTAGCACATGCATATTTAGGATCATGTAAATTAGATTGCACACATAGTGTGATGGTTCAAGTTATGTCATATGAATTGCATCTCACATGTCATTAAAGTAAAACTCATGCATATTAAATTTAGATTAAGATTGCATATAATTAACATTTAAAAAAATAAAAACTTAGGCGTCATGTCATTTAAAAATCATGTTTAGGGCAATGCATGTTTAGTCAGCATTTTTGTAGTTTTTTTAGAGAGTAAACCTTAATAAAGTTGTAGTTTATTCTGTTTAATGTTCGTTATAATTTCTTACAATCTATCACTTCTGTTTGTTAAATGTTATTTTGTTGATTGTGCACCCGCATAACCATCATTTGCATGTTAGTAGCTTAGGTTAAAATTAATCAAGACTACTTGCAAATTATTTTTAAAATTAAAATGAAAAGGTACCAAATGACGTTAGATTAATTTAGCGTAACCATGTCCCTAGACCTATTGAATTTCTAGTTTGCAAAAGTAAAGTATTCTTCCATATTTTACTTGGGTTTCTAATCAACCTTAATTGGTTAGTGGCGACTCCAAATTGAGTAAAATTGCACGTTTAAACGGATTAATTTTTTAGTGTCAAATTGCGATTGGTAGGACTTGGGAGGGTCCGTGCTAAGTCTTCGGACTTTGTAATCCATTAGCCTTCTTTGGGTAATTCACCTTCGGGAAGGTCACGACAATAGGGTGTCAATTTATATACAAAATAATGCTTAACATATCATAAACGATAAAATCTATCAATTATCTCTAACCGACTATAAGAGCCAAACCAATGATTATGCTAACTGAAAAGCAGAAATCGAATCTTTAGTAAATGTTCAATTAATCTCACCTGATACTCCCCCTCAAGTTGGCACACAGCACGAAGGTCATACCCAACTTACTTGGTAAAAATGTCAGTTTGTTGAAGATTAGAGGGTATGAATGCCCAAGTTGTATATATTAATTTCGATTTACTTTGTTCGTTAGTGAAATAATAAGTTTGCCAAGATTTATAAAGCAGTTTGGCCATTCCAATAAAGACTCATCAATTTATTGTGTAGTACCTTGAGAAAGGCAAATAAAATCCACAATCAAATCAATTTACTGGTGACAATTGCCATAACACAATTTTCTAGGGGTGTCAGTAACCAAACCAAAAACCGAAAACCGAACTGACCCGAAAAATTCGGTTTTTTCGGTTTGGTTTTCATTAAAAACCGAAATTTTTCAGTTCGGTTTTCGGTTTTCAGTTTTCAGTTTTTAGCTTTTGGTTTTCGGTTTTTTTTTTTACTTGTTCAACTCAAAATAATCTAAATTCAATATGTTACTGCATTTCAAGCTTAGAGGATTTTGCAATTTAGATCATATACTTCATTCCCTTTTTTTAAGCATTGGCCAAATAATAGAATTGTCTCTTAGAGAATCATCAAGACTCAAGAGAGATTATGTTAAGCAATTGTTTAAATTGGATATCATTATTTGGCCAATGCTTAAAAAAAGGGAATGAAGTATATGATCTAAATTGCAAAATCCTCTAAGCTTGAAGTGCAATAACATATTGAATTTAGATTATTTTGAGTTGAAAAGGAAAAACAAAAAAAAAATGAAAACCAAAAGCTAAAAATCGAAAACCGAAAAACTGAACCGAATTGAAATTTCGGTTCGGTTTGTATTCGGTTCGATTCGGTTCGGAGGATTTTTCTAACGGTTCGGTTCGGTTCCGTTTTTTGAAAAAACCGAACCGAACCATTGACACCCCCTACAATTTTCAGCTTTAGTAAAGGACCAACAAACTGTGGGTTTTCTCTTGGTTCTCCAAGACATTGGACAACCACCAAACATGACAAAGTAATCAGGAAGTAATCGCCTAGGGGGTGCATGATAACCTCCAATTTCTATTCCAGAAATAATTTTTCTGTTCCAGACCAATTTCTGGAATAGAAACCCGTTTGATAAATCCATTCCGTTTTTCAATTTCTGGAATAGATTTCTGTTCCAGAAATTGGTTTGGAACAGAATTGGTTTGGAACAGAAATCAAAAATTATTTCTCCCACAAAACTCTCAGCCCCAATTTCGATTAGTCCTCCCTCACGACGTCTTTGCCTCCTCCTCCTCCTCCGCCTCTCCTCATCTCCTCGAGACATCGTCTCCTCCACCGGACGCTCGGATCGTCTTCTCCACCGGACGCTTGGATCGTCTCCTCATCTCCTCGAGACATCGTCTCCTCCATTGGACGCTCGGATCGTCTCCTCCACTGGACGCTCTCTACCTCTCCTCATCTCATCGACATCTGCTCGCGAATCCACCCCCTCGCCGCGACCCACTGTCCCCACTTGTTGTCCGAGCACCCCTCAGCAACAGATCTCGCGCCTGCACCCCCGCCGCTCGTTCCCCTGCGACGCCAGAAGCCCTCTGCAGTAGATCCCGAGCACCGACGCCTGAGCCGCTCCTGCTCTACTCCGTCTCACCAGAAGCTGCCACCGCCCTACGACCTCAGTAACGCCCGGCGAGTTCGTGGGTCAATCTATCAATCTGTCAATCTGTCAGCTCGAGTTCGTCCGACGAGTCCCAGACCACGAAGTGCGCAAACAAGCAGAACTACCCATCTCCTCCCTTCTCTGGTTCATGCCGATATCACCTTCAAAATCACGTCTAGATTCACCTATGTTTTGCGTGGGTTCGTGTGCTAAAGTTGGGTGGGTTCGTGTGCTGAAGTTCTTTTTGCGTGGGTTCGTGTGCTGAAGTTCTTTTTGCGTGGGTCCGTGTGCTGAAGTTGGGTTTGCTGCTCGTGGGTATGAATAGGAGATGGCTAGATTCGCCTGTGTTTTAGATGCATTAAGATGCTGAAGGAAAGAAGGTTCATGGCAGGGTGTTAAAACTCGGGTTTGAGTCGGATTTGTTCGTGAGGAATGCGTTGATTCACATGTATTCGGCTTTTCAAAAGGCCAAGAGTGCACGCTTGGTGTTTGATGCAGGGATTGTGTTGGATTTGGTTAGCTGGAATTCCATGATTTATGGTCATGTGAAGAATGGGGAAATCGATGTTGCTCGCGAACTTTTCGATGAAATGACTGAAAGGGACGTCTTTAGCTGGAACTCAATGATTGCGGGTTATGTTGCGCAAGGGGACATGGGCAAGGCACAATGGTTGTTTGATAGAATGCCGTTTAGGGACATTGTGTCGTGGAATTGTATGATTGATGGGTGTGCAAGGACTGGAAACGTGTTTGCTTGTGGGAGGATAAAACATGAAAAAGATATTTTTGCCGTCAATAAGGGTGATACATGACAACTATTTTGGACTTGTGTTTGCTTAGACCTAATCTTTGACTTGAGGACCGTTTCCAGTTGATTCATGTATGGAACATTAGGCTTTTGCAATCCCCTTTCCTTGGATCTATCGTTTGATTTTCATTCTAGATTTGCGGGCACATCAATGACCTGATTTTTGTCTTTGTTATTCCAGTAAATAGAGAATTAACTTTCTGAGATAACTATGTCGACGAAATAAGTGAGATATCTGATTTTTGTCTTTGTTATTCCAGTAAATAGAGAATTAACTTTCTGAGATAACTATGTCGACGAAATAAGTGAGATATCTGACTTTTGTCTTTGTTATTCCAGTAAATAGAGAATTAACTTACTATGTCGACAAAATAAGTGGGATCTATCCTCTTCTTCCTTTACATATCTTAATCTCTAGTCACCCCTTTCTGCTTGGAAGCTTCTTTCTCCATGTACTCTCACTCCCTCTCCAAACGTTTTGATAAGGCCCGATTCAATATTGGCAGCTTGACATGAATATGGTTTTCGAACACACACATCTTGAACTATCTATTCTACGCCTATGTAGATACAAAGTACTCTCATCTACTTTATGCTACAACTTTTTCAACTTAGTCTGATGACGTCATTTTCTTATTGATAACCTATTCTCTTACTTGTAACATTGTTCATTTTTTTTTTTTATAATCCACCCCCTCGCCTCATCCAGAAGCCCTCTGCAGTAGATCCCGAGCACCGACGCCTGAGCCACTCCTGCTCTGTTCCGTCTCACCAGAAGCTGCCACCGCCCTGCGACCTCAGCAACGCCGCCCGACGCCCTCTCCTCATCTCCTTGACGTCGCCTCCACTGGTTAGCTTTGCCTCTCCCTCATTTGTAAATTCTAGGGGCCCTACTGGATTAAATGCTGCAGTTTTATATGAGTGTATGCATAACTCAACATCTTTGAACTAGGAATGAATAACAGAAATTATTTCTGTGTAGGATTTTTTAAACGAAACTTCTGTGTGGCTGTTGTATTTTGTTATATTTGTGTGATGGATTATTTGACATCTCTATATAGAGATTTCAAGTCTAGCTCTTTAGAATGCCGATGATATAGGCGAATGGATTTTTTACTAGGAATGTTCATTGCTGGTTATTATGAGCAAATAGATGGGGTATTGGTTGGTGGGAATGTTCCTTTTGCTTGTAATATATGGTTGCTTGTAAAATTTTATATGAGGATGATTCTCTTTTAATTTTGTTTGTGCATTTTGTTTTATTGATAGTCATAGAACATTGTATTGATGTGATATCGACATCAAAGTCTATGCGCTTGAACTGGTATATCAACTTACTAGGCTCATTTGATGCTCAATTAGTTAAGCTTAAATGGCTTCGCAAACAGAGGTTTGTATGGCAAAGTGGACTGAGCCTTTGACCAATGAGCTTGTAAGTTTGTTGGTAACTGAGGTAACAAAGGGAAATCGCACCACTTCTACCTACAACAAAACGGGATGGAATAACATACATGCCGAATTCAATAAACGAACGGGACTTCACTTTACTATAATTCAGTTGAAGAACAGGGTCAACAAACTGAAGAAGCAGTATAGTAGTTTCAAGAAACTTTTGTCACAATCTGGATTTGGATGGGATAATATAAACAATAAGGTTGTTGTGAAGGATCAAAGTGTGTGGGAGTCTCACATCAAGGTATCAACTTACTATGGTCATTTTGTTCATATTGTATTGCAAGCTTTGATTATGTTGCTAACATCGTCATTATTGTTTAAATTCCAGAATAATAGCGAATGGGCTAAATTCAGAAATGATGGGTTTCCTCAGTATCCTGATTTGTGTATTGTGTTTGGTGATACATATGCTACTGGGGATTATTCAGCAGGAAATGCAAAAGTGGTAGTGTCCTCGGAGAGAGATGACAATGGTGGTGACAATGGTGATGGTGGTAGTGGTTATGCAGTAGGTGATCCAGAGGAATTTGATGAACAGCATATTGATGAGGAAGTCGTCATACCTGATACGACTACTACCTCAAATCGTACGAAACACAAGCAGGATAGGACTCCAAATTCTAAGAGAAGGAAGAGTAACAGATTTGGTGCTAATGACACCTTCAAAGCCATTCAAGATATGATTAAATTGAGGACTGCTCAATCAACAAGTGGCTCTGTGACTTCAGATGCCCCATCAACTGTAGATCCCTACTCCATAGCAGCCGTGGTTGCCGTCCTAAATGGCATGCCTGATTTAGAGCAGAATATTTACAACAAAGCTGTGAACCAATCATGTCTTAATGCCACTTGGAGAGAGGCTTTCATGACAATGCTACCTGAAAGAAGACGTGGATTTCTTGAATCTCTTTAGACAGATGTTCAGCAATATGCTATGGATTTATATATTTTGTTTAATTTCACTCTATGACTTATGTATTTGAGATACTTTGTCTTTTTATAATGCAATTATGAAAACTTTGTGGCTATTGTTGATTATTATTAGATTCCATATTTAAGTATTGTGTTTATCTTCTTTTTTCATGTGATGGCATAGGTGATATGGAGGGAGATGGAAGTAACATGTATAGTGATCAAGTAGCAACGGGTGAATCGGTTGAACTAAACTTTGATGATTTTGATGACGATATTGTGATAGCATGGTTGAGCATGGTTACGGTGGATATGGTTATGCACTCGAGAGAACCTATTAGGGATAGCATATTGTTAGGACCCGAATGGATGAGGGAGATTCTTCAAGGACATTCAGATAGAATATATGAATCTTTTAGAATGGAGAGACACGTCTTTCTTAACCTTTGTGATTTGATGAAGGCAAGAGGTTGGCTGGAAGATAGTCGATACATAAAGGTAGATGAACAAATTGGGATATTCTTATTTATGATCTATCACAAGAACTCGAATAGAACTTTATGCGAGAGATTCCAACATTCGGGACAAACTATTAGCAAATACTTCACTATAGTGTTGAAAGCAATTCTCAAACTTGCAAGGGAGATTATCGTACCACCTTCCTTTGATGTGGTCCCAAATGAGATTCTTATGAATCCCAACCATAAACTTTACTTCAAGGTAAGATCTTCATACATTCATTTACAATATCGATTTCATTTTGTTTCTAATCTTATATAACACTAGTCTTTGATAAAACGACAGGATTGTGTGGGCGCTATTGATGGTACTCATGTTCATGCTTATGTACCTCTGTCGAAGCAAATTCCATTTAGAGGCAGAAAATGAATTACCACTCAAAATGTGATGTGTGTATGTTCGTTTGATATGAAATTCACTTTTGTGTATGCTAGTTGGGAAGGATCTGCCAACGATTGCCGGGTGCTATCAGCAGCACTTGAGACTCCTCGCTTGGAATTTCCTCGACCATCACTAGGTATTTACTTGTTATAGAATTATCAATTTTCTTTAAGATTGTATTGTATTTACAAATCACTACTAATATATGAATACTTTGTTATAGGCAAATACTATGTTGTAGATTCTGGTTATGCATCAATTCCGGGATTCTTGACTCCTTTTAGACGTGAACGATATCATCTAAATGATTATAGGGGTAGAGCAAGACGACCAACAACAGCAAGAGAGTTGTTCAACTATAGGCATTCTTCACTAAGGAATGTCATTGAGAGAACATTTGCGGCATTAAAGAATTGATTCTTTATTTTGAAACACATGCCTCCATTTGCAATTCGAAAGCAAGCACATGTTGTAATTGCATGTTGTGCTATCCATAATTACATCCGTGATCAAAACAGGAGGGATAGAAACTTTTCCTTATATGGAGATCCAGAGTACTCATTTGAACCTACACAAGATGAGGTTATGGGCAATACATCGACCGAGGAGGAAACTGAGATGAATATGCTTAGAATAAGTATTGCCAATAAGATGGCAAGAGATCATAATATGCCGGAGATTCCATGAAATCGTGTTTTCAACTTTTGTAATGTATTTCTATTATTTTGTATTTGGAGATTTCCAATCTTTGCTTTTGTAATGTGATATTGTATTTGATGATTCCTATCTCAATTCTTGTAATGTGATGTTTTACTTGAGGATTTCCCTTATTTGTAATGGTCTTTATGACAAGCTCTATTACACTTCGTAAAATTCGCTGATTTTGTAAAATTTGCCGCAAATTGCCCAATACACTTCTTTGTGTTTCTTTCTAAAACGATTGCTCAATATCGTAAACCGTGGCAGTGATCGACGTGACACACTAGCATGAAGGGGATTAGAATATGGTTGCCACCTTCATTCTACTAGAGTTTTGGGAACCTTCTATCATGCTCAAGAGTAATGCATATGGATCTCTTTTTTCTATTGTATGAAGACTATTGATAAGTATATTATTTGATTGTAATTACCTATCTAGGTGGATGAGTTTAGAAAATTTGATGTAACAACTCTTTGTATTTTTTTTTTTTCCAAAAAATGGAGACTTTACCAAGTCCCAAAAAAAAAAAAAAAACTCTTACTTTGTATTTGCATATGAAATTTGTAAGAATGGACATCTCATTTGCTAAAAAAAAAAAAATTGTTTTAAGAAATAGAAATTTTATACTGTTATCAAACGAATTTCTATTTCTGAAACAAAAATTTTGTATCGTTATCAAACAGATTTTTTTGCTCAGAAACTCGTCCAGAAATAGAAATAGAAAAATCTATTTCTGGAACAGAAATGTTGTCATGCACCCTCCTAGTAATTGAGGCACTTGCCTAGTCAAAGTCACAAAAGGCACTCCAGCAAAGTGAAGGCGGAGCCGATAACATACCCCCTGGGTTTTTCTTGAGATATTGGGAAGGGTTATACAATGGCTTCCTAGTGCTACTCCTTCGGTTCCTACATGAACTGGGAAAGTATTTGGATTGAATAATGCAATTCAAGACGAGTGATAGTAAGATAAAGTAGACATCCAAGTAGGCATCCATGCGGTTGCTCCTTTGGGAAAGTCGTTAGTTTAGCTGCCAACATGTTGTACTCAAATAAGATTCAAGTGCATACTTTCTCTAGCGCAACCGTCCACTACACTTTAATTTTTAAAAATACTTTAATTGCCCAAGATCCTTGATATGAAAGCATTCATCAATTAATAATTTGAGCTCTGCACATTACTGTGAGTTATTTTGCCCACCAAGATGAGATCGTTAACATACACTAACACAATAGAAAAGTATTGCCATGAGAGTAGATGAACTACGTGTAATCGGCTAATGATTGATCAAAACCTTATTCGCTCAATGCATTAGAAAACCTAGTTGGGGACGGCGTGGGGGTTGCGAGGGGGAGTATAAATTGGAAGGGCCGTTCCCCCCGTCACTCCTTCTCTTCAACTCCACGGCGCAGATCCGAGGAGTTTGGGAATAAACCCTACTACTTCACCTCCTTCTCTCTTCGCCTCTCCATCTCTCCTCCCCACTCAGCCTCCACTTCACCTGCGCCCCTCCTCTTCACCGCCAGGTTATTGCCTTCTCTCTCCCTCTCCCTCTCTCCCTCTCAGAGCTTGAGTGTGCGGTCTTTCGATTCGATGGCTGAATACTGGTTGATTTTGCTTTCGTCTCGGCGGGCTCTTCTGCATCGGATCTGAGGCCTGCTGGCTCTGCTCTCGCGCGCGCGCCTCTCTTCGCGGTCTTTTCTCTGTAGTCGTAGAGATAGTTCTTCGGAAGGAGATTGGTAGCGTCGTTCGCTGGTAGTTTTCGGAGCGTCCGTGTGAAGATTTCGTGCGTATCTGAGTCAATGTTGCTTTTTAGTTAGGACTTTTTGCTGTCGTGGCTTGATGTCAGTTTTTGGCATTCGAAAGTTTGTTGTTTTTTTTTTTTTTTTAAGTCGTTGTTTAGAAGTTTTTCTTGGACGGCGAATGGCAGTTTTCATGTGTGGTGCTTTCACTGATGGGGGTTTTAGTTTTTCTAGTAGTTTCTGTGTGGTATGTGCACTTCTGCTATGCTCGTCGATTGAAACATTAGTGTTGGTCGGAGAATGTTTTGATGAAACCATGTTCGCCATGTCAAGCTCTTTGCTTTGCAAAGGCCTGCTTCCTCTGGCCTACGGTTTGCGTTTGCTTTTCCTTCCTCCTTGATGTTCATACAAGAGTCTTTATAAGGTGTACTTTTAATTGTATTCTTTCTCAGTTAAGACTTCCGTTGTTTTCTGTAACCATGGAGAAGTGGACACTGTGGTTTCTGGTGCTCAGGGAGTCTTTCCTAGTATATCAGATGGCCAGCTGCCCTTTATTAGTTCTTCTTTGGAAATTGAAACAGAATTTAATGCTTGCAGCCCTGTCCCAGTGGTCTGCAAGTTTGGCTTTTCTGTAACATTTTTCTGCATTGGAAACATCTCTGTCTCTTTCTCACGTGAGCGCGCACGCTTGCGCAACACATACTCACATACTCCCATTGAGACACGCTATTGATATCTTGATACTGAACATACTGCCCTTTCCATCCAGTATGGCAGGACTAGCACCAGAAGGTTCATAATTGCCCAAGGTCCTTGATATGAAAACATTCATCAAGTTATAATTTGAGCTCTGCACATTACTGTGAGTTATTTTGCCCACCAAGATGAGATCGTTAACATACACTAACACAATAAAAAAGTATTGCCATGAGAGTAGATGAACTACGTGTAATCGGCTAATGATTGATCAAAACCTTATTCTCTCAATGCATTAGAAAATTTTGAAGTCCAATTTTGAACGGCCCCCAAACATCAAAATGTTACAAATAAAAAATTCCACCGGCTTTGTCATTGCTTAAAGGAAATTAAGTACATTGTTGTCGCACGACAACATAAATAACACATTGGGCATTTTTATTTATCTCAATATCGGTGATCAAATTCAAAACTTATCATGATGCTACCCTAATTGTTGATGTCAGATGTCAATCTTTTGTCCCTTGATAACCGGAAAAGTTGAATGAGTGTCAAGGCTAGGACCACCTTTTGACAACTGAGAAAAGAAGAATGAGCATTGCAAATACAAACTCAATTTTACAAGATTGCACTTAAAATTGCCAGTATGCAAAACAAAATCAAGCCCAAAATAAAAGTTGCAATTTTATGGTGTCAGTCACATTTCCATTGAAGTTCATATAGGATATGCATCCGTGATGTTTCACCATTGATTTAGAAGCAAGAGCCACCATGTCAATATTGAGAGATGACACTATTGATAATCCAATCTATGGAAAGATCATTAAAATCGATGCACCTCAACTATGAGTTGATCATTCGAAGAGGCGGTTTCATTGTTGTGAGCAAACTAATCAAATGCTAATATTGATCCCAACTCATTGTTTTCATTGTCTCGATCCCTTGAGGACCTTCTTGATTGCTATCACATATTTTTTTGGTATCAACTCCTTATATTACTCTTCTCTTGTCCGACCGTCTTACGATAATCACATTTAAGTTTCCCGAACAATGCCTTCCTAGGGGCTGCTCTTCCAATCGAGAGAGCAGCACTCTCGATCTTCTCTTCCTTCCCTCGGGCAATTGATTGTTGGCACTCCTCCTGTGTGATTGTAGAATTAACTTTGTCAAGGGACGGGAGTAACCTGATGTTGAAACTTGAGAATGCAGAGTCTCAATGTTTAGGCCCATATGAAACTTGTGGATCTTCTCCACATCTTTCTTCTTTGCATACTTCATGGCTACAACAGACGTACATGGACGACATCATAGTCATCAAGTTTATCCCCTAAGACCTTCCACTTTGTGTAATATTCGCCAACTGAGAGTCCACCTTGCTGAAGGAACCTAATCTCGGTTTTGATCCAGTGAATGCGAGGTCTGTTCCCTCGGGCGAATCTCTCCTTAGCAAGTCCCGCATTATTCTTGCTTCTTTTGTGTATGCCATGCTTTCCTATAGACTTTTGTCAAGGGAATTGAAAATTCACGACATTATCATAGAATTACAAATGCCCCAGACAGTAAACTCGAGTCTCCTCGGATCAGGCTTCTCTAGTGATCCAATGATAAGCCCGAGTTTGTATTTCGTCCGCAATGCGCATGTTGTTGCTTCAACCATGTTGTGTAGTTTGTCCCAAGTCAGCACACACAAGACAAGTACGTTATCGGGATTGGCTGAGGAATTGAGATAATACTGTGAGGAAGGTCAATCACCTTTCTAGCAGATGCTTCCTTGACCATATCGCAAACAAAGAGACAGATTGTTTGGTATGTTTTAATCTCCCTACATTAATTCCATGTGAGAATTCGTAACTTGCTTGTGTTACTCATCCTATAGTGCAAATATATGTGCAAGATAATGCTTAACAGATCAGAAAAGGATTATCTCTAACTACTTATGAGAGATAAACCAAATATTATGCTAACTGAGAAGCAGAAAGCAAATATTCAGTAAATCTGCAGTTGATCTTCCCTTTCAACCTCGAAAACCCCTTAGGAAAAAAATTAATTTGGTTATATATGGTATAATCTCGGGAAGGACTTCGATCCTTCGTCTACATCTACTATTCATCCGTTGACTTTTTTTTTAAACCGATCATCTTCCCTACACCCCAAGCGCCGTTGATCGGCGACGGAGTTTCATCTGATTTTATTTTTATTTTATTTTTAAAAATAATAAAAACCCTTTGCAAATGTTGGGTTCACCTTCTTTTTTTTTGTCATTTTATCTTTTGACAATCAATAGCTCAACTTTTTATCAATACACTAGAATGATCATTAATTAACAAAGATGATTAATACTACAATAATTTTAAAAAAAAAAATTATTCAAAGTTGAAAACAAACCTAAAAGAACCTTAAGCCAAAAGTAGAGCTTTGCATCTAATTTATAATCAAATTCTTTTAATATAATTTTTAAATAAATTTACTAATATATATCTTTTACATTACTCTCAACATGAAAATGTAAAATGTTATATAGTCATTGTTTCAATTTTAAAAATACTAAAACTCACGTGACTGATTATTTTGCACTTTTGTTATAGTTTACCTCGAAAAAAAAATTTAATCTTTTAAAACCGAACCAAAGGTTATCTGGTGTGACTATTTGCTGACCCCGAAAAAAATTAATCTTTTAGGTTATGGTGTGGGGAAGAGAGGGAGGGAGAGAGGTTTTCTTTTCCTAGCTTGCACGGTCACTAAATACGTGTACGTGTGACAAAAATTAAATGAAGACACTGTTAATCTGGATAGTTCGAAGGCCACCTAACTTCATGCTTATTAAGAGAAACAGCCCAAAGTATATCAATAAAATCTTACATTAGTTTCCATAAAAATAGACCTGAAACCCTATAACAAATTACAATTGCTTAGGCCAGCCGAATTGGAGAAGGGTATTAGCTGTATAAGCTTAGGAAGAGATCTCTGAATCTCCAGGACGACGACGACTTGTCTCTTCTCCCAACTAAGGCAAGCTCCACTCCAGGTCCGTCTCTTCCTAGCAACGCCTCGACGAGCTCAGGCAGCTAGCTTGCATTTGACCCACAGAGGAAGCGGGTCGCCGGAGGCAACAGGGGAGGGAGGGAGGGAGGGAGGGAGGGAGAGAGAGAGAGGCGAACCTCTGGTGGGATGGAGAGAGAGCGACGGATCCGCGAGAGGAGGGGCAAAGATGAGACCAGTGACATGCCGGGAGTCAGTGGTTGGCAATGGTGTCGCTGGTCTCGCACACCGCGGCTCCCGCGTTGATGGCGGCACTGCGGCTTCTCAAAAAGAACATAGTGGTCGAGCGAGCTAGTGAATGAAGAAGAGGGTTACCCTTCTCTTATGTTAAAGATTTTCAAGTCCAATTGTTAGGCACGATGGTTTTTTGAATGGTGGAGCCAACATAGGGCCCGTACAACTTCTTTTGTCAAAGAGAGATACATGTCGCCCTCACCACCGGTGGCCGGCAACCCGGCAACCTCTACCGGGCATCATGATGCCTAGCAACCGGTGGAGGGAAATAGGAAAAAAGAAAGAAAAAAAATTAGAAAAATTAAAAAATTACAATAATCTTCCACATCAGTGCAAGTCATGTTACGTAGAACCGGTTGACGCTGACTAGACCACCATGTTAATAATTTCCAATCAAAATTAGCCTAGAAATTGGCAAATCAAAAAATTTAGAATTACATTGACTTGTTATTTAGGACTAAATTACTTAAATTGAAACTATATGACTAAATTAGCTGCTATAAGTTAGATTTAAAATTTTTGAATAATTTTTTTGTCTTTATAGAAAGAGAATGCGTTAATCATCATGATGATAGTAAACCAAGATGGGATGGAAGAATGACACTCCTACCTATTTAGAAAGAGAAAACAATAATAATCACTATGGTATTAAACTAGAGATTCTAATCATGGTTATCACTCGACTTTGTGAAACTACGCCTATTGATTACTCACTTTAATCTGACCAAAAAAAAAAAAACGATTACAATCCCTTAAATACACATACAATAGGATATATTTTCTTAAACTAATAAGGGCTAATAACATAAATGGGTCATGAACTTTGGCCCAAGGTAAATTATAGTCCTTAAAGTTTAAATTTGATCAATATTTTTAAATTTTAGCTCAATATGTAATGTCGTCCTTAAATTTTTAATTTTTTCAATATAATCCCTAAGATGTCCACTGTTGTCTTTTCATTAATTTAAGTTCAATGACAACATTGAACATTTAAAAATTATTTAAATAATATAATTACTAAATTGAAAATGTATAAAAAGTTTAAGGATCACATTGAACAAATCAAAAGTTCAATAACGATATTGCATACTAAACTAAAGTTCAAGAATCACACTGAAAAAATTTAAAAGTTTAGAGTTCCCTGTCGCACATTAGACCTAAATTTAAAAATTATTTGTGTCGTTTACCCTAATACAAGTGACTTTCTAATGTATTATATAAACATGTTCCTCAAACTTCGATTGTGGCCATAGCAGGCGGACTGCTTGTGAACTGCACTAGCTAGCCAAAGAAATGCATTAATAAAAGTTACTTAGCACTTCATTCTACGTCATCGTCGACATTAACTCACACCGATGTACTAACATCCATAGTACACGTAATTCAGCGTGCTCTGGGCTCCAAACTCGAAGACCAGCTGCATTTGCGAGGGAAAACTTGTAAAGCTAAGCAAAACCCTAGCTTTTAGCCTGCACAAACTAGACAAAAAAGCCAGTCGTGTGTCAATTTAGGATCTACAAATCAATGCAAACTCGAAGTTCGCAACCTTGTCTAGCTATAATTAATGGGGAAATAGAATAATATTGTGCGTACGCAATTGAGAGATCTGTGAGATTGAGCCAGCTTTCATTTTCTACTTGTTTTCTTGTTTATTACTCTTTATGTTCTAACAGGTAAGAACTTATTTTAAGCCAAATGTGAAGTTCTAAGACCATACAAACCCTAGTCGGCGCTTCAAGTGTTGACTCTCTTAAAGTAATACCAGAAAAGTCTTCATCAATATGGTCAAATGGCACATCCTTCCATGTCCATATTTATACATCATCCCTCACATAAGGAGAATTTTCAAAGAATCTTAATTCGGCTTCTGATTTCAAAAACTAGGAATGAAACCAATCACCTTTGCAAAAAATACCTAACATTTTAATTTCCCTCTTAGCTATTCTAATAAAAAAAATAATCATTTTCCACTTTTCTGCCCAAAGTTCAATATTTCCAATTATCTCACTATTTTTCAAACATAGCTTCAGTTCACGACACTTAAAATGAAGTCCACTAGTTATTACTAAATACAGGTAGAGCAATATGAATCACATCGGCAAATCTGAGCAATTAAATACGACGTATCCCTTTAAGGAACCATGTGTAGTTCTTTGTTTTTTTCCTGAGGGCATAAATATTCCTGGCCTTTTTTGTCTCTCAAAAGATGCTCCTAAACACTGATTCGAGCACGAAACGTATCGTATGAAGCGTTTGACCACTAAACCGGTCTCTGGACGTTGAGAATGTATTTCTTCTCTAGTTAACAAACAAATTTCAAGCTGTAAAAATGAATAATTCGCAGCTATAACTTTCTTCCTTGAGCAAGGCTGCTCTCCACCAAACATGGACTCAATGCTCGCAACACGGTAACTTCTGTTTCGAGCAAATCGCATTGAGTATTGACTCATCAACCACGCTTATCTTTCTTTTCCTGCATTGTAATAATCCTCACTCTGGTATGAAATTTATATTAAACGTATGCAGCATGTTCAAATAGCACAGTCAGGCAATATCTTACATGATTTGCATTGGCTCTCTTCCGAATCTACATGAAACATTTATCACGTCGGAGAAGAATTTCGCATCATTCTGAGGGCGAGCTTTAGCTGCCACCAGGCAGCAGTAGCAACGCTGCCACCCGCAGCCCGGACGCTCGTTGACTGAGCCCCGTTTCCCTCACTTACATGTAAATTACTAGGAAATTTCCACCCATCAAATATTGAAAATGTGCCCCCTTGATCTCAACATTGAAGTCACCTGGTCATTATGGCATCATGTCTTTGACAGAAAACTCTTTTTCTTGCATGCACATGCAGGTGGGCCATGTGCACGTAGCTTGCTTAGTTTCCGCTCGCATGGACTCGAGGAGGTTCGTATTGATGATTTTGAAGAAATCAATTAAGTAAAAGACCGCGAATCCCGATATTAATCGTTCACATCGCACAGGTCTCTCAATAACCCTCAGTATCTCATGGTCTAGAGATCACCCACATCTGCATTAAATAAAGTGCGCACAATCTCTCTATATATATACAGAGAGGGAGAGGGAGGGAAGGAGGGAGAAGACATAAGAGGATCCTACGAGTTAGAGAGAACGCAGAATACTTCGTATAATAGTTAAATCGAGCTATGGCAATCTTGGCTCTTCGGATCGTGGCGACGGCGACCTTGATGAGCATGGTGGTGGTGGCGGCGGCGGCGCAGCTGCAGGTGCATTTCTATAAGGACTCGTGTCCTCAAGCCGAGCTGGTGGTGAAGGGGATAATGCAGCAGCGCTTCAGCGCCGACCCGTCTATTCCCGCGGGTTTGCTTCGTCTGCATTTTCACGACTGCTTCATCCATGTAACTCCTCTCTCTCTCTCAAAGATACATTTTTTTTTTTAATGATATAAAAAATTAATTTTCCTTATGTTGTCTCTCTTACTTTCTTTGGATGATTTCTTTTGTCACTTCGTGTACAGTTAATTTCGTTGGGACTATAAATGGGATGTATTTTCTCATAGTAATGTTGAATTGCCTTTCCTAAAATTTAATCTCTAATCCGATAATTTGGATATTCTCACTCTCTTCTTATTCATCGTCCTTTCCTACAGTTAGCACAGATTTCTAATTATTATTCCATCTTATAATGTTTTTTCTTCTATTGATTATATTATAAACTTGTTAGCTCCCTTTTGAAAAATCGGGGGAACAGAGCTAGCATGTGGTTCCATACTAGCTCTGTTGTGGGCCTTTGATCCACCCTCATTCACTTTAGGCGCGGGTGACTACTATACCAACCTACCCGACGGTAGCCGACGCATGCAAGTATACTCCGACGTGAAATCTACCTTCCCCACCATGAGGTCCCCAAATTCTCTGTCCATTTTTGTCTTTCCGACAGAGAGGGAATACGGAAGACAGCACGGGGTCTCCCACCTCAGGGTGGTCATTCTCCCACGTGTTTCCTTCATTAAGCCTTTTAAGGACCTGCTCAGGTCCATCTACACATATATATCAAGAAAGTTAAAAAATAATAGAAGACCTGAATTTATATTTCACACAATAAAATATACTAGCAAATTTGTCCTTTTTTATTACCCTAACCTCTTGGGAATTCTTCCTAAATTAAGCAATTGACTAGGTACAATTCTCTCATTAAATTATGCACATACATATTATATCTTAGCACATGGGCTTTATCATCCAACTCATCATGTGGTAAGCATCCAATGCTTGAACTACGGTACTATACATCTCAGACATTTTTAACATTTTTCTAATAAACTAATATTTCGTCCTTTTCTGTTTACCGCGATTAGGGTTGCGATGGCTCGGTCCTCATAGACAGTAATGGCAACAGGGTGGCCGAAAAAGATGCACCTCCAAATTTGACCCTAAGGGGGTTTGAGGTCATCGACGAGATAAAAGCCGAGCTAGAGAAGCAGTGCAAGGGGATCGTTTCTTGTGCGGATATACTGGCCCTAGCCACCCGAGATGGTGTTGCCCTAACCGGAGGGTCGGCCTATGCTCTTCCCACCGGACGAAGGGACGGGATGATCTCGAACATCAGCGACGTTCATATTCCTGGACCGTCCTTCTCCGTTGATGCGGCGGCTAGTGCCATGCAAACTATCAACCTCTCCCTAGAAGATCTTGTCACTTTATTAGGTAAAGCAATGTTCACTTGCTCGAATCTTCAATCTATAGATAGGACAAGACATGCTTATTGATAAGAAGATGATATCTATGGCCAGGGGCACATGCGATGGGATTTTGCCACTGCGGTTTCTTTGTGGACCGGCTCTACAACTTCTTAGGTTCGGGTCAAGCCGACCCGAATATTGACCCGCAATTCCTGGGCGTCCTGAGGCAAAAATGTCCGCGACCCGACAACAGTGTCCCGTTCAATCTCAGTACCGACCCCAAGATCTTCATGACGCCATCGTCCAGCACACCTTTCAAGTTCGACACTTCGTTCTATCGAGGGGTCCTCAATGAACAGGCAGCTCTTCAGTTGGATCAAGAGCTGGCGTTCACCGACCTCACGCGCCGGATCGCGGCAGACTACATCAGCCGACCCAACGCGTTCCGGCGGAAATTCGCCAAGGCGATGATCAAGCTGGGGAATGTGAATGTTTTGACTGGACAGCAGGGAGAGATTAGAGCAAACTGTAGGAGATTCAATCAACCAAGTCATTGATTAAATTGTTCTATTATTTGGAAAATGATAGTGTTTGTGAATGCTTTCTGTCCAAAGACGCGAAATGACGGATCGTTACTCATTTTTGGTTATATAGTGTGCCGGCGTGACATCAAATTTTCCCTCTACGTTGTGTACTTTTTCAATCATTGTTCTCTTCACCAATCTCCTTACTACATAGGTAAAATTAAATTGACACTCTCGCCAACATGAGAAATGGGTGACTAAATAACGAAATTAGTCCATGCCTATTATTCTGGCCTGATTTTTCGTTTCTCCTCAAAGAAAAAAGAAAGAAAACTACTTTAATAGGAATAATGGAAGTGGGAAATCAATTCAATTAGGGGCATAAGAAGAAAGTCTGGTTCCGATATAACCCAACATCGTCAATTATTTTTCGTAATAAGGTTCGCTTCGTAGGACTTCTGGAATTTGTTTTATGAGGTCATGTCAAGCCGAGTCCCAAATGTTGTATTTTCATTGAACATGCCAAAATGAAGATGTAATTTCGGTTCTAGTGAGTTCACTGGGGCTTCGGGTTTGACGATATGCATTTCTGTATGCATAGGAATTTTCGTGAGAACAAACGATTTGACATGTTTATGGGAAATGGAGATGACAAATCGGAAAGCGCCATGAGCGTGGCACAGTTCTAGAATTCGGCATGTGGTGCTTTGAGTTAGGATCGTGCATGTTTGTCAACACTTTGGAAATAACAATTTTGAAATGAAAACGCTTCATTGGAAAACGAAGAACGAGTTGCCGATATTGCTTTTAGCACTTTTAGCTGTGAAGAATTGATATTTTTACTCAAAAGGTCAAGACAAAAACAATGGAAAATAAAAACCAATAATCATTTCATAAACGACAAATGAATTTCCCTGTTAGATTGGTTATATATGAGAAAAATGCTGTCCTTCTTTTTATTATAAAGATGACACGATCAAATACATTAAAACTATATATAGAAGATTTTTTTCATTCACGTACCAAGATTTGTTAAAACCACATATTATCATAGGTATATTTACTTCATAATATAATGAAAGGACCCCTAATAAAAAAAAAAAAATGCCGTTCTATTTCGCATGGATTTGTCAGGGAAGCAGTTGTCTTCACGTGAACTCTCTAGAAAACTAGGAAAGTTGCACAAGTTCCGAAGTTGTCAGATCTGAAAAGTTCACGATTACACATGCATGCGATCGGAGTCATTGGTTTCCAAAACTAGGACGGTTTTTCGGGGTTTCCTTTTTCGCTGGAAAGGATAGTTTTAGTTGAATACCTTGAAAAATCTAATTGGTATATTTATAATAAATTTATCTTAAATTATTTTTTTGATCACCAAAATTTCAAACTGGTATACATTTGATAAATTTACCAAAAATTGATACATTTGTGATAAATTTATATTTTGTTAATTTTTGTTAAATTTTACTGTCAAATTATTAAGTTAAATGATATGTGACAATTAACTGATATACCGATTTGGGATTTTACGTTTCGTTTGTCACAATTTACAATTTTTGTTATTTTTTTGTGGTATTAATCCAATTTAACGGAGAATATATTTGTCACAAATTTATCAGTTTTGGATTTTTTGGGATCGAATAAATTAGTGTGAGGTAAATTTATCATAAATGTACAAGTTTATGGTTTTTTATGGTTAGTCGGGATAAATTTGTCACAAATGTACCAGTTTTGAGTTTTTCAAGGTATTAACCTTAGTTTTTTAGGGTAGTTTCCATCTTTTTGACGCCTTGATTCTTGCAATTTACCGCCATAAATTTCATAAATCGATTACAATGTGCCTCTTCACGTTATTTAGTTTTTAGTTTGATCTCATTTTCTACATTTGTTTTTCATATTTACGGTAATTAAGGGATAAGAGGCATTTTTCTTATATAAAATTGAAAATACACTTTTACACTTTAAAACTCACGGGCATTGCACATACTAATAGAAAATAACGGATAGTTAAAGGCTGTAAAAAGTTGGAAATTTCGTTGGAGTTTTGTGTAATTAAAAAAAAAAAACTATTCAAAGTGGTTAATGATAATTTACTTTAGTAGCTCCTGAAGTAACGATCGACGAGTTTATAATATTCTTTGCCTCGACCTGGAATTAATTCCCCATGCCAAATTGCAATGAAAAACGAGCGTAGAGAATCAGTTGGATTGGAATTTGGGCCTACATACCCATGGGCAAAGCCTACTTCCCCAAAAAAAAACTCCTTTTTTAATGCATTCGGCTTAGCATTTGAAAAAAGTCTTTGAGTAGATATAAAGGATTTGTCTGTCATGCTTTGGCAAAAAGCATCTTGTAGGTTCCCCTTCGACGAAGGAACTGTGGAGGACTCGTGGAAAGACCGCACATGCCAAAATATGGGACCAACACGACTGGACCAGCCGTCGGAAAAACAAACGTGCTCGATGGTATTGAATCTTAGATGAGACATCACTTAAATTTCGTCAAATCGGTAAATACATCAGTGCCTCCACTAAATAAAAGACAGTGTCTACAATGGTCCTCAAATTGGTTTGATCATTGTAGAGCGCTACATATGATTGAAGTCTAGGTATAGGTGTCCTTTGTTATGGACATTTCTCAATGAACATTGCCAATCATCATTGAAAGCCACTACTTATCAACTGCAACTCGATAGCCCATATATAAGATGAAACACTCATCCTATTGAGAGGTGCCAACAACTCTCACTCTTCCTTAGCGATTAAGTTTCTCAATTTCCCTCTCACAAGTATTGATTAAGCAACAGATACTCAATCTGGGTGCAAAACCGAACGTCTTAACCCGAATTATGTGGTGTAGATTGGCACTTGAAGGGGAGCTTTCACCAATTGGTTGATTTCTAAGTTGAGCATAAACACTCTTAGTTAAAAGTCAAAAGCTATGATAAAGAAGCAACAACTGTCCTGATTGATTCTGAAAAATCAAACCAAACACATATCCGAACGTCTTAACCCGAATTCTGTGGTGTAGATTGGCACTTGAAGGGGAGCTTTCACCAATTGGTTGATTTCTAAGTTGAGCATAAACACTCTTAGTTAAAAGTCAAAAGCTATGATAAAGAAGCAACAACTGTCCTGATTGATTCTGAAAAATCAAACCAAACACATATCCGAACGTCTTAACCCGAATTCTGTGGTGCAAATTGGCACTTGAAGCAGAGCTTTGACCAATTGGTTGATTTCTAAGTTGAGCATAAACACTCTTAGTTAAAGCCAAAAGCTATGATAAAGAAGCAACAACTGTCCTTATTGATTCCGAAAAATGAAACTAAACACGTACGAACACATGTCTAGATTCCCAAGTCTAGAAGATATCTTTAGCTATTTATTAAGGGAAATACGACTTCTAAATAAGGCACTCTGGAAAAACATATGTACCAGTACGTATGAATAATTAAAAGGGCCTTGTGAAAAAGGGCCTTGTGAAAGTGGATATCTTATGGATGTTCTTTCATAGTAATTATACGTATTTATTTCTATCTCAGCATCTTCAAAATATCAAAATGGGAGAATAAAAACATTTTACGAGGTTGGTTCGTGAGCCACTTTTATTTTCTCTTTCTTGATATTTATCTTGAGATTTAAGCTAGCGTTAGAACATAATTTCTTTTTGAAATTGATGAGTTAGTCTCACAAATTTCTCCAAATCCATATGCCCAACTAATTTGAGTTTGTTGATTGATTTGGAGAACAACTACACAATGAGTCTTAAATATATTATATGAATGTCAATTCAATCCCATACTTTTCAACTTCATCAATTTAATCCTAAACATCTACACAATTTTTTTTTATGTAAGCATTCCAACCAATTAGAAACAAAAGTTGTTGACATAGCAGTGTGTCACGTAGAACAGATTTCCAATCAAAATTGATCAGAAGAATTATATTGGAATTTTACGCAAATTTTTAGTATGGAAAGACAAAATTGAAAGATTTAGAATTGGATTGAAATCCTTACAATATGTTTAAAATTAATTAGATAATTTTCTTCTTCATATGGACTTGATAGACTAAAATGGCAATCAAGAAAGTTCTCATTGAGTGCTTCATGCCCACGTGAGCATGATTACTTTAATCACCGATTTTGCAAGTTATTGATGTCCTCATTCCCAGTCACTCTCAATCAACCTAATCTTGACAAGAACAGGTCATTCCTCTCCGGAACCCTCCACGTGGCGCTTGTTGAATATTTTAATAATTTAATGGAGTCTCTAGTGATAGCTCCAAGAACATTAGCTTCCCTAGAAAACCCATCTTCTTCATTTAAATTATTAGTTGACCATGATATGTACACATAACCACATTTCATCCATACACTTGTAAATCCATTTGGTGGGATGCTTTCACGTTCCGGATGTACCTTTCGTAATATGATTGCCCAATAATATCAATATTAATAATACTAAGCATAGAAAATAAAGAGAAAATTATCTAAAAAGTTATAAATTTATCACACAATAGCAAATTTAATTATAAATTTTTAATTTGAGTGTTTGTTCTTGTCGGTGTTGGGTCTCCTTATTTGTACATTATTTTGGTAAAATCTATATATTACTTACCTTTACAAAAAAAAAAAAACCTTTTGACGGCGTACCAGTTTAATCCTTCCGACCAATTATATTTAGAAATCACTAACGCAAGAATCCGATCAACATCGACTGTCTTATGTGGCTTGAGCGACGCTGATAAGTCAAACATGAACAACATGGATGCCCAAAGATGTAGATACATGAACCCATATCATAACTAAATGAATTTACTAGACTAAATTCATAAAAAAAAAAAAAAAAAAAAATCCTTTAAAAGATAAGAAGAATGAACATAAACAAATGATTTATTTGTTTCGTGAAAAAATAATAAATTAGATTTTTTTCCCTAAAAACAATCTTCATATTACTTGAAATAGTTAATCAATGAAATTTTTTTATTATTGACAATAATTTATGTTTAAATATTTTTAAGGATAATGAAAATACTTTTTGCTTTTTCATTTTAGTAAGAGATAAAGGTGATCATCCTTAGAAAAATATTTCTTAAATTATTCATATCTTTGTAAAATAATCGGAGTCTAAGTGTATGCACGTGTTGACTACTATTGGATGAGAAGACTACTACACAACAGAGAATAATTTGAGTTACACCCACGTGGCCGCATCTTCATGGTACGTGGCGAAATCTGTTAATTCTAGTAACTTAGAATAGATTAAGCCCTCCAAATGAATATGCTCCGGTGGTGGGATTTGCTAGATCAATGATCATTCTTCTTTAAAAATACAATTTTCTTTTATTAATACAACAATATGTCAACCCCAACAGCAAATACCAGCAATATTCCCACAAACACGATCGGATAAAACCACTTAAAAATTCATTAGTAACCCGGCGGCCAAGAAGCTATCATGACAATACCAAGTATCAAATCAAATAAAATAGGGAAAGTTACTTGCGAATATCTGAGCCTTGAGTCAGAACAATCCTTCAAATCATTGGCTTCCGCAATCACATTGGATGACCTAGAAAATCAAGAAAGCAGCTTAGTCTAACACCAAAAATAAGAAATATAATCGGATATAGCCACGAAAAATAGAGAAATAAGCTACGGCAGAAAATCGGGCAATGGAGAAAATCGAAGTTGCTCGGTTCAAATTGCCCCGCACAATAAAAACAAAAGGGAGGAGAGAAGATACAAAGGAAGGGAGTGATTGCCCCAATGACATTGGTCCAAACCTTGACGTTGACTCCTTGAGATTAGACATAAAAATCTGCTGGATTGGCTTAACCGCACAACCAAGTCGACTCTTGTGGATGGCTCTCGATGATTGTCCTTTTGTCTTACCTTGGTTCGCACTTATCTTGGGAACAAGCTTGTGGATTGTAATAGACCTACCGTCGAGAACATGCCCAAGCCCTTGAGATTCTAGCCAGAAGAAACCAACTGTATTGCACATGTAATGTTAAAATCTCACCGTGCATGCATCTGACATCTAATCTCCACACAGATATGTTCACAGCGCCCTGAATTTATAGCGGTACTTGCTGCATAGATTCTTTTCACTGGCATTAGATAGAATGAAAATCGATCTAGAGAATCTGGTGGCAGTTGAGAGCAATTGATGACGCATACAAGTACCAGAAATTCCACCAATTAGTTTCAATAATTGACTTGCTAATGTGGATTCTTGATGTGAGCAACCGGGCCGGTCTAACCCGGGACCCAAACCGATCCGGCCTTATCGGACCAAAGCCAGTTCGCACAGAGTTTGGGTAGGTTTCTTGATAAAAAGTTGGGGAACCCGCCTTTTCCACCATAAAGTAGAACGAATTTAAGAAAAGTCAAAGTTCCCTTTGTTCTTTGCAACCTTGCATTATGTTTGATCTTTTTGGATGAATGTTCTAAAAAATTTTGTCTATACTCCAGTATCGAATTTATTAAGAAAATTAAAAAAAAAAAACATTTGCTTTCTTACCTAATAATTTGTACTTGCACCGTCTTCATTCTCCCATCATGTGCCATGCACCAAGTTTCTCCACCACATATGCATATTACCTGTCATTCTCTGTCATTGTACGATATATCACTCACAATCTGTCATTCTATTACACATGCAGATGTATCACTCATAATATATTTTTCTCGAGGCTAATAAACGATCTTATAGATTATTTGAGATCGAGGCGACATGTGGTTAGACCTTCATATGCTAACGTGCCCGATCTCTAATAAGTTCATAACCAAAAGTTTGATGTACGCAATGCTTTATGTTTATTGTATATGATCTACTTTCTTTTTTGGGTTTATGTAGGGTTAGCTAGCTTGTTATCTTTTGTCAATTCCACTTTCTTTATGCCATTATTGCCAAAACCTCCCTCCACTCTCGCGACAACAACATTAATAATACGGGAATATAATCTTCATGTACTCTTGCACATGGTAGGGCATGGCATGCCAATTGTGAGATTTTTCTTCTACAAATCGCCCATGAATTGAAGTTTTGCTTCTATATAAGCGTTATTATGTAAACAAGATTGAGTTAATTTTAGACTAGTCAAACGGGTTGGTCGGATCGAATTTGGGTCGAGTAAAAAATAATCCGACTCAAATTGATCCAACTCTATACAAAACTAAACTAGTAACTTATACCCAACTCGATCCATATTACTAAAACATTTCCATGTTTAACTCAATCTAGGAAAATTATTACCCAAACTGAGGTGAGAGTACAAAGTGAGCGAGTGCAAGGTCGACTAAAGATGTGAGAAAGTGAAGAAAAAATAAAGATGCCTTGGGTCTAAATAAGTGTGAACTAATTTAACACCCGTATCATTTTAGGTTTTGCTACTCTAAATCTATATATGATTAGTTTACTAAACATAATTAATCCATACAACAACTCAGCACATCAAATATGGGTTAAGAAATGGGTCAATGACCCATTTTGACGATATTATATATTTATATATATATATATATTATTTATATCTTGATGCACTAGATGGACCTAATTACATTGTAAAAACAGAATGAAATTTTGCACACATTTGTAAAAGGTCCATTGAAAGGTTCGTTATTCTCTTTTACATGATTGGTATGATTTGATGAAATGAGTCTGGATGGTACGTAAACCATTAGGCCAACCATCGTTGTGCGCTTACCTAGCTAACATCTCGAGGGGAGTACGAACCTGGGGCGGGGACGATTTAATTTCAAGAGTGGATTTAAACCATAAGGCCAACCATCTTTTAAAGTGTGCATGGATTCATAAAATTTATCCGCACATTAATGCAAAAATTTCCTTGTATGATAATTTGGATAAATTTATACACCTCATGTCAATTCATAGTGGGACTTGCCAGGTAGGTATACATGACGGATATATTGGACTAACGACTCAAAAAGTCAAAAGTGATCCGCATCTTGGGATATGTTTGGTAATATTTATGTTCTCGACAACAATTTATTTTAAAAATTAGTTCTTTTTTATTTCTATTTCATATAATATTTTTGAGTAAAATAATGTATTTGATAATTGCAAAAATTTCTATTCACGGAATAAAAAAAGAATTGAAATAAGTTTAATACGATCCATAATTTTTTTTTTTTTTTTGTGACATAGAATTTCTTTTAATTTTTTAATAATTTTTTGAGATTATTTCTTTTCTTCTTTTCTTTTTTTCCTCTCTTCTTCTTCCTCCTCTAGTCGATCACCGGGCGATAGTGATGGGCGGTAATGGGGTGGTGGCAAGTTGCGGGCGGTGAGGAAGAATAAGAAAAGAAAAGAAAAAAAAAAAAAAAAATGACAATGACTTATTTCTAAAAATTGTTCTAGTAAACAAGAAGTTACTTTTTTCAACTTCTTATTTTTATTTCAAATCTATTCATTGACCATTTTTTATTACAAGAAATAGAAAAATTATTTGGGTGGGGGGGGACGTTTGATTCGTAAAAAATGAATGATTTGAAAAATATATTTTCTAAAAATGATCACTCATATTATTTACAAAAATGAATGAAAGAATTTTTTTTTTTTTGCATTATCCATGAAAATATTTAAAGACAAATTGTTGTTGATAGTAAAAATATTTTCATCAATTGATTATTGATTATTTTAAACGATATAAGTGATCATTTTAGGGAAAATATTTTTCAGACCATTATTTTTCTTTCACGAATAAGCAGAGCATTAATCTTTATAATTCTTCCCAACACACTGTGTGGAATTAATGAAGTTGTGTAATCAAATGAAGGATATGTTTTCTGCCAATTTGTGCTTAATGCTCATTGTCGATGGTAGCTTATGACAAATTTAAAGGCGTGAGGTTTGTGGGAGTGCCGGTGTCTTTTTTTTTTTAAAGGGAGGACGAAGTGTTAGATCGATGTTCTTAGCGGCGATGGGACCTCTGGCCAATTTACGCTCATTGAAATGTTAAGTAGCTTTGTACTAAAGTTTGTAAATTATCTTCCTTTCACACACCTAAGCATAAAAATTTTAAACATTTTGTTTATCTAGCTTGCTTCTTTTTTTGTAAAGAGCATCTGGATAGCTTTAGAAAGATCTGCTTTTTCTAAAAGTCAAGTTTAGAATAATGCATTTATCTAGAGGATAGAATCTTCTTATCCAAACTATGCAAATATAGAGATAGTAGTTCAAAAAGTCTCAAATGACAGCTAATTCAATTTTAAATATTTTTATTTGGTCAATTTAATTGTAAACTTTTTGACGATTTTTACTAGAAATTATTAACGTGGACGCCAGCCAACGTGGACGCCAACCAACCATTCTACTTGGCATGAACAATGTTAACGTGGACAATTTGTTTAATTTTGTTTCAATCTTTTGAATTTTTTCTTTTTATCTTTTAATTTTTTCATTTCCTTCTCTTTCCTTTTTTTTTTTTCATTTTTCCCTATTTCCCTCGGTTGGATTCCGCATCTTTTGAAAAAAATTGATTGAAAGAACTACATTCTCAAATCTCAAAAGATTTAGGATTAATTAATTAAATTAAAATTTTGATGATTAAATTAGACGCCATACAATTGATTTTTGAATAATTTTTCCTTGTAAGTAGGTCATTATGGGTCTCAATTTCAATTTATAGGGAGAAAGTCATCGAATCGTTTGTCCGTCAAATGGTGTAGACTTGAAGTTGGTACTTCTGCAGAGACCGTGGGCAATGGAGCATGATAATTATTAATTAATGTATAATACAGTAGAATCACAGTTGCGGTCATCAATTACCTCGCCTGGATAGAACAGGCTTTTTATGCAAAATAAATCTCTCCTCAAAAATAACTTTCAAGATAAATTTCCCTTAAAACTATTTTTAAGGCTGGGTTTCTCACTGACTAATCATCCTTAAAATTGCCTAGTCACCCTCTTCATCTTAACCACTTTTCCTTATCTCCTAAAATTGTAAAAATTATTCCCATTATTTTGCACAATCTTTACTGTTTTAGGATCATTTATCACAAATAATTAAAGTTTTTAAACATAAGTTGCATGCAATCAACAAATAAGTTTTCATTTATAGATTTGTTATTGTACAAATTTAATCCCGCATGAAGTTTATATTACAAATATTGACAAAAACATTTCAATATGAATTTTAAACATATACAACATCTAAAGGTATTACAACCCAAATTTAATATGATTTTATAATTATAAATATTATTTAATATTAATTTTGTATATATACTATATGGTATATATATAAAGACACACAAGTATTACAACCCAAATTTAATATAGATTTTATATTATTATAAATATTATTTAATATTAATTTTGTATATATACTATATGGTGAACAGAAAATACTGACAAAAATAAATTACAGAGAAATCCATTTATTTTCTAATATATTAGATTAAATTCCGAATGTTAAAACATATAGATATCCATCAATAGGATTGCACATCGCCTTTCCGCTCCCAGGTGTATCAATCATAACACGGTATAAATTTTGGTTCTTACCATAACCATCCTTTTTTATATATCTTCAATATCAATTTTTGTTTAATGAAAACAGCTTCATAATTAATCTAATCTTTAAATTATCATCTACCTAGAAATAAAATGGATTAACATAAATTCCCCTCTAATCACTTTTGTAATCATATTCAACATAGGCTATATAGTTTAGTTGTACTTCAATTTTTTTTTATTTGTATTTTTAATCTAAACTCCACGAGAGATTAAACTTGTGGAGTAACAAATCAATGAGTTCAAGTTGTTGGCGCTACCACCTTTATAATAAGGTGCTGCCAAATGGACCACTTTTATGCGATTCAAGAGCAATACCCGAATCATTTCTAGAGAGAGAAGCAAATCATACTTGAAAAAGTCAAATAATTGAATAATTGAGAAATGGACATTCACTTGTCTATAGGATCAAACTTTCAAAATTATTAGTCTCATCGGATTAAGATCCTAGTTGACTTATTTCGTTTCTCTAGATTATAATATAACTACCATACAAAAAAAATACATCATGTCATCAAACAAGATGAAAGAACCTATTGGCGGTTGAGATTTACTCCAAGGTCAGGCCATGGCACAGGGACTTATAGATGGACTAACAAATCACCTATCAACGGGGGACTGTTGAAGAGGGAGCCGAACCTTGTCAATGCAAAGTGCCCAATTCTAATAAGCTGAGCTAACCCTCCGATGGTATCAAGATTCACTTTTAAGTGATGGGCATTACAATAATCCATATACCCATTCTCTGTCAGCATTTGTCGCCGTTTCCAAATTCTCAACAAGAATCCGAGTGTTATCTAGTTGAAAAAAAATCAAAAGAAGACCCGATAAACAAATATAATTAATGAAATCCGATGAGCAGATTTTGGCTGCAACTAGGAGCCATTTAAAGAGAAGTTCAAATCTTTTATGGGCTTAAGAAGGCAATCGAATCCAATTTATCAAAGTAAAGTAGGGAAAAATAAGGACTTTATGGAATGGTCAGATCCCAAAAGCAAGATATCTGATATACCATCTCCAAATGACAAAAAAAAAAAAAAAAAAAAAAAACCTCATTTAAAGTGTCATGCTGAGCGGATTAGCTTGCCAACACGGCACTCAAAAAGAGATCTTATAATCATCGCTGGTTGTGAAATGAAACTTGGAACATCCTCTGACGTTGCCCTCTCCCTCTCCCTCTCTCTCTCTCTCTCTCTCTCTCTGATGTTTCTTCTCAAAACGTTACCTTGGCAAATCATCTGTCCACTTCTTCTGTCGACAAGATCCCTGACGCCACGTTCTCGCTTTTCCTCCAGAATCTCTGAAACATAAGAAAAAAGAAGTCGCTTCATCTCACGCCCTCCGTCTCCCGTTTTCTCCCCTCTCTCTATTTATCTCTTCGACAGACATTAACCTCGGTGTCTGTGCGACTCGAGAGGCAAAGAAGGGATTGCCATATTCATTCTTTAAGGGGTCATAAGAAGTGGGTGCGCATCGGGTCAGTGAGCACTGCTCCGGTCTGGGTCGTCACAGGGGTTCTGCCGAAGGACTAGGAGGATTGCATGGACAAAAAAAGCAGGGGAAATCGCGAGAAGACATAGAGGGGGCGATTTCTCGTTCGTGATTGTTAAGGTCAGCACGCTGTTCCTCCTCTCCTTTGTCGTTCTTCTCCGTTTCGATTCGGATCGGCTTCGATGGTTGACGTGGAAAAAGCAAGTCTTTGGTGGAAGGGAGAGCTTCCTTCCCAATTTTTCTTTTCTTTTTGTTTACTTTTCTCTCTGTTTTTCGCGCTTTTGGGTTTGGGTGCGTCCTTCATCGCTCACGAGACTTTGTTTCCTTGTGTACTTTGTTTACTCATGCAGCTTGTTGTTTTTCTCGGGAAAATCTTGAACATAAAATTTCCATTTTTTTTCCCTTTTTATATAATCGGAGCGTCTCTTCTTCCAATCAGGTGGTCGATAGCTGTTCGGTCGCGTGCCCCGTTCGGTGCGTCATTTCGTTTGTTTTTTTTCTTTTTTTCTTTGACATTTTCTTTTTCTGCCTCTCGATGCGTTGCACTCTCTCTCTCTCTCTCTTCTCTCTCTTGCTTGGGTTTTTAGACTTTTTCCTGGAAAGTGACGGAGATGGCGGAAAATCCGAAGTTGGTGAGAATTTCTTGGGTCTCTGGGTGTTGTCGAATTCTTGCGTTTTGAGGTGAAAAAATCACGCCTTTCGCTTGGTTGCCCGACTGTTGTATTGAGCTCAAACCTTCATTTCCTCGTCCAGATTATTGCCGTTTCGTCTGATTCTTCTGAGAATTCTCTCTGTCGCTCGATCGCTTTCTCTCTCTAGGAATTCGAGGGGAGTGGGTGGGAGGATAAGATGGGAACCCAGAAAATCACGGTGTCGGATCACATGAACGGATTGCCAGCCGATAAGTCCGATGACTTGGTCATCGACATGGAAAGCTTCTCGCATCTCGTTCCTCCTCCTTGCAAGGACATCAATTCCAGAATCACCGTAAGTCTCTCTCTCGCGAGTGAACAGGGTCTTCTCTGCTCACGGTGATTTTATTTCTTGGAGCTAACGCTTTTTTGGAGAGGAAAAAAGAATAATTCGACCTGGTAATGTTTCAAAGTTTGATTCTTGGTTCTTGTGAATGTGTGTTGGGGTGTTAGAAGTGAAAATGAGCAGAATTAGCTTTCGACGCCTTCCTTGATGTTGCTTGAGCTTGTGCGATGTTGTCCGGCATGTACATTGTACAAAGCAGCAACATGAAAACACATGCACTGCGAGAATTCGAGTGTTCTGATATGACGAATCATTAAATCGGGCTAGTCCAAGAATTATGAAACCGCACCCAGAGAAAGTTCTTAGAATTACCCAGGGCAGCGAATTCGTTTGTGGTGAAAAAAAGCAGAAAATGTCTGCTACTTTTGGGAAAATTTGAAATGTGGGTGGTGAATTTCGAGATATATTTTCTTTGAGATAGCGTTTTGATTTTGGTTTTGATCGAAATTAGTTTGACTGTTTTCTGCAATTTTCCTGATAAACCCTTTATTCTCTGTTTCAAGAAGGAATTTTCCGCACTCTGCTGATTACTAATTGCCTTTTCTGGGTTCAATGTTTATCTGGGGAAGTTGCAGAGAAGCCTTTCTCGAAAAGGGTCTCAGCGTGTGGGCGAGGACAAGGTCATCTCCAATCCCAGTGCCGCAGATAAAAACGATAGCCAACCAGGGATCGTTCTGGCCACATCCTCGCCCAGGGGAACGCCCAGAGGTACCGTTCCTTCTCCATATATGCAATGTGCGCATCCTTGCGTGATTTGCTATCAGTGATTCCGTTGTCATCATTGCATTTATGTCAGCGACAAATTGGAATTTCTTGGAAGCGGGCTGTCCATTGTGCCCCTTCTTGTCATCAAATGCTCCAAAGAAATGAAGGAACAAAGTTGCTTTCTCTTTTTTGCGGGAAATTATTGTAATTGTCTTACACACAAAGCTTGGAACTTAGTGGAAGTTTGAAGAGTGAGTGATTTAGGTTAGTTGGCCCATCAGGGCCATTTGGTCCACAATTTCATAGGGACAGAATGATGCAGATGAATGATAATGGTACCCAACAGAGTGCTAAATCTCCAGGTTTTGTATATTTTGACCAACTAGCTGTATCCAGCTTGATGGGGATGACTCGCTCTGCTTTGAAATTTTATATTAACTCAAACAGTTAATTGTCGACTAGATTATGGACTGATCATTGAAACCTGATCTTCTCCAGCTGCTGGTTAGTTAGATTGAGAAAATATGCTGCCTCTGCTGGGTTAATCAAGTTAGGTCTGATCAAAACCGCGAAAATTTTATCTTTTTTCTAGAGAAAGTTTAGGGTTTTTCATCGAATTTTCTGGGGATTTGGTAGAATATGGAGCCTATTGTTGTCATGGCTTTGGTTTAATAATCAAGCATAGTTGGTGGGAAAGTAAAAATGAGGCTCTGTATTGGCAGAAGCAACTAACTGCAGGTCAACTCCAAGGAGCAGCAAGTGGTGAATTTGGTTGGCAAAATTATGAAGAGTTCATGAAAATGTCTCACTGGCATCTATGGTTGTTGATTTGCAGCTTCACTTCTAGGGTCCAACTCGATGGACGCAGCCACCATGGCTGCTGTCGGGACAATGGATCACACCAGTAAACTGCAGAACCACCATCAGATCACTGTCACCACAGGAAGCATCGGGACTGCTAATGAGAGCCGGTTCACTATTCGAAGAAATAGTTTTCGACGATCTTCTTCATCATGGATTCTCGATCCGAAGAGAATCCTTTTCATTTTTGCTACTCTGTAAGTTTACAATCCATCATCATCTTCGAAGTGTTGTCTATTGTCAATTATTGTAGACCACACAAGCAGCACTCCTAAAAAGTTTCAATTGCAATGCTGTATATTGATCTGAATATTTTTGTGACAGGTCGAGCATGGGAACAATTTTATTAATTTATTTCACCCTTTCGATCAGCAAGTCAAGCACGGGTGGTGGTGATTTTGACTTGCCGCAGTAATCCACCTTTACAACAGAGACTAGATTCAGCTTTTACCGTTTGGAGTCTGGACTTTAAATTCGCAGCACAGAGCTAGCGTATGGTGAGGTCATTTTTAGAGATAATTGGGCACTCTCTTTTTGATGTGGAAGTTCAACCAGCAAAAACCAACCAAAATCGGTGAAGAAACGTCAAGAGAAAGGAAGGTGAAAAAGGATTTTGGGTAGATGAGAAATGATTGGTTTAGGAAAAATGAAGAAGAAAAGGAGAGGAAAAAAGCTGAATCCATTCCATTGTCATTGATGCAGCGGGACCAGAGAAATATTCATGGCTGGGCTTTCAGAGGATTTTTTTTATAGGTGAAGACACTGCGAAGTGACAAGGAGGAGGAATCTTCTATTTTCTAAGTAAAGGGAGAGAGAGATCAAAGGCACATGGTTGGGTGCTCTGTTTTTGTTAGCATCTGGTGTCTCTTTACAAGCAATGGGATGTTTCAGAATGTCACTTTTTTTCTGTGAATATGTCTTCTCTTATATAGATTTTGTTCCCTTTTTGAAGTATCTGGCTTGAGATTGAACCTTTTTGCGCGTGCATGCACATTCAAGCATGTGTAGGAACAAATGTCTCTAGTATAAACAGGGCATGTTGGGGAAAGTACAGTAGGGAAGAGGAATGTTGGAGGGCCCTGTTATGATCTCACTGCCCGGGACTGAACAGGAAAAGGGAGAAACCAAAATCAATTTTTGCACGAAAAGCTGGTGGATTATGATGACCTTGCTTAAGAATTACAATGGATAGGATATTGGTGCATACAATAGAGAGGATCATTTCTATAACATTTCGTCAACCCCCCAATTCTTAAATCGAAAACTCTTAAACCCTATGCAGCCAACATAACTTGCACCGTTGGGTCAAGACGGAAGGTGAAAAGAACAAGAGACAGTTCGCTCACAACTGGCTCTTCTTCATTTTTTGGTATCATACTGTGTCTGTGACAGCTAAAAGTTGCCAAGATATTGATGATTTATCAGAGTTGGTTCGGATTCTACCATCCTCACGGCCTCCCTATCTGTCCAGCAGGCATAACCCTGCAAACAATTATTGCTTGTTTGTATGGCGAGCTTTCCACTTTATGTGACTAATGACAAAACCGGTCATGCGACTAAGTTCGTGCAAAGGACCCATCTCCAAAAGGAAATTTCACAACTGCTTTGGCAAGTAGCAATAATTGCCAACGGCACCATCGTGCCAAGAATCAGTCAGTCATGCGCATTAAGAGCAGGAGATAGCAGATAGCAACATACTAGATAGAATGAAATAGTAGAGAGTAGAGAGTAGAGTAGACATAGAAAAGGAAAGCTAAGTACATATAGGCGAAACCTTAACTGGAAATATGATGGGAAATGATTGCAAGTTGCATCATCTGTCCGTTAAATTCTAGGACCAGCATCAGGACCAGAAGTCGGAAGAATTGTCTTCCCAACAACCGAAAGGCCAGCTCCTATAACATTAGGAATAAGAAACGATACCAACCATGCATTTAATTCATCTAACGAGGATTGCCATATGATTTTAATATATTACATCATTTCTTCAAAAGGTGAAAGACATTATAAGTGCTATGTACAAAAATACAACTTGCATCACGAGTGTACGAGGATGCTTACATCTCTGTAGGTAGGTATTATTAGATATTGTGCTACAGCAAGAAAATAACGACCTCAGCAGGAGCGTTGACAATGCTTTTTCCGCCCTAGCAACTATGTGGTCATATTGGAAGAAAAACACATGGAAACATCCATGATGCTTCAGCATAATTGTTGGTGAAATTCACATAAATTGATAGAATACAGTCAGATCACTCTATGCTTTGTAACCAAACCTTGCTCAGATGCAGGAACAAAACCTCAAGCAGCAAAGGACTCCTTTTGGTGCAGTATACAGCTTCAGCATCTCATCTTGGTACATGAGGACTTGGAAGTTGACTTCCTCTTCTCTTAATATCGCTTTGAGATTCTTGGCATCGAACATCTTTGCTTCCTGTCATGGTAAAGCCTCAAAACAACAGCTGCGGTTTCTTCAATTGCTTTTCCCGTCACCTCTTTAAGAAAGAACAACAAAACACTTAAGATTGTTACAGAGGTGTAAGGTTTTCAGAAACTTCAAAGACTTCATTGAGACTTCATTTATCGATCTTCTTACAATGTATGTAGATGAAATTCTCACATTTTTTGCCCCGAAACAGTAAGACTTAATAGTAGCAACAGAGAATGAAAAACAAACAAGCGGATGAAAGATGTCCTCACCAATGACAGGCCAAACTGGATTTTGAGAAAAAATCTTCCCGGCAAAATCCAGTTCTTCTCTGACATGGTCCATCTCTGAATAATTACTCCGAGCCTCCTCACTGAAGCCCATGCTCTTAGCTCTGGCTTTTCTTATCGTTTGCAAGACAACAGGATTGATCGTGAGACCAAATACCTTCTCTGGGTCTACTTCAAACAGAGTCTTTGGCAGCTCTACACCCATGACAATAGGCACGTTTGCCACTTTGTAACCTTTTTGAGCCAAATAAATTGATAACGGAGTCTTTCCAGTTCGAGAAACGCCAGCAAGGACGATATCTGCCTTACGCAAGTTTTGCGGCAATGCACCGTCATCTTGCTTTATTGTAAACTCGATCGCTTCAATTCTTTGAAAATATTCATCTGTAAGAGGGAAGCTCCTCCCAGGTGCACCACGGGGAAGGCCAGAAGGAGAGACACCTAAATGGGTAGCAACGGCCTCAGTGATTGGGCCAAGGACATCGGTGGATGGTACGCCCCAAAGCTTGCAGGCTTGTCTTGCTGATTCGGCCATCTCAGGGTCAGCAAGGGTGTAAACAAGTATTGCACCTTCTCTCGCAGCTTGCCTTACAATCTCCAGCAGCTTCTCCACATCATCTATCTAAATATGGATGTCAAAGAATAAAAATCAGGAGATACGATACCTAACTTGCTGAAACATGTATCAGCAGATGTTGATAAATTGACAACCAACTGCATGATGGACTTATCATCAACGCTACAAGATTTCAAACAAGGGAAGAGGCTGCTTCCCATCACCAATCAACCTTAGAAACAATACATTTCCAGGGATTCTCATCGTAGGAATCAGCAGGGCAAGCAGCGACAGGACACTCTGGCGATTCAAGCCAGGGTCCTTTGTCCCTCTTGAGTACAAGTGGTACCGCCATTATGCCACCAACTCAGTTGGCAAAGGGAAACTCATTTAGGCAGTTCCGGGGAGAGCAGAAGAAGAAAGGAAAAGAAACAAAACCACAGCTATGTCTCATTTACAAAGATCCAACCAATCCCGATCTAAATTTGTGCATCTCCTCTTTGCTCACCGCGACCCAAAACCCCCAAGGCGCCAACTAATAGTAATGGGTATCACCACTCACCATCAGAATACCAATTCATCAGGCTGCCATTTACATGATTTCCTCAGAGATGCGAAACTCCACTAAAAGCTTTCCGGTCGGATTAGAGAAAAACGTTAATGCTTTCGCGTGACTGCAAGTTTGCAACAACTATCGAGCAAACAAGCAAAGCTGCAGCACCAAATAAAACTATGCATTGAAATGGTTTCTACATAGGCATGGAATCCTCACCATTTCGTCAATGAAACACGACAATGCACGTCGCCCCATCATCTAACGATAAGCGATTCAAAGCATATGACCGATAAAGAAGCAAACTTTATGCAAGGAAAAAGTGAAGACGAATTACCCCAGAAAACAAATGGGTATTCACAGAACACCCACGATCCACCAAGCAGAACTCGAACTGGCCCAGCGCGGCGTTGACGGAGTGCTCCGCCGTCCACCCCGTCCCGTCCGAGACCATGTATATCTGCTTCCCCGCCGTCGCCGTCGCCGTCATCTCCGCTTCATCGTCGCCGTCGCTCCCAGCCGAGCCCTCCGCGTCCCCCGACGTCCCTGACAACAGCCCGTCGAGCAACGCCGCCCGAGGACCCGGACGCTCCGGCGCCGGGGACTTCCGGACCGGCCGGTCCAGCTTCCGGCCGGACCGGATCGCGCGGGCCCTGGACCACCGGTTCAGCTGGGCGCTGCCCTTGAGCTTGCGGGCCGCGGATGGGTCGGAGTCCGGCCCCGTCCGGGCCCCGGGCTGGGTGGCCGAGGCGGGCGGAGGAGCGGGCGCGGGCGGCGGCGCCGGGCGGTGGCCCGGGAGGTTCACGGCGGCGGCGGCGGCGGCGGACATGTCGGATTTTCTTTCGTCTTTGTTCGTTTCAGCGGTTGATCGATTAATGAAGATATTTTCGATCTGCTGAGAAATGAGGGGATTTCTCTGCACGGGTGGCGCAGTGACATTCCTAGGTAGACAGCTCCTCAAAAAATGAAAAAAGAGAGAGAAAAAGAATCGGAAAGACAGAAAAAGAGAGATACACAATCCCCAGAAAAAAAAAAATTATTATTTTTACAAAAATGATCAAATATAAATTAGCATGATGATGAAAAAAAAAAATTCGATTTTTATAGGATGGCGCTATTTCTATCGCCATATGACTAAATCAACTCAATTTTCACTAAAAAATAAAAAAAAAAATTGTCATTTTTCATTCAATTGCAATTTATATTGGAGGTCCCAAATTTATTTATTTTAGTATTTCTTTATTTTTGTAATATTTACTCACCACAATTAATAATTTCATATGTTTAGTTTTTGTTTATTATAGATTTTTCATGTATATTAGAGCACTATTTTTTTTTTATTGTCTGATATTACTTCCATAAGAATTTGCTTTGTCCAGAAGAGAAATTTCTAAGAAATATAGTTCTTTTCTACATTGTTGATTAAATTTATGGATAAATTGTTAAGTAGATAAATTTAATTAAATCAAAACATTACATAAGATAAAGATTTTTTTTTTGAAAATTTAAGTGAAATATCATTATTTTGGATTGATAGAAATTAATATTATCTATGAATTATCTATGAAGAAAACATGAAAATACGTCATTGTGCACATTATTTTTAGTGTATTCATAGATATTCATCCAACATCTTACATGTATAAAAGTATTTCTTCAATATAATAAGGAAAATAGATAGATTATTTGATATAGTAAATAGAGGGACTTGATATATATTTTAGACTAATGAAATTAATAAAAGTTTCACCAAGAAAGTGACCCTTTGAGATGAGAGGAACAAAAAAGAAAAAGAAAAAGATAAGTTACTATAAGATCAATGATGAAAAAGAGACTTTTCATTTTTATATTATATACTATTAATGAGATAATTTTACACGAAACATATAAAACATTATAGGAATATCTGAGAATGCACTTTTCTTTAATATGCTAAAAAAATGTATGATATATTTAATAATGGTTATTATCTTGAATAAAAAGGAGAAATAGAAAGAATAAAAAGGAGTAAGGCCATTATTTTAAACTA
Source organism: Eucalyptus cloeziana (assembly GCA_014182715.1). NCBI lineage: Eukaryota > Viridiplantae > Streptophyta > Magnoliopsida > Myrtales > Myrtaceae > Eucalyptus > Eucalyptus cloeziana. The sequence continues at coordinate 19,591,344 of CM024641.1, read as the reverse complement.
CAATTGAAAGATTGGTAGTAGTTTTGTCTTTTTAGTGTAAATGAGCGTATATATAATTATTTAAGAGTGGAAATAGCGTTGCCCTTCTTAAAATATAAATTAGTCTTTTGCAAAATAAACACAATCCTAAAAAGCCCCCAACTTTAGGTTCAATTTCAATTTTTCTAGATCATCATACCTATTTTACCCTCCATCTAAATATCATGGCATTTTTACGCGTGAGAAGTCCATGTTAGTAAGTTTTTTTTTTTGGTCGAAAATTAAAGATATTTCATTACTAACCCGAGACTGATGGGTTACAAAACGATTCGATGTTCGAACATAAAATAAGCCAAAGAGGATGAGGGGGATTTAAATTCCAGTTCGTTGGAAGCGAGTTGGTTCGATGAACCTTAGCAACCCAATTGGCAGCCTGATTAAACTCTCTGGGCTCAAAACATAGTTTAATCTCCTTAAGTTGGCCCAACAATTCCTTGTAATCTTGGATAATAGAATGTGTAGCCCATGGAGGTTTAGCCCAACCCAAGATGGACTCCACCACTTGCAAGTTGTCAGACACCAAGACTCCATTCCTTGAAGTGCACGTGTTCTATTCAGCTAGAAGTGTTGCTCCAGTTCGTTAACTTCGCGCGACTTCTTTCTCTTTCCACCAGTTCAACACCTCACGGATGGCTAGGGTTTTGACCACGAACACGGAAAGGGCGAAAATGGGTTTTTCTCAAATCCATCGAGGAGGATGCCCTCTCTATTTCTCCTCACTCCTGCTGCTGATCCCTTAAGTTCAAAGCTAATCCATGAGCTATCCATCGAGATCTTGAAGAAGAAGTCGGTCAAAGGGTCCACTAGATTGTGCAGCTATCGGAGGTTCGTTCTCTGTTCGGTTAGTATTATTCATTCCCTGTTTCAATTGTAGTTGTTTCAAAAATATAGATTCTTCAACTATTAAACTCGGATTGGGGTCTTTTCCTTTGAAGATTCGACTGTTCCACACCTCCCATATCCTCCAAATAGCTTTGGCTTGTAGGCTCTTCCTCACGGTGAGATTCTCCCATACCCATTTATCCATTTGATTACTAATTTTGGAGAAGTCTTGGCTGCCATTCACTAATCCGACCATATTGCCTTTGCCTAGGGACATTGAATAAATACATGCTCAGTGGATTCAAGAACTTGGTCACAAAAAGGATAGTCTTGTTCAAGTAAAATCTTCCTCTTGTATAGATTTTCTTTTGTAGGCAAACTATTGTCGCATGTACTCTATATAAAAAATTTGACCTTCGGGGCAATTTTGAGTTTCCATATTTCTATCCATAGCTTTTTAGGAGGCTGGTATGACGAGGGTGGTTGATTTGCCATTTGGAATCTTTCTGAGTCTCGAAGCTTGTTGTACCCGCTCTTTACCGTATAGTCGCCTGAATGATTCGTTGTCCATATCATCTCGTCTGGCCAGGTGTTAGGCTCAAAGGCGTAGCTGCAATTTCTTTCACAAGTTTGTTATCAAACATCTCCTGTAGTAGTTGAGAGTTCCATTTCCTTTCAATTTGATTAATTAATTCTGCTACAAGAAGAGGATCATTTTTATTTGCTGGACCGCCTATCTTGCCTAATATGAGCCATCTATCCTCTCTAATTCTGATCTTACTATCATCCCCAACCTCTCATTTTATTTCAAGCGCAATTGCATCTCTTCCCACTAGTAAGCTTTGCCATCCCCACGAGGGTCGGGGACCTTTTTTAGCTGTCCAGAAATCACCTCTAGGGAAGTAGATACCTCTCAACATCCTACTCCATATGGAAGTTTGGTCTTGTATAAACCTCCAAGCTTGTTTCCCCAATATTGCTTTGTTAAAATTAACTAAGTCTTTGAAGCCTAACCCCCCATAATCTTTCCTTATTTTTAAAATGTCCCATATGTTCCAATGGATGCCCTTTCCTGCAGCATTTTGTTTCCACCATAAAGATGAAATTCTCTTTTCAATCACCTTGCAAATTGATATAGGAATTTTAAAGATTAACATGGCAAATTAGGGTAATGATTGGACTACTATCTTGATTAGCATTTCTTTCCCGGCCTTAGAATTAGCTTCTCCATCCACCCTTCTAATTTCCTCTCAACTCTTGTTAGAACCCAAGAAAACATCTGTTTCCTTGCTTGCTCCCAATCTAAAGATATTCCTAGATACTTACCTGTTTTTTCAATGATTGGCACCCTTAATTCAGCCGCTATATTCTGTTTTAGTACTTGAGGGTAGTTCCTTTCAAAGAAAATTCTTGACTTGTTGAGATTAATGGATTGTCCCGATGTAAAGCAATATTGGTTCAGAATATTTGCTAAGTTCTGAGCCTCAATAATTGTACCATCTAGAAAAAATATAGCATCATCTGCAAAAAGAAGGTGCGATAGTATTGGACAGTGTGTGTTCAGCTGAATACCCTTTAGGGTTCCATCTCTGATAGCTTTCAGTAATAAGGAGGATAGGACATTTGCCATCAAAATGAATAGATAAGGAGATAGTGAATTACCTTGTCTAATTCCCTCGTTGGTTTGAAATAGTCACAATACTCCCCATTTACTTGGATACTAAAGGACACCGAGGAAATACAGGACTTAACCAAAGTTACCCATTTGTCACAAAATCCCATTTTCAACAAACAATCACAAAGAAAGTCTCATTTGACCCTATCATAGGCCTTTTACATATCCAATTTTAGGATTGCTTGAAATTTCCGCTTTCTTTTCCTCACTCTAAGTTGATGTTGTACTTCTTGAACAATGAATATATTATCCTGAGTTTGTCAGCCCTCGACGAAGGCACTTTGGTCCAAAGAAATAATCTTTGGGAGCCAGGGTTTTAATCTATTGGCCATTACCTTTGTGATGATTTTATAATTGAAATTGCAAATACTAATGGGCCTATACTGAGTAATGCTTTCTGGATTTGAGACTTTTGGAATGAGAGTAAGATGGGTCCTATTAAGTTTAGGATCAAGCATACCTTAGCTGAAGAAATTGTCCACCATGCTGAAAATATTCTCATGAATTTTTGACAAGTTACTTTGGTAGAATAATCTATTGAGTCTGTTTGGTCCCGGTGCCTTTGTCGTGCCCATTTGATAAATTGCGATTTTTACTTTTCCTTTGTAACAAGCCCCATTAAAGCTTCATTCATCTCCATAGTGATCACTTCTTTACATTGATCTAACACCGATTAATATTCTCTATACCCCACTATCGTATATAGAGCTTGGAAGAAGCTTGATATGTGTTGTTTAAGGATCAAAGGGTCCCAACTCCAATTATGATCATCGATTTGTAGCATAGAAATTTTATTCCGTTGTCTCCTCTATATTGTGGTAGTGTGAAAATATTTTGCATTTTTATCCCCCCATTTAATCCAATTAATTATGGATCTCATACCCTAGTACATTTCTTCTTGTCTCCACAGGCTTTCAATATGCTGGACAACTTGGCGATATTCTTCCTGGTTTTGGCTCCCTTTAGCCCTATTCATTAACTTGGTGAGTCTACCTTGTAGATAAGGAATTTCACGGGATGTGTTTATGAATTTTTTGCTACTCCATCACCTTAATGCATTAGCTACCTTCCTAGTTTTGCCCACAATATCTAGCTGGTAGCCTTCCTCAACTCTCCAGGCTCTTTGGATCACTTTTTTGCATTCTGAATTTTCTATCCAAAAAGCTTCAAATCTGAATTTCTTCTTTTTCCTCACCAAAATTGTATCTATTTGTAGAAAAATCGAACAATGATCTGAACCAATTGTTGGAAATGCATATGCCTCCGCATTATGGAATAAGACTCTCCAATCAAGGTTGCAAAAAGCCCTATCAAGTCTTTTTTTGACGAGTTTAGCAACTTCTTGGTTATTAGACCATGTGTAAGTACACCATTTACTCTCTATATCTATCAATGAACAAGAGTTCAAGAAGTCCCGAAATGCCGCCATTCTATAATTATCCACGTCATGTCTTCTAACCTTTTTCCCACTGATATAACACTTCATTAAAATCTCCAATACATAGCCATGGGAGACAATTTGAGATATGAATAGATTGTAATGTTTGCCATAGTTTCAACCTTTCTTGGTAGTTAGTAGAAGCATGAAGTAAAGAAATTTTCATGATAACTCCATTGTTATGATCTTTGCATATAATATCAATGAGTTCATCAGTATTTGTTTCCAAATCCACCTTAACTTCCTCATCCCACATAAGAGCTAATCCACCCCCAATCCCAACTGGATTAATTATAACAGCATCTTTAAATTGAAGACATTTTCCAACCCTTTCGACAACATTTTCCTTATTCTTGGTTTCCATAAGGAAGACCAAGTTAGGCCTCTCTCAAACCACTAAGGCATGAAGATGTTGAACTGTCAAGGGATTGCCCAACCCTTGACAATTCCAACTCAACAACTTCATGTCTCCCCGAATGGCTTATTAAGGCTAGCCACCAAAGCTTGATCATTAACCCCTTCCCACACCTGAACTAGGGTATCTAGTAAGTTCTTTTTCATCTAGCAAGTGCCTTGGTATCCCTCTCTTTTCATATGGAGTAAAGCGCTTCTATATTTTCACAGCTGGTTTTTTAAGTCATGTCTTCTCATTCTTTGACAAACCTACACTTTTGTAACTTTCTGTGGAAGGTAGATGCAATACCTGCAGTTGTTGTGTTCTTTTCCCTTTATACATGGCTGCATCTTCCTCCATTTTCCATCATGTATTATAACATTTTTCTGCTGAGATGTACCCACCAGAGCCTTATTTAGCCTTGTCTAATCATGTTGCAGGTCCATATCTTCCAAGAGGATGGGTGTTTCTAGTGCATTTTCCTCTTCCTCAAGATTGTGATCTATTTTCCCATAAAAGGTCATCCAACACATGCTATACTCTTTCACTTCAGCCTTCAACCATGAGCCATACCTACCAGGTTTGTCTTGAGCTAGACCGATCTCCTTATAAGGATATTTTGGACAAAAGCTGGCATAATGTCGAATGCAACCGCACAAATAGCAAAAATAAGGCAATCTTTCATATTTGAAATCAATCCACCACTTTTTACCTCCCAATTCAATTATCTCCACAATGAAATTGTTATTTGATACGAAAATTTGGGAAAATAGGAACAATCAAAGTAATTTTTGGAACGACGATAGATTTGAAATTAGAGTTGAAGTTTAGGATAGATCTGAAACCATATCTAAAGTTGGAGGCTACTTTTAAATTAATAAAAAGAAGAAGAAGAAGAAGAAGAAGAGTTAGGCCACTATTTTAAGGAATTAGGCCGCTAAAATGGTAAACTACTCATAGGAGCAATCATAAAAAGACGCGCTTCAAGTGATAGAGGGGACATTTGCACAAATTGTAGTAATTTCAGGGTCCTCCTTCTATACATGATCTGAAAAATTCAATTTGAAGGCCCCATTTGGGTGGACTAGCAAGCCTAGTATAGGCCCATGCCCAAAAGAAAACTAATGTTTCTGGGACACAATCCATATCTGAAGTAGTATGGGTGATGTTTCTGGGACACAATCCATATCTATCACTGATGATGATATATTTGGATTTTGTTAAACATAAAAGAAATACAAATTCTTTAGTTCTTATACGCACCACCATACCAAAGCGGTAGAAGATTTAGTAGATAATACAAGTGCAACAAAATGGATACTCATCATTTGAGGAATCGATTGATCTCCAGGTATTGAGCATATAATGTGGTAGATCCTAACCGCAGGTGACATTCATCAGATGATACAATCCCTATCGTTTGAAAGACAACCATATCCAACAATGAGGTACTGAGTTAACATAAGATTCTAAGAGTTAAATTATGAAATTTATTGATTTGAATACTTTGACTTCTTAAACGAACCGAGCATAACTTCTTTTTAAAAGACTCCAAATAGCATAAAACCCGATGCATTAGAAACTAGACACATTGGGCTTTCCATCAATATATTATGAGAGGATATTGGAGCACAAAATCATCATCAAATCTCATAAGAAAAAGACCTTTGAAATCCTATTGGAAAAGATAAACTTAATATTTAAGCCATTTTGCATTAATTGTTGGATAAGGCTTTGTTGCTTCATCACACCGCCCGAGCAAAAATCAACACTAACACGAGTTACTAATTAATTGAGTGAAATTTGCACATTACTAAAATTTATTAATATTATTTCACAATCAATTAAGTGATCATATGTTAATCAATTAATTACTTAGGGCATGCATGATAATCATTTTATTTATCTATTTATCTATTTTTGTGTTATTGAGAACATGTTTGGAATTGAAATTTGTTTGGTAACGTAATTTTTTTTTTTTCAGGACAAATTTTTGGCCTAGAAATAAATTTTGAATAGAAATGAGAAGTACAAATTTTCCAGTTTTCTATTTCTTTTCTAGAAATAGAAACAAACACTCTTTTATCACTTACTCTCTCTCTCTCTCTCTCTCTCTCTCGCATGCGTTCTCCCACGAGAAGATCACCCTCCTCCTCCTCGAGACTCTTCCCGTCCCAGACCCCCAGATTGGCCCTCGCCTCCTTTGGCCCCTCCACCTCCACCTCCACCTCTTCCCTCCACCTCCACCTCCTTCCCCAAGTTCTCCTCCAGCACCTACACTAACACCAACATCGGCACCTCCTTCCTCTCCAACAGCACCTCTCTCTCCGGCTTTCACCACTCCATCCCAAATAATCTCGTCATCTACAACTTCTTAGAGTTTCACTCTGCCACCAACAACTTTCTCACCAAGACTTGCTACTCCTCATCCTCATCATCCTCCTGGTGCTACTCCCTCCGTGATAATGACATTGTCATCTTCTAGTGCAAGTTTAGGCACGAGATTAACATGGGCTACCTCAAGGACCTCCTTGGGATGATCTGTCAAAGCCACGTGATTAGCATCGTGAGACTACTCGGGGCCTTTGTCTTTGTTGACAACATCTTCTTGGTCTATGAGTTTGTCGATGGCGCTAGCCTCTTCGATTGCTTGCGGAATCCTAAAATGCCTGATTTCATGATCCTTGGGACCTCGATATCGAGGATGCAAATTGCCACCGATGTCGTGCATGACCTCGATTACATCCACAACAACACTGGCCTCAATATGATCCCTGTCCACAATCATATCAAGAGCAGTAGCATTGTGATGAGAGAGCCATTGTTCAAAGCAAAGATTTGCCACTTCAGAACCACCCAGTGGTGCGGCAAGGCAAATGAGAGTGACGTGTTCCAGGAGCGGGTGAGTCCGGCGGAGGGTGGCAGCACGATTAGGGAAGAGCAGAAATTTTATATTGTTATTGAAAGAACTTTTGTTTCAGAAACATAAATTTTGTATTGTTATCAAAAGTAGTTAGATGCTCAAAAATTCGTCCAAGTGATAGAAATTGAAAAATCTATTTATGGTCAAAAATTGTTTTTAGTACAGAATGGTTATCATTCGTATCATTAATTGCACATATGGTTATCATTCGTATCATTAATTGCACGTATGGTAATTTTTTTTTTTTTTTTTTTGGGGTCAGTCATACTTTATTCCTAATCCACACTCTCTCTCAGACTTTTGCCCTGCCTCTTGTAGGGCGTGGGAGTCGAAACCCACTCTTGAAACTTACGCGTCCCCACCCCATCCCCCTTGAGAATGTGGGGATTTGAACCCCTCACCTCCCCCTTCCATGTTGGAAGGGTGGTCACTGGGGCAAACCCCAGTGGTTACGTATGGTAATTGATTTTTCTTTTGTGTTCCAAACTCAAGGGAAAGATATCTTAAAGTTTTAAATAAACTAATGTGGAAAAGCCCCCTCCCCACAAAAAAAAAAAAAAAGAGAGACTAATCCAGAACATTCATTCCAATGTAAAGTTATTGTCTCACAAGCTAGATAGGGGTTTTTTTTTTTTTTTTTTTTTTAAGGTACTGTTTTGAAAAAACTAATTTTTGTTATAAGGCATTTTCAATTTTTGGATTTAATACAGACCCTTTTCTTCTTGGAAATTTTTGGCATGTGAACTTCTTCACAATGTTTTTGAATATAATATTCTTAAGTAAAATAAATGGTTAATATAATGATAAATCTCAAATTGATATGTTCGTGATAAATTTATCTCAAACTAATTTTTTATTATCAAAAATAAAAAATTAGTACACTTATGACAAATTTTAACCTTCGTTAGTTTTTGTTAAATCTTACCGTCAAATTAGTGAATTGGATGACACGTGGCAATTAACGAATGTACTAGTTTACTTGTGTATCTAAATTAGCGGTTTTAAGGGGATTACTTTATTAAGTTCGGCTTTTTATGTGGTCAAAAAAGTAGTTTGATATAAATTTATCACATGAGTACTAGTTTTGGATTTTTAGTGGTAAAAAAATTTAGTTTGGGACAAATTTATCATATGTATACTAATTTTGAGTTTTCATGGTATTAACCCTAAAATTAAAGAACAAAAGTTTGCATTATACCATCCAAATAAAAAGTTGTAAAACAAGCTACATGTTAAATTGCAAAACCCTAGTTCCTTGTACGTAGACAGAATTTGAATTCTCAAACCGATATCAAACTTATACTCTAAAAACCTTAAGCTAATAATCTTCTAGCTCCCTAAATTTTCTTAAACTTCCAAATCTACATATACAAACCTGTCCATGTATTTTCTTTCTCTTTTTTTTTTTTTCCTTCCTTTTTTCTTACAATACCATTCTTTTCTGTACTTTCTTGATGATCACCAAGATCTAGCTTAACTAGCTTGTCAATTCATAAGGACATCATCCGGACGCAAAATTCTCATAAGCTTTTACACGAGAAATCTGGGAAGCCCGATCTTGTGACCCAGCTTTTGTACATCTTCTTGGACCTGTTGTCTGAATTCTCGAAAGCTAAAGCTCCTGTAGACAGGAGGCCAGTTGCAGCTCGACCACAGTGTCGTACGATGGGCAGAAGAAGTACGCGGTCGAATACCGCTCCCGTTTCGAGTTGGTCATCACCCGGTGCTGAACGCTCTTGTACACATCATTGCTCCATGCCTGAAACAAGCGTGCGTAGATGCTCATTCATCAGAAAGAATGCAACCATGGCAATCCCCCAAGAAATTAATAAACAACGCCATATTCATCTAAAGAAGGGTTTACCCACACAAGACATCCGACAAGTATATCCTAATCAACAGCGCTACAGCCCAACTTGCAGGGTTCTTCCGGCATGAAGAGGTTCTTGGTGAAGAGAGGCTGTTTCGAATGACTAAGGGCGCGCATGACAAAATTTCTGTTCCAAAAATTGATTTCTGGCCGGAAATTGATTTCTCAATTTCTATTCCCTGGACAAGTTTCTGAGCAAAGAAATCTGTTTGATAACGATTCAAAATTTCTATTTTACGGTAAATCCGTTTGATAAAATAATAAAATTTCTATTTCTAGGAATAGAAATTGATTAGATAATAACATAGGAAATCCTCAAATACAAAATAATAGTCGAAATAATACTAAAACAATATATGAAATCCTCAAATACAAAATAATAGTCGAAATAATAAGTTGAAAAAATACAATTTCATGGAATTTCCTATTACATGTACTTACGTTTCCTATTACGTAATACTTTCTTTCGAAAAATAAACAATGTGGCAATTGAAATTCAATTGTAGTGAATATGTCGTTATGTTTTTGCCAAAATTGATTTCACATTAATCAAATAAGTCTAATGATAGCCATGATTATAATAGTCTAATCTCCTAAAAAAAAAAAAAAAATTCTAACTTCAAGTCTAATTCCAATTTCTTTCCAAATTTTGTTAAAAAAATCCTCACCATGTTCAAAAATCGTCACCAATTTTTTTCAAAATTATCAACACTAGGATTATTTAAAAATTTATTATCAAATCTGCATTTTCATCAACACTCTTACAAGAACAACAAATTCCTTATTAGATCTCCTTTCCTTATAAAAGAAAAATCGGATGAAACCCTAATGATTTAACCCCTTTTTACCACCTCAATAAAGTTTATGATTAAAAAAAATAAGTAGCTAGATAGAGTCGTTGTCTAGCATACTATAGAAGAGTGGGTAAAGAAAGACTCGTTGGATATAAATATGGCAAGTTGACTTTTATCATGCGTGAAATCTCTTGCGTGCAACAAATGAAACCTTGTTCATTCAATTCTCACCATCGGCTCAATAGTTAAGATTTTCAATCAATATTTATTGAAATGATTATATTAAAAAATCATTAAAATATTTTGGACTAAATTAACTATTTCTATTTCTATTTCAATATTAGTAATCTAAAATATTTTGGACTAAATTGAAAAGTGGAGAAAAAAATTCTATTTTTATTTCTATTTTAGAAACTGAGAAGTTAAAAATTTCAGTTTCTGATTTCTTTGATTTCTCTATTTCTGGAATAGAAATATGTTTCAGAAATAGAGAAATCAAATTGCATTATCAAACAAATTTCTGTTCAAAACTGTTCCTAAAAAAAAAACAAAGAAATCGAGAAACAGAAATTTTATCACGCGCACCCTAAGTTCGCGGTGTTTTCAGCTGCCAAAAGTGCTAATGATTGAAAGCGAGAAGAAAGGAAAGAAACACATACATACCTGAAATAAGTCGCCAATGTTAATGATGAGAGCATCGGGATTAGGTTTAACAGCGATCCACTCCCCATCTTTGACCAATTGCAGACCCCCCACCTCGTCCTGATGCAGGATCGTGAGGAAGTCGCTGTCTGTGTGCGGCATCAGCCCGAGCATGTCCGGTGAAATTGGACATGGTGGGTATCTGTTCATTCTCAGATAGCAAGTGCTCGGCAGGCAATTCTCCATGAAGAAGGTCGATTTGTGGCCCAGTTCCTCTGCTAAGATCTCGGCTAATTTCTGTGCTAGGTTTGATACAGTCCCGGCAAATTGTTCCATTGTCGAGCTGGCGACAAAGAATCATAGCCCCACAGGCAAATGTAACATGTAAGTACAAAAGACGAGCTCGTCAAAAAAAAAAAAAAGTACAAAAGACGAGCGATGGTCATACAACGTACAACGCGGGAAAAGATCAAACATGAAGGAGCTTGAAATTTGAGGATGTTAAATGCAAACCGTCCGATGGTGTACTTAAGGCTTCGAATAAATCCCGTAAATAAAGTAGGTTAAGTAGCATTAAAAAAAATATTTTATAGAGAAAAGAAATTGGAGCTTGCTTGATCATTCCAGGAATTCACCATTTTGCTCTTAGAAAATTCATGCGTGCATGCCCTATTAAATGCAACATCAAGTGATATCATGTTAAAATAGGACCGCTATATGACCTAAGGCACTATTTTCCTAAAAAAATATACAAAACATAAAGGAAGACTTGATGGTTAAGAGTGTTTACTCTGTCCGACTAATGGAAATACAAACCGCCATCCATAGGTGGTGCTAACAAACTACCATAGAAAATAGTGTACTGAGAGTGTTAAACGTTGTGTATGGGATGCAATTAAGTCCGAGATCTTTTAGTTGATTCAATTAAGTCCTTAGCCTTTTTCACAAAGTATGATAAAGGCCTTTTGATTAATAAATTTTGAAATAGTCTATGTGTCACTCAAATATTGGCTACCAGTATCCTTAAATTACAATTTTTAACATGGGTTTTAGATCGAACTTAAGTGAAACAATCGAAAAGTTTAAGATGCGATTGCACTTTTTAGTAAAAATTTATGATTAGATTGAACAAGTTGAAAGGTTTAGGCATTGATTGCATTAATTACATAAGGTTTAGGACTTGTAGTGCAGATTACCCTACTAACTTAAATCCAAATCTGACTCATTCGTGAAATGGTGAATGATCTAATTGACCATTTCCATAGACCCGGTTGGGTTCGTGCTTGGGTCAATGCCAATTTGAGTTGTAAATTGGATTGTGTTAAATGGATCATGATTCCATTGATCGTTATACATAGGAGTGTGAAGAGAAAATATACTAAACCAACGTGATTGCATAGGTTTCAAGGTAAGTATTCAAGGTCACAGGATAGATTTCCAGGATAGATTTCCAGAATTCGAAGGTTTGAAACTAATGAGGAATAAGATAGATTTCATGGTATGGCATCGCAATCACCCAATACACAAAATTAATAAATAAATAATGCTAGAAGAAGCTATAATAATCAATACTCATACGTGGAAAAAATAATTAGCCGAATGACTTGTTATGGTATTTACATTTAAATCAAGGAAAATCTAGCATTCTAAGGGATGTCAATTATGTTTATTAGACTGCAATTTTTTCTGCTTTCATCAACTTTAGCTTCGCCTACCCACGAATGCATGTCTTGGGATCTACAAATAAAAGAAAACTTGGCCATATTATCTTCTCTCTAATAGCTTTTCAATGGGCAAATACCATTTCTTTCTAGTTCAAGGGCTGCGCTGCCATGACATGGTTAACCTAAAAAACAAGTCTTTCAAGTGGATTTTGATTGATGTTTACTTATACGACTAATTGACCTAACTTATCTCTCTAAAATTGGCATGATAGTGTGATGGTACAATAAGGGGGATTCTAATATATGTGTTCGATTTGAGTTGTGGTTAATGACATCATTTCCTAATGTTTAGAATGACTATATGTATGCTTAGGACAAAAACCCTCATGTTATGTACTCGCTCTGCCTATGAAATTTAAGATCCATTCATAGTTTTTACTCATGTTTACTTATCTTTAATTAAAAGAAAAATTACCCATGTTGCATATGATAAAAGTTTGAGGGTTTGAGAACAAGATTAATAATCTCTAACATCAATTTTAGAATATAAGAAAAATGGAGGCATGTTATTTAGTCTCCAAGTTGTTTTTCTCTCTTACTTTCCTTGTCTGAGGTTGCAAAGTCCTTGAACCTGACTCAATAAGAGCAGGACAACTCATTTAGACTAGGATTAACCAATTTCTAGTTGGACGATTCTATTGATGTAGAAGTAATCACACATGCTCTAGAAATTAGCCGCTTTGTAGTCCTAGCCCTAGTGGGCTTACTAAACTAATGTTAAGCTTCTTAGATCTTATCTTAATATCCATACAAACGTTAGACATATAAAAGATACATGAAAATGCAAACGCCCTAGAAATGAAAGAATTTTAAGAAAAAGAACCTTAACAATAAAGAACTTTGCGTGCGAAACTCCTTTTAAACAGCATGGTGATTACTTGGTTGTGATTAGTACCTGAGGGTGCTGTTGCAACCTCTTGTGCAGGAGATGATATCACTCAAAGGGACATGGAAAGCCTCGGACCACGACAACTGCTGCAAGCATGTCGCGGAAGGAGTCCCCCATCGATAACTCCCCGCCGAGAAATCCAAGTGCTTGTCCTCTCTGCTCTTCTTCTCGAACGGCTCTCGGAACACCTTGATCTGTTCCTCCCTCATTTTCTCGAGGATCTCTCGTGAAATCCCATGGTTCAACACCTGGAAGAACCCCCACTCCCGAGAGGCCCTTGCGATCTCCGCCTTGCACTCCCGTCTCTCCTCCTTGCTTAGGCTCAGCCGACCAAGGTCGATCACTGGGAGGTCGGCCTCTTCGATGACAACGGGCGCGGTCGGGCCTTTGTTGGCTGCCTTCTTGAAGAGGGCCTTGTAGGTTTCTTGAAATGGCGGGTCCGATGAGTCCATGGTTAGAGGCTGCAAGACAGACAGGTGGATGTCTTGGGTTATATATACAAGGGACATGAAGAGGGCGGTTTCTGCTTTTCCCTTTTGGTTTTGGGACTTTAGCTTGTGGGATTGAGACAGAGAAACAGATCGGAACACCGCGTACGTGTCGTCGTCGATGAAAACATCATCCTAGCTCTCCTCAAGTTTTATTTGGACTCTTAAGACAAAGTTAATCGATTGTGTCTTCTTTCGGTTGATATATTGAAGATATCTAGAATCCCCTTGTTTTTCTAGTTTCTCTAAGCTACATCTTTGTACTTGCAGCTCATGATTTAAATGTAAATTTATCTTATGGGGAGGCAGATTTCTGTCATGGAAGAGACAGTGAGATAACTATTTTAGACCAGAATAAGAAGATTCATGGCACTTCTTAAATGCCGTCACAAACTTTGGACCATATGAAATTATCAGCATTAGGTTAGGCTAGGGATGAAGCCATTTACACCCTGGCATTAGTTATCTTCGAAGCGTCTGCTTGTCGAAAGTTCTAGTTTCAGTCGTGATTATCAATCGTACATTGGGGGTAAATCCATTTCATGTCAAGTGTTGTTAACATAATTGAAAAGTCAATAGTATGTGAAGTTATATTAAAGAATGAGATGCAGTAGAGAGCTAGATAATTCTTGGGTTACCAATTTTTGGATCCACCTATTAAAAATTGACATGGAGCGATTGGATAAAAAAGTCAAAAAGTCTCAAAATAATTCAATCATAAGAAGTCCCTCCATTCAGAACGTGACACGCGTATGACTAAATAAGAAAAATCTGTAAAAACTCTAATCTCAAATTGGCAATCTCATCTACATAAACGACACACTTCTAATTAAATCAAAGGTTTTGACCATCTAGTGCCATTTAACTTTTTGCACAGGGGAGAGGAACATAGACCATAGAAAGGCATAACATGAACGGTATATTCTCATCTTAAAGGCTGTCTTACATGTCATGCTTCTCATGCCATTTTCAACTTTCAAATGAAGAATAACACTAAAGTAAGGGGAATATGTTTCCTCACTAAAACTTAAATGGATGGACTAGATCGCACCCTCCCAATTCAACAAAGCATCGGAACTAGGCACCGGATATTTCACTTGAACACACTATCACATATCATTGTTACCAATATAATTGTCTTTTTCACAACGACGAAGGCCGACATAGAGCGAGCCTACTCGAGAAATTTTAAATTTCAGCACCATGACAGAAGCTTCAGCACAGATGATGGCACGCTGGCCCATCACATTTATCTCGAATTCTCGAATTCACCATTGCCTTTTGGGTGGCTATTACTTTATTCGTCCCCCACCGGCTGAACGTACACCACGAGACAGCCTCATTAACTCCTATTTCGATTTCTGTCACTTTCCAAACATTAAATTCAGAAACGCTGCATATCACTTTTTCGCAGGGGGTCAAAAGGGGCCAAGAGACCTTTCAATTATTGAGCATGATTAGAAGGTCCTCGGACAGCCTTTCATTGATAATGACCACCCCACTCAAGTTGGTGCTGATTTCGCTTGCTCAATGAAATTGAAAAGCTGAAAAGAAAATTGGTGTAAAGGTGATGCCGATCTTATGGTGTTTGTCCAGCCTACTTGTATACTTTTGGGCCCTCAGTATCTAAAAAGTTTTGTGTAAGTTATACACCAAAAAAAAAAAATAATAATTTATCATATATTAATTAACTATTCGCATTCCTAATAACATTATAAGAAAAATTGTGAGAATGAAGAGACTTTTCAAATATGTGCTAATTCCTTATTAACATGCAATCAGATGTAAATATCACATCAAAAGTAGTTCAAATAGATTAATCCTCTCGATTAGATTTATAGATCTACTCCAAATTTGTTGGGCTAGGATTTACCATCAACAAGGGTTTATCAAGGGAAATACTCCTTTATTATTCTATTTTTCCTTTTTATGTAGTTAAGAATGAACATAAATTTAAATGGATCGAATTGATAGAGCTTGTCAAGCTCATCTTATCAATGGACTTTTTTTTTTTGGCCTCAGAAGTCATATGAAGAGACTTGTGGTCATATCATGTATGGAATATCACAATGTCCCATTAGATTTCATTGATTAAATATATGTTCTGTATCTTTCTTCTAATCTTGCCTTTGTCCAACTCATTACACCCAACTCTCTTCCACTCCCCTCGCCATATCTTTTCCAACTCCCCCAATTTTATTTGAGTCCATCCATGATGTAGATTGAAAAGGGTAGAAAAATCAAAATGCAGACCTCCTAATTATTTAAAAAAAAAAAACTCAAAATATGAAAGAAGTAGAGGAAACAGATATTCCTTTAAAATGAAAGGTTAATATGTTGACTCATGCATACCCCAAATGTGTAATTATCGAGAGTAATTTCCACGGAACTTCCAAATGTCTGACCTCATTGGTCATGCAATCCCAGTCAAATTAATTAAATCAATTCTTGTGTCTTAATATATTTGTCGAAAGTCCTCTGAGGTAACATATCATCGTATACCAAGAGTATATAAAAGAAAGAGACATATATAACAATTATAATATGCAAAATATTGTCCATATCTTACATATTAAATATTTCGTTCGTCCACATCTTGAAATTAGAATGTCGTGCATTTCAGGCTGACCCATAAGTTCTGGAAAAGCATTAAAAGGTGGAATCCCAACAGCACACATGTTTGTGATGAATAAAATAATAAGCTAGTATTATGTTAGCGAGGACTATACAGTATACCCACCAAATTAAACGATGAAGAAATATTTGGTGTTGGTTTCTCTTACATGGCTCAGACTCTCGACCAAGCTGACGACCTGCACCGTGGCTTGCGTCCTTTTACCTTGAGCTCTGCGATAACCCAGAAACAAATGAAGAAACAAAAAGGTATTTTCAGTCGAGCGTTATTTTGTGCCTATTGATAATGCCAAGAATATATGAGAAAAGCTGAAGATAGTAACCTGCATACCGATGCACGGAGACGTCAACTTCTCTCGCTGCTTGTAGTTTGCTTTCTCGCTCAAGTAAAGAAAATGAAGAGAAGGGACACTCGCACACTGGGAAAAAAAGAATGAGTGCTTATATAGGAGTGACTTGCAAGTTGAGGAGAGAGAGAGAGAGAGAGAGAGAGTCTCAGTTTGGAAGCGAGATGTGTATGTATGTAGTCCTCTAAGTTTGGAAGCAAGAGAGATATTTATCATGGAGTGAGAGACTATGTTTATAAGGGAAAATTCTTATATATATTTGGAACATGTGAGTCCGCTCCATCTCAATCATTAGATCATGTGAGTTTCATATAGACACTAATTAATGACTGAAATGGGATGGACTTACGTGTACCAGATACATCAATACTTTTTAACTCATGAGAAGAACACGTGTCTTCAAAAACCATCAGAGAAAATGTTTCCCCAAGGTTTTGGCATTTTCATATTTATTCAAGTTTGCGTGAAGAAAAGGGAGACTAGATCTTTGTTTTCCATTTATGGATAGAGATTGGGATATTGACAAAGAGAGGATGACAGAGAAGTGAACAACTTGGAGGAATGAGAACCAAGTGAAGTTGGAAGTTGATAGGGCCCATCAATTCAATGTTAGGTGTAGTGCTAAGAGTATGGAGAATATATGGATTTAGTCCATTAGAACAAACCAATCATATTTTAACAGCCAATGGGATTATATGCTGGACTTGACAAAGAAAAACTATCTCTCTTTTAGTTTTAGTTTTAGTTTTAGTTTTAGTTTTAGTTTTAGTTAAAAAAAAAAAAAAAAAAAAACATTAGGATAGATTGTTTCCAACCAGCTTATCATCATTCGAAAAATATGATGATGTCAAAATAAATGCCAGACACCTCATTTTAGGTCGATGACTCTAAGGGAGCCCTTTTATGATCTCATCAATAAATTTAGTTGGATTTGCCTTCTATCAAAGTATTTAAATCACTCTATTATGAGCCATCTCGATAAAATAAATACTTCATCTATCACCAAATTTTAAAAACGAATGGAGTTATATTAGATTTGACAAAGAGAAATAAATTCTCACATGTATATGTATAGATACTTACATTACGTTTGGTCTCATTTAAATTCTTATCATCCCATGGAATATGGTGGGAGTCAAGATAAAAATCCAATGCCTAATTTTGAAGAGATTACCTTAACGGAGCCTACAACCTAAGCCCATCAAGATGTTTGATAGGATCTACTCCCTCTCAACCATCTAATTATAAGTCAACTAGATACATTACCAGGGCTGCTTCATCTCCAGTGAATCATCCTATATGAGATTGTTTTATGTCACGCCAGCACATGCTCATAATCATATTATGACTCAAGGTGTTTGGCATGACCATGAAAGTATCAGCTAAATCTCAATGGACGGGATACAATGACGAATTGTAGTTCGACCTACGAAACATGTCATTAGTGTTTGATCCCTCACATTTCATCTTCACTACTTCATAACTTCTCTTCTTTTCTATCACTTAAATATCAAACCATTCTATCTTTCATCATCATTTCTCTAATCAGTCAAACTCATTAAATAGACGGTTGCACACTCGCCATCAACATATCATGAAATCTGGCCAGTACGAACGTATCAGATGTAGTGTTGGTTCGAGAGAGACTTGGATGAATGAGCACCAATTGAAAGGATGTCAACTCATCCATGAAGAGAGTATCTCTCTCTCTCTCTCTCTCTCTCTCTCTCTCTCTCTCTCTCTCTCTCTCTCCCTGGGCAAGTGTGGTTGTCCGAAACAGGGCACATGATTGGTGCTGGACCCGACCCGACCGTGGAGCCGTAGCCTCTGAGTCCGTGTCCGTACGCGGCAGCGTCGAATGTCACATGCACGTCGAAATGATATTGACGAAAATTTAGGTGTGAAGGGGAAAAAAAAACCATTAGATTACGGTGGGAAATGCCTGCAAATGCAGTGCAGGGCTTTAAATGATGAAGGGCGTGGAGGTACATGTACCTTCTGTGCCAAAAAAGCTTCACTTGTATTGTCGATGAAAGCAACTATAGGTTGCCAAGCTGAAGTTCCAAAATATCTATAATTACCTTTCCCGAAACGGCAATATCTGTTAACTGAGGAAAGAGCAATAATGTAAGCCTAAAAGTGTTAGGGTGCATGTGTGAGGATATTAGGTAAAAGAAGTCTAATATCGAGGATAGCATGTAATGCGAGCGAATAAATGTATCCTAGTTTGTCTATCACTCATTAGCTTAAGTTTCTTTTAGTGAAAGTAGATCTAATTAGGTACGTTAACATGTTTAGATTTAGGCTTATTCTTGGTGATTTTCCTATTAAAGGTATTACATTTCTGCTGCACGTCCCGATAAGTTGTATTAGAACCGATAGTTTGGATAGGTTGGGCTATGGATCAACGTGTGGTGAATATCTCAAGGAAAATTTTTGGATGTGACTTCCTAATCCGGTTGTCAAATGACATCCCCCAACTTCCCGCTAAACTTAGTTGGGCTAAGGAGATTTAAGTAGAGTCTGAAGGCCGATGTTGGTTCTCTCACCAATCATTTGCCAAAAACTTAGCTAGGTCAAGATAGAGATTCGAGTTTGAGATAATGTTGGAGCTAAAAGATAACTAAATTGAGGAGCAGGGTGCCTAACATAAGTGCCTCATACGTGAGATGGAGATTTATTGAGGTAGACATGTGTGGTGTTAGGTGAAAGAAGTCCCACATTTGGGATATGGTGAAATCCTAGTGAATTGATATATCCCAATTGGTCCACAAGTCATTGTGTTAAGTTATTTACTGAATATGAATCCAAGTAAATATATCCATGAGCTTGGATTAGGATTCTTCTTGATAATTTCTCCAAGTGAAGCTGTTGCATTTCTGCTATACCTCCAAACAAAAGGAATATCAAGATTAATAGAACGACCTGAGGAATTTATGTGATTCGGCTACTTTTCCATTTCCATGGGCGAAGGAGGAGAAGATCTACAATAGTCAAATTCGAAGTACAATGAAAAAGGATAGAAAGCTCTCTACCCTAGCCCCCGAAATATATCTGACCTCTCATACACACTTTGATATCACAAACCGATATTCATACTAAATCCAATCCCACCACTTCCATCACATACCATCATGAAAAATTTTCAATCAAGTCATTACAAATATTCAAGTCGCAATCAACGAATCGATGATTGATCGCACAGTTAATTGCGCAGCCAGGGAGTTTTATTATACAGGTGATTAGTAGAAAATCAATTATTGAGGGATCTTTGCGGTGAAATGGAATATATACAGGCTTAATTCCATTTTTATTGGCGGAATGTAAAATAATGGCACGCACGTCCCTTTTTCTACATCCATATTGACAAGATAGCACTAGCAAAATCAGTGAAGCTAACAGCTTTGGAGGCTCCCTTACTTCAACTTGTCTAATTTGTAATTTCTACTCCTTCTTTCCTTTGTGATGTTATTTTCACTATGACAACGGGGATGCTCAATCACTAGACGCATCTTGCGTGTAGGCTTTGATATCGTGACAATGTCCAAACCAAAAGATTAAATGAATAAATGAAAAGAAATCACATGCATATGAAAAACATATAAACTTGTAGACAAGCGATGTGTAAAATACTTTAACGGATATATTTTTTTAAAATGAATCTCTTACTAAAATTCTACATTATGCGGCATTAATATCTTTACTATTAAAACGTGATCAAATTGTCTAATTAATCCTAAATCTATTGTACGAATACCAATTTAGTCCTAAAATTTCCAATTTTATTAATTTAGTCATAAGCCTTTATTCGAAATTCTACTATAATCCTTTTGGTCAATTTTTCCCTAAAATTGCTGTGTTGTGGTGTACCACATAGAATGGCCAACAATGATTGGACCGTTGCCACATCAGTAATTTCCAAAAAAAATTGATTGGAATGATTATATTGGAATTTCGCGCAAAAGTGTAGGACTATCTTAGTAAAATTGAAAAATCCATAACTAAATTGACATTCAAATTCAGAACTCAATAGGTAATTTTCCTATTAAGACGTGGACTGTCATGGAAGAGAACGAACACATCACTTCAGTGTCATCGGCTTATTCTAGGTCACCATACAATGTGACCTGACTTTTGAATGAAAATTATATGACCTGGGTTCACAGTATTGTCACTGTTTTGCCTGTTATGATTTTCGTTTGTGAAAGCTGATTGTATGATATATCATTTCAATCTCTAATGAATTGATGCCCACCACACGAATCTCTATGGGCGGTGTCTGCATTTCAAATCTTGATTTACCACACGTTTGCAAATGAAATAGAACATTGCAGAAATCTGACCACCACACAATTTTGAACCGATGCATCTATGTATTTGTGCATTATCGAATGGGTATCCCTAGATCATGCTGTTAATGACTTTTATATGCATTGTAGACTGGCTTAAGGATATTCAGAAGTGGTTCGTTAATGATGTTGAGATGTATGTGTCAATTGTATTAAGAAAAAAGTCACAAATTGAAGAATTGGTGCGGTGTGAAACAGTTAGTTTTCCTAATTGACTCGTAAGTCATTGTAGAAATTTACATTTGCCCCCTCCTTTATAATTACACCTTACATTCACTTACCTGCAATAAATAAGATGGAAAAAGAATGTGTGTGTGTGTGTATATAAAATATAGTTGATGTGACATATATATGCTTGTCACATTAATCGCATGATATACATACTAACTAATTTCACTTTTAAATTCTAAAAGAAAATTGATCTGATAACAACAGTCCCTTTTTAAAAAGAACCGTGCCTTCTCTACCTTCCTAAGGAAACCGGCTAAATTGTTAATCCGGTTTCCTTAAGATATTTGATAGGAAAATCTCATATATGGTAAGATTCTTTGAATATGAATACAATAAAAATAAAATAGGAAAAATGAACTTGAAGAAAACCCACAAAACACATATGACACTAGAAATATTATGATTAGTACCTACTCATGACCACCAATTGAGTGGCCATGACCGCGAACTCAAATTGAGCAACTATGGCCTTGAGCTTCACGACTCGAAACTCAAACGGCCATGGCCACTCGTTGTGAACTTGAAGCTCAAGTAGCCATGGTGGCCTTGAGCTTTGTGGTTAAAAAAACTAGCAGACATGACCTTTGTGAGCGGTTATGGCGTCCACTAGCTTGAGTTTGAACAGCCATGACTCACGGTTATGGTGGTCATGATGAACCCTCATTTCTCTCTCTCCCGCTTCCCATTTTGTTTTCTTTTAGGTTGTTTAACGTGGTGCCTATTTGGTGTCACATGATGATGTTGAGCGAATCATAATATAACATATGTATTCCAATATCTGTGTTAGTAATTATGCAATCCATGTCAAACAAAATCGATTGGCAAGAAAAGAAAAAAGTAAAACGGAAGGACTAACGAAGGACTTTTTCTGACGTAAAAAAGATAGATGGATGGTTTTGGTTTTCAAATAAAAAGAGATAGACCCATGGTGACATTATTCCTTAAATAAAACAAACTGATAAAACCTTCAGTCCGCACTTTCCCAAATCCGGCTGCCCACTAGTCGTAAGTTGCAACTTGTGGTCAACATGGCACGGTTAGAAATTCAAATATAATATAATTGCACCATCCTCCTAGCATGACTCATTTTAAAATCTCTCACTCCAATTGGCTCGTTTCCTCACGTGACGCCGTCATGTTATATAATCCACGTCTTTCTCCTTAATTTCAAGGTTATTCGTCTAGTTGCTCAAGCCTCAAAGTATCTATTTGGTACAATTTTTTGATAATAATTTCAATTGTGAAAAACACATCGTAACTTTTATAAGATTTCTGATAATTACCTTTATGCAATAGCAACTTTCAGAAAGCCAACACACCAACCCGTAAAAGTGTTGCAGGTTTAAAATATGTATTACCAAACACACACAAGACACCGCATGCTACAATTTCATCACAACAAGACACATATATGAGTACAGTTTAACCAGAATTGATGGCCTAATACTAAGCCGGTGCTAAGTCAACTCTCCAACCACTAGTAAGTGATTTATTAAACTCTAAGCTTGGATTGCTCTCCTCTTCCTCAAAGACATGAAACTTGATCTAATTCTAGTGTTGTAAAAAGATTAGCTAGAGATAGGCAAAACTTAGATATGACCCATATGATTATATCTTCTCACTAATCCACCTCTCTCTCTCTAGAGAGAGAGAGAGAGAGAGAGAGATGGACATTAAGGTCTTTGGATAATGAATCTGGCATGATGAAGTGTAAAATATGAAGGATAGATGTCACGATTCGATGAATGAGACAGCATATTTAAAGTGATAATGCTGGGGTAAACACATGTACTTTTTTGGATCGATTCTATGGCAAAAACTATTGCGTATACTCTCTCACAGAGAGAGAGAGAGAGAGAGAGAGAGAGAGAGAGAGAGAGAGAAAAGGGAGGTAAGGGATGATCGCATTGATCATAGAAAATGGACTAGTGAAACAGGAACAAAATAGTTTGAAAAGATACGAAAATGACTAAATAAAGTAGAAAGAGGTTGTTTCGTTTGATTAAGTTACTATGGCAAGAACATTAAATAGAGTTTCATAACATCGCCAGGTATTTAGCTTAGTGGTGCAGGGCTTACTTCCAAGTGATTTGAAATCCCCCAGGTCATAAGTTGGTTACCTCTAAGTTAATTCCTGACTCTAAGAAGCGTTGGTTTGTTTGGGATATCAATTCAATCATCACACCAACGCAGGATAACTCGGATTCCACTCCTAATGGCACCATCGTGGGGCACAAGTGACGGGCTAAGCAATGGTATCTTTTTCTCATCCTTTCATTGGTAAAAAAATTGCTTTAAATTATTCGCTACCTCCGAATTTCATTTAGTTGATGGCAAATAATAGTAACTATTTTCAGAATTGCTTCTCTCATATCCTTATATCAACATAATGGTAAAATCCAACCCTTCAACTTAAAAAACTTCTATATCATATACCCAAAAACAAATTTTATTAATGCATAGTTTATATTAAACTACTTAAATATTATATCACACGTCTTCAATTAAATATTTAAAACTATTAGAAAAGTTGGTGGCGGTTCTACAAATTACACAATTTTGAATAATAATATATGCCCTTTTTCCATGATACAATTATAGAGTTACCAAAGGCTACGTTTTCAAATGATATAAGAGGGAACAAGGGAAAAGTGCTTAAAAAGTCCTAAATCTTTTATATTTGTGACAATCTAGTTCTAAACCTTTTTTTGGTGCCAATTTAGTTCTAAACATTTTTACTTAGTGCCAATTCAGTCATTTCCGGCCAATTTTGGCTGGATTTTGCTAACTAGACACCGGTCGGCTGATGTGGCCTGATCGGTGCTGACGTGGACAAATTTTAATAATATTTTAATATTTTTGAATTTTAATATTTTTTCTTTTTTTTTTTCTTTTTTCCCTCCCTTCCTCGGCAGAATTTCTTTGGACCTTGACGATCGGCCGCAGGCGACGGCGGCGAGGTTGACCTCGGCATTTGGACCTCACCGGCCACCTCGCCCTCGCCGAATCTGGCAAGGGTCGAGCCTTGCCCATGGTCGGCGAGGCTTGACCTCGCCAAATCCAATGAGGGCGAGCCTCGCCAGCACCGCTCAGGCTGCGAGGGCGATCTAGCACCGGGCTGGCGAGGTCAAGGTGGCCAGCGAGGTCCGGCAAGGTCAACCTTGCTGGCCGGTCGCCGAGGTTCAGCGATCGGCTAGAGGAGGGGAGGGAAAAAAGAAAAAAGAAAAAAAAATAAAAAAAAAAAAAAATATATTATTAAAATTTGTCCACATCAGCATTGATTAGGTCACGTCAGCCGACCGACGTCCAGTCAGCAAAATCCATCCAAAATTGGCCGGAAATGACTAAATCGGCACTAAGTAAAAAAGTTTATGACTAAATTAGCATAAAAAAAAAAGTTTAGGACTAGATTGACACAAATATAAAAGGTTTAGGACTTTTTAAGCACTTTTCCCGAGGGAACAATGAGAGAGAATTCAATTAATTTTGTTCACATGGGATATGCGTCCCCAAGATCAATACAAAAGCATGTGATGTATTTGTCTGCAAGGAGTAGCACCTTTTGGTTGTAATGTGGCAAAGCTTGAGCTGTCCCACATTGTACCTCTTGTCCTACCACCTAACATGGTACCCTTCTCCACAGGACCTATATGCAATTATAAAATGAAAATACAGATGTGTGTATATATATTGTGATTTCTCGACCAAAACGCGACTTGAAAAATATTTTTATATATGTCATGGACATGTATTATTTCACACAATAATTTGAATAATGAATATCCATCCCTCATGAAGTGTATATGACAGCGCATCTTGTTAAACTCTTATAATTTATTGTGCTTCTAATAAGTCACAGAAAAAGTGATATTATTGTTTGAAGGTGTTAAAGAATGTTGTTTATTTCATAGTTTTGGCAACGCGCCATGCGCATCCGTGAAATTCGATGTCAATGCATCGGAAGAAACTTCGTTGTTGTTACCAAATGAAAATGGGCAGTTGTATTAAATTATAATTATGGCCTTATTTTTTTAGCATTTTAATAGGCAATGTAGGGATAATTTGAAAGATCTAATGAGTATAAATAATGCTTATATTCTGAATTATAGAGGTACGGACACCTGGAGTGCCAAAACTTGGCACGGAGGGACACTTAAGTGCCAAAACTTTGAAAATGTACACTTAAGTGCCAAAATCGGAGTAAAATGTATCACTTAAGTGCCACTCTGGTCAAAATCCGGCCAAATTGCTGACGTGACAATTTTCCGGCAAGGTGAGTGCAAAACGGCGTCGTTTTGCATGTTGACGTGGCGAGAAAATGCAAAAACGGCATCGTTTTGTCTCTAATATGTAAATAATTAATATAAAAATTAATTAAATTAAATTTAAAACTAAATTTATTTAAAATATTCTAAAAAATAAAAAACTTCAAATTTAAAAAAAAAAAAAAAAAAAAAAAAAAAAAAGGGGGAGGGGGAGGGGGGCGTCTAAAGGGAGGCAGCTAAGGGCTGAGCCCTCAATCACCTCCATTCGCCCTCCCCCTTTTTTAAAATTTTAAGTTTTTTAGAATATTTTAAATAAATTTAGGTTTAAATTAAATTTAATTAATTTTTATATTAATTTTTATACATTAGAGACAAAACGACGTTGTTTTTGCATTTTCTTGCCATGTCAGCATGCAAAACGACGCCGTTTTACACTCACCTCGTCGGAAAAATTGCCACGTCAGCAATTTGGCCGAATTTTGATTGGAGTGGCACTTAAGTGATCCATTGTACTCCGATTTTGGCACTTAAGTGTACATTTCCAAAGCTTTGGCACTTAAGTGTCATTCCGTGCCAAGTTTTGGCACTTGAGCCATACTTCTACCCTGAATTATAGTATTAAATACATCGAGGCCCCTAGTCTTAATATGCCGGACTACCCCAGAGGAATAGAAGAGAATGAAACAAAAATATTTGTGAGGGATAGATTTGTCATTTAGATAGATAGATATCAACTAAGCGAATTTTAGTTATATGGGGTGCGGAAATAGCGGTCCCTTGAACTTTCTATATTATTATCAAGCAAACATGACTCCTAAGATCATTTATCGATTCACAGCTTCTTCTTCTTTATTGCCTAATCCATAAGAGCTAGCATCACAATATATCTTGTGTCTCCCCTATGTTTTTATTTTTTCGCTCAGAATAAATGGTTCAAACAATTTTTATGTTTACAATATGATATGATAGGTCAATTAACTTACTGGTTACCTGTCCATTTGTACTGTACAGAAAACTTAGATGTTGCATAACTTGCCAAAAACCTATATTTCATGAATGTAGTTGAGTTTGAGTGTGTTATAATTTTGTATGGACTTATGTTAGAAATATTAAGACTGGTGTACAAAATCGATTCATGTTGTGCTAGATCCAACCTTTCAAAAATCCTAGCAAGTCTTAGTTATTCATTTTCAATCTTGACTTGCGTATGTATTTCCAAGCAGAAACTTCAACGATCCAAAACTTTTGTTGGGAACATTATTGTAAACCCTACAACAGCAACGATGACGAAATTTGTTAATGGTACTAAAAAAGTCCAACCGAATGTAGATTGAAATGCTTTCGTCAATCTGAAACACATAATGTAAACATTTGTGTATGTTGAATTATGAGAGAGAGAGAGAGAGATGGCATTAGATTTTTTTGAACCTGGGCCTGTAAATGGCCAATGAACACGGGCAACAAAGATGTATGTTGGAACATTCATTACTGTAGTCACATTAATATATCCCTTTCAAGATTAGCAATAGCTGTAATTTCGATTGATTACTAAAATATTGTTTTTTGGTTCAAGTTGGTGTGCTGTCTGACGAACTCGATTGGTCAAAGTTGAGTGGTGGATGGGGTTTGCGGGTCATGTCGTTGTTGACCCTTTTTAATTGAATTTTGGGACCTTCTGTGTGGGGAAGCAATCATTATGGATGACCCTAAGATCCGACCTTTTCAATTTCAATTTTGTGGATTCTACGTGTTGTGGTTATCACGCTCAATTGAAAAGTAAGATCCCATTACTCATGCTCCCTGTTGAAGTGTCAAAGCATATGATAGAAAAGATGGGTTTTTTCTAACACTTGTCATGATTACTGACCAAATTAGTAAAAATTCAATATCCAAAATTAGTAACATATACAAAGATATGTCCTTTCCGGTTACAATGGTACCATTCACGAATTTTTCTGCTACGACAAATATAAATAATTCAGAAATCTTAAAATTTATTGTGAAAGTGTAATCGAATCGTAATACATTTAAAAAGTACAATCGAACACTAAAATTTGTTACCTTGATATAATTAAGTCATTTCGTTAACTCTGTTCAATTTGGATAATAAAAATGCGAATGAGACTTTTTATTTTTGTTACTTTTTGAGGATATGCGTCATCCGCTAAGCTCCTCGTCATAAAATAAACATGGAAATTTAAAATTAAAAAAAGAAAAAACGCTACAAAACAAAAGACAAAAAATAAAATCATAACCTAGGCTCCTCCTCTTCCTCTTTCTTTCATTGATGCGGAACTTATGGAAACTTACCGTTCATCTTTTTTCATTCTCTAATTTTGATGTTCGGAAGCTCGAGCGGTCATATCCCAGCTCAACAAAACTTAAGTGGCCATGGCCGTAAGCTTGAAGCTTTGAAGCTGAAGTAGCCATGATTGCGAAGACCGCTGTGCTCCGACCTACACAACCTCAGATAGGGTCATGATTGGTGCGAGGCCGAAGGAGTCACTGGGCGAGGTGAAGAAATTGTGATTGGTGTGAGGCCGATCTGGCAATTCTGCATTGGATGATAAAGTGAAATAAATTTGGAAAAGCTGAGGTTGGCTCAGAAATTCATAATCACGTCTTCATTTTTAGAAGAATCTTAATCCTATATGTGAGATTAAGTGTCCTTCAAGTATGTTTAAAATTCAAAAAAAGCTAAGGTTGGCTCAAAAATTCGTAATCATGTCTTCATCTTTAGAAGAATCTTAATCCTACATGTGAGATTATGTGTCCTTCAAGTGTGTTTAATTTTTTTTTTTTTTTTTTTTTTAAAGTTCTTTCGCTTGTCATCATTTCATCCTCTTGCCTCAAATCATCATCGAGTCTAGTGTGAACTACACGAGCCACCGAACACACTTCACTAGCCCTCCCTCGCATTGTGGTCGTCCATCACCCTTCCTTCGCCCTAACTCGGAAGGTGGCACCGTAGCATCGCCACCTCAAATCCGAAGTTGTCAACCTTAGGTGGTCCCGTATGTTGTTTGTCCGAGGCCATCGCTCATGTAGCCATCGCGGCCTTTGATGGCTGCAATTGCCTGATTTGAATCGATTATAGCCTCAATCCAATGATTTTTCAAGTCTTGACCTCACTAAATTTGAAGGACCAAATTTTTTTTTTTTTTTTTGGTCGAAAGTAGTACTTGCATTTCATTCTTTGATACGAGAATTACAAGGAAAGGATAAGTTGAAATCAGAACATAAGATATTCCAAAGAGGTTGTGGTGGTTCGATCTGCCATCTTGAGGGAAGGGTTTGTATGCGAAAAACTTTTGCTACCCAATCAGCAGCGTGATTTGCACTTCTGGAGCAGTAGGTTACCTTTACGTGGGGCATTTGGGCCAAAAGCTGCTGGCACTCTTGAATCAAGTCCTTCACAGCCCATGATGCTTCTATCCGGCCCATAATGGAATCTACAACCGTGCGGCAATCACTTTCACAAACTAAAGACTTCTTTGATTCTTGTACTTGCCTCACGTGAGTCTCGGTCTTCTTCTTCAACAGTCGCAGACCATGGAGCACAGCTAGGGTTTCCGCCTGCAAGGGTGAGGACCCAAATTTGACTCCGTGAGAATTTGGAAGCCCATATTTCGGAAAGCGGTCCACAAATCGAACCTAAAAGTACTCATAACCTGCCCACGGTCCTCCAGAAACAAAAAATTTCAAGTGAAACTACCCAAAAAAAAAAACAAAAAAAAAAGAAAAAAGAAAAAAGCCGGGCGATCACCTTAATCAATTGAAGAATTTTCGTATGCTTTTTTAATTATTAGTCGAGAGATACATAGAATGGTGTTTCCTTCAATTATTTGCTTCTGCAAATTACCATTGATTTGCCTATTAATGCTTCTAAAATGGTGAAAGAGTTGTCCATACAATTAAAATGAGAGACGAATTGATGAAAGATTTGTTTGTTTACTTGTATTGAAAAATAATTATGTGACAATTTCAAGAAAAACATGATTACAACATTTATAAAAGGGCGGCGCTATTTCCACCCCTTATATGACTAAATCCACCCTATTTCCAATTAAAAAGACAAAGTTACCCTTAATTATTCAATTACAATTTTTAGTGGTGCCCCCAATTTGTTTACTTTCCTTTTTAATACATTTTCTATTCCTACATAGGATTTAGTTGCCATAACTAAGAATATCAAACGTATATTAAATGCATTATATTTTCTCTTTGTTTTTTTATTTTTCTTCTATAAAAGTTAGTTTTCTCCAAAAGAGAGTTTTTGAAGAAACCTAGTTTTTTTCTTCATGGTTAAGCAAATTTATTGGATTAATTGTCCTATAAAATCTAGAAAAATTTAACATAGATAACTTTTTAAAACAATCATGGGTTTGTAAATTTTTTTACATTTTTATTGTGGATGTCACCATCAAATCTATTTTTATCTTTTGTCTTCTATATACATATACAAATACATATACATATTATGGGATGATCGGATGAAATCACAAAAAAAAAAAAAAACCTCTTTAAAGCTTTTCGAAGACAAAATGACAGTTACGTTCCCATTTACGAAACTTCAAAAGATGGAATCTAATTATATCAAAACTTTGCATTAAATGAGGATTTTTTTTTGTAAAATGCCATTGAAATTTCATTATTTTGGATTGACAAAAATTAATATCATTCATAGAGTGTTTGCGAACAATATCAAAATGCCTCATCGTGCATAACTTTTTCATGTTAATATTTTCAATGTTTTTCTAAACACTCTTATGATGCCTTATGTGCTTGGTGTTAAAGCATCTCAATAATAGTAATGAAAAAAGATAAATTCTTCAGTATAGTAAATTTAGTGATTTGATGTATATTTTAGACTAATGAAATAAAAAAAAAATCACCAAGAAAGTAAGTTTTTGATAATGAGAGATGGAAAATAGATGAGTTGTTATAAGAGTAATGACGTAGAAGAGACTCGTTTTATTTTCTAAATAGTAATCAGTTCAAATTTGATGAAAAACCATAAAAAAAAAAAACAAGCATGTGACCTTCCTAATTATGATAATTAGATTCTACATAGAAATAGAAAATCTAAAAAAAGAAAGAAAGTCAATAAATTTGAAGCCACCACTTTAAATTGCTATTGAAATTGAAGACAATATTGTCTTTTTTTGTGAAACTGTGGGTGGATTTAGTTATATAGGGAGTGGAAATAGCATCCACCTTATAAAAAGATACAATAATCTCTTTTTTTTTTTTTTTTTATATAAAAAGGTTATCCGTTTTATATTGCCTTTTAACTTTTAAAACTCCCATTGAAACTTTCATATGCTTGTTGCAACTCTTCATCTCACGCTCCCACCGATAAAATGTCCTAACTACGTCCCTTCCATTTGGTGGCTTAAAAAAAAAAAAAATTCTTCAATTGTTATATTAATTATTTATCATGTCACCACCAAAACGATATCGTTTTGACACTGTTTAGCCATATTAGCATGCAAAACGACATCGTTTGCCACGTAGTTCGCCGGAAAATTGCCACGTTAGTGTTTTGGTAGGATTTTCTCGCCGATGACACTTAAGTGATCTATTTTGACACTTAAGTATTATTTCATAACTTTTGACACTTAAGTGTTCATTTGTGCTAACTTTTGGCACTCCAAGGGTCTGGGTGTCTCTAAAAAAAGAAAGAAAGTCAATAGATTTGAAGCCGTCACTTTAGATTGCAATTGAAATTAAAGATAGTATTGTCCTTTTTGTGAAGCTGTGGTGGATTTAGTTATAGAGGGAGTGGAAATAGTACCGACTTTATAAAAAGATCCAATAATCCCATTTTTTTTTTTTAAGTTATCAGTTATTTTTTTGCCTTTTAACTTTGAAAACTCCCATTGAAACTTTCATATGCTTGTTGCAACTCTTCATCTCACGCTCCCACCGATAAAATGTTCTAACTACGTCCCTTCCATTAGGTGGCTTAAAAAAAAAAAAAAATTCTTCAATTGTTACTAATAAAGCTAGTTATATTAACAATTAAAGGTTTACACAAATTTGTATTGTGTACTATAAATAGCCATCACTAATTTTCATTTTCCAAAATGGAAAATGCTAAAATTTGTATTTAAAATCTTGTTGATGAACAATATGAAAACTGGTATTTGTTAAGAAACCAAAAAAAGAAAATGATACAAATGATTTCTGAACTTTGATTTAAAGTGTAACGTCGTTTCCGGATTTTTAATTTCTTCAATGTAATCCATGAATTTCAAATATTTTTATATAGTTAAGAGATTATATTGAACAAATATCAATATAAAAATTTAGGGACGATACTGTATATTATGCCAAATTTCGGGAACCACATTGCACAAATTAAAAATTTAATAACGACATTTGTGCTATCATCCCAAAGAAGAATGATGACTAAATTCGGACACTTGTAAAAGTATGGGAATAAAAATGTAATTTTGATAGAAAGGCATCCTGCGTCAATAGCTGATAGCGATTCAATATGTCTAGCAAAATTTGGATGAAGATTTGTTAGAATTTAAATTATCGCTAGGGACAGTAGAAGATTTAAGATTTATGACAAAACAAAGTATGGGGAAAAAGGGAAAATCTTTTGGGATTACTAGGGGTGAATAGCTTTGTGGCGAGTAGAATTGGAGTGAGTAAGTTTTGAGCCAAAAATTTTGATCCTATCTTTAAATTAGCAGAGCTGGTTCCTAGTTTTTGAAATTAGGAACCAAAACTATTGATCTTGAAGCCAATCTAGCTTCTTCTAGTTTGATTCTAGGGTCAACTTGGAAATCAATCTACTTGTTTTTACTCTATTTTTCATGTGCAAAAAACATGGAACATTGATGATTTTCACCTATCCTAGAGACCTGAATGAGATATGAGAAAGCCTTCAGAGATTTATCTTAGGATTCTGTTTTAAACCGGTTCAAAGCCAATTATGCATGAAAGCTGATCTTGAAACAGGTCGAAAGCCGTTCATAGCCGAGAATAAGGCCTTATAAGGTCAAATGTCGAGTAAATCCGAACGGTTTATGTTATAGAACCGAAGAACCGGACCAGTCAAGATCGGTTTCCGAATTTTTTTTACTCGGGATCGAACCGGTCTAAAAACCGGTTGGGTTGTGGCAATCCCGTTACCGGGTCAGACCGGCCCCGGTTGCTCACCTCTAAAGGCTAAAGGCGTAATTTCTCCTGGCGCCACCGATCTCCAGAAAATCGTCGCCGCACCAGGACGGCGAGCCTTTCTCAACTCCGCCGCCGTCTGCTCTCCGATGCGACGCCTGAAGCTCGAACATGGCGCATTCTCTCGTAAGCTCCTCCTCCTCCTCCTCCTCCTCCTCATTCTTCTTGTTGGTCTTCGTCTTCTTCGAAATCTCCGTTGACACTCTGTTCTCTCCGATGTCGTCGTCGTCGTCGTTCTCCGGCGACAGGTTGGTCACTTGGTCCCGCTCTCCAAGACCCTCGAAGAGAACGCCTCGGGCCCCAGAATACCGCTGGCGGAAGGCCCCAACGTCATCGGCCGCAGCGCCGCCTCTCTTCCGGACAAGCGGCTCAGCCACAAGCACATTACCCTGACCGCCTCCGCCGACGGCTCCGCTTCTCTGCTCGTGGTAATTTCACCCTCTCTCTCTCTTTTTTAGCTCCCTTCTCGCTGCGGCCGAAACGAAAACGGGGGTGCTTTTGGAAAGTCCCGAGTGAAAAAGGGTGACTGGTGAATCGGGGAAAATTTTGGTTTTTGGGGTGGAGTGCGGCTGCAATTTGAAGTGAATGAATGTGTTGCAGGAGGGGAGGAATCCCGTCGTTGTTAATGCTGGGAAGGAGAGGATGAGGGTGGGAAGTGGAGAGAAGGTGGACATTGGTCCTGGCTGCGTGATAGAGTTGATTCCTGGACATCACTTTTTCAAGTATGAAGTGTTGAGTGGTGACCCCAGTGGGTCTTCAGGTGGTGGAAAGAAGAATGGTGCGCGCGCATTCGAGGATCGTGGTCGGAAGAGGACGCGAGAAGATGGTCAAGACCAGTCTTTTGTGCGGGACTCTCAATCTCGGGTGAGGTGATGTTCATTTGTGTTTGTGAAGGCTTAAAAATTGAAACTTTCTAGCTAGGTGTGGTCTCTTTGATATTGTCTCTCCTGAGTGCTGCAGTGTCTTGCGGGTCTTTCCACAAGAATTGGTTTTGTTCATTATCAAAATGTCATAGACATAATTCTTTTTGGTTCGTGAAGGAGACATTACTGGTTTTACAAGCTTGAAGTGTCCTATATGTTGGCAGGCAAACAGGGGACAAAGTGATGTGGAGGTGATTCTTAACTTTCATGTTCCAGAAGAATTGTTGCCGCACACCTTTAGGCTTCTACATGTGCAAGGTTTCCCGGCATGGGCAAATACATCCTGTGTTTCCATAGAAGATGTAATAGAGGTAAATATCCTGACTTTAAACTCTCATTATGCATAAGACTCTTATTCTTCTCGGTTCTCATGGTCAGATAAAGAGCCCCAGTTTCTATTTGCTTATAGATAAACATAAATTCAGGGATTATGTTCATCTATCTGCTAATAAGTGTGGATCAAGTTTTCTTATGTGACAAGGACCATTTGATCATCGATTAAGAGCAAAATTGCTGCTTTAGTGATGAAGCTGGACGTCTTGTCAGCTTTGCTAACTTATTTTTAGCGGCCCATAGGGCTTGTCAATTCCTACGTGCTGCTGTTATGTATTGTTTTACATAGCAGTCTTAGCTATGGGACATGTCCTGATACCTTGCTTGATTACCCTTTTTGTACACAGGGCGACATTATTGTTGCTATCCTTTCAAATTACATGGTGGACATTGATTGGTTGATCCCTGGTCAGTTATATTTAATTATGAAAAAAGATCCCTCTGCAGTCGATATTTCTATGTTATAGTCATCAATTATCTATTATTCAAGCTTTCAAAACTTGCAATGCACGGGGAAGGTGTTTTTAATGCATTATGAGTTGTAAATTGCATTTAGGCATTCAGACACCAAAGAACTTTGATATTTGTGCTAGCTTGAAATGGCATCTCTAAGTTTTCTCTCATTGTTCTTTTCTGGATGTAGCCTGTCCAATACTGGAAAAAGTTCCTCATGTGTTGGTTATCCATGGGGAGGGTGATGGTACATTGGATCATATGAAGGTGTGTCAGCTGTAGATATGATTGCTTTATCTTGTGCTTCTGTTCTTCCAAACTAGGCACACTTCAACTCTCTTGATCTCATTGTTTTTCTAGAGAAAGAAACCAGCAAATTGGGTTTTACACAAACCTCCACTTCCCATCTCTTATGGCACGCACCATTCTAAGGCCATGCTTCTTGTCTATCCTACGGGAGTGCGGATCATTGTACATACTGCCAATTTGATAAACGTTGACTGGAACAATAAGAGCCAAGGATTGTGGATGCAAGACTTTCCTTGGAAGGACCCAAGTAATGCTAGCAAAAGGTGTGGATTCGAAGATGATTTGGTGGATTATCTTAGTGCACTAAAGGTATGACCCAATCACAATGACAATCCATTGGACTTATTATCTTTTGATGGTGTGCTGTCGTTGGCCTAAAAGTTAACTTTAATCTGGAAATAGTGAATTGGATCAACTTCAGGGAAGGTTAAGTAACAACCTAAAGTTTTGTAATTTCAACTTGCATCGAAAGAAACCTTAAAGTTTCTATGACCTTGCAATGTGAAAAGTTCTTAGTATCATCTTTCAAACATGTAAGGATGGAGAAAATTTCTAGTCTACCGTACAAAATGAAATCTTTTTTCGGTAGGGTGATATTGTATTCTAATAAGGAAATCTACAATTGCTGAAGAACTTTAAATGTTACTTTCTGTCTTGCAATATTCCCTTGCTTATCTTCCAGTTCCTTTGACTTTATTTGGCCTTATATTCATTATAAATCAATTTGGGCATGTTTCTTGTGGAGAATATAGGAACTCTTGCACTCACCTTTTTATTTCAATGACGCAACTGATTTCTTGTCTATTGTATTCAAAGTTCTAGATCTCGATTCTGCCGTTTTATAGTTCAGGGTTAATCAATACTATTCTGATTTCTCTCCAGACCCATATAATACTTGTTTCCCTCAATCACCGATACTCTGCATTAAAGAATGCTGCAGATATCCACTATTGATTGGTGCACTGCCGTTAGTGCAAATAATATCAACTAACCCTTGCCTTTATCTTATCGCTTGGTGGGACTGATCACAGTGGCCCGAATTCAACATAAATGTACCTGCTGTTGGCAAATTCACTATTAATCCTTCTTTCTTCAAGAAGTTCGACTATAGAGACTCAGCGGTATGTTCTCTGTTTATTGCATTCGGCCCAACTGTATGCCCTATTTGATTTTTCATTTTCTTGTTTCCTTGTCACCCTTGTCATTCATTTAATGATGAACGAGTAAAATGAATTATGAGTTCCAGGTTAGACTAATTGCATCAGTACCTGGATACCACACGGGTTCCAACCTGAAAAAATGGGGTCACATGAAGCTGCGAAGTGTCCTGCAAGAGTGTACTTTTGACAAAGATTTTCAGAAGTCTCCTCTTATTTATCAGGTAAGATTTGATGTAACCTGTTGTTCTTGACTTGTGAAGGTTTCAAAAAATTATTTGCATTCTGCTACACATGGATGTACGCACATGCAAGCAAACACGCACTCATACATACAAGGAAAACGTAAATGCATAACTGTGGATTAACTGAATACTACTATTGGGTCCCTTTGTTTTTGTATTCTGCATCATCACAAAGTGTGATTATTGATCTTAACCAAAATATTGTCCCGCTATTTTTCCTTTTGGCTTATTCAGTTTTCCTCCCTTGGGTCTTTAGACGAAAAGTGGATGGCTGAGCTGGCATCTTCAATGTCTTCAGGCTTCTCAGAAGATAAAGTACCTCTTGGCTTAGGTGATCCCTTGATCATATGGCCCACAGTGGAAGATGTTCGATGCTCCTTAGAGGTACCATTGACTAGTATAATTTCTTGTTGGAATGTGTTTCACTGATCTCTTATAAGTTACTAGAATGGTGTTTTAAATGATTTTTCAGATAGACCCATATTATCTTTGCTATTGTTGTAGAAGTTACATGACCTGCTGAATGCGTTTGGATAAAGTTCTATTTTTCCTTGAGGTCACTCAAAATTTAACTTGAGTTGTCTATATTTACTGCTGGGATGAGCTTATCTGATTAAAACCATCACATGCTGGGGACAGTATGTAATTTGATCAACATCAGAGATGTTTCATCACCATGAATTAGTACTGGACATTTAATCCAGTTCATAGTTTGGGTGTTGTGATTGTTTTTGTCTTTCTGTTGAGTGTGGATGGGGTTGGAACTTGCCTTCTTCTGATCGAGCATGCCAAAGGCAATTGGAACTTTTTCTTTTCATTATATTTCTCTACCTATTACTGACTCACTCTGACATACTATCTTATTTGGATTACCTTATTTGTATTTACCTAGGGTTATGCAGCTGGAAATGCCATACCAAGTCCACTAAAGAATGTGGAGAAGGAATTTTTGAAGAAGTATTGGGCAAAATGGAAGGCGAGCCATACTGGTCGCTGGTAAGAATAAGACTCATTTCGTTGATTCCATTGATTATTACTTAGCTTTCTTAATTTGACAACATCACCCTTGTGAGATTCCTCACATAAGTCGATCTAATTTGATATCTTTAGCCTTTGTTATACGGAATAATTGGAAATTTATTTAAGCTTGGGTTGAAAATTGCCCCTAAATGCTACTATCTACTTAACAGCAAAATGGAAGTCTCGTTTTTCTGTTTATTCTTAGAAAGGACTATTGATTACCTGCTAATACATAATCTCATTGTTGCAGTCGTGCTATGCCACACATAAAGACATATACACGCTATAAGGGTCAGAAACTTGCGTAAGGATTGTTTCCTTGGCCTATACTGTACATTCTCAATACTTATTTACAAAGATGTTGCCAATTCTTGCAAACTGAATTTCTGAACATTCTTGACTTGAGCAGTTGGTTTCTGCTAACTTCAGCAAATCTCAGCAAAGCTGCCTGGGGAGCACTTCAAAAGAAAAACTCTCAGTTGATGATTCGGTCGTATGAGGTATGTGATGATTGAATTCATTTGAAGATAAGTAATTCCAACAGTGTCATGACGGTTCTGTTTTGAAGCTAATGACCACAAGTCAGTAAAAAGCCCATCTCAGAATATCCAATGCTTTGGCAGCATGTCGCTTCATTTCATTCAAATAATATCTAGGTTGTTGGAGTTCAGTTAGCCATAAGTTTTTCTTGAGCATCCTAATAGAGCAAAAGTTTCGCGTCTTACTTTCAGTTGGGTGTGCTATTTTTACCACGTTCCATCAGAAGACGAGGTAGAATATTTTCTTGCACAAAGAATGGGGTTTCTTCAGAGGTAACAGCTAAATCCTTCTCTTGTTTGCATAGTCTCTTTTTCTTTATCCCCCTTTTTTCAGGGGCTGTATTATCGTAAGGGAGGATGCAGCAGAATGGAGTTCTTTGTATTTCTGACTTTTACTGAAGGCAAACTGCAACAGCTCTCTCATATATTCTTTTTTATCCCAGTTTAAGGATGTATCTGCATCATCTGGAAATTCTGAAGTCAGTAGAGCCAAGCTGGTGAGCCTGGCATGGCAAAGATCCCAGGATAAAGATTCCTCACTTGATATAATTCCTTTGCCTGTGCCTTACGAGCTTCCTCCTCAATCATATTCTCAAGAAGGTAGCACACTGAACTTAAATAGTCTTTTGGTTTTTTCCCTGCCAAGGTTGCCATTATCTGAGTTCTTTGAACATTGGATGCAGATGTGCCCTGGTCATGGGATCGGAGGTACACAAAAAAAGATGTGTATGGTCAAGTGTGGCCGCGGCAAGTTCAGTTGTATGCTTTTCAAGAGTCCTGACTTTCATGGACATTTCTCTCAAACTTTCAAGATGCTATGTCTATTTTATATGTTATGTATGATTCCACTGCGCTGCGTTTTGATTCTAACAATTTGTAAGTGTTGGTTGGACAAGCGCAGTGGTTGGTTTCACTGTCTAGGGACTAACCTGTGGTTATGAACTTGGGTGGAGCTGGCCATCTTAAGAAATCGAGCTGTAAATTGGATGATTTCACTTTGGAACTGCTCTTGATGTAAACAGTGCAGATTTATTCAAGTTGGTTTCAAGTTGAACTGCTTCAGTAGCCTTCAGGATAAATGTTTGCCTTCAAATGTGCAAGAGAAGAGTATGGCAACATGTTCATTGCTTTTTGATTCCATTTAGAAACAGATATCACAAAATGCATAATTATGTGGTTAAATGCTCCACTTTTGTATGTCTCATTTTGTTAGTCCAGTGTAAATGAGTTTACTCGACCTGCCTAACGTTCCATCCCATTCGACAGACCTATTCCTATCCAAATTTGATTTGATGAGAAGTTGGCTACCATAAATTTGAATTGACAAGATTTCAAATTGATCAATCTTAGGATGGAAATGATTATTGCAAATTTATACCCGAATCGAATTTGAAGAAAATTGAGCCTCAATAAGGCTGGATATAAGATGACTAAGGCTGGGTTCAAGATGAATAATAAGGAAGAGACATGATTCCCGATATGGTAATTTCAATCATATCATAAATTCCATAAATGGTAATTTCAATTGTGTTATAAAACTTGCATAGGAGGGAACCGAAAGAGAATGTTATAACATTTGAGTAAATGATAATAAGAATTAGTATCTTAGTTCCAAACAGATCAATATGTACTTCGATCATACATCCGGTCCTCCAAATGCAGCCTCTACATTTAATTTCGGTTATTATTATTAGTCAAAGAAAATAAAAAAAGAAACGCAACATATATATATTTATATATATATATATATATATATATATATATATATATATATATTTATATATACACGGTCATTAGCATTCTATGTCTAATTCATGAAATGTATCACAAGGGGCCGTTGGACATTGAAGAATTCCTTCATGAGATGGAAACATATCCAACTACACAAATGATGGTAAATCATGCAAATGACTCAAATACAGTAAGATCATGACTCATAGTTATCGGATTTTCTTTCCATATATGTGTTCATTCCAGTCCTATCTCATAGATTCAATCTTGTGATCCTAAGCATTTAGACTGAGCTTCATCGAAGAACATTTTCGCGCCATTTTTTCTCAAAAATGGATGTGTTCTTTGAGCCCCAAGAAGGAAGTCCTTTCTGCATTCAAATTGGCTTCCATGATACAGTCCTAGAGATCAAAGAGAAGATCGAAAAACACCAAGGAATACCCGTCCATAGACAAACTTTTGTCTTCAACGGTGAGGCCCTTGATGACGAGCTTGATGTCGAGGGCTGCAACATCATCAATCGCTCGTGCATTCGGCTCATTGTTGCACCGGAGCCACCACCATCCATTAAGGTTGAATTATGCATCGGAACACCAACATCCAAAATGCGGCTTCCCATAGAAGTTGGAGTGCATGACCCTGTGAAATGCCTGAGAGAGGTTGTTTGGTCCCTGGAAGATGTCCCTCTTGAGCGGGTGAAGCTATATGCAAATGGAACTGAACTTGAAGATGATTGCCGGATATGCGACTACGAGCTTCAAGACAATTCCAGTGTCGATGTGCACATCAAGCCACTGAAGTTCGCAGTGATGGTGTTGCCGTGGAAAGCCAACCTCAAAGTTGCGGTGGAAGTGAAACAGTCGGATAAAGTAAGAGGTTTTGAGGAAAGAGCTTGAGAAACTGCAGCCGATCCTGAAGTTCGATCTCCCTTCAGAGGGGTATTTTTTCATACATAACCAGAGTGGAATGGATGAAGATATGTCATTCAAATGGCACGGCGTTGAGATGGGCGATACCATAGAGATTTTAAGAGGAACGATTTCACGATGAGACTTGGTTTTCGCATCCAATTAGTGGTTTTGCTGAGAGATCTAGAGCAAGATGACAATAAAGTGCTTAGCGTGAGTACAGGTTACAGGTCTAGGGACAAATGCGATCTCCTTTTACCTTTTATATTGGCGTTATCAGGTTTTCTAGATTCCATTTTTCTTTCTCCCTTTTTCATCTTTGTCGTCGTTATTACTCTCTTCTTATATAAGTGTCGTTAGGAACATCGTTCAATCTTGGCATGTTATATTCTTATCTCATTTCAATTCCGTCTGCGAAATGGTGAATTACATCAGCCGGTCAAGCCAATTAATTTGGGTTGAGAAATGGTGGAATAGAATAGTTTCTGGATATGGATTGCTTAGCTTGTACACACATTGCCTCCTTATGTACGTTCTCTGATTGATAAGTTTTCAATGGATCTTTCACTTGTTCTCCTCAACTTGTGAATCCTTCTCGCCAAATTCTTGCACCACCCAAAGAACTTTCAGTTGTGAAATTCACCCAAATGCAACATATGCTCTGCGATTATCTACCAAATGAGCAATCTTGCTAAAATGTTCTGAAGGAAGAAAGATAGTTGCTTCTCGCATGTTACCGTTCTCCATAAAATTGGACAATCGTGTCCTAGATGGCACTTCTTTCTTACAGAAGATGATCGATTCAATTGGAATCGATACGATCCTTAGAGATGATTGACTGCGCTCTTTCTTTCTGCAAAATCTGGTCAATGCTATGACAACTCTAGCGAGCCATACCAAATCAAATGGCCGGGAATCAGTTTAACAGAGATTGATCTAGATCAAGGGGGATATTGTTTAAGTACTATGAAATTTTGTTTCATAATCTTGGCGGCAAGATCATCATCCACAACGAAGTCTTTGATATTTGAAAGGGATTGCAATCATGTATAATATATATTGTCATCACTTTGGAATTAACTCAAGGTAAATCCATTCCTAGAATTATCTTACTAGACCAAAAATAGGGTGTCTCTGGGGAATACATATGATGTTGCTGTTCACTAGCAGTAGGATTCCATTTAATGCATAGTGAGAGCCGTAAGTGATGTAACCAAATTCATTGCCCAGTTGACTGTTGCGAGATCCACATGAATTGTACATAAGCAACTTTTATATCTCAATCACCTGTCACTTGCAATTGATGCTAGCACACACTGGATTAGTTCACAGGCTTTTGCTTCTTTCTAGTGCATTACACGGCTTTAGTTGGATGACCTCTCAATCCCTGCATGAGAGAGCAAAGCCCACAAGTGAGTTACAAACTCCCCTCCTCTAGTCAAATGCTCTGCATGCGCTTTCGTATCATCTGAAGGTGCCACATACAACACCAGTTCCACCCAAAAGTCAGCTAGAATCCTCCAAATCTCATCCTCATGTTTTATATCATTCGTAAGCTGATTCCTGAGCCGAGCACCTCGGTTGACAATAGTTTCTTCATGTGTAGATATAACTCTGCCCTTCCTCTCCATCTCCCTAATCCAATCCTTTTTATTGCATCTCCCAAAGAAGTCCTTGGCTTCGATGATCGCCTGATCGAACACGTGCTCTGCAACGCAAGGGTGATCTGGTAGTAGCTGTGGAGCAAAAGCAACCAAGTAAGCCAAATATTTGGATAAGCTAGTCGCCACTAGTAAATTCCTCCTTGTTTCGGGCGAGTTTGATCTTTCTGGCCGTTGGTGCTCAAAGAAGCTAGTGGCGATGTGCCACACCATTATGACTTGAGTCTGTGTCTCAAGTTGACACGCCCACAACAACTCCTTACACTCATTGCTCCCCCTTAGTGAGGCTTGTCCATTCTCCAATTTGAAACCATCATGTGACTCTAGAGCATGAAACACCGCTTGCTTGACTTCTTCAGGCAGTTTGATCGGCGTGCTTTGTCTCTGGCCATCCCTAGTTTGATCGATGTAGACCGCCGTCAGCTTGTTGTTCAATAAACTAAAAGGCTTGTAAGAGTACTGCTCGAGGAATGAGTACTGACGAAGCTTTTGCTCCCAAGGCTTCAGTAATCGGACCCAACATATCACTCTGATCATTCTCTCAATCCACACATTTTCTTGCCATGACTTCTTTTGCACATACTGGCAGATCCACATAACTTTAGCCCATTGCGAGAACCATATGAAGAAGAGTTGCATGAGCTCCACAATAATGAATGAGATTATCATCACGTTGGTCATGAGTATGTCGAGAGTCACCCCATGTAGCACAGTGACTGGTTTGTCAATATCGCAGTGTTTCTTGTAATTCTTCAAGATTGATGTTGTATACCAAATGGCGACAGCGACAAACACAAGCTCCGCCAATTTGAGCAACAATCGGCCGGGCTGGAATATGATACTATACTTGGTGTACAAGAAATCAAAAAGGAATGTGAGCTCAACCTCAACGACTCGAAATGCTCGTTTGTAACCGTCTTGTTCTGAGAGCAATCCATTGTGAATCAAATTCCATGTCTTCTTGTAAGCCTCTTGGGGCAATGAGTAGCCAGCATATCTCAAACGGAGGAGCTTGAAGAGTGCAAAAGAGAGGCATATGTCTTTGAGCTTGTTGTGGGGGTCTCCTCCTTGGCTTAAGAGCCTCCCTTCACATTTCCATACCTGAGTGAAGAGTTTGAGCTTGCATATAAGTTATGGCCAAGTTAAACTGTTTAAGTACGTGGTCGAGCACTATCAAGAGTTTAGATCCTGATACTTTCCTCTCAAAGTCATTGCTCGTGGAAGGTTCACAACAACTTGCTTACACAAATAAGTCGAGTTGACACATGTAAGGGGTCTGCTTACATGAGATGAGTATTAACCGTGATCCCACGTCCCCTAAATGCATGATTATAATATATCTTATGTTCATGTGATCTCTCTCCATCTAATGAGCTAAGCTTTTGCCTTGGACTTGCTAACGTGCCGAGTGAAATCAAAATGCCCAAGTGTACTTGAACGAAGCATATGCTAACATAAAGAACCCAAAAGTAATACGAGTCAAAAGTAATCAGGAATTTACGGAAAAAGATCTTTTGCACTCTGTTCATGTTCTGATTAGAGCCGTAGTAATCTCAACTATAGATTCATGGAAAAGAAGTTGGTTTTGAAATCAATCACTCAGCACATCAATGAAATTCGTCACGAAACGATGCATGGCAGATGTTAATATATTTCGACTTTCGAACAACGCGCGGTTTCTGATCTCGATCTGTTTCAAGGTATCACATCACTAATTATGCATAGTGCTATCATTTCTGTTGTACTTTGTTACAACCAATCGAAATGATTTTGTATTTTTATTTTTTTAAAATCAAAGTTTAGAAAAGTTAATTAAAAAAATGAAGTGATTAATTATATACCTTCTCGACAGTGATCAATTCATCTTCGTTTTCCAATGGCGTTCGATAGTCCGGTGCCGGCGCCGGCTTCTTCTTCCCTAGACACCACTTGATAAATCGCTTAGGAACAAGGTTATTCGCCCATCTCTCCTCTTCGCCCCTCACCAAGTAACTATACCCTCTCATGCTAACCGGATCAACTTCGCCACCATTTTCGTGCTCCCTGCTCATATAATCAGCAATCACTTTGGTGCTCCTCTCCAAAGAATGCCGGCTTGCTGCCATCAAGGCCCGAGCCCTCTCGTCGCACTTCAAGGCCCAGATGAAGAAGAGGCACCCGTACAGGATCGTCTTGTGGGACAGGTCGCCGTTGGACAAGCCTATCAACAAGCCCAACCAGATCGATTTAATCCCGAGCTGCCAGTTATAGCTCTTCCACTTCTCGTTGTCCTCGAGACTGTATGCAGAGAGAGAATCGGCGCTCCCGAGGGCGATCATCAGGAGCATTGCCCAGATGGGGAACAGTGGGTTGTGGAACGGTATATTGTGCATGAGGCCTAGAGAGTAGGTGAATAGGTAGGTCGAGAGAGAGTAGGCTGTGAAGATGACGAGCCGGAGCTTGTCGCTGTTGCAACAGCGTCGGCATGAGCCGAAGATGACGAGGAAGAGGAGCGAGAAGGCGGAGGAGATGACTAAGAGCTCGATCTGCAAGAGCATCCACTCGGGACTAGGCGGGGGCATTATGTTTGGTGACCTGGCTTTGCAGTTTGCCGTCTTCGTCGCTGATGCCATCCCCATTGTTTGGTTCGTTTCCATCAATTTCCTCAGGTTTGGAAATGA
Organism: Eucalyptus cloeziana; assembly: GCA_014182715.1. Taxonomy (NCBI): domain Eukaryota; kingdom Viridiplantae; phylum Streptophyta; class Magnoliopsida; order Myrtales; family Myrtaceae; genus Eucalyptus; species Eucalyptus cloeziana. Next base: position 19,546,687 of record CM024641.1, on the reverse strand, counting down.
TTAGTTTGCTGGTTGTTCAGCCTCTGATCGCAGGAAGAAATGATAGAATTTCTATAAGAGAGAGAGAGAGAGAGAGAGAGAGAGAGAGAGAGAGAGAGATGGTTTGGGCACTTAAATCTTATTTCTTACACTGTAGGGATGCCTCGGGACTAATACGAGGATGCCAATTTTTCCTTTGAATATTATAGGGCATCCGAATTTGTCTCGGATAATTTTCACAATCGCAGATATTAGACTATTCAATCCACTGGCATCAAGGTCTGATGGTAAACGCCTCTCGCAAAGTTACTTCATTGGAAGATGTTATGACTTGAATGTATAATGTCCTGCATCTAAACCAAGTACTTTAAATATCTTAAAGTAGCATTATCCCCCTCGATACATGAAGAAATCATTGAAGGGGTTATGGTGTGTTAGAACCAAATAAATGTTAACGAAGAATTACTTTAGAAACAAGTTTATTTTGGGAACTCATGGGGAATCGCACAGTTTTCTGACTTTGCTGTTGTCCTAGCTCTTGGATTCAATTTGCTGAGGGGAACTGTAACCTCACATTTTTTTTTTTTTTAAAATTTTGGTCTCGAACTTTCAAAAGATCGATTCGATTGTAGTCCTTTCATGAAAACTTATAACAATGTTAAGTGACGTGGTGATAATATATTGTAGCTTCCACATGCACACGTGAGTGTGTATTGGTCTCTCTATATATATTAGATATCATTTTCTTATTTAAAGCTTGGGTATCAATCCCTTCACTTGTGATCGCGAAAGCCTTAATAATAAATGGCGTCCCTATGAAACGTCATTCCTTTTAGTGAAAGATATGAAAATAAAAGTAATTGCTTAAGCCTTCTTTAGTTATATATCATAATTTTGGCCCAAAAAGAAAGGGAGGAAAAGATTTGCTGACCTGGGAAAACAACGTGACAAGACACCCTATAGCTTAGCCCAATAAATACTAACATGACAGTCCACGTAGAAAAATAGATGGGATATGGCGATATATTTAGTGAAAAGATTACATTATTCGAACTTTTGAAAGTTCATATACTAAACTAAATGAGGAAAATATCTATGGATGACATTGAATATTGAAAAAAAAAAAAAGCGCGAGAGCTTTGTACAAATATGCGGCATTTTACTTTGGTTTAGTTTGCTTTTTAATCACGCGTTACACAACCATGGACAGCACGTTGTCAGAACAGAATATATGCGGCCTTCAGCTTTAATTTGCGTTTTAAGTAGGCAACGCTGATTCTATATATCGGGATAAATGTGAATTTTGGTAAGAGAAATAAATAGAAGATTATAACAAAATAATATTCACATCAATCATATATGCGCTAGAGTCTACATGAACTTATATTTGAAGTGAGTCCGAGCCCTGTCATGGAAATTTGTCCTCCAGTTCAAAGAATAAATGACAGGTGAGATTCCATTATCTATTGAATCGTGATGTAAATACATGAAACATTCCCAGCACGTAAAATAATATGAATTAGTAAGAAACATGAAAGCCTAAATAATAGCTTTCCTCACAAGTGTTCATTTTCTGCAATTGTCTAGGTTGAAAATACTTGCAAGTTAATTTGTCTAGAATCTACTTAAGAGTAAAATCGTTTCTGCTCTTCTCTATCTGTAGAGAATTAGAAATGATTTTCTTTAAGATCATCTTCCAATTTTTGTATTTCCATTTACTTTTTTTTTTTATGGAGATTCTCCCCTTTTCTTTAGGTGACCATTTTATTTCTATTTTTTTTTAGTTTTGACAATAGTTGATGGATATCTCCTCGTTCGTGACAATGCATCACAAAGAGAATTGTTGTATTTCTTTGCAAAAATTTGCAATGTTCATTGTATTTTAAAGAGAATCGCAATATTTCTTTCCCAAGAATGCATATCTAGAATTCCCTTGATTTATATTCAAAAAGGAATATTCACATCATTCCTTCCATATTATTTTTTTGTGAAAATTTGTGGGTAAGAGTTGGTTGTTAATATATTTGGCATTTATTGATGCTTCCGCTTAATTATTTTATTTCCAGCTTTGTAAATCTTAATTGGGTTTTATCATAATTTTGGTTCTTTTATATTTATGTTATTATATTTAGAATCTTATATAGACATTCAGGTCACAATAGTGAAATATTAAACGCCGTGTACTATAATATCTCCATGAAAGATTGATATTAAATTAATGCTCACACTATTTCCACCCCTTTATTGATTCCTGACATCTTTAATCACATTGAATTGGATGCAATTTAATATGATTTCTTAACTTTTTTATTTCCTCTTCCTCTTTTGATTAATTTTTGCTAGAGACGGAGTTATCCATGATCCTCTCGATAACATTTATTAGGTTAAATGTGGGGCCCACTTTTAATTTAAGATTATTCATTGCCTTCTTTTCTTCTTTTTAGGATTTTTTCATTTCTTTCTCCATTTGGAACAAAATTGGTGTCCTTTTTTTTTCTTGAAAAATAGTTGCTTTAATGACTAAGCACAAATAATAGTTTAAAAAAAAATCTACCACTTTTAGTACGCACTTTGTTTAATTATAACTTTAATACATGACATTACGTTGTACTTTGTATATTTTAATTGCTTGACTTTCAATTTATTCCGTGAATCTAATGGTCTAATTTTTATTTATATTTCATGCCATCATTACATGATGATAGATACTGTCACAATATATATATATATATATATATATAATTTCTAAACATCCACTATTATCATGCAAATACATAATAAAATGTTCCATAAATTATTATTACGTAGAATACTCTCTTTTCCTTGATTACATGATATAATTAGTTGTTGACAAGAAATAATGGCAATTGACATGACATTATAAGACAACCCATTCAAACCATTTGCAAACACATTTTTGGGGGTCAATTCTAAGTGCATCAGAATTTTTATATAATAATTAATGCAAAGAAAATTATCCTCAACGTACAAATGTAATGCAATAATAAAATGCATAGCCAACTTAACAAAAGATATTATTTGTTCGGCTACTTGGCTCCCCTAAGAAAAGTTTCTTTCTTGAAAAATATCTTACCTAACTTAGGCAATAAAATATTTCAACTACATTAGTAAAAGAGTCACTATTCACTTGAAACAAATATATTTGAATGAATAATTTTCAACATTTAGTGTGGGAAGCTCGAAATGAAATTGTGGACATGATTGATTGCAGTTTCATCATAAATAGATACATTTAAGTGGATTGGGGTCATCTTCAATATTTTTTTCCATAGTGGCCGCTCTACGAAAACAATACAATGAATGTTGAATGAATTGTTTATAGTGCATTCACCAACCAAAATATTCAATCTTTAAGTAAATTCTCATAAATTTGTTTTGCAAATCGAAGTTGAAAAATTCAGGAGAAGGGGGATTATCCAGGGAGCTAAAGTTAATAATTGGTGCAATAAGTATAGAAGAAAACAAACAGGAAAGTTGAAATATAATGTGTGTGGAAGAAGTGGTTAGGATGAAAGAAGTTATTTGTAAGGGATGTGGATAATTTTGTGTTTGAATAAAATTGAAACATAAGAAAGAAAAGGAAAAAAAAAAATGTAAGAAATAGTCTTTAATTGGGGGTGGGACCCGCAAGGGATTATTTATTCAATTTAATGTATTAAGGATGGTCAAGAGCCAATAAGGTAGTGGAAGTAGGTTGAGCCTAGTCTTATTTACAAGGCCATCTATGGCAAATAAGTTTCTTGGATATGCTCCTTAGAATAACAATAGTTGCAAATCAGATCCCTAAGCTTTGATTTTGATTTGGACTTGCCACTATTACTTCTCTTAACAGATCTTCCTCTAGCAACTAAACCGGTCCCATGATCATTATTGCCTTCAAGAGTCAATTCTCTATGTAGTTTGTGCTTATTTAGGAGACTAGTCTTGACACTTCAACATCGATAGTTTCTTTACTAAAATCATGGTTTCTCCAAAATTCTTATAAGAGAAGGGTAGTGAAACTAACAATAAGAGAGCCTGATCCTCATTTTGGAACTACCAATTTCCATTTGAGTTTTCCAATTTAGCGACTAGTCAATGATTTACTAACATCTTATTGACTCAATTATACCAACTTGTTAAACTTACCAAATTAGCGTTGGTATCTTCTATTTGAAGATGATATGCTCGGCTCGCCGAGAATGATGTTTGGCTAACACTCGTCTGGGAAAGAGAAAAAGTAAAAGTAAAAGTAAAAGACACAACATAAAGGGAGGGCGTATTAAAGAAATTTTCATTGCCAAGAAAAGAATATTTCTTTTCAATTCGCTTTAACTTTAGTTTGTGCTGTCTTTAGAAACTTGTACGGTGTTATTTGATAAATTATGGTCACTTCTTTTTGTATTAGTAATGTTCTGGCTCAGTAAGGAAATTGCTGATGAAGATAGGGTTAATAAGAATTGTAAAAATATATTTCAAAAAATCAAATCCAAAAGATTAAATTATCAAAGCACACAAATGTGTTTCACATTTTAACACTCCATTCATATAATTGGATGATTTACTAACAAAGCTGTTAAATGTGAATCCTGATATGTGAGACCAGCTTGAAGTCATGTTTGCAGGATGGGGACCGTGAAATTGAGGTTGGGGGCACTAAGGGCGCGTTTGATAACCATTATGTTCCCGGGAACAATTTTTTTATCGAAATGATTCTTTTTTATTCTGTTCCCAAGAACAATTTCTGAATAAAAGAACGCGTTTGAGAATCGCACAAAATTTCTGATTGAAATAAAAAAGAACATGATAAATTTTCCAATTCTTTTTCAATTACCTTTTTAGATGAGTGTAAATTTGATATTGAATTCTCATGGACCACTCATCAATATAATTGTCTTCTTATGAGTGAAAAAATCATATTATATTTTATTATATCTTCAATCTCAAAATAATTCGAATTTAGAATTCTATTCCATTCTAAAATTCTATCAAATCATAGAAAGTATATTGATTAATTATATTTATACTAAGTAGTATAAATATTAACTAATCAAATTTTTATTAAATAGTAAATAATAAACTATAGTATAAACTATAAATATAAATACTAAATAATAAATTAAAATACAAAATTAAATATGTATTCAATATATAGCAAAATTTCAATTCCTACTTCAAATTTTTTTTTTTTATTTTTTTCCTTTCTTTGTCCTCTTCTTCTTCTTCTTCAAGGTGACCGGTCGCCATAATTAGGATGACCGACAACCAGCCAGATGAGGATCGGCAACCTCACTAGAGCACCGGCCCTCGGCAAGGCCGTGCCTTGTCGGCCGAGCCTTGGTTGGGCAAGCGGCCTCGCCCAGATTTGGAGAGGCCGAGCTCGCCCAATCGCCGGGCTCGAACTCATCGGGGCATCGCGAGCTCGACCTCGCCTTGGCGGCGACGCCGACCTCGTGGTGCCTTGGCGAGGTTGAGCTCGGCCTCATCAAATTTGGGTGAGGGTCGCCAGTGGTCGGGGGAGGCTCGAGTGAGGCTTGCCTCGCCAATGGCTAGGCGAGCCTCCGGCGAGCTCACTGGTGGACAGCGGGGGGCGGCGGCGGCAGACGGCAATGGCGGCAATGGCACTTTATGAACAAGGGAGAGGGAAGAAGAACAAGAAGAAAGAAGAGGAAAAAGAAAAATAGGTTGACTTGATTTTAGAATTGTTTCCAGGAATAAAGAATCAACTTTTTTTTTTTTTTTATTCTCGATTCTGTTCCAAATCTACTTCTGGGAACAAAAAAATAGAAATTTGTTCCCAGGAACAAAATTTTTACCAAACGCATTTATGTTTCAAATATACTTCCGGGAATAAAAGAACAGAAATAAGCACTGTTTGGCAAGTTGTCAAACATGCCCTAAGTGTTTTTAGTAAATAACATATACATACTATGTACTATATATATATTTTAAAAATTTTCACCCAAAAGTATATGCAATTTTTGGACCTATGGAGTGAACCACCACTAGTCCCCTCTTAGGTTCGTCAATACATACACAACCATCTTATCTAAAAGTCTAAACTATCACGTGGAAGGTGACTTCATGCATATTAGGCCAATTGAAAACCTGTAAATAAGTAATATGAGATATTTTAATACTCATCTCTCGTGAAACTCAGATACAAAACAACACTTGAGATTGATGATATGGGGGATACGATTAACAAAATACACAGAAAGCATGAATTTTTAAGTCTAGCCAAAACTCGAATCTAATGTTATGTTTAAAATCTCAATTAAAAAGTCTAATTTATTAGAGTATGATGGGAACTATATTTTAAATCTTAACTTATCACATCTCATTTGATGTATAGATACTTGCATAAATGTTGTAGTGGTTAAAACATAAACAGAAAGAAATCCCAATGTAAGAAAGAATTTGACATGAAAATTCTTTTGATGTATAGATAATTCGCATAAATGTTGTAGTGGTTTAGAGATCTTTTTCATGTCAAATTCTTTCTTACATTGGGATTTCTTTCTGTTTATGTTTTGAATCTATATCTTTGTACTTTTGGCATTTGTCAGACGAAAAAATGAGTAAGATTTGACCAATGTTTCTATACTCGGACTGGTCAAAGAATTGGCTTAGCCTCCGGCTTTTGGGTCAGCCAACTCGACCGATTCGGCGGCCAAGTCAATATAAATTGAACATTTAACGAAAAAAGTGCGTGACATATATTAAGTATGCTTAGGTATCTAGTTAGATAGGAATGATCACTTAGCTGATTGGCTAAATATCTCTTCTACCTTCATGAGATCATGGGGTCCGTTTTCCTGTTCCTCACCCTTGAATTTTTCACACACGAGTCTGAGCCATAGTCAAAGATCCGGTCAAACCGGTGACAGGTCCACCAGGTTGACTGGTGTCACGGGATTTGATCGGTTCTTGACCGTCAAGGCCATTGACAAAACCAGACCAAATCACAGTCTGGTTCACTGTCCATTCGATTAAACCGACTGGCCCGGTCCGGATTTAATTTAAAAACACTTAATTAAACTAAAGTTGGATGGAAGAATTAGCACTACTTTTGGAAAATTACCAAAAAAAATGCTCAACCTATTATATACATATCAATTTAGTCATAAATATTTTAACTTGACCAATTTATTCATAAACTTATTGATAATTTGTTAATTCAGTTATTTCAGTCACTTTTGGCCTGAAATCACTGACATGAATGTTGGAGGTTCTACATGGCACAACTGACATTGGCCATGATCCGAGTTTTTTGAACATTGGATACATATGTGTTGTAATCATGGAATCGGAAGTACACAACGAAAGATGTGTATGGTCAAGTGTGGCCGTGGCAAGTTCATTTGTATGCTTATCAAGAGTCTAGACTTTCATGTACATGTCTCTCAACCTTTTCTTTCCATTTTTTTTATTTTTCCAATCTAAGATACCGTGTCCATTTTATGTGCCGATTATGATTCCACTTCATTGCATTCTGATTCTGATGATTTGAAGTGCTGGTTAAACAAGTGCAGTCGTTGGTTTCACTGTCAAGGAAACTAACCTATGGCTACGAACTTGAGCTGTGCAGGCTTTCTTAAGAAATCGTACTGTGGATCGGAATGTTTCACTTTAGAACTGATCTTGAACTTCACGGTTTGATTCATTCAATTGGTTTTCAAGTTGAACTTGTCCAGTAGTCTACAGAAGAAATGTGTGCCTTCGAATGTGCGAGACAAGGAAATCAATAGAAGTGTGGTGACATTCTCACAACTTATTATACCATTTCGAAACAGTACCAGAAAATGCGTTTGCTAGTCTAGTGTAAATGAGATGAAGTTGATTCCCAAAAATTTACTCGACTTGCCTACCGTTCCACCCTATTCGACCAACCCATTCCTATTCAAATTTGATTTTCTGAGAAGTTTGCTACTATAAATTTGAATTGACACAATATCAAATTGATCAATCTTATGATGGACATGGTTATAGCAAATTTACACCTGATCCTAATTTGAAGAAAATTGAACCTCAACAGGGCTGGGTTTAAGATGACTGATAAGGAAGAGACATGATTCCACATATGGTAATTTCAATTCTGTAAGATACGCTTAATTTCGTAGGGAGCCGAAAGAAAATGTTATTATAGGAAAATATGGCTTCAAATTGGATAGAGTGATCAAATCAGACTTCAAGGTGTGATATCACTTTTTTTAAGAATTTATTTGTCTTACAATGTTGCTAATGGTCATTGGAAAATATCCTTCAATATAGAAGAAAGTCTCAAATGAGAATATTATATAGCAATTTTAGATTTTTCCAATGTCTCTCTAGAAAACAATCGAAATAATGACTGTAGTTTTAAAAAGAAGACTCAAAAAGACTCAATTCTCATTCATGCCAAAAACTAACATATATATAAATATTGATCTTAAAGAACATAGGCAACTCTGCGAGAAAAGTTGCAAAGTGAGCAAAGGCAACCCTTTGGGAAAGGTTGCAAAGTGAATAAAGGAAACCATTTGGGAAAAATTGTGGAGTGAACAAATGCAACATTTTGTGAAAGGTTACAAACTGAATAAGGATAATTTCTAAGGCTATTTTGAAAAGGCATAAAAATTTGGAACAATAAATAATAATATTTTTTTAAATACAATTCTGAATTTCATATTTCCAAAAATATTGAATGAATAAACACAACCTTTCGACTAATAAATGTTAACAAGATAATCATATGAAACTGAAAATTAAAATTAAAAATAAATATAATCATGCAAATATTGGCGCATCTACACACAGGTATTATGGGATCTAGCCCACACCTCAACCCTTTCTTTGAACACATTAGAAAAGGCTCACATTTATAAAGTGGCCCATCATCTTCCATTTTCTCCCAACTTTCTTACGTGGGATAAGGAAAAACACATTTTGTTTGTACAACAAACAACCAACAATTATAATTATGACTAAATGATAATGATATTTCGTATCTTAATTCCAAATCAATCTCAAGCTAAAAAAGCGAAGGCGATGACTCATTACGTGAAGCCGCATCAACGCGTATGTCAATCTTAAACTCTATCCTCCGAGCACAGATGATAATGATATTTCGTATCTTAATTCCAAATCAATCTCAAGCTAAAAAAGCGAAGGCGATGACTCATTACGTGAAGCCGCATCAACGCGTATGTCAATCTTAAACTCTATCCTCCGAGCACAGACTATATTTTCAGTTTAAATCATTTTCATTAGCCAAAGAAATGATAAAAGAAAAGAAAAGAAACAAATATATATAAAGAATTTCCATCATTCGCACTGTATGTTTAACTCATGAAATGCTGCACATGGGGACTGTGGACATTGAAGAGATACTTCATGAGATGGAAGCATCTTAACTACACAATTGGTGGTGACTTATGCAAGTGGCTCAGATATACTAAGATCGGGAATCATAGTTATTGAATTTTCTTTCCATATATGTGTTCAATCCCCATCTATCTCGTTGCTTCAATCTTGTAACCATAAGCATTTAGACTGAGCTTCATCACAGGACATTTTCATGCCATTTTTTTTTCTCGAAATTGGATGTGTTCTTTGAGCCCTAGGAAGGAAGTCCTTTGTGCATGCAAATTGGTTTCCATGATACAGTCCAAGAGATCAAATAGAAGATCCAAAAACACCAAGGACCCATCTATAGACAAACTTTGGTCTTTGTTGACACTTAGATTTTGGCGGCCCATTTAGTCATTAGGGGTTAATTTTATCTTTGTAAATATTATAATAATTTTAGGTGCATTTAATTTTAATTTACATGTTTTGCATTTTTATTTTTTAGGACCGGTGGTCAATGGCTTCGAATCAATTACTTTTGAGTTTAAATTAACAGGCCGGACTAAGCTCATAAAACGAGAAAATTGGCCCAAGCCCGTTTCTTTTAAATGACAAAAAATTATTTAAATAAAGATTTGGTGCGATATTATGATATTTTGAAAATTAAGAAAATCGCATTTTTAATCCTATCTTTATCAATAGATGATGAAATCGGCGGAGAATATCGATGAGATTAGGATTTTCGTGATTCGGGGGTTATAGGCAATTTTTGAAATATTTGATTGGGAATGCATTTTGTTTGGCTATAAAAGGTGCCGTGTACTGTAGTTTTAAGGGTGGGGCTTTTTTTTGATAAAAAAGAGCAAAAAAGCAAAAAGTAAAAAGTGCAAGTGAAAAAGTGAAAGAGAGGAAGCACTGTGCTTCTTCTCCGGGGAGTCTCCCCCCCCCCCCCTGCCACTGCTCACCTTCGCGCGGGCACCCCAGCCGCTCGACCCCGATCGCCTCGCTCGCAACACCGCATCGTCGCCGGCACCACCTCTCCACCCGACGGCCCACCGCCCAAGCCCAGCACCGGCAACTTGTGCGCCCCGACCCCCGTAGATCCGAGCCAGTCGCCGTGCCGCCAGCCACCGGCACTCCGAAGACCCGGCGCCCGCCTCCTTCGCAGTTGCTCGTCCCCCTGCCGGTAGCCGCCCTGCACCCGAAGCCCCGCCAACGACCCAGCGACGCCAGAGCCCCTTGCAGATCCGCCCGCACGATCTCTGCAAGATTTGAACCAGGTCTTGCCGTTCGAAGGCTGACACCTACAGGCTCGAGATCACCGCCGCAGATCCGATGCCGCCGCACTTGACGCTGTCGCTACGCCCTCGCCTCCGCGACCCACCGCGACTTGCAGCCCAGCACCGACGCTGGCGTGTCCGTTCGATGCATCTCTGAGGCCGTTTCGCCTAAACCCGAGCCACTGCCGCCTAGATCTACTGCCAGTCGACGCCGCGACCCGAAGACTCGAAGCCCCTGCTCCGCGCCGACCGCCGCCGCACCATCCTCGCCGGAACTTCGCCGTCGGCCGACTCCCCTGCCGGACCTCCGACCAGCGGTCCATTTGAGACCCACGAGCCTGCGTGGGAAAGAGAAAAAGGAAAACAAAAAGGGGAAAAGTAAAATAAATTTAGGTAGTTTATTTTCTTTTTCTTGTTTCTTTTTCATTTATTTTACTTTATGTTATCTTTTCTTTTAAGTTTAGTTATTTAAATTGGAACCTTGGATGTCAATATTTAGGCATTCGCTATAGGGATTTTGCCTAAAACTATTGTAATTATTAATTTGACCCGTAAGACGTCGAGTCATTTTTTTAATTATATTAATTTTTGGGCATTTTGTTGATAGCATATTAATTGTTAAATCAATATAACTATTAATTTGATCCGTAAAATTTCGGATCAGATTTTTAATTATTTTGATTTCTTGTCTCGATGTTCGGGGTTAAAAGTAATCGTTAATTTTTGTCGCCGATAACGGGTTATTTTTTCATTTATTTTAATCCTTTATTTTGTTGAATATCTTGTTTGTTTAGATTTAATACTTGTTTTAGAAAATCACTAAGAAAAATAAAAAAAGATATTTGAATTAGGATTTCAATTGGTTTTAGAATATTTTTGTTATTTTGCATATCTAGAATATAGATTTTATTTTAGATTTAAAAAAATATAAAACAAAAAATGCATTCATTTAGGATTTTAGTTTTTGTTTAATTTAAATTGCATGTTTAATTACATGGCAATTTTAAATTTTGAACATTGTCAAAAATAAAAAAAAATATCATGCATATGTCATGTAGAATTAGGGCATGCTCCGCACGTCATTGCATATTAAATAGATTGCATGTTAGGTTAAGATAATGTCTTAGTTTAAATTAGGATTTAGTATGACTTAATCCTTAGTTTAAATTAAATAGATTTTTAATCTAACTAGATCATTTTTGCAATTTTTTACAAAATTTTTCTTTGCATAAGTTAATTTCAATTTTTAGGATAAATTGCATTTTCAAAAATAGAAATATCAAATGCACGTCATTTAGTTTTTTATTAAGTTCATTTAATTAGAACTTTCTTATCATTAGACTAAGTCATTTAATAAATGTCGCGTGATATATAGTTTGCATATTAAATTGCATGAGGCATGTCATTTTAGTTTAAATAATCTTATATGTCATTGCATCGCATTGCATGTCATTATAATTATATCATTTAGGTTGCATTTAATTATTGCATTTCTTCATGTCATATAGTTTAGGTCATGTCGTCATGTCATATTAGATTATTAGCATGCATCGCATGATTTTCATTAAATAAAGTGAAAACAAAAAATTGATTGCTTGTTAATTAGGAATTATATCTAAGATTGCCGATATGAATTCTGATTTAACATTGCAGATGCTTTCGTTGCTTTAAGGTATGTTTTGCATTATTTAATTGCTTTCTTGAGTGTTAAATTGGTGGTATACGCACCCGTATGATCACCTCACACATTAGAAAATAAATTAAAATCAAATCAAGCTGCCTGCAAAACATTTTTTTTTTTAAATTAAAAAAGAAATGGCACCGAAAGGGCACTAGGATAGTCTAGTGTAACTAAGTCCCCGTACCTTAGTCTCTGGTTTGTAGGAGTAAAATAATTCTCCCTTTATTTTACTTAGGTGTCTAATCGATCTACCCCAAACCGATTAGTGGCGACTCCTAGATAATAATCTTTTGCATGTCAAAACCCTAAGTCGCGAATTGGTATGGGTTTGGGAGAGCCCAAGCTAAGCTTAAAGACTTAGTAATCCATTAACCTAGTTTTAGGTGATGAACCCGAAAAATTGGGTCGCGACAGTCTTCAATAGGGAGGTCCTTGATGACGAGCTTGATGCCTAGGGCTGCAACATCATCAATCACTAGGGCACTTGGCTCATTGTCGCACCAGAGCCACCACCATCCGCTAAGATTGAATTATGCATCGGAGCACCGCCATCCCAAATGCGGCTCCCCATAGAAGTTGAAGTGAACGACCCTATGAAACGCCTGAGAGAGGTTGTCCAGTCCCCAGAAGATGTCCCTTTTGAGCCGGTGAAGCTGTATGCAAATGGAACCGTACGTGAAGATGATTGCCAGATATGCGACTACGAGCTTCAAGACAATTCCAGTGTCGACGTGCACATCAAGCCTCTAAAGCTCACGGTGATGGTGTTACCGTGGAAAGCCAATCTCAAAGTTGCTGTGGAAGTGAAACAGTCAGATAAAGTAAAGGTTCTAAGGAAAGAGCTTGAGAAGCTGCAGCCGATCCTGAAGTTCGATCTTCCTTTGGGGGGTTATTTTTTCATCCATAACCAGAGTGGGATGGATGAAGATAAGTCATTCAAATGGCACGGTGTCGAGATAGGTGATACTATAGAGATTTTCAAGGGAACAATTTCACGATGAGGCCTAGTTTTTGCATCCAATTAGCAGTTTCACTGAGAGATCTAGAGCAAGATGACAATAAAGTGGTTAGTGTGAGTATAGGTTGCAAGTCTAGGGACAAATACAATCCCCTTTTACCTTTTATATTTGTTATAAGGTTTTCTAGGTTCCATTTTTCTTTCTTTTTATCTTTGTCGTCATTATTACTCTCTTCTTATACAAGTCTTGTTAGGAACACTGTTCAATCTTGGCGTGTTTATATTCTCATCTCATTTCAATTCCATCTACAAAATGGGGAATCACATCTGTAGGTCAAGCCAATTAATTTGCATTGAGAAATGGCGGAATCAAATAGTTTCTGAATATGGATTGCTTGGTTTGCACACACGTTGCCTCCTTAAGTACATGCTCTGATCGACAGTTTATCTTTCACTTGTTCTCCTCAGCTTCTAAATCCTTCTGGCCAAATTCTTGCACCAGCCGAAGAAGCATAAGTTGTAAAATTCACCCAAATGCAACATCTACTCTGTGATTATCTACCAAATGAGCATCTTGCAAAAAAGCTCTAAAGGAAAAAGGATAATTGGCATCTCGTATGTTATCTTCTCTGTAAAATTGGACAATCGTGTCCAAGGCAGTACTTCTTTCTTGCAGAAGATGATCAATCCAATCTGAATCAATATGATCCCAAGAGTTGATCGACTACGTTCTTTCCTTTTGCAAAATCTGGTCAGTGCTACAACAACCTTATATGCTCATCCATGACGATCTATCACAGAAAGCAAGCCATACCAAATTAAATGGTTGGGATTCAATTTAACAGAGATTGATCCAGATCAAGGGGAATTACTGTTTAACATAACTGTTCTCGATTTTACTCATTGCAAGAATGCTATAAGTACTGTGAAAGTTTGTTACATAATCTTGACTACAACGACCACCTTCCACATCGATATCTTTGATATTTCAAAGGGATTCCAGTCATGTGTATAGTGCCATCACTTTGGAATAAACTCAAGGTAAATCCATTCCTAGAATTGTATTACAAGACCAAAAGTAGGATGTCTCTGTGGAATACATATGATGTGACAGTAGGAATACATTTAATGCATAGTAAGAGCTACAAGTGATGTAACCAAAGACATTGCATAGTTAACTAGCGCGAGATCCACATGAATCATACATAGGCAACAATTTACTATGGTAATCACCGGTCACTTGCAGCAGATGCTATCAAACACTGGACTAGTTCAGAAGCTGTCTTCTCTCTAGTGCATTACGCGGCTTAGTAGGAGGACCTCTCTTGATCCCTGCATGAGAGAGCAAAGCCACAAGTGAGTCCCAAACACAAACTTGCCTCCTTTGGTCAAATGCTTCGCATGCACTTTCGAAGTGTTCGAAGGTGCCACATATAACACCATTTCTGCCCAAAAGTTAGCCAGAATCCTCCAAATCATGTCCTTGTGTTTTATATCATTAGCGAGCTGATTCCTGAGCCGAGCATCCTGGTTGATAATAATTTCTCCACACGCAAAAAGACCATTATTGTTCTCCTTCATCTTCTTAACCTGATCCTTCATTCTCTTGCACTTTCAAAGGAAGTCCCAGGCTTTGATGATCACCTGATCAAACAAGTACTCCGCAACGTAAGCATGATTCAGCAATAGCCATGGAGCGAAAGCAACCAAGTAAGCTAGATACTTGGACAAGCTAGTTGCCACTAGAAAACTCATCCTTGTTGCAAGTGTGTTTGATCTTTCCAGCGGTAGTTGGTGCTCACATAAGCTAATGGCGATGTGCCACACTATTATGACCTGAGTCTTTATCTCAAGCTGACATGTCCACAATAGCTTCTTGGACTCATTAATTGCTCTTAGTGAGGCCTGTCCATTCTCCAATTTAGTACTGTAATTTGACTTTAGAGCATGAAACACCGCTTGCTTGACTTCTTCAGGCAATTTGATGGGCGCGCTTTGTCTCTGGCCATCCCTAATTTGATCAATGTAGACTGCCATCATTTTGTTGTTCAAGAACTTGCAAGGCTTATAAGAGTATGACTCGAGGGAATGAGTATTGATGAAGCTTTTGCTTCCAAGGCTTCATCAACTTGACCCGACATATTGCTCTAATTATTCTCTCAATCTACACATTTTCTTGCCATGACTTCTTTTGCACGTACTTACAGATCCATATCATTAACCCATTCTGAGAAACCTACGAAGAAGAACTGCATAATCTCCACCATGATGAACTAGATTATCATCATACTAATCTCGACTACTTCAGGCTCAACCCATTCGGTATAGTGCCTAGGTGATAGTTATTGTCATGTCTCTTGTAATTCTTCAACATTGATGTCGTAGACCAAATGCCAATAGTGACAAAAATAAACTCCAGCAATTTGAAGTGCAATCAGCCAGGCTGGAATATGATACTGTACTTAATGTAGAAGAAATCGAAAAGGAATGTGAGCTCATCCTCGATGACTCAAAATGCTCGCTTTTACCCATCTTCTTTCGAGAGCAATCCATGGCGAATCAAGTCCCATGTCTTCTTATGAGCCTTTTGGGGCAATGAGTAGCCAAAATATCTCAAACGGAGGAGCTTGAAGAGTGCAAAAGAAAGGCATATGTCCTTGAACTTGTTGTGGAAGTCTCCTTCTGAGCTTAAGAGCCTTCCTTCACACTTCCACACCTGGTTGAAGAGTTGAGCTTGTATATAAGTTTATTGCCTAGTTTATTGTCTATATGTGTGGTTATAAAGTGCCTTATATGAATGTAGTCTTCATCCACTTAATGGTTTAAGCATTTTGGTTGGACATACTAATGTGGCATCAGAGCACAGATCAAGAGTTCATATGCTAGCACTTTTTTATCAAACTCGTTGCTCGTAGTGGATTCAAAACAACTGACTTCCCTAAAATAAGAACCATTTCTATCTCACAAATAACTAAGCGGAGTCATACACCCGTAAGAAGACACCTAGATCCCTAGAGTGCCAAAACTTGGCACGAGGAAACACTTAAGTGCCAAGAGTTAGGAAAGTGACATTTAAATGTCAAAATCGGAGCAAAATGGATCAATTAAGTACTAACGACGAAAAAATCTAACCAAATTGCATACATGGCATTTTTCCAACGAGATAAGTGCAAAACGACATCGTTTTGCACATTGACATGGCTACACAAATGCAAAAATGACGTCATTTTGCTAACATGGCTAGATAATTAATATAAATGTTAATTAAATTAAATTTAAAACCAAATCAGTGAAAAATGGGAGAATATGAAAATTGTAGAATGCGAGGGCTCAATCTTCGCCGCCGCCTCCCCACCATGGCCGGGAAGGGTCAGTGACAGTGGAGGAAGGGTTGGCCGTGGTCATTAGGCCCTAGCCACGAGCCATCAACCCCGGTTGACTAGCAGCAAGGGCCTATGAGCGCTTGCCCAGATCTAGGGCAAGGGTTGCGGCCCTCTGGAATAGCGGGTGGCAGCCCTTAGCCTAGCTAGGCGAAGGCCAAGGGTCCTTCCTCCACTGTGGCCAGCCCTTCTTGGCCATGGCAGGGAGGTGGTGGTGGCGAGGGCTAAGCCCTCGCCATTCTCGCAATCAGATATGTTTCTTTTTTAATTAAATAATTTGATTTTAAATTTAATTTAATTAATATTTATATTCAAATTCAAATTCAAATTCAAATTCAAAACAAAACAAAACAACGTCGTTTTGACATTTTTTACTAAGTCAGTTCTGTGGCTCGTTGAGCAATATTAATAAAAAATTATCACATAAGATTTTCGGTGGAGTTTGCTGAATTTGGCACTTATGTGTCACATTAAAAAAAAAAATGACATTTAAGTGTACCTTTCGTAACTTTTGACACTTAAGTATCCCTTATGCTAAGTTTTGGTACTCTAAATGTTCTTTTGCCTCGTTAGAGGTTGGGCTAGGATTGCTAATTGTAATCCTGCAATGCTTAAAGTTACGTGATTATAATGTGCCTCATTTGCATTTAGTTTTCCTCTACCTCGTAGCTTAAATTTTTCATTGAAATTTACTAACGTGTAAAATGAAATCAATTGACCTGAGTATGATAAACGATGCATGCTGAGATAAAGAATCCATAAGTAATATGAGTCAAACGTAATCAGGATTGACAAGAGGAGATCCTCCACCCTCATTTGTGATCTTATTCAGTGAGTCAGTAAGCCCAACTCTATGTCCAATTGAAGGGGGATTAGTTTTGAAATCTATCACTCAACGCATCAATAATTGAGATTCATTAAAACACTACGCCAGGTAGAGGTTCATATTGTCATTTGGTGCCTCAATAATCCAAAACATAGATCCACGTGAAAGAGGCTAATTTTAAAATTTATCACTCAATGCATGGTTAAGTTTTGTTGTGACATCGTGCATGCTAGAAGACTATGTTGTGTCCCAAAAGTCATAAATATATTACGTTTTTACCAATCCAATCATAAATCTTTCAAATTTGTGAATTAAGTCTTAAATATTTTCACGTTTTGTCCATTGAGTCCATTCGGGAATTGCTGACGTGGATGCCAATTGTCCTACATGGACAATTTATATATATATATATATATATATATATATATATATTTATAAATTTCTGATTTTTTTTCCTTTTTTTTTCCTTTCAAGCCCGACCGGTTGACTCGGCCATTGGGCAAGGGTTGTTGGCCCTCGCACGTTGTTAGCTGGGCCTCAATTGTGACTGGCAAGGATTGGCCGGTGACCATCACCGAACTTCGTAGAAAGAAAATGAAAAGAAAGAAAAAAAGAAAAGGAAAAAAGAAAAACACTAAAAAAAAAATTACTTTTAATAAAAAAATGTGCACGATAGTGCTGACTATCAACACTATTAGCGTCCATATTTAAAATTAGTCGAATAGACTCAAATGGTAAAACAAGAAAAGATTTAGGACTAAATTAGCAAATTGAAAGATTTAAAACTAAATTGGTAAAAATGCAATAAATTTATTACTTTCTGAACAATTTTCTTAATGTTCGATCATGCTTTATCCTATGGTATCACCAGGTACGTGTACCCTCTCATTCGAACCGGATCGACTTCACCAGGTGCAACGCTAGTCGGCAATCACTTTTGTATTCCTCTGCAAAGATTGCCGGCTCGCCGCCATCAAGGCCGGAGCCCTATCCTCGGACTTCAAGGACAAGAACAGGAGGTACCCGGTCGCCACCCCCCCGTTGGAACTGTCTCGGAAGTGCCACTTTACCAAAAAGAGCAACCAAGTCAAATTGATTGAGACATGCCAAGAGACTGAATGCAGAGATAGAATCGGTGCTCTGGAGGCCGATCACCAGAATGATGCCGCTGCTGCCGCCTATCATTGGCCATTGCGGACGGCCATTCTACTATGCTCTACAACCGTGACGTTACGAAGGACGGAACAATACTTGTACAAAGAAAACATTAACTAGAGCTCGTTCACTCTCCATTGAACGCCATCCCATCACCACCGAGACCAACAAGCACAATAATAGAACAGGCATCGTCCTCGCACCGTCTGACAGACGAACGGTGTTTGTCGCCACCAAATTCTTGTGTACCATGTGGATTGGCTTGCTTAATTTCTCTTTTGTAGGAAGAGTTATGCTTGCATAAATGAATAGTTTTATGTAATAGTTATGGGAATAAGACTAATATTAGACCCATGTTTGTTACTAATTATTTGTCATATGATTTTATTTATTATAATTAACCCTGTGTATCTTTAATTTTTTGTTTAGTCAAAAAATTCACGTATTTATTTATTACAAGTGCTTAATGTTTCAATACAAATTAGGAGGATTACGTTATTTTCTCGTGTATTAATATAAAATTCGAAGTCGTACAGGATATCGGGAGATTTCAAAATAGGTTCTAGTGAAAATAGGGTTGACCCCTGGAACTAGACCGGAAAAACAAGGTGGATTTGGTACAAGGTCCAATACAAATAGGGTTAGGTACAGGATCCAAAAAAGGGAAATCAATTATAACAGGGTTGGGTACAGGGTCCAGGTCTAGACCCTACCTACCCTAGACCCGATCAACCCAATTCTTCTCTAATGGGCCCTTTTTTAAAATTAACCATGAGCCCAAATGGATTAAAGCCTCAACCTCATTGGTTAGTTGTCCGAGCTGCGCTCGAGCTTATGGGCTAATGGATCCGATTAGAATTAAACGGCCAAATAGGCTTGGGGACTGGGCTTTTTTTATTTTCTTCTGATTTGTTTGTTATTATTGTTGCTATATATGTGTGTGTGTGTGTTTTTTTTTTTTACTATTTTTCTATTTTATATTTTTGCAAAAAGAATGGACACTTGAATAGTCGATAAAAATTTGGATGTTAACAATCCTTAAAGAATAATGACTACATTCCTTCTTTCTACAAACAATCTGTTCGCAGTGCTGTGGCAACTCTATATACTCATCCAGGAGGATTTATCCTAGAAAGCAAGTCATGCCAAATGAAGTAGCCCAAGAATCAACTTAGACAGAGATCCATCCAAATCGAAGGGAATAACTGCTTGACATACTTATTGTCGATCTTACTTATAGCAAAATTGTATTAGCACTCCGAAACTTGGTCACATAATCTTATTTACAAGAACTGTCTTCGGCAAAGAAGTTTCATGGATATTTCAAGGAATTCCAATATGTGTATTCTGCAATCACTTTAGAATGACCTCTATGTGAATCCATCCCTGGGATTATTATTACTACACCGGAAACAGGATGTTGTTTAGTAGTAGGAGGATTACATTTAATGCTAGTGAGAGTAGCAAGTGATGCAATCAAATACATTGCATAATTAACTGGCGTGAGATCCACACGAAACATACAAAAGCGGCCATTTATTATTGCAATCACTGGTAACTTGCAACTAATGCTATCAAATACCGGATAAATTTAGAAGCGGTCACTTCTCTCTAGTGCATTAAGTGGCTTAGTAGGATGATCTCTCTTGATCCCCGCATGAGAGAGCAAAGCCCACAAGTGAGTCACAAACTCACCTCCTCTAGCCAAATGTGCTAGATGTGCTTTCGCATTGTCTGAAGGCGCCACATACAACACTAGTTCCACCCAAAAGTCTGCTAGAATTGTCCAAATCATTTCCTCATCTTTTATATCATTTATTAGTTGATTCCCAAGCCAAGCACCCTGCTTAATAATAGTTTCTTCATGCGTACAACTGCCATTGCCCTCTCTCTCCATATCCTTAATCCGGTCCTCCATTCTCTTACATTTCCCAAAGAAGTTCCTAGCTTCGATGATCGCCTGATTGAACTCATACTCCACAAATAAAGAGCGATCTGGCAGTAGCCATGGAGCAAAGGCAACCAAGTAAGCCAAATATTTGGATAAGCTAGTCGCCACTAAAAAATTCGTCCACCCGGGTGAGTTTGATCTTACTGGCAATTGGTGTTCACAGAAGCTAGTGGCAATGTGCCACACCAGTATGACCTTATGTGTATCTAGCTGACACGCCCACGATAGCTTTGCGGACACATTGTTCTTTTTCAAGGAAGCCTATCCATTCTCTAATCTAGTAGTGTAATTCGACTTCAGGGCATGAAACACCACTTTCTTCACTTCTTCATGCAATTGGATTGGCTTGCTCTGTCTCTGGCCATCCCTAGTTTGATTAATGTAGGCCGCCATAATCGTGTTGTTCAATAACCTACAAGGTTCATAGAAGCATGACTCGAGGAATGAGTACTGATGAAGCTTTCCCTCCCAACGCTTCAGCAAATGGACCCCACATATTGCTCTGATCATCCTCTCAATCCGCACATTCCCTTGCCATCACTTCTTCTGCACATACTTGCAGATCCATATCACTTTAGCCCATTCCGAGAAACCCATGAATAATAATTGCATGATCTCCACGATGATGAACAAGATTATGATCACGCTGGTCACGAGTACATCGACACTCAACCCATTTGGCATAGTGGCGAGTCGACAATTACTATTAGGTCTCTTGTAATGCTTCAAGAGAATTGTCGTAGCCCAAATGCCCATGATGATGTATATAAACTCCATCAATTTGATCAGCAACCAACTAGGTTGGAATATGATACTATGCTTGGTGTAGAAAAAATCGAAAAGGAATGTGAGCTCAATCTCGACAATTCGAAACATTCGTCTGTAACTGTCTTCTTTCAAGAGCAATCCATAGAGGATCAAGTGTCGTGTCTTCATGTGAGCCTCTTGGGGCAATGAGTAGCCAGCATATGTCAAACGGAGGAGCTTGAAGAGTGCATAAGATAGGCATATATCTTTGAGCTTGTTGTCGGGGTCTCCATTTGAGCTTAAGAGTGTCCCTCCACACTCCCACACCTAAGTAAATAGTTGAGCTTGCATATAAGTTGAAAGTAAACTATTTATACGTGGTTACAATGTGTCTTATTTTGGGGAAAAGTGCCAAAAAAGTCCTAAACCTTTTGTTTTTGTGCCGATATAGTTATAAACATTTTTTTGATGCTGATTTAGTCCTAAACCTTTTTACGTTATACCAATTCAGTCCTTTCCGGCCAATTTTGATCGGATTTTGCTGACTGGACGCCTGCCGGCTAATATGGCCTGATCGGCGCTGATGTGGACAACTTTTAATAATAATATATATTTTTCTTTTTCTTTTTCTTTTTCTTTTTCTTTTTTTCTTCTCCTCTTCTTCCTCCAGCCGCCGGTCACCGGACCTTAGCGACCAGCCAGAGGCGACAGTCGGTGAGGTCGAGGTCAAACTTGCCGACCACCTCGCCAACGGCCGCCCTCAAATCCCTGGGCGGCGAGGCTCGCCTTCGCCAGATCTGATGAGGGTCGAGCCTCGCCCATGGCTGACGAGGGCGAGAAGCTTCCTACCGGACGACGAGCTCCGCGTGCCGTCGAAGATCTCTCTGTCTGTCTGTCTGTCTGTCTCTCTCTCTCTCTCTGGCGCGACCGTCGAGATTCCCTCTGCTTCGTGATCCTCTCGTTCTTCGCGTCCCTCGCGTCTCTGACGATGCGAGATGCTTCCGGTCGTCTGGTCAGAAGCTTCCGGTGGCCCGACGCGAGGCCAACTTGAGGTCGCCTCCTCGCGCCAAGCTGGAGGGGCTCGTCCTCGCCAGCCATGGGCGAGGCTCGACCCTCGCTAGATCCGGCGAGGGCGGCCTCGCACCAAGCGGGCAAGGCTCGCCCTCGCTAGATCTAGCGAGGGCGAGCCTCGCCGCCCAACGTGAGGCCGCCCTCGCAACCACAAGCGAGGTGGCCGGCGAGGTCGACCTCAACCTCACCGGCTGTCGCCTCGACCGGTTGTCGAGGTCCAGCAACTGGCTGGAAGAAAAAAAGAAAAAAAAATTCAAAAATATTAAAATATTATTAAAAGTTGTCCACGTCAGCGCCGATCAGGTCACGTCAGCCAACCGGCGTCCAGTCAGCAAAATCCGGCCAAAATTGGCCGGAAATGATTGAATTGGTACAACGTAAAAAGGTTTAAGACTAAATTGACACCAAAAAAAGGTCTAGGACTAAATCGGCACAAAGACAAAAGGTTTAGGACTTTTTTGGCACTTTTCCCCTTATTTTGTGCAGTCTTCCTCAACCTTTTGATTGTATATACTAAAGTTTTATCAAAGTATGGATCAAGAGTTCGAATCCTGGCACTTTCTTCTTAAACTTACTACTTATGATGAATTTAGTACAATTGGCTCACACAAAATAGGAGTTGCGTCCATTTCACAAATGATTGAGTCGAGTCACACATGTGTAAGAGGTCGACTTACATGGAAAGGGGAGTAGTAATTGTAATTGCCCGTTGCTTAAGTATGTGATTTTAATGTGCCCCATATGAATTTAGCTTTTCTATATCTAATGACTTAAATATTTGCGTTGGAGTTAGAACACGTGAAATAAAATCAAATCACCTAAGGAATGAAGCATGCTGTCATAAAGAACTTAATAGTAATATGAGTCATAAGGAATCCAGAGTTGATAAAAGAAGATCCTCTACCCTTGTTTGTGCTCTTATTCAGTGCCTCGGTAATCCCAACCCTATATTCAAAGGAAAGAGTTTATTTTGAAATCTATCACCCGCATCAATGATTGAGATTCATTGAAATACTTTGCAAAGTAACGGACCTTCAAAGAGGAAGAATGTATTATCTTGATCTATCCTTTGGTATTGTCTCTTATCTTGAGCTATCTTGTGATATTATTTCAGTAAGGCTCTGATTGTCTCATGAAAAAATGAGTAACTTAGAAAATACTTTCCTAAAATTGATCGGTTTAATCGATTGCAAAAATGAATGAACAAAAAGAAAAAAAATCATCATCCATGAAAAATTTAGACATAAATTATTATCAATAGTAAAAATATTTTTTTTATTAACTAATTATTTCACACGAACAATTAATCATTTTTAAGAAAATGCTTTCCAAATTACTTGTTTCTGTAAAAGCTACGAAGCCTAATATTGTGTCTTCTATTGTGCATTTTCACAACCAATCAAGATGATATTTTTTTTTTTTTTGTTTTTTGTGAGAAGAACATCCTTCCTAAGGGTGTGTTTGTTTTGCAAAAAACAATTTCCGGGAAAATATTTTCCTCATTTTCCAGCATTTGGTTCATTTAGGAAAATGAGTCAACGGAAAATGTTTTCTTAGTCAACAGAAAATGTTTTCATTCCAAAGCTTAAATTCAGGAAAACGATTTTCCCTTTTAAAGAACCGGAAAACGTTTTCCAAAATGTTTTAAGGTCCTTGCTTGATAAAAAATTTATTATTAAAAATAATTTCTAATTAAAAAATTTGAATTTGTTATTATTATATATTTTCTTTTCTTTTTTCTTTCTTTTTTCTTTCTTTTCTTTTTTCTTGTTTTCTCTTTTCTTTCTTTGCCTGTGAACGTAAACCCTAACTCCTCCTCCCCTCTCTCCTTTTCCTTCACCCCCTCCCATTTGTTTTGACTTGCTTTTGTGATTGGAAATCATGTCCATTTTCAAAAAAATAAAATAAAATAAATATATGTGTATGAATTCAGGTTTCCTTTTCATTTTGTAGGTTCAAATTCTAGATTTACTAAAATGATCGAGAAAAATCCATTTATTAAGTAATATGGACTCAACAAATTAATTTGGAAGTAAGAGGCACACTATTGTCAATTGTTAGGTCAAATGTCATTCAATCATTTTTCAAATGCAATCCAAATAACAGAAAATGCTTTTGGTCACATATCACCAAACAAAGGAAAATTAATCATTTTCCTGGAAAATGGTTTTAGGAAACCATTTTCCAAAAACGTTTTGTTTTTTGTGAAACACACCCTAAATTGACGTTAAGAAAAATCTAAAAGAATTAGAATAATTAAAGATGTGCCTTGTCAACGGTGCTCGACTCGCCTACGTCATTGACCACGTATGGTGTCCTTTTCCACAACTAATCAAGATGATTTTGCACTTTTAAAAAAAAAAAAATTATCGTGAGGAGAAGATTCTTATTAAATCGAAGTTCAGAAAAATAAAAATAAGACTATTGTAGGTATACCTTTTCAGCGGTCATGTACGGGTCTTTATCCAGTGCTGGCGCGGCCTCCTTCCGTAGACACTTCTCGATAAATCGCTTAAAAGGAACAACGTAATCCACCTGTCCCTCGTCACCGCTCACCAAATACTTATACCCTCTCATGCTAACCGGATTAACTTCACAATGTTCGCCCCAACTTTCGTGCTCTTTCTCCATATACTCATTAAGCTCTTTCGTACTCCCCTCCAAAGATCGCCGGCTCCCGGCCATCAAGGCTCGAGCCCTCTCGTCCGACTTCAAGAGCAAGATGAGTGTGAGGCACACGATTGGGGTCATCGTGCTGGACCTGCTGCGGCGGAAGTACAAGACTATTAACACGATCACCCAAATCAATTTGATCTGGATCTGCCAATTCTAGCTCCTCCACTGCTGGTTGTCCTCGAGACTGTATGTGCAGATAGAATGGGCGCTCCCGAGGAGGACAAGCATCAGGAACACTGCCCAGATGGGGAATAATTCGTTGTGGAATGGAGCATCGTTCATGAGGCCTAGAGCGTAGGTGAGTGTGTAGGTTGAGAGTGTAGGACATGAAAATGACAAACCCGAACTTGCGGTTGTTGCAGCAACGTCGCCATGAGCCAGGAGGTGAAGAGGAAGAGGAGCAAGAAGGCAGTGAAGATGACCAGGAGCTCAATCTGCAAGAGCGTCCCCATGGGAGTTTCCAGGGACTTCATATTGCCCAACGAGATATTGCAGTTTCTGATTGTCCCCAGCGCCGCTACCGTTGTGCGGTTCGTTTCCATCAAATTCCTCATGTTTGGTACTGATTAGTCCGCTGTCTATTCAGCTTCTAATTGGAGAAAGAAACGATAGGATTTCTGAGAGAGAGACAGAGAGACAGATGGTTTGGGGACTAAATCTCAGTTCTTATAGAGCAGGGATGCCAGGGACTAAAATGAGAATGTCAATTTTTTTTTTTTTCCTGTCACTAACACGGGGCATCTGAATTTGTCTCGAATGATCTTCACAATACAAGAGTTAAACTGCTCAATCCTTGTGCATCGAGTAAGGTCTGATGCTAGATGTCCCTCACGAGGTTACTACATTGGAAGATGCTACAACTTGAATGTATAACGTCCGGCGTCTAAATGAAGTACTTTAAATAGCTAAAAGTAGAAGTGTTATCCCCGTTAAGACATGAAGAAATTATTGAATGGGTCGTGATGTCTCAGAAATAAATAAATGTCAATGATGAATTTATGTAGAAACAAGTTTATTTTGGGAGCTTATTGCAAATCGCATGGTTTTCTAAAATGTTATTGACTTGTTTTTTGTATTCAATTTATTGAGAAGAGAATATTCAATTAGCTAGTCTATGAGAATTTAAAGTGCTTCCATACAAACAAAAGATAATAATATGGGTGATTTCTGAAGTTTTTTACATTTTTGAATGTGATCTCTCAATTTTTTTCAATTTAGTTTTTGAACTAATCCTTCCATTAAAGTTAATAGCTCCATCAATTGACGTGACAATAATGGATTTTTCATTTTAGCGTCCAAAAGGCTTTTTAGCCCAAAAAGAAAGGAAAAAAAGATATACTGACACAGGAAACGGAATGCACGATCTTTTTTCTCTTCCAATAAAAGAATTTTCCTTTCGATTTGCCCCCTTCGTCTCCCAAGAGATAGGAAAATAACACACAATGCCGCCTACAAAGAAAGAAAGCAAAACCCTCCGTACTTGCTTTATTTTCTCCCTCGTCGGAACAGAATATTTGCGGGCCTTTTGCTTCAGTTTGCTTTTTAAGCAGACAAGCAACGCTAAGATTGTATTTCTTATATCGTTCTAAATAGTGGTATCGATGTAAGTTTTTGTAAGAGAAATAAAATTCAGAATCAACAAAATAATATTCAGATCAATAAAATATGTACTAAAATTTACTTGAACTTATAATCGAAGTGATTCCAAACCCCAAAATCAACAAAATAATATTCGGATCAATAAAATATGTACTAAAATTTACTTGAACTTATAATCGAAGTGATTCCAAACCCCATCATGTAGATTTATCATTTGATTAAAATAATAAATGAGATAGAAGATTGCAATATCTATTGACTCACGACATGAGAACATGAAATATTCCGAGCACGTAAAATACGAATCAGTAAGAAACATGAAAGCATAAATAATAGCTTTCTTCAATTTATTGAAATCTTCATTTCGTGCTCTTGATGTCAAAAAAGCTAGCAAGTTAATTTGTCTAGAATCTTCTTGAGGCTCCATTTATTTCATTAAATGTGGATGATTTGCGAATATTTTCTTAAAAATGATCTCTTGAATCACTTGAAATAATTAACCAATGACAAATATTTTTATTATAGATAATCAGTTATGTCTAAATAATTTCATGAATGATCAAAATATTTTTCATTCATTCATTTTTGTAAGAAATACAAACGATCATTTTTTAGAAAACGTTTTTCAAATCATTTTTCTGCAAAACAAGTGGAGCCTAAAAGTAACTTTTTCACTCCTCTCTATATATAGAAAATTAGAATTGATTTCTTTTAAGATCGAACTAATTTCCATTAAGCTCATCTTCCAATTCCATATATTTCAGTTTATTTATTTTTTATGGAAATTCTCCCTTTTCCTTATTAGTAACCATTTAATGTCCATCTTTTTTGTTTTTTACAAGAGTTTATGGATATCTCATCATTTGTGACAATGTATCACAACAAGAATTGTGATATGTCTTGCAAAAATTTTCAATATTTAATTTGTTATTTAAAGAAATTCGCAAAATTTCTTTCGCAAGATTGGGATTGTTTGTACTAACATGTGAGTTTCACATTGAAAGCTATTGCTCGTGGAAGTGGAAACAAAGTTACTTTATCTCATCTTTAGGGTT
This sequence comes from Eucalyptus cloeziana, assembly GCA_014182715.1. Lineage (NCBI taxonomy): Eukaryota > Viridiplantae > Streptophyta > Magnoliopsida > Myrtales > Myrtaceae > Eucalyptus > Eucalyptus cloeziana. The sequence continues at coordinate 19,518,999 of CM024641.1, read as the reverse complement.
GTTGATTTGTAAACCTGACGAAAATGATGACCAATGATTATTAAGTTTATCAGTCGATGATGCTTGTCCATCGTTGAAATTATGACCAACCCCACATTATGAAACTTTATAAGACCACTTGGATTAATCAGTGTGTACTTATTGCCAATGATTCTCAAAATTGAATGGTAATGAATGTTTTCCAAACAAATGAATTTACCTTGATTTGCTCATGCAATCAAAGCTTTTTTCGGTGATGACATTCTTTTGATATTGTCTCTTATGACATTTATTCAAATGACGATGATCCTGCCCAGTATGCTCCCGCTACTAGTGCACTTGTTTAATATATTTCAACAGTGCTCGTAGATTTTAGCTTCAGAGCCCCAGCTCTATAAGTGACAGCAATTTGTAGCCTCAAAATCTATTTTCAAATGGTGAGTTTATGAAATCTGCAACATCTTCATCTCTACAAGTGATCGCAACCTATAACGTCAAAGCCCGAAGCACTCCCCACCGCCAAGCTTTCATAACCCGGAGCATCTTTACATGGGGAGCTTTAATAGTCCGGACTGACTCATTTCCATCAAGTTTGCGAATGCAAACGCTGAATCTTCTCTTCATGGTGAAATTATGTAGCGTGAGGCACTTCATCGACCTGCCGAGATTTTGCAGCCTTGGGTCTTCTCCTTCACACTGTGAGCTTTAGTAGCCTGGAGTGACCCATTTCCATTAGATTTGTGAACACAAACGCAAAATTTTCTTTGCACTATGAATTCACGTAGCTCAGTGTAGTTCAACTAGAGTCCTCTCCTTCACACAACGAGCTTTAATAGCATGGAGTGACCCATTTCCCTGGCATTTTTAGAAAAGTAGCAGGATGAGTTGATTCTTTCCAATTACCAACAATTCTAAAGATTTGTCGATATTCATTTTGGTATGTCATCAATGAGTTAAAATAGCTAATATCTCTCTAAAAAATACCAATTGTTTGAGTCTTCGAATTTAGCAACTATTCAGTGATTTACCAACATCGTATTGACTCAATTATACCAATGTATTAAGCTTACCAAATTAGTTATATGAAAACGATTTGGTCGATTCACCAAAAACGATACTTACAAAACCAGGACACGGCAGAATGGAGGAAAAGAGAGGATAGGTAAAAGAAAAAGTAAAAGACATAGAATAAAGGAAGGGCATATTAAAGTTCTCTTTGCCAAGGAAAAAAATCTCTCTTTAATTAGCTTTCATTTTGGTTTGCATTGTCTCCAAGTACTTGTTAACACTTGAATATTCATTAACAAGTCCAAAAGGACATCTGATTCGAAGACCATAACAATTCAAGATTTCGATTTTGAGATTTTGAGCTTAAACGTGTTGTCCAAAGTCCAAACACGAATCTAGGGCTATGGATAACTATTCGCAATGAAGTTTTTTTCTTTTTTGGTCAGTATTCGCAATGAAGTTAAAGAGCATAATTTAAAGCTCATTAGGCCAAATTAATTCAATTTCAATATATCACTTTGGGCACAATTAGGGTAATTGAAGAAATTGAGTTTAAAATGACGATTTGGGAACAATGGGGTTGGGCAGGTCAACCTGGAACGGCCCAATAGGCCAAACATATGGTAATAGCCAAGTTTATAAGGTAGTTTGAAGGGAAATAGGACAATTAGAAAGTCTCGGATCAACCCGGTTTGACCTGTTTAACCGTTAACTTAAGTCAACCCAAATGTCAACAAATCACAACCCATAGACCATATGGCCTCCCCACTCTATCCCTAATTACAAAAATGCCATTCTCTATATTACCAAAATTAAATTCCACACCATCAATCCTTAACAACATCAATTTTAGCCATTCATTTCTCCTCTAATCAAGGCCTTAGAATATGCCACGTCACTTAGCTATGATCCACGTGAGTTAATTTGAGCCAATCATATCATTTCTTTCTCATTAAGCAAAGAACTTCAAGACCTTAGGATATCCATATTCTCTAAATTACTAAAATTATATTCCAAGTCATCAATCCTTAACAACATCAATCCTAGCCATTCATTTTCCTTCTAATCAAGACCTTAGGATATGCCATGTCACCTATTCATGATCCACGTGACTTAATTTGAGCCAATCACATCATTTCTTATTCATTAAGCAAAGAACTTCAATCGTAGTATCATTTGGCGAGTTGTAGGGCTAAGATTAGTCCCAAATTTGCTTTTTTTCTCTCCAAAATTTCCCTCATGACCCCTAGGTCCGAATTTAATGTTTTTTTAGGAAGTCATTTTCCAAGACAATGACAATATTTCATGGTATTTGGTTGAGACCTGAAAATGAACTCCAAAATTTTTTTCGTTATCTGGTAAGAAATTAGATTTTCCTTGATAGGCATACATTATTCAGATGCTAGTGACTTGTGCATAGGTAGCTAAGGAACTCGGCAAGAGCATTAGGGTCTCAAGCCAAGATCCCCAACTCTTGAGCATGAGAACTAGTCTTGGGTCCATCGAAAGTGAGCTTGAGAACTCAATACCTATGACTAGCTCCCTCACACTCCAGTCTTGGTCTACAAAGGCTAAGATGAGGTCCTCGTCGCTCGGACCTTGGTCCATCAAGACCAAGCCCCGAACCTAGCACCCGAGACTAAGGCCCCAACACTTGATACTGGCCTAGGTTAATTGAGGCCGAGCTTAGGACTCGGGTGCTAAGGTCTCGAGCCCAACCTTAATGGATCTAGGCACAAGCGCCAAGGACCTGAGCCTGACGTCGATATTATCAAGCCTAGTATCCCAAGCATGGGAACGAGCATCAGTGTCACAAGCACGGGCGTGAGGATGAGGGTCTCAAGCTCGGGCTCGATGGATCTAGGTTTCGGCATTGGGGACTCGGCCCTGTCACCAAGGGCCTGGGCACAAGCGTTGGGGTTCTCATGCCCAAACACAATTTTTGGTTCAAACATTAATATCGAGTCATATATTTAAAAATGATTTAAGACTTTTTGTCAAAGAAATCATTTTTCTTAAATTTAAATTGCAATGGGAAAACATTTTCCATTAATTCATTTTCCTAAACAATCCAAACACCGAAAAATGAGAAAAATATTTTCCCAGAGAAAGCTTTTTGCAAGATATATGGAGTCTTAAGTCTTGAGATATAGCGCATCATTTAATGTATAGATAATTCACATAAATGTTGTGATGGTCGTAGAGTCCTTTTCTATATCAAATTCTTTCTTCCGATGGGATTTCTTCCATTTTGTGATTTTGAATTTAAAATCTTTACATATTTTCTGTGTGCCTGTGAGATAAAGTTAAACTTTGACCAATGTTTTTATACTTGGACTGGTCAAAAAACTGGCTTCACCTCTTGTTTTTGGGTCAACTGATTCAACTGGTCCGACCCCCCAAGCAAATACAATGAACATTTTACAAAGAAATTATAGCATGCATTGAATAGGCCTATCTACCGAGTTAGATAGGTATGGACCTCTTAGCTGATTGGATAAGCATCTCTTCTACATTTAAGATCATGGGATCGATCCTCTTATCCTCACCTCACCCCTTAAATGTTTTACAACGCGTTTGAGTCATAATCAAATATCTAGTTAAACCGGCGCCAGGTTGATCGGGTTGACCAATTTCGCAGGATTTGACCAGGTTTCTTTTTTAACGATCCAAGCTATTAACAATATCGAACCATAAAACTGTCTTCTTCACAATCCAACAGGTTAAGCTGACTAGTCTAATCTGATTTGAGAACACTAAATTTAACTGTGGGTGGGTAAAAGTTTTAGCACTACTTTTTAAGGATGAGCATAATTCTAGGGTAGAACCCGAAACCTGAGAACTTGACCATTGGAAATCTATCCAGTTCCAGGTTTCCAAGGTATGTGAGATAGGTTCTAGGTTCCAAAAATTAGAGAACTTGTTTCGACAAAGTAGATTCTTGGTCTATGCCTTCGTGTGATCCTACGTATTCTATGGTGTTTGATAACGAGTGTATGATCTGGAACCACTAATCCGAACTTCCATTTTATGACTAAGATTTTTATTTTGCTAATATTTCATATTTTCTATATGTCTAAATATAAGTTATCGTCAGTAAATTGTAGCAATAAGTAATGGTTATTAAATGTTATAATTGACTGCAATTGTTTAGTTAATAAAAGTGAAATCTAAATAGATCCTGAAACTTGAAACATGATAAGGTTTCAAGTTCCGAGGTTTGCAATGTAGATTTTAGGTTCTAGAAAATGAGAAACATATTTCAACGGATAGATTCTAAATTCCAAATTTTAGGTAAAACCTGTATAAATACAAAAACAGAAATTATTCACCCCTATTTTTTTTGAAGTGGAAAAATGATTTTTGAGCATATGTCTTGACTCGTATATTACTGTATATGATTGAATTTGGTCAGTTAGATTTTGTTTATGAAATAGGTTAGAATGGGTCTAGCATTAAGGCTCAACTAAAAAATGATCTCAATGGGTTTGGATCTACCTTATTTATGATCTATATTTATCAAAATGTAGGGGGGAAAAATAGTGCTGCGGTTGGAAAAAGATAGACAAATTTAAAGAGAAAAGAAAATTAAAACAAAAGTAGAATGGCGACACTTGCCGCCACCTCCGACAGCGATCCCAACGGCCACATTGCAATCATCACTGGAGGCAGGCATTTTCGACGTCAATCGTGCTCTCTAGTGGTTGCTAGAGTGCATGTGGATCTCGAACTATGACATTTTTTCTTTTTCAAATATTTCGATTTTCAAATCTGCTTATTCGGGTTGCTTTATAATGTGATGCTTCGAGTAGGTAGTATTATAAAATGAAGTTTAAATGCGTTATATGATAAGTATGGTTCAGGTTGAATATGGAATTACATAAAGAAAATTAAATCCAAACATTTGGTCTTGTAAAAATCAATAAATCCATTTACGACCAACTCAAATGCCACCGGGCCTAAACAATCCATTTTCTGCCTCCAGGCTCTAGCTACCGTCCCGACCTTTGTCATGCATCCCCGGTCTCCCTAATCACCCATCTGTATATATAACACCAAAAGTCGCATCCCACCAGAATATCTCAAATCGCGATCCATCTTTCTGTATTCTACCCCATTGACTCCCTTTCATACCGCCAACCATTCATCGCCGCCACCGCCATTACTTGCATAGCAGACGAGCTCCTCCGTGAACCTCAGCCCCGACATCCACCTCCGTCAACATGTCTGCATAGTCCACCGCGGTGGCTTTTCATTCGACCTCAATGAAGTTCACAGTCAAGGTCGTTGCTCAATTCAACCGCCAGCCACAAGATACCGTGCACTCCCGCCAATTAGAAAGCTTCACGTAGCTTCACGTCAGTAAATGATCCCCACCGCTCTTTCTCCACAGAAAATAAAAATTACCTCCTTCTTATTTAAAAATTTTCCCTCCATAATAGGCCTTCACGCATTAATTGTGGCGCTAGACCTGCTGCGGAGAGTTATTTCTTTTTCTCTCTCCCCATTTTTCTCCGTCCGTCGCTAGTCTGCTGCGGAGAGTTCTTTCCCTTTTCCCTTTCTCTCTCCTCATTTTTCTTGGTCCGTCGCTAGACCTGTCGCGGAGAGTTATTTCCCTTTCTCTCTCCTTGTGGCAGTTAATGCGTGCAGGCCTAGGGAGAGAGAGAAAGCGTCGCTCTTCACCTCACAGATGGAGAAAAATGAGGAGAGAGAAAGAGGAATAACTCTCTGCAGCAGCTCTGCCGTGTCAATTCATGTAACTTGATATTTAAGTCCGGCTCAAATTGCTGGTGGATTTTCACCACCACCATATGGTTCCTGGGTAGCATCTCCATTAAAGGAGGTTAGCATCCATATCACCATTCGTTGCCAAACCTGATGTTACCCCACAAGCCTATTATTGAGGTAAAATTTTTAAATATAAAAGCATTTTTTCTGTGCGGAAAGAGTGGTGGATATTTATAAAGTATCAATACTCTCCTAAAGTCTTTGTGCCGTATCAAATATTCCGACATATATCTACCACTTTCTAACACTCTCTAATATTTTTCAACACTCGGTCAATAAATATTGAAAAATCGGATTACTGGTCAACTCTATAGTTCAGAACTCCAACATGCAAATTCAGAATTTCGATACATCATTTTAACATGAACAAGGTTAATTTTTAAAAATTTCAATAAATGAGAGCTCAAAATATGAATATATAAAAACAACAATTAAAACAATAAAGGAGGAAAAAAGAAAATCCTAATTTTATTTTATTTTTTAATCCTCACTTCCCATGAAAAACAATTCATCTCCCAAGTTTTTTTTCCATGTCCTCTTCCAACACGCTTTGAAATGAGAGTCTAGAATATATATATTTCCGCCAAGTTTTATGAATTATTAGAATGAAATTGAATTTGTGAAATTAAAACAATGAATGATATTAACAAATGGTTGATTAATATTAAATTCATTTTGGGCTCTTTTTTATTATTTATTTATTTGTAAATTTGAATCAAATTAATTTGATTAAATTAATTATAAAAATGATAAGTTATCATGTATATATAGAAATATACATTTACTATAGAACATATCTAAATATGTTGGAATTTTTCAGTTTTTGAGAAATAACTTATCGGCGTATAGTGTCATGTCGTGTCGATGTCGTTATTACTTAAGTGGAGCCCACTTGCTAATGTGGAGCCATGTGAAGCTTCCTGATTGGTCGAGGTGCACGGTGATATGTTGTGACCGCCCACCCAATATTTTCTCATTTAATGAGATAGCTTAGTGTCATCATTTATGTTCTACTTTTTCACAACCAATTGACATGATTTGAAATTTCTTTTCAATCCTTACTAATTCGAAATTTAAAAAAAAAAAAAAATTCTATTAGAACAACAAGCGCTGATGTGCTTTTCACAACTAATCAATAATTTTATAGATTTTTTTTTTTCGATTTTTGCATGAGAAGAAAGTACTTATTAAATCAAAGCTAAAAAAAAATAAAAAAAATAATCAACCGATTGTAGACATAGCTTTTCAATGGTGATCAATTTGTCTTCTTCCAATGTCATCTAGTGGTTTAGTGCCGGCGCAGCCTCCTCCTTCCCTCGACTCCTCTTGATAAATCGCTTAGCACGAACAAAGCCGTTCGCCTATCTCTCCTCTTCAACCCTCACTAAATCATCTTAACAATCAGTTTGTTTCGTGGATTATAAATGATTTGCAAATATTTTCCTTTAAACGATCACTCGAAATAATAATTCACTAAAATTTTTTTATTATATATAATCATTTATGTCTAAATAATTTTACAGATGATCAAAATATTTTTCATTCGTTTATTTTTATAAAACATATAAATGATTGTTTTAAGAAAAATATTTTTCTAAATTACTCATTTGGGAGGATCGAGAGAAAGGAGAGAAGGAAAAGAACGAAAAAGAAAGGAACTTGATGACAAGAGCTTTAGGGATGGGTTTGCCAAAAGATAGGGAAGCCGAAAATATCTTCGTCCTACCTGTATACGTGTCAATTTATCAATTGGGTCTAGTCTGCTTGACACTTGTGAAGTATGTGGTATGAGAAATTTCTTACACATGTGATATTTTCTCTCAAGAATAAGTACAGTGGTTGGTTTCATGGTCCAGGAAGTCACCTATGGTTATGAACTTGAGTGGAGCCGTGAGCATTTCAAGATATCGTGTTGTGAATCGGGCGATTCTCTTTGGAATTGCTATTGAACTAACTGATTTGACTCATTCAATTTGGTTTTCAAGTTGAACCGCTCAATAACCTAAGAAACGTGTGCCTTCGAATGTGCAAGAAAAGGCATATTAAAAGGAGTGTGGTAACATGTTCATAGCTTATTATACCATTTAGAAACAAATACTATAAAATAGGAGTGTGTAATGGTCCTGGTCCAACCTAAGAATCAATCTAGATTGAATCGAACCAGTCGATTCTGAGTGATTTTCATGATAATCAATCCGATTCTTAATTCTCAATTTTTGAAAGCTGAAATATCATCTCTCTGATTTTGAGGATTCGGCTGCACACTTTTTCATCTAAGACGAGAAGGTACTTTTTGACTAACGCCCAGGGGAGTCCTCAATTTATCTTCACGTGTGGGAAATTCACAAGCTGCCTTCATTTGGTGCCTTGCACGAGCTGTCCAAGTTGACTGAGACTTCTGACTTCTGACTTCTCTTCTCCATCATTGTAGAAGGGTGAGAAACTCCTCCGGGCGAGACAACGGAGAAAACTAGAAGAAACAAAGGAAGAAGAGAGTCTCACTTTTATTAATATTTTAATCATAATAAGTGTAATAAAAGTCCTAAAATTTATTATGAAAGTATAATTAACTAATAAAATTTTCAAAAAGTATAATTAAATTCTTCCATCAACACTGTTAATTTGACTAATAGAAAATATTAATGTGACATTTTAAAATTATTTTCACTATCTAATGTAGCATTTTTGTTACTTTTTTCCTTTAAATTTTATTTAGATTAGATTAAAATACTAAAAAAAGGCTAAAATGCTTACAGTGTACTTTGTTTCATATAATATCTAAAATGACAAATCAATCTCAAATAAGGGCTCGATCTTACTAGCTGGCCAAATTTTCACCGACAAGCCACACTTGATTTTTCCAGTTTCCAAAACATGGGTATCCTTCTAGCAAAGTACATGAAGCTGACTTTTTTCTTCAGGCTGGAGGGTGGCCAAGCAATTCTGCAACATGTATCTCACTTACGCACCTAAGAATAGAATTAGAGTTTCCCTATCGTTGGGAGATTGCACCACCGAGCTACTGGAAGCTGGCGATGTATCGGCGATCGGATTATCGGGTCAGTAACGTGTTCGAACTCATTAACAAGGTTCCGATTTGGGTGGATCAAAAAGTCAAAATCAATCCATGGTCGAGCTTCAACCCATTTAAGGAATTATAATGTTATGTGAAAAGTGTTTCCATAAAAATCTAACCCAGAAAAATCCAGACCACAGTTCCTTGCAAGAGTACAGAGTTTTGTGTCGCCGGATCTTGTGTAATTGTTTGGCTCAAAGCTCAGTATATTATTACTTCTGACCAAAAAAAAAAAAAAATTCCTTGCAAAAAAAATTGAGAAAACGAAGATGCGACGTGTATTCAAGAAGCGTTAAGCCTTCTAATGCGCCTCATCCTGTTCTTCACTGATCTCGACCTCCGCCATGGCGTCCGGCTGGAAGAGTGCAGAGAGGCCCGACGTCGAGCTCCGCCAGCCCAGATTTGTGGAGAAGCTCTGTCATGAAGCCGAGCATCAGTCAACCCTCGCCAAGGGTCAACTGCTCTCGCCGGGAAAATCCATCCGGCCATGACGTACGCCCCCACCATCTGCAATCTCTCTCTCGCTCTCTTCTAGTTTAAGACTTCTTTTTTTTTTTTCTTTTTGGGTTTTCCAGTTTTTCTTCTTTCATTTTAATCTTTGTCCATATTTTGTTTGGGACAAAATTGCCCAGTTTCGGCCGCCGGAAAAATTAAATACTCGTTAGTCTGGCAAATTTAAATCCTTATTTAAAACTAACTACGCCACAACCAAGCCCAAAGTTCGAACTTCCTTTGGAGGGGTATTTTTTTCATACACAAACAAAGCAGGATGGATGAAGATAAGTCATTCAAATGGCGCAACGTCGAGATGGGTGATACTATTGAGGTTTTTAGGGGGACGATGTCACGGTGAGTCCTGGTTTTTGCTTCCAATATCCATTCAACGCCGTTTCACGAGAGATCTATGGTAGGATGACAATAAAGTTCTTATTATGAGTAGAGTTTAACGACAAATGCAATCCCCTCTTATCTTCTATATTGGCATTATTAGGTTTTCAGAGATCCATATTTCTGGTCCTCTTTTTTTTTTGGTTGTTATCGTCATTATCACTCTCTTCTTAGATCTTTTTGGAACATAATTTAGTCTTCGTGTGTGAAATTTGCATCTAATTCAATTCCGCCTGCCAAATTAACAATAAGACACTTCACTTATTAACTAATGCGTATCTAATGAGGCCCACATTTCAGATTTTTCAAAAATCGATTTTTTATATCACCTTTCCTCTTACATGGATTTTACCTCCATGGGCGAAATGTATTACCATACAAAAATCAACACATGACAAATTTGGGCCCACTGTCGGTCTTAATTTCTCCGTTAACCCTCCGTCTCTCTCCCCTTTACTCTCTCTCCTCCCCTCCGTTTCTGCCCACAAAAACCAACGTCCTCTCACGAACAAAGAAGGAATTTCGCCAGTGCCCATCTGCACGCTCTGCAAGGGTCGATCCTTCACTTCATCCAATGCCCACATTCTAGAGAGAGAGAGGGAGTGCAGTAACAAAAAAAGGGAGCTTTTTTGCGCTGTTTCTAGAGAGAAAAATGTGTGGGGGGCTAAGCTTGGAGCCGCTGGACATGGTGGGCGTCTAGATCCTAAACCACTTCCGATGTCCCATCTCGCTGGAGCTGATGCGGGACCCAGTGACGGTGTCAACGGGGCAGACGTACAACTAGTCCAGCATCGAGCCGTGGATCGCCGCCGGCAACACTACCTGCCCCGTCACCCGCGCCCCACTCCTCGATTCCGCCCTCATCCCCAACCACACCCTCCGCCACCTCATTTAGTCCTGGTGCGTCGCCAACCGCCACTCCGGCGTGGAGCGCATCCCCACCCCGAAGTAGCCCGCCGACCCCTCTCGCATCTGCGCCCTCCTCTCGCAGGCCGCCTCCACGTCGTCCGCCGTCTCCGGCCCCCGGCTCTCCTCCTCCTTCCGTAATAGACTCGCTCCAAGCGCCGCCGCTAGACTCCTCTGTAAGAGTTTTCCTAATGTGGACTACATTAATTGATATTGTAATTTACCGTTTAACGTTTACCGTTTTACGGGGATTGGTCTAAGGTGAGATAGAAGGTTTCTTAATTAGTCTAATATGGGCTAGCTAGTGTGGGCCGAGTTGAGCCTGGCCCGTAATAAGGGGGCCTAGCTGGAAACTCTATAAATAGCGCTAAGTCTCTCCTCTAACCCTAATTCTCACATGTATCCTCACCTAAGGGGCGTTTACCTAACGCTAAACGTGAGGGGGCCGCCTCATTGAGCCAGTGATACGGAGGGCAATAGAGGAGAAGGACTTTATGCGTGGATCCCCTTGATATGTGGGAAATCCCTTTTCTGCTTCCGTTTTATGAATGATGGATCCCAAAACAGGTGCGTTGATATTTCTACTCAATTATGCATATTCTTGTTCTGGTTGTGGAGATCTTGGGGTTGCACTATTTGAATCCAACATGTGGTATCAGAGCCTCCATAACCCTAGAACTTGAACGCATAAGTTTTTTTGCCATAATTTGTGATTTTCGAGATTTTTTGTTCAATAAAAATAAAATTAAATCACATATACGGATTGGGCTCGACGAGGCGAGGAAAACCGTGGGTGGCGCGTCGCCGGGGGAGGCCCCACGCGCCCCCACGCGCGGCCATGCGCCGCCGGGCGTCGAAGACGCGCGCCCACGCGCGTTCACACGCCCTCACGCGCTCCCACACGCGGGGCGCTGCTCGCGCGTGCGGTGCACGCGGACGCTGACGTCAGCGACCCGAATTGGATCCGACCCGCTGACGTCAGCAATGGGACCCGACCCGACCCGGTCAACCGTTGACCGGACCGGTCAACCGGTCGGACCGAGCGGCTAGACCGGAAGGTCGGACCGGGAACCGGTCGGACCGCCACCGGTCGGACCGGTTTGACCGGGCCTTTGACGCCCGCGCGTGGGCTCCACGCGCCGCGCACTTAGGCGGCGCGTGCGGGCGCGTGGATGATCCGTTTCACGCGTGGCTGGCGGCGATGAACTCGTATGGTGATTTCCTACGTCGTGGTGTGTTTATTTTTATTTTTTGATAATTTTATGGATGTTAAAATACATACAAAGCCCTAAATACGCGTATTTTTAGTGTATTTTTGCGTATTTTTCTTGTATTTTTCTGTGATTTTCGAAATACAAAGTCTTTGGGTTCTTGGTATGTTATAACATGAATTTTATGAGTGTTATTCATCAATAATTTACAATAAATTTTATTTTTTATTAATTAACAAAGTAATGTAATTAGCATAATATGTTATTTTAGTGATATGATGCCCCTATAACTAAAGCTAAAATCACATGTATATGGTGTATGTGAGGAGTAAAATTTATATCCCTGGTATGAGAGAGTTTCAAGGATTCAATTGAGTAGTGACCGCCAAAGTGGCACGCTTGATTGGGTTTGAGAAATTTCGGTCTCGTATATTGATTGGGATGTCTCTGGTCTAATGTGTAGTCATACTCCCAAAGGAGGTGATTGTGTATTAGTTCATGGAGGGATACATGATAGTATGGTGGAGGAGTGACTGATTCTAGTGATTCATATGCCCAAAGGTGATGAATTCACGAAAAATTGAAATATATTCTCATAACCGTTATCATGTGGGGAGTGTACAATTGCATGTCATGTATTCTGCCCAAAGGTGATTATATGATTATGCATGTAACTCTCTAGATGTGTACTTGTTTGTCAAGTTACACAGTGCTCACATGATGCTAATTATATACATTGCTTGTTATTTTAGTCACTTTTTTCTGTAATTAATAATTCCACTATTATTGAGGTTTCTACTACTTCAATTTTTAAGTTGTGGACATATGATTTGTTGCTTGAGAATGCAATAAAATTTGCTTACTGTCCATGAAGCGTTTCCTTATGGAATACTAGAAAATAGGTTTGTTTGCGAACTGCACTGCTATAAGATGATGGAAGCCTTAGTTGCTTGAAATTATGTTTTGTATGATATTAAAATTAGGACATATATGCAAAGATTATGTTTAAGTCCTAATGACATATACATCTTGTATATGGTTAAAAGGTTGTTTCCAAAAGTTTTTTATTTAAGGAAAATGACCGAGATAAAGAATAAACTGGTTAAAATTAGTCTTGAAGGTTGTCAGGCCTAATAGCAACAGTGAGTATTTTGGCAAGTATGACAATGCGGAATAGCTTAAAGGGTCATTTGTCAAATACTTGATAAATTCTGAGGTGGTAATTTAATTACTATGCTTGAAAATCCTGATAAGAAGATTTGGCTAAAAGGCATGAATCATCATAATGAACATAGTGATGAGTATGATGAGTAAAACTAATTTATCTAGTCTTCTGTGGGTTGATATTATGAAATCAACCTTTTCACATACAAAAAGTGTCCTTATCAAAGTTGTTTTATAAACTTCTTTTGAGTTATAGATTGGGCATAGATTACTTGAATCATATTAAATTTAGAGGTATCATGTAGGAGTGAGGTTATCTAATCCAATATTAAGTACGTTGGAATTTAGATCCACTCGATATTATTTTGTATCTTATCCAGATTTGTTAAAGGGGTATTGATCTTATGACCCTAAAGAAGATACAAGAATTATGGAATCACATACTCTAAAATTTCTTAAGATCGACGTAATTGTAGAGGATAGCTGCTCTCAAACTATTAAAGATAATAGTGTGATGCGGGTTACTGTGTTTTTGTCTTTATCTATATAGATAATTATGGAATCTCCTATACCATAGACTAAACTTGTTGAGGTTTAAGGTACTATTCTTGAAATAGTTTATAATGAAATTTCTTAAACCTCTCAAATGCAGAATGAAGTGGTTGCAACTTTATTAAGGAGATTTGTTAGGGAAAGACAATTAGTTATACCATCAAACTATATAGTCTATTTGTGAGAGCATAATTACAATATCCATTACATGGTTGTTTTAGCAACTTATATAAATGCCGTTTCTTGTTTTTAATTAAGTATGTGATTAAACGCCATAAAAAAAGGATAATAATAATATTACTCTGAAAGAGGGGTGGATAGTTAGTGAAGAAATAATTATTTCTTTATAGATTCTTTCAGAGTGAACGTTGCATTGATAGTTTATTTTTTATATGGAGTTACGTCAAAGAGATACAAAATCTATATAAGTACAACTGGAGAATTTTATAGCAGATTTAAGCAAACTTGTGTATAGACTAAAAAGTCTTAATTCATGGTCTTAAGCAAGTTTCCAGACAATATTATTAAAGTTTCATAATTTTGTTATTTTGTTCAATTAAGAACAAAGTGATTCAATATATTGTAAGGTCAGTGGGAGGAAATTTATTTTTTCTTATACTCTATGTACATGATACTTTGCTTACAAGTTGTGACCTTGAGACATCTTATATTTTTTATACTAAGGTCTGTAAGGATTGTTTTTGCCATATTATATTAGATTTTCTCGGAGGACATTTGCTGTTGTATATTGGAAATATTCAATATACATTATTGCAAGCCAGGAATTGCTCCTGTTGTTAAGGGTGATGGATTGAATTTATCACATTGTCCTTATTTAGATATTGAGAAAATCTAATTAAATGGTGTACCTTGTGTCAGTGCATTTAAAAGTATAATGTATGTTCGAATTTGCACTACACTAAATATCGTCTTTGTGACGGGACTTCTAGGCAGACATTAGTCAAATTTAGAATGCGATTATTGCGTTGCTGCCAAGAAGGTTTTAAGGTATTTAAAGAGGACAAGAGATTATATGTTTAATATGTGGATATGTTCAATTCTTGCAGCTAGTAAGATATTTAGATGTAAACTTTGTTGGCTATTAGGATGATATAATATCAATAATGAAATACATATTTATGTTGCTAGGAAGTGCAGTAAATAAAGTTCTTTGTCATATTTTACTATGAAAGCAGTGTTAGTAACATTCTTTTAGGTTGTTATTTGGGCTATTAGGCTCCGGAACCTCATGAAGGAGTTGACCGTTTTAAATTTTATGGATAGACCTATACGGTTGTATTGAGATAACAAATTTGTAGTATTATTTATTTACTACAAAGGTCTCAAGGGGTCTAAATATATGGTGATCAAAACTTTTGACCAAAAGGAAACGGTATAGAAAGGTGACGTTTTAATATAACATATTTCTATAGATGATATGGTTGCAGATCCACTAACTAAATGCCTACGTCCATGTATATTTGAGCGACATGTCATTTGCATGGGCCTAGGAGCATCTTGGGATGCTGTTATTTAGTGGGAGCTGTTTTATTTTTCTTTGAATAATGTTTACATCTATTTTTGTTACAATTTAGTAACATTTTGATATATATGTATCAACTTTTGCATTCAATAAAGTATTTTTGAATGTATTGTTATTATGTTGAATACATATTGATAAAGTCTCAAGGTATTATATAAACCTTGAGTGAAGGCTAGGGGCATCCGGTTATTAGCCTTGTCCATATGTCTTGTTATATATAAAGAATGGTTAACCGTAAGGACAAGACATATGTGGGTTCATGGAACCATAAATGCATTCTCTAGTGGCACAAGTTTTTGTGATGCTTAAGGTAAGAGAATGGACATTCTCTAGTGGCACAAGTTTTTTATGACGCTTAAGGTAAGAGAATGGTGACTGACAAATGAGATTTCTCTATGAGAGATGTTATCCATTTGACACACTACCATATTGGATCTATATCAATAGAGTTGAGAACACTCGTGACCATGGAAGGCTCTGTGTGTATACATGCAGTTACCATCATGATTCGATGTTTGAGACTTTATGAGATAGGATTGACTATTAAGAATTATCTCTAGACCAATGTGCGCACATACAGTATGATTTCAATTAATATAATCCAAGTGGGAGAATGTAAGAGTTTTCCTAATGTGGACTACATTAATTGATATTGTAATTTACCGTTTAACGTTTACCGTTTTACGGGGATTGGTATAAGGTGAGATAGAAGGTTTTTTAATTAGTCTAATATGGGCTGGCTAGTGTGGGTCGAGTTGAGCTTGGCCCGTAATGAGGGGGCCTAGCTGGAAACTCTATAAATAGCGCTAAGTCTCTCCTATAACCCTAATTCTCACATGTATCCTCACCTAAGGGGCGTTTACCTAACGCTAAACGTGAGGGGGCCGCCTCATTGAGCCAGTGATACGGAGGGCAATAGAGAAGAAGGACTTTATGCGTGGATCCCCTTGATATGTGGGAAATCCCTTTTCTGCTTCCGCTTTATGAATGATGGATCCCAAAACAGGTGCGTTGATCTTTCTACTCAATTATGCATATTCTTGTTCTGGTTGTGGAGATCTTGGGGTTGCACTATTTGCATCCAACATCCTCATCTTCCTCAAGCAAGATGATTGTCAAGGCAGTGGCGGCCACTGTGGCCAGCCATGGACAACACTTGCTCGACCTCAAACTCGGAGCTTTGGTTAGCGCTCGAGTTTCGAGCTTGGCCTCAAGCTATCTCACCGCAAACGAAGCTCAACGCAGTCTCCATCCGGTGGCGCGCCGTCCCTTCTTGACCTGAAGCGGCCATGAGCCGACTCGAGCTGAGCCATGGCAGATGTAAGAAAAAAGAAAAGAGAAGTGGAGAGAGAAGAGGGGGAGAAACAATTGTGGGTAGAAACGGAGGGGAGGAGAGAGAGTAAACGGGAGAGAGACAGAGTCGATGGAGAGAGTGGGCGCTGACACGTGTCGATTTTTGTATGGTGGTACATTTCATGGAGTGTATAACCCACCTAATATTTTCTCCGCGTCTCTTCCAGCGAAACGCAACGCGGACGGCCCTCCATCTGTGCCTCCGCCTCCGCCGGTTGGCTCCGTCACCCCCCGATGCCGCCGACGCCGACGCAGCCTCCGCCTCCCTCTCGCGACTACAAGTCTGCTCTCTCTCTCTTTCGTCCTTGAAGTCGCGCCTCTCTTCCAGCAAACCCCGACGCCGACGCCCCTCCGTCGGTTGCCTCCGTTGGCGTCGAAGTCCGTCTCCCCCAACTCCGACACCGACCCCTCCGCCTCGGCCTCCGCCTACGCGCCCGACGCCAACGCCGACGCTGACGCCCCTTCACCTCCCTCTCACGACCTCCGCTCCACTCTCTCCCTCTTTCCTCTGCGGAGCGCCCTTACTGGCCAACCCCGACGCCGACGAACCCCTGCTCGCGTTTTGGCTTCCCTCTCAGCGAGCGAAGGTAGCTCTACTCGCTCTTTCTCTCTTTCCTCCGTGAAGCGCCCCCTGCTCCTGAACGCGGATGCCGCCGACGCCGTCGCTTCCCGCCGTCGCCTTCCCAAGCCCCACCGATAGGCACCCCATTGGCGACTCTCATATGTTCGAAGGTTCGTTTTTGATTTTTTTTTTTTTTTTTTTTTTTTGGATTCTACTTGGTAGAATTCAGTGCCATGTTAATGTTTAAGTTTATAGATACATCTGCTTAGGTACTGCTTTATCTTACTTGTTGCTGACTTGCTGTGTTATTCAGATAGTTAGTGAAGATAGGAAAATAGTGAAACGGCTGTAGCATTTGAGATTGTTTGCATATAGTCCTCTTAAGGGATTAGAGGCTTCTGAGCCTAAATTGGTCACTCCATGCTTTCATTTTCTCCCAAAATCGTGCGTCTGTTGGAGAAGTTGATCCTTGCGTGCTTCTGAATAGTCATTTGTGTTGCAATTCCAAAGGTGTAATTCTGTTGTGAAGGATAAGATCAAAATTTCTCTCTAAGATCTACCTTCTTGGTCCACTGATCTATTAGAAATAGGTAGTTTACTTAGGCAAATTCATTGCAGCTTGGGCTGTTTAAACCAACAAGTACCTCTTATTTTGTTCATGTGCCAACGAGAGATATGGTGGGACATCCTCACAAGCATGGAGCAAGAAGCTTATCTCTCTGTTTGCTTTGCGAGAGAACCACTGAAAATTGCAGGTTTCTTGTGTTTAGCTGAATTTGACATACAGAGACTGACCAATTTGTGAAGATGACTAATTTCATGTTGCCAATGTAGTATTGAGGATTGGCAAAGCACTATTGAGGATTGGCTGATTCGTGCCAGTACATACAAGAAAAGAATGGGAGTTGTATAGCCCATAGATACTTTCTGGCTTCAGTATTTGTACAGTGCTTGTCTGGAATCTACTTGTTATCCTGCAGATTATGCATATCTTAGATTTTTACCAGTAGTTCTGATGCTGTTAGTGGTTTTTGTTGCCAATTTGATGGCAATAAGAGCTGCTTCCTTCCTTTCTCCATCTAGAAAGGGATTCATGGTGGATAGATGTTGATTGATCCTACAAAGTTCTAGCAAAAGTAGTGACAAATCAACCTTAGGATTAGCTTCTGTTTTCCACATCACCTCATAGATTAAGAGAAGAAGAGAACCATTATTTTAATACTCTATGGCTTTTCTTCTGGGATATTTGGGGTTGTGTGGATAAAAGCGGTTAGTGCATGATATTAGAAGAGCACCGACTAGGCGATGTAGTGACAGAAAATGCTCGACAAATTGATATCTATGTATGTGTTCTCAGTTAAGTTTTTCTCTATGCGCCATCCTTTCTATCTGATTCTGGAATTAAACTTTTTATACCAGGATGTTCGTGAATTCTGTGAAGAGACTTTGAATTATGAGGACCTCTGAGGCTAATGGACTTGGTACTGAATTACAGAGTCAATTTTCTGAGACTTGATCATGTACATGGTTTTGTATGATCATGATATTTAAAGCATTGTTGAGGATGAGTGCTAACCTTAAGCTGGGTAGCTCTGAAGCTATCCAAGTCCCTGTAGAGCATGGTTGCGAACTTTTGAGTGAACGGTGTGTATAGCTTGCCCATTATACGGTTGTGGAAATGAAAAGACTGGATAAATGGAGCATTTTGAAAATCATGGTTGCTCCTCTTGGTGTCCCTTTTCTTTATCTTTTTGTTGAGGTGACACTACCCTTTCCCAACTTTTGTCACTGCCGGTTAAATCAAACTTTGGAATGTCCTATGTATGTTGTGTGTACATATATTCTTGCACTTATTTCTTGTTGATATGTGAGAGAGAGAGAGATGGACACTATTCTTTCTTGTGGATTGTTTATTGGTTCTCCATATTCTCTGCGAAGAAATGAGATTTCATATTAAGAGTCTTTCTAATCAAGTCCACTTGAATTGCTTATCAAACTGAAATTTTGGATGGCATGAGATTTGGCATGTAAAAGGCCGCAAGTCTAGTATTGAGGTTGAAAACTGAGGTTTTCATTTTCTTTGGAACTGAGGATTTTCTGTTTCCTCTTAACATTGATCTTTATTCATTGCTGCAACTTTCAGCACATCCATGGGTCAGAGAAGGAGGAAATGCATCATATATCCCTATTGATATATCAGTTTTGAACAATATGAGACAATTTGTGAAGTACAGTCGACTGAAACAATTTGCTTTACGGGTAACGAAACTGGTCTGTAAGATTTCTTCAAGGAGGAAAGGATATTATATCATGTCATTGTCTAACGAATATTGCTTGCAGGCACTAGCAAGCACACTTGATGAAGAGGAACTTGCTGACCTCAAGGATCAATTTGCTGCAATTGATGTAGATAAAAATGGTTCTATTAGTCTTGAAGAAATGAGAGAGGTATCCATTTCTTTCTCATTCCACATTCACTCTGACGAATATTTTAATTACATCGTGATCATGAGTGTTGTATGCATGCAGGCCCTTGCTCAGGATCTTCCCTGGAAGATGAAGGAACCGCGTGTCTTAGAGATTCTTCAAGCGGTAACTTTTATCTTTACCTTTGTTATGGCCTTGTTTTCTCCTTGTGTATTAGCAATTGAGATTTGTTTTTCTGGTGGATTTGTGGAATACCATTTCTGTCAGTTTCACTTTCTTCTTTTATTGCTTTGGTGATTCTCTTTTTGTTCATATTCGATGCTTAAAGCTTCCATTTAGTTCTTGCTTCATGTTTCATCATTTTGAAAACTTGCTTGTGTTGTTAGCCGAGAAATGTTGGACTGATTTTTTTGTTGCTGCTAAGCTTGCAGATTTTGCACAAACATGTGAGTCCTGAATGGTGCATGAGAATCTCTTTTATTTTTCCTTCATGTAGATCGATAGCAACACGGATGGGCTAGTGGATTTTACTGAGTTTGTTGCAGCTACTCTTCATGTGCATCAAATGGAGGAACATGACTCAGAGAAGTGGCAGCTGCGGTCACAGGCCGCTTTTGAGAAATTTGACATTGATCGTGATGGTTATATAACCCCAGAAGAACTTCGACTGGTAAGTTTGACTATCTTCATTTAATCATCCCTTCCACATTCATTTGCCCTCTAGTTCTCATTTGTGTCACTATGGGTATGGGTAGAGTGAAAATTAAATTACGTAGACAGGGCTAAATGTATTTGTTTTAATTTGTAACTGATTTTTTACTCTGTCACTTGGGAGCTTGAAGTTTGTTTCTTGCAAAATTGCCCAAAAGTTGGGATAAGTCGTCTGTCTTTTTGCATATTGGGCACAAAATAGTAGCATAGCTACTTTCTGTTGCAGCTTCACATAAAGAAACTGTTCAGCTTGTGACCTTGATAATTTGGTTATTGTCTCATCTGAAAATACTAGCCCAAAGTCTGAATCTTGCTTTCTTTCTTTTCTTGGTTTCGTGTCTGGTATGCTACTGCAGTGCCTTTTTATACGCTACGTTCTTGGTTCTCTCACTCTTTTTCCGGTTTTCAATCTATTTTTTGTGCTCTTGATTATGTGGGTCTGTGGGTTTGCTGGTGTGTGTGTGTGTGTGTGTGTGTGAGAGAGAGAGAGAGGGGGGGGTTATTTGTGTGGGGCACAAGCGTGATGTTTTGGTGCTTGAAATCTGCAGAGTGTAATTGGAGTTTGATAAGGTAGAAGTTTTGAGATTTTCCTTTTCCCCATTAATCTATTAATATTCTTTTAGTTCAAAGCACAAGTTGTGTGTTACTTCAATAGATGGCACAACCCCGGAGAAATCCAATTTTTAGCGCTTTGTTTCTAGCTCTACCTTCTTGTCACAGGCTGAAAAAGCAGCACGTATGACGGCTGAAACAAAGAAATGAACTTTGAAGACGTTTTTGTTGTCATAGCCTGGGTGTGAAAGCAGGAGATACCGTGACACTGTTTTACGACCCTGCTGAACAGTCTTGCATGGAAAGTCAGAAATTTAGTTGAGATGCTCCTATAACCGACCCACCGGAATGGGCCATTGCCGCCACAGAGAATGGTACCTGCAGAAAATGGTCCTCATGTAAAAGCCACTGGTGAGTCTTAAAGTCAAAATGGTCTGTATGTGGGTGCCTGTACAGCTTCTCTAGAAATACAAGAACTAGTCGGTAGTATTCAGCCTGTTTCATTGTTTTTGGATTTATTAATTTCTCTTTCTTAACTTTTCGAATAAAGCTGAAAGAGAAATGATGAAATATGACAATGTGCGGGGACTCTTAAGATATTGTTTTAGCTCATCGTGATTCCAAGATGCTTGTCTCTAGGAGTGAATTTTCTAAGGAATTATATCCTTATGCTGCTTAATAACTAATTGACTGACATACACTAAGTGCTCTTATCAGCCAGAGTCAAAATCATTCTTACAGGCAAGTTAATTAGCATGTTGACTTGCTTTACAGTGGAAGTTCCATTGGATGCTTACATGATAGACTTTGTGTTCTCTGAGAGAGAAGATGGAGGGATTTTTGACAACAAAGATGGCATGGACTACCACATACCTGTGTTTGGAGGATTAATAAGGGAGCCACCAATGCACACATTACACATTGCAGTTGAAATGGCTCCAATTGCGATAATCTCTATGTTGTGATTCTAGGTATTATTGTCTATCTACTTCACGCTCCTTTATCAGGCCGTTTTTTCTTGACGTTACTGTTGGCCATTAGTTACTCCTCAAAAATACTTCCAACAACTTCAATTTCTCATTTTGTTCAGTGGGAACTTGAGATTTGATACTAAAGAGAGTGAGAATGCAAGGATATCCATGTAACCAGCTCCACTTAGTTGGAGACGGATTAGTGGTTATTTTTGTTGGTAGTCATTATCCTGTTCTTGGGGCATGATTATCATATAGTACTTGAGAGTGCCAATGCTATCAGAGTTTTAATGGACATGGATTTGATGTTTTTGCAAGTTTTATTATTCTCATGAAAAAATTGTAAAAAGCTGAAGTAGGTTTTTGCCCACTATTTTGCCTATTTGTCCTGCATTGTGGACGAACATTCACAGAAGTAGAAATATTCCATCACCATGGCCCCTTGGAGGACCCTCCAAAGTCTGTAATGTGTTGCACCATGGGGATTGGAATGAACTTGAGTGGTTCTTGTTTGGCATTCCTGGACAATCAAGGACGAGACATGATAGCGAGCTTGTTGAAATATGCCATCATATTGTAAAAGATCATTTTTGCTCCTTTTTGATAGTTGGTCTAGCTTTTAAGCCAAATTAGAGGTTCAAATATCAGTACTCCAAACCTTTTATCCTTACCAAAAGGAAGTTCTACTCAGCAAGCTCGCTATCATGTCCCGTCCTTGATTGACTTAAGTTACACTAATATTTCTATTAGCGCCCTTTTGGTACATAAATAGTATGTTGTGTTTTCCTAACATGTCCATGCGTTTATTTGTACATTTTCGGGATCATTTGTCCTAAACTAAGTGATCATTTTCATTCTTTTTTTTTATTTCTATTCTATTTCTAGAAAAACAAGAAAAGAAAACAGTCAATGGAATTGAAATTGCAAGATAGTAAGTAAACAAACAAGGAAAGCAATAAATCTATCATGCAATCCTAAAAAATATAAAAGAGAAACACAATTGAAAAAGATAAGAAAAAGAGAGAGAGTCTGTAACTCGTCGGTAGGTGACTGTTTTTTAGCTACTTATTTTTTTTTTTCTCTGTAACTAGTAGCATTACAATTTTTTTTTTTATCGTCTTTCTTTGTTTTCTAATGAAAGGAGTGAAATACATTACAATTATTTCTTGTCTTTCTTTATTTTTAGATGAAAGGAATGAAATTGAGAGTCCAAATGAAAAAATACAGCGTATTGAAACTAAAATCCTTGATATCCAAAAGGAATAGGTGGAGATGTAGAAGAAGGCAAATGGAGTTTTGGCTGTATTTAACAATTATGTTAGGGTTTATATGATGCTTTATAACATCGGAACAGTGATGCTCGATATGCACTCATACATATGGTCATTTTGGATTTTGGGGACTTTTTTGATAGGGATGACGCTCCAAGTTATGAATTCATACTCAAAGATACAAAAGATTAGTAGGAAGCGAGCGAGTTTGATCAAAGAGTTGAATGAATTACATGTTGAGGCTCAGACATTGAGTGACTGCAGAAGATTGGCAGAAGGATTCTCGACTCTTGCTTCTAACTTGAAGCACAGTCTATCGGCATTTTCCTACATTTTTCGTGTCTCTTCTGATCATTCCAATTCTATGCTTGCTTATCATATGCGGTGGGATGATTTATTACTCTTCTCAAGAAGGCAGTAAGATAATTTCTCTATGCTTTTTTTGAGTTATGTTCAATTACTAATGTTTGGTCTGATGTGCTTTAATAGTCAAAGCAAACGAAGTGCCGGAACCTATCCTTAAATTCATTGAGGAAATATGAGAATTAGCAGATAAACTTTTCTCTTGGTTATAATACCGGAAAGAAATTCAAAGTTGAACACAACTCAAAAGAAGTTGAATTTCTTTCCAGCATTATATAACCAAGAGAAAAGTTTACCTGCTAATTCTCATATTTCCTCAATGAATTTAAGGATAGGTTCCGGCACTTCGTTTAATTTGACTATTAAAGTACATCAGACCAAACATTAGTAATTGAACATAACTCAAAAAAAGCACAGAGAAATTATCTTACCGCCTTCTTGAGGAAAGTAATAAATCATCCCACCACATATGATAAGCAAGCATAGAACTAATGATCAGAAGAGACATGAAAATGTAGAAAAATGCCGGTAGACTATGCTTCAAGTTAGAAACAAGAGTCAAGAATCCTTCTGCCAATCTTTTGAAGTCACTCAATGTCTGAGCCTCAACATGTAATTCATTCAACTCTTTGATCAAACTCGCTTGTTTCCTACCAATCTTTTGTATCTTTGAATATAAATTCATAACTTAGAGTGTCATCCCTACCAAAAAAAGTCCCCAAAATCCAAAATGACCATATGTATGAGTGCATATCGAGCATCACTGTTCCGACGTTGTAAAGTATCATATAAACCCCAAGATGATTGTTAAATACAGCCAAAACTCCATTTGCCTTGTCTTGCATCTCCACTTGTTCCTTTTGGATATCAAGGATTTTAGCGTCAATACGCTGTATTTTTTTTCATTTTGACTCTCAATTTCACTCATTTCATCTGAAAATAAAGAAATGCAATAAATAATTGTAATATATTTCACTCCTTTCATCAGAAAACAAAGAAAGACGAGAAAAAAAAAATTGTTATGCTACTAGCTACAGGGAAAAAAAGAAAACAAATAGCTAATAACAGGTATGGGGTAGTCATCTACCGACGAGTTGCGGGCTTTCTCTCTTTCTCTCATCTTTTTCAATTGTGTTTCTCTTTTATATATTTTTATGATTGCATGATAGATTTATTGCTTTCCTTGTTTGTTTACTTATTGTTTTGCAATTTCAATTCCATTGATTGTTTTATTTTCTTGTTTTTCTAGAAATAGAATAGAATGAAAATGACAAATCACACATGATCACTTAGTTTAGGACAAATGATCCCAAAAATGTACAACGAAACGCATGGACATGTTAGGAAAACACAACATACTGTTTAAGTACCGAAAGTGCGCTAATAAAAATATTAGCGTAACTCAAGTCCCTGAACCTATATATTTGGTTGCGTATAAATTGAGGAAACACTCCCGACTCTCAATTGGGTTTTTTAGCCGACCCCCAAAATGAGGCTAATGGCAACTCCCGTCTTATTTTTAGGTTGTCATAAACAATTAGACCATACAAATAACCTGTCGCGTGGGGTATGAGTTTCGATAAAACTCACAATGGTTTAGCATACTCAATATGGGAGTAACTCAAAGGATGAAGCGATGTCATTCTTATGAGTGAGCATGACGAGAGGGCTACCATAGTAAAGGTACCCTTAAATCCAATATCTACACCCAACCCATTTTTCTAAGGTGTGTCACTTGTGTGGGTATAAATCGCGACACTCCACTATCATGCGGGATACGAGCTTGGGAGAGCTCGCGATCTCGTGGAGGGAACTCACGAGAAGCTTGATCTAAAAGACGAGGTGATGATGTCTTTTGGAAATGCGAGCCGTGAGAGAACTCTCGTGATCAAGTACCCCTAAACTTGACATTTCCCCCTTTCCTCTCCTCGTGATAATGAGGAATTCGAGGGTGGCAAGTTGGCGACTCCACTAGGGACTACTTACTAGATTAAGAGGACTTGAAATCGTTTAAAAATGGTTGTTGTGCTTTAACTAACATGTCTCATGTAGGATTGCCTGCATGTCAAAGTCACGTGGAAAATCAAGTTAGTCGCTAATCTCGTGTTAAATGGTCTTGTAGGTGGGAGTTAATAGGAGACGTGCTTGTAAACCCTTTGTTTTGTAGATGGTGTAAGGATATATGAATGTATGAGGGTTTATATTGAAATACTGGATGTTTAAATTTAAATGCATGTATACAAGCTTTAGCACGACATTACACACACAACCGCGGTCTAAAACCCTCATCGCCCAATCTAGGACATTAGGAGGGTTTATGGGTGGAATCTGCGAGTGAAACTCGTGGTAATCCATTACTTACATAAGCCCACTCATCCCAACCGATAAAAATAGCACTGACCAACGATAGTAACGGTGGATAAACTATTTTTATCCTTTGGAATGGGAACCTTGAGTCTTTAGCACCCTCACCTTAGGCATTGAAACCTCACAGTTTCATGCGACATGTGATTTGTGCTTGCCATGTGTTTGGTGGGTAAGATATCGTTCCTTTTTTTATCTTTCTTATCTTCTTACTCTCCATATTTCAATTATGCGTTTTATATTTCAACGACGATACGTTTTAATCATGGGTGCCCCTTTAGGTTTAGCTTTAGATGGGTAAAGCCGAAGTGGACGTGATCGCCGTGCCTGGGAATCTCAAGACTCTATGGGAGAATCTCGACCCAATACATCAAGACTACGTGGAAAAACACATAGACTTCCTCCCGACTTTATTAAAAGTCGAATCACGTATCTCGATGGTAAAGGCAATGGCTCATTTTTGGAATCTCATGACTTCCACCTTCGTGTTTAATCGATATGAATTGACCCTTACAATTGAGGAGTTTTGGAAAGCCAGTGGGTTAGGTAAAGCTTATTTAGGTTTCGCCACTCCTCTTATTGGTCAAGATCTAATATCTCTTCTAAGTCAATTCCTCAATATCCCTACCAACAAAATTGAGGCTATTCTTAAAGGAATTCTCATTCAATGCCTTATAATTTCCTTGAACAACATTTCCTTAGCCTTAAGCCTAAATCTGGGAATCAAATTCCTCATGTCTTCCTACTCATGTTATTTGGCTTTGTGGTATTCCCACATACTCGAAAAACAATGGATCCTTTAATCACTCACATTGTCAACCAAGTGT
The DNA here is from genome assembly GCA_014182715.1 of Eucalyptus cloeziana. NCBI lineage: Eukaryota > Viridiplantae > Streptophyta > Magnoliopsida > Myrtales > Myrtaceae > Eucalyptus > Eucalyptus cloeziana. Next base: position 19,492,483 of record CM024641.1, on the reverse strand, counting down.
GCGCCTTTAATTGTTTTACACACATGATCATTGCCAAAACTTTTGTGTCTCTTAATCATTTCAAAGCAAATGGACGAGGAACTCTTAGAGCCCCATTAGGACTTCTCCAAATTTGGCTCTTCTCCAAATTTGGCTCTTTTCACATATCAAAGAATTCTTCTTCTTCTTCTTCTTCTTGAATTCTTCTTCACCGGCGACCTCGCCGGAGCGTCGCTGGCCCCCAGAGACGCTAAGCCATGACAAGGCTCAACCTCGCTCGGGCCGGGCGAGGTCGACCTCGCCCAAATCTAGCGAGGCCGAGCTCACCCAACCACCGGTAAGGCTCAGCCGAGTGAGGCTCGCCTGGCCACTGAGGCCACCGGTGAGGCTCAGCCTCGCCCAGATCTGGTGAGGCTGAGCCTCACGGTGCTCACTAGGCCACTGGGAGGCTCAGCCTTGCTAGATTTGGGCCTCGACCTTGCTGGTGATTAGGCGAGACTCCGGCGAGCTCGCCGACCCTCGCCCAGCCAGTCGCCGACCCTTGCCCAATTGATGACCGGCCACAAAAAGGAAGAATGAGAGAAAAGAAAAAAGAAAGAAGAAAGAAAAAAAAAAAAAAAGGAAAATATAATAAAAATATTTAAAAAATATTTAAAAAATAAAAGAAACAACAAAATTATACAATTTTACCAAACACATTGTCGCGACCTCTCTTTCGCCATTTGGGGGAAAAGAAAGAGGTTTAGGGGTATTTGCCTAAAGAGGTGGACCGATGGCCCTAAATTAGGCGCGGGCTCTCCTAAGCCATACCTCGCGCGATGTTGGATTTTGTATTTCAATTCTTAACAATCAATGTATTTTTAGGAGTCACCACTAACCTATTGAGGTCGGCTAGAAACCAATCAAGACGTGGGAGTGTTGTCTCGATTCCTACGCAACTAGAGATTTCTAGGACCGAGGACTTATTTACACAAATGTTTCTATTAGCGCCCTTGCGGTACCACTAACTTGGAAGGTTGTTTATCTAAATGGCCACACAATCTTGATTACCAATTATAATTCTTATAAAACCGCTAAGCGTCCATACAAATGTTTTTGTAGGTTTGTTTTCCTTAATGTCTAGACTAATCCTAACATAATTTAGAAGAGGAATTTACACTCAAATGAATGAAAAGCAATACGTAAGTAAATATCCAAGAAATTGAAATGACTTGAAATATAAATGCGGAAAAGGAAAATCCGATACAAGTCGGGCAAATAATATTACATGACCTTTTTATCATGCCCCGGGACAGGACCCCCATGAGTGAAATGAGAATTCAAATATGCATGAAATTACTCTATAATTTTAATCAACGCAAAATAGATTATTTACAAAAATGATTATAAAATATCAAGATAGCATTAAATTAGGAAAAATGACCTTATAAAATTAATAAAATTTCATAGATGTCATTTTTGCCTTAATTTGATACCATCTATTACTTTGATATTTGTTTTTTTTTTTTTTGGATTTTTGAATTTTTTTAATTTTTTTAAAAGGGAATTTTCAAATTTTCTAAAAAAAACTGGATTTTTGCAAAATTTTTAATTTTTTTCGAAATTTTTAATTTTCTTTCTTTTTTTTTTTGAACATTTTTGAATTTTTAATATATTTTTAATATTTAATGTTATTATACTTCGCGAAAATGGGTTTGGACCGGGTAAACCCAATCCGGCCCGTGGACCCAACCCAAACCCGGATCCAACACTTATGGATTTTTTTTAAAATCATTTTCAATTTTTTTTGTCTTTTCTCACTTATGGATTTAATTTCCTTTCTTTTGTCTTTTCTCACTGCCCACTCCCCCTCATGCGATTCCTCCTTCCCGAGACCAACTTTTGCCCTTCTTTTTCCATACATTTCTTTTTCTCTTGTTTTTTTATATTTTTTTCTCCCTTTTGGTCTTCTTCTCCTTCGTGCTTGCCCTCTGCACGCCCACACTCCTTCTTCCCGAAGACCTAGCCTCATCGAAACTCAGCCAAGCAACGACACAGCCCGGAACAACCGACGACCCTTCCACCGCCAAACCTCCACCGGCCACTAGTTGGCCGGAGATCATCACCGTTGTCGGCCGAGCATACCCTCCTCGGCCAAACACCGAACAAACAACGACGGCGATGGGAACGTAATGAATGACCATACGGCCGACGCCTAAGGTCACCCAACATCACCGGGACATCACAATAGAGCACGATGCGCCCGGACAACTCGATTTCAGCCGAAGGCGAAGCCACAGAGACTAGATCTCGTTCTGGCATTCTATCGAACAAGTGCAATACGCTAGAGGAATGAGAGATTCCGGCTTGGCTAAGACTCAAATCCAGACCGGGACTCTTGACAAACGAACCAGGACACGCGACAACTCAAAGGGGAACCGGCGGGGTCAGAGTTCGCGTGAGCCGGACGATCGCGAGATCTAACCCGACGTGCGCAAAACAGGGTCCGAAAAAAGGGAAATAAAGGGGCTTACCGGTTCGGCTTGAGGACGTCGACCGGAGGAGATCGTCAGACGGAGTTCACGCATGGCCAAGGCCCCCTTTCTCTCTCTTGAACATCTTTCTGGTTCGGATCTCTCTCGGTCTCACCTTCTAGCCCCTTCTCGTCGCTCCCAAACGGCTGCGTCCTTGGGCAGCTCCCCCGTCGATCCAGTCCCCGCGCTCGAAGTGTGCTGGCGAGAGCGTCCTCAGGAACGTGGAGCCGCCGCCGTTGCTGCCGCGTCCGCCGAAGGCGCCAAAGGGAGCAGCGACGCTCGGAACCTCGCGAGAGCCGGAGCGAGGCTGGGGTTGTGGATTTGGTCGGCGTAGTGTGGTGGAGTGTGGCTGAGTCGCGAGGTAAGGCTCTCTTGTTCTCGGCCCTCTAAACTCTCTCTACTCTCCGATCTCTCCTCCTGCTAGCTCTCCATCCTCTGTCCCTCTCCGTTTCTCTGTGTTCCCTCCTCTTTCGAGAGTCCTCCTCCGCTCCTTTTCTTCTCTCCACGGACGCCCGGCCTTCTGCTGTGCCAGCTGCCTTTATCGGCCTGATCCGCGACCACCACCTCCAGCCGATCGTCCCCTGATTCGGCTGTTCCCTCTGCTCCCCTCTGCTGTTGCTGCTTTTCTTCCTTTCTTGCAGGCGCGCGTGAAGGACGGCAAGAGGGAGACGACTAGCTCGTGCGCGGGCTGGGCTGAATGGGAAAAAGGGCTGGGCCGGGCCTAGCGCCAGGGAAAGAGAGGAAGGGGCCAGCCCAAGGCTTGTCCGAACCCGGCCCGACTGCCCCTCTTTTTCTTTTTTTCCTTTTTTTAATTTCGAATTTTTTTAATTTTAATTTTTTTTTTTGTAAATTTTAAAACTAGTGACGAAAATGCTCCCTAACCCGTCTATATGTGATGCAATTTTAATGAAAATTTTTTGTTAAGGGGTTAGAAATTAATCCCTAATTTTTCAATGTAATTAATAAACACTTAAACAAATCACCAAAATTTAGGTATTAACACACATTTCTTTCTTAGGAATAGAAATTTTGTGCAATTATCAAGCGCATTCTTATACTCAAAAATTTGTTTCTAGGATTAGAAAAAAAAAAAAAAACTATTTCTGTTTAAAAATTATTCCCCAGAGCAAAAGTGTTACCAAACGCATCTTAAGAGAAAACAAAAAGAAAGTAGCGACACTTGCAGCCACCTCTAGCAGCGATCCAAACGGCCATATTGTAGTAGTCACAAGAGGCGGGCATCTTTGACGTCAATCGTGCTCTCCAGTGTTCACTGCAATACATGTAGATATAGAACCATGACATTTCTTCTTTTTTTAATCTTTCAATTTTCAAACCTACTAATTCAGATTGTGTTTTTTTTTTCTAAGATCATCCTAATTTGTTAATTGCTCCATTATAATGTGGTGCTTTATCTAGATAATATTATATAGTGAACTTTAAATGTGTTATATGGCGGGTACGAATAGATTGAACATAGAACTACATAAAGAAAAATAGATCCAAATATGTTATGTTGAAAAAACCGATCAATCTATCTATGACTAACTCAAATCTTATTGGACCTAATCCATTCATTCGCCATGTCTAGACTCTAGCCATTGTCCCAACCTTCGGCACGCATCAGTGGTCTCTCTTATTGCCCCTCTGTATATTTAGCACCAATAGTCGCAACCCCACTAGAAAATTGCAAACCTCGATCATCTTCCTCTCCTCTCCCCTTCTACTCCCTTTGCACGGAAATATATAGAGCCGGTCAAGGTCGTCGCTTGATTCAATTGTTGGAATCCTCGAGTAGGACAAATAAAACGCCAACAATGCGAGTGGGGCCCCCCACTCAGAACAAAACGGAAAATATAAAGGCCAAAGTCCAAAGTGGGATTGTACCTATACGAAGCCTTGTGGATTTCTTCCATTTTGTGATTTTGAATCTAAAATCTTTACATATTTTCCGTGTGTCATTTGAGAAAAAGTAAGGTTTGACCAATTTTTCTATACTTGGACCGGTCAAATGTAGTGTTGAAGGAGGAGGATGCAAAAGAAGTTGGGTACTGAAAGAAGTGACCCAAGTCCTTGACGTCTTTTAAGATGTGATGCCACCCGAATTGCCATAGAAGCTGCTCCCTCGAAGAAAAGTAGATCATTGGATCGAGCTCATGTCCGATACTTAACCGCCGACCATACCTCCAATTTTCGTGTCAACTAATTCAAATGGTCTGACCGCCCAAGCCAATAAAATAATCATTTTACAAACAAATTATGGCATGCATTGAATAGGCCCATCTACTAAATTAGATAGGTATGAGCTCTTAGCTGATTGGATAACCCTCTCTTCTACTAAGTTAGATAGGTATATCATGGGATCAATCCTCCTACTCTCATCTCACCCCTTAAACTTTTACACTAGGTTTAAGCCATAATCAAATATCTAGTTAAACCGGCAATAGGTCGATCAGGTTGACCAATTTCGCCAAATTTGACTAGGCCTTTTTTTTTTTAACCATCCAAGCTATTAACAAGATCGAACCATAAAATGATCTTCTTTCCAATCTAATAGGTTAAGCTAACCAGTCTAATCATTGTGGGTGGGTAAAAGTGTTAGCGCTACTTTTACAGGTGGCAAAATGATTTTAGAACATCTATTTTGACTTGTATATTACTATATATGATTATATTTGGTTAATAGATTTTGTTTATGAAACAGGTTAAAATGGGTCTAACAATAAGGCTCAACTAGAATATGATCTCAATGGATAGCCACATTGTAGTAGTCACAAGAGACAGGCATCTTTGACGTCGACTGTGCTCTCCAATGTTCACTAAAGTACATGACATTTCTTCTTTTTAAAATTTTTTGATTTTCAAACTTGATAATTCAGATTTTTTTTTTGTTAAGATCATCCTAATTTGTTAATTGCTCCATTGTGATGATTTATCTAAATAATATTATATAATGAAGTTTAAATGTGTTACATGGCGGGTACGGATAGATTGAACATAGAACTACATAAAGAAAAACATATCCGAATATGTTATGTTGAAAAAACCAATCGATCTATTTACAACTAACTCAAATCTTATCAGACTTAATACATCCATTCGTTATGTCTAGACTCTAGCCACCATACCGACCTTTGGCACACATCGGCGGTCTCTCTCATCGCTCTTCTGGATATTTAACACCAATGGTCTCGACCCCTCCAGAAAATTCCAAACTTCGATCATCTTCCTCTCCTCTGCCCTTCTACTCCCTGTCCATGGAAATATATAGAGCCGGTCAAGGTCGCCCCTTGATTCAATTGTTGGAATCCTCGAGTAGGACAAATCAAACGGCAACCGAGCGAGTGGGGCCCCCCCACACAGAGCAAAGCAGAAAATATAAAGGCCAAAGTCCGAAGAGGGACTGTATCCATACGAAGCCGCGTGGATATTTCATGCGCAATCCCCTCCAACCCCACACGTACACGTGTCCCCACATGGACCTTTCACAGGTTGATTTTTTTCCGGTTGACCGAGTCAACCTCGCTGCTCTATAAGAAGCAAGGCCCACCAGCCCCCTGTATCTTCATCGCCATCTCTTCTAAAGCTCTTCAAAATCCCAAGCAACTCTCTGAAGCAAAGAAGAGGTTCGAACAAGATTGAGACTCCTCAACCTTGTTCTTCCCTCGGTGTTCTTCGGGTAACGTCTCGCGATCTTCGCAGGGTTTTTTAGGCCCTTGATAACATATATTCATCACGATGTTCAAGTTTAGTTACTGTCATCTATCCATGCAGACGCAGATCCATGTGAAGACCTTAACGGGCAAGACCGTCATCATCGAAGTGGAGAGCTCGGAGACGGTCCACAACGTGAAGGTCAAAATACAGGACCAAGAAGGCATTCCCATGGATCAACAGAAGCTGATCTTCGCGGGCAAGGAGCTCAAGAACGACGTCCGGACGCTTGCCGAGTACGATGTTCACAGTGAGTCTGTGCTCCACCTCGATCTCTGTCGAAAGGCCAAAAGGAAAGGTATGTGGTGCTTTCTTGCTCTGGCGCGGCGGCTTTTTAGGTGAATATTTCGTAGTCTGTGTAATTGTGTGTTGATGAATTATTATTGATGTGGTGAAGAGATCCATTGTTCTCGTACATCATGAAATAAGCTTATCCTGAGAGTTTGTCAATTGAAGAGGACGTGGACGACCTTGCTATTCTGCACAGCAAACCAAATCTAAGACCAATGTAAGGATTTTTCGACTTTATGAATTAGCATGTATGTTTTTTCCCCATTTTGAGAGCCTTGTATGAGCCTAAACATGGCGGCTGTATGAATGAATTTGAAGAATCTTGAAGGGATTTAGTGTACTGTACAAAATGATAGAGTCAAAGTTTAATGTGTACAATCAATTTGTCGGCTGAATCGTCTTTGTCCAGAATCTACATGTGTAATATGTATGACGAATTCTATTGCTGAATGAGCAAGGGCTTCCAGCTTTAACGTAGATTGTGACAATGAGGGCGTAACAGAGTAAACACGACTTGGTGGAGGCTGTTTTTTCATTAGTTCATCAGAGAAATTAAGGAACATCCGCAGTTGAACTTTTGTCATAGGTCAGTCGACCGGGACTCGCTGAAATCATTCTTTTGTGATAGATATACGCCCTTACCGACGGGCGAAGGAGAGAATTTAGTGGACACAGCATTGCCCTTTTGTATTCTTTTCATGGTGTGATCAAATGACTCCAACTGCGTATTAATTATTCTTTAGTTTGTTTCTTGCTAGATGTATCTGCAGGTGAGGATGATACGGATATGGAATTGAAGATCTGATGAAAGATCGATACTCTCAAACCCTCCCAGACAGTCAACCATGTTAGTACTACTTAGTACTGATATCATAACTCAAACTTGCGCTAGGTTGGACGCAAGATCGACACCACATCACTGTGCACACGTTCTTCTACACACGTTCTTCAAGACTTTCATGTTGGCAGGCCTTACATGGTTGGAGTTCAGAGCTCTGTTGAACCATAAAGCCTTCGAAGGGGAAGGCTATTCATGTTCCTGATGCTTAAATTGACATGGGGGGCTTTTGTTACTTCACATGGAAAATAAAAATCATTTGATTTGGTGGTAATCAACAAGAAGAATAGTTTTTCCAAGAGATAATTCTTGAAACATGAATGGTTTTGCAAGAGATAATTCTTGCCACCACATGGTCGGTCAACGCCCATACGGTCACCAGGAAGGATGTCGACAAACACAGCCGTTGATTTTGACTTGCACTGTTGAAAAGGTAGAAGTCAAATTTGTCGGCAATAATTCAACAATATGGACTAGTTCAAATTAGATTTCTCCCAAAATAATAATAATAATAATAATAAAGAACTTTGAATTAGATGGACAGGAGATGCGGAAGTCCGAATTCAAATTCAGCTCTTGGGATCCATTGGGATGAACTTTTTGAAAAGGAAATCTTGGAGGCCCCTATCTTTTTAATTAGAAGTGGTAAGGGGTTGGGTTGACAGGTCGGTTTGAATCTGACCAGAACACGAAAGTCCGTTTCAAATTGGGTTATCTTGAATTTGAATATAGTTTTTGGCTGGGTAGTTCCGGGGTCTTTCTTGAATGCATTGAGTGGAATCCGGGTTGGACTCAATAATCCTCAAGACATCTTCAGCTTCACTATCTTCGGATATATAGAAGTCAGGTTCTAGTTGGATAATACCAACTTAATTCCGGATCGTTTGGTTTGGTTTTTCTTCAATTACAAGTTCAACGGTTAGATTCAATTAATATGATAAATAAAAAAATCTTATATCTATTATACTTTTACCAATTTAGTCATAAACTTTTCAATATCTCACTCATCTGCATTTGCCTGCTACGTACAACAACGCTCCACTCCTCGGCATATTAGCTTGGTTGAGTGGTGGTCACGGCAGTTACAGTCAACTCCTTCCAGGTATTTGATCTTTGAAAATTGTTGTTATTTCAGACAAAAGCAATGTCTTGACATATTTCGGCATCTGATGGATGGGTTTCTATTCAATGCAGTGGTTGTTCCTGCGCCGAAAGCAGCCATGGCCAGGCCAAGTCTAGCTCCTGGTACAATTTCCTCAGCCTTCCCTTTTTTCTTTGATTAATTATGTGATTCCATTACCTCACTCATCTGCTTTTGCCTTTTTGATTCCAGTAACAGCTTCCAACAAGCTGTCCATCGAGCAGAAGCTAACGGCTTCATGGACTGCCAACAGGAGAACTTACCGCAGATGCTAGACAGTGGTGACCAACAAGTCGGACAAGATGCTGAAATATGTCAACCTGTCGATCTCCAAGCTCTACGGTCCTCTGTGGGGACTAACCAAGTCCAGCGACTCGGACGTGTTCCCTTCCTGGATCTAATCCTTACCTTCAGGGAAGAGCCTCAGGTTTGTATACATCCATACTTTGCCTCTAGTGGACATCTCCATTCTCAAGCTACACTCTGGCATAGGAAGATACTCCAGCTTCAAATGTAATTGCACAGTTTTTCTGGGTTTCAGGGACGTAAAGGATCGTGCAGCAATACCTATTGGATATGGCCTTGGAAAGTTCTCGCTTTCTTTCTTTTCAAAAATTTTCGTCTTCGCTTCATGATGTCGGAACCTGCTTCCAAGCTGAAGAAGGGTGAAGATCGGAGGACGAAAGGAGTGAAGAGACATTATAAAACGAGTGCTATCCTCTTTCCCCTCAACTTTGCTGGTTAAAAGAGAGTCTGAGATGTGCCATTGCAAAGAATGGTTTGCTGAGAAGTGAGAAAAGAAAGGGCTTCCTTAGAGTTCACGGGGTCCCTTTTGTTTCTTGAATTTTTTCCTTCTTGTGATGGTGTTGTTAAAAAGCTTTGCAACAATTTCTGTGTTTGTTAGGATATAGCCTTCTACAAAACAGTTGTATCTATTCGGTTTTTGAAGTATTTAAGGTATAAAAGTTTACTTTTGCTCATTTGGAGAGAGCTCATCCCATGTTGACTTTGTTCATGACTTTCGTGAACTTTTTACTTTCTTTTTTCATTATGCACACAGAGGATCTATATATCGGATAGTAAGGTCAGCTCGACACAATCTATTTTCATTATCTCTTCTAGTTGGGAACCACTTGTACCCCGACCTCAACATTCTCAAGTTCACCAATTGAACAAGTTTGGTATATTGTCGCAAAGCAGTAAGCTCAAGTGGCCTCACGAATACAGACTATCTGTCACAAGTAGAGATTAATACAATGTTGATGTTGTAATTGTCGATCTTGGGAAAAAAAGTTCATCATTTGAGGCATAAACGATAAACACCACAAAGCAATGACATGGAAATGACATGGAGGATCTGGAATTTTAATACCAACTAAAAGTCAGTACAATAGATTATACAAGATGAACATTGATTAGCCCAACACTGGCCATAAAGAAACATTCTCAGTTGCACAATACCTATTTACATTTTACTAGTTTGGTTTCTTCAACTTGACCATAATCACATTGATATCGTCTTGGCTATCTCGAGCCATGGCCAGTTTGGCTAGCACTGCAGCCACCTCGACGGCATCACTTCCTCTTAGCTCCTCAGGAAACCTCCTCTTTATATATCTGTTGAGGCAACTCCTCACGACCTGGCAGGCAGCCTCATTAGAGAGTGCATCCCATAACCCATTGCTTGCTACTCACGAGCATGTTGTCCAACTCTGTTCTCTTGCTTACTGTGGCCTCTGGCTCAGCCATCACGTATTGCTTTAAACGATAATCTCCTGCAGCAAGTAAATGCCGCTATCAGATACAGACACCACACAATGGCACACGTACAAAAGAAAAAGCCAGTCTCCAGCTAAAACTTCTGCATGAGAGGTGTTGGTTATTGATCCTTGTTTGTAATTTGCCCTCAGCATTGTCTCCAGGACATGTCGAAAGGCTGAAGTTACCAATTCTAAGGTGCACTCAAACAACTTGTTAACAAACTAGAATCTCAGTGATTCAATATGTTCCCTTCAAGCACAGAGGTTCAGCACCACAATAGTACTAATGCTAACCACAAATTCGACTTACTCAGCACTTGCTGAAGTAACCAGTGCAATTGGAAACCAACATTCCATGCATAAAAGCATAGAATAAAGTCCATCATTAGCGCCATTTGATTGATAAAGTTCCACATACCCATTGACCTCAATGTAGCAAGCATGCCTAGGACACGGGATCCATTCCAATCTATGACCCTTCCTCCAGCTGCTTCCACTCTCCTTCTCAGCAAGCCTATTAGGTTATTCAGGGGAGTCAATAAGCCCTTTTAATCGAAATCCAAGAGATTTAACTCAAGATATGATGCATGACAGGACATAACTATTTTCACTTTAGCTCAAGTAATTTAGTCTGCTACTGATCTAGCATTGGCAACTAATTGAGTATCTACTGTGACAAATGCTATAAAGATGTTGCTCAGGAAAATCTTGCCACCTTTCAAACTGTACCATTTCAATATGAAGATGACTTTACTCGCTTTCACTGGCTGAAGACCTCGTTACTGTTTCAATATCAGAAAATAGACATGTCATTGAAGAAGAGATGGTAAAAAAGTATTGGCAAGAGCTTTTTGCGTTCATTTATCAACCTGGTAACATGCCATATTGCGACAGGGTGCTGCTAGCTATCACCTGTTTGTGGCGACTTGAAGTGATTTCAGCAGTGTTCTATCAAAGAATTGCATAATGAACAAAGCGTGGCTGACCACAAAAGATCACAGGGACGAATTCTAGTTCAATGATTAAACGAACAGGGCAAGAAGGGCTTCAGCCTGTCTACATAACCATGAAAAAGAAAAAGAATGGCAGAGCGTAGTAAGTTCCCCTAATCATAGGATGTCAACCCTGCAAAGCATGACCCCAAAGTCAACCTAATCATAATCAGACATTCTAGGAATATCTTGCACATGCTTTCATATAAAACCAACACCATAAGATAAATTAAGCACCTTTGAAAGAACACCAAGTGAACTTTTGGAAGTATAACCTAGAAATGACACGAAGTAGACAAAAAGGATAAGACTTGTAGATCAAATTAGTCTTGCCACAACACAACGCCGCTTGCGAATCCCCGCATTTTGCCACCACAACCTCCTCCTTCCCCATCACCGCCGTCGACCTAGCCGTCCTCATCGACGCGTTCACCCCCTTCCCTCCAACCTTCTCGTTCATCTTTCCGAACAACGCCTCCATCACTTTCCTCCACTCGCTCTCTCCATCTCCGTCGCTGCACATGCCGGCCCTCCCCTCTATCTCCTTCACCAGTAGCTCCTGCAGCCGGTCGCGGCAAGCACTCGCCAAATCAACTCATTGTTATGAGCCGCGAACGTAGCAGATCCGAAGTCGAATCGGCGAGAGCTGGAACTTCTTATCGCTTGGAGTATGCGACTTACAGCAAGAACATTCCTCGCCGTCTTGCGCACGGAAGCAGAGCGGAGAAGGAACACAACGACGCAAGCCGAAGAAGCAACGAGCTTTGGGGCAAAGAGAGAAGATAGCCAGCGCCGGAGCAAGGCGGAGGAGCAACGTGCTTTGGGCTAGAGAGCGGAGATGACCCAGCCCCGCAGCCGGTCGGAGAAGTAACGCAAAGTCCCGACCTAGAGAGTGAACTCTTACCCAAAATTTTGAATTGAGAAGGAAAGAAAGGAGGGAAGGGAGGCTGCAGCGCGGGGGTGTTCATTCTTCGAAAGGAGGAGAGAGAAAGTGCCATTAATGCGTGCAGCACTGCAAGCCTACTGCAAAAGAGAGGAGAGAGAAAAAAGCAGCAACGGATCTATAAAGAGCCGTAAATTTTTAAATAGAAAAGAGAAAATAATATATTTTGTGCAGAAAAACCAGTGGGGCCGGGCGTGCACACGTGGAGCCACGCGTCACTTCTTCATTGGTCAGGGCGCACGCTGACTTGGTGCTCCGGGACCACCCAATATTTTCTCCGTTAAAGCTACAGAGCCTAATATTGTGTCTTCATTTCTATTGTACATTTTCACAGCCAATCAAGATGATTTTTATTTTTGTTTTTATTTATTTTTATTTTTTGTGGGAAGAACATACTTCCTAAATCGACGTTAAGAAAAATCTAAAAGAAAAATAGAATAATTAAAGATGTGCCTTGTTAACGGTGATCAACTCACCTACGTCATTGACCACGTATGGTGTACTTTTCCACAACTAATCAAGATGATTTTGCACTTTAAAAAAAAAAAAATCTATCGTGAGGAGAAGATTCTTATTAAATCGAAGTTCAGAAAAATAAAAATAAGACTATTGTAGGTATACCTTTTCAGCGGTCATGAACTGGTCTTCATCCGGTGCTGGCGCGTCCTCCTTCCGTAGACACTTCTCGATAAATCGCTTCGCAAGAACAACGTAATCCACCTGTCCCTCGTCACCGCTCACCAAATACTTATACCCTCTCATGCTAACCGGATTAACTTCACAATGTTCACCCCAACTTTCGTGCTCCTTCTCCATATACTCATTAAGCTCTTTCGTACTCCCCTCCAAAGATCGCCGGCTCACGGCCATTAAGGCCCGAGCCCTCTCGTCCGACTTCAAGAGCAAGATGAGTGTGAGGCACACGATTGGGGTCATCGTGCTGGACCTGCTGCGGCGGAAGTACAAGACTATTAACACGTCACCCGAATCAATTTGATCTGGATCTGCCAATTGTAGCTCCTCCACTGCTGGTTGTCCTCGAGACTGTATGTGCAGGTTGAATGGGCGTTCCCAAGGAGGACAAGCATCAGGAACACTGCCCAGATGGGGAATAATTCGTTGTGGAATGGAGCATCGTTCATGAGGCCTAGAGCGTAGGTGAGTGTGTAGGTTGAGAGAGTGTAGGACATGAAAATGACAAACCCGAACTTGCGGTTGTTGCAGCAACGTCGCCATGAGCCAGGAAGAGGAGCAAGAAGGCAGTGAAGATGACCAGGAGCTCAATCTGCAAGAGCATCCCCATGGGAGTTTCCGGGGACTTCATATTGCCCAATGTGACATTGCAGTTTTTGATTGTCACGGTTGCCATTGCCGTCTTTTGGTTCATTTCCGTCAAATTCCTCATGGTCGGTACTGATTACGTCTCTGGTTATTCAGCTTCTAATTGGAGAAACAAATGGTAGAATTTCTGAGAGAGAGTTTGATCATGCTAAAGTACTGAAAACATCTTCATGGACATGGACTACTAGAGAATCGGTGGCCTTTGGGAGGTCCGAGGGAAAGGAAAGAAGGAAAACAGCTAATCAAGATGATGAAGTGCCCCGATGATCCCTACCACAGATTCATAATCTCAGCCATAGATTCATGTGAATGAGGTTACTTTTGAATTCTGTCCCTCGGCACATTAATAATTGAGATTTGTTGAGATACTTTGCAAAAAAGAGATTCCTCACAGAGAATGAGAAAATATTAGGTGGACAGGCCACAACGGTATTCGTCCCGACCAATCAGCAAGCGTCACCTGACTCCACGAGTGGTCTCCACCGCTTCTTTTAAATTGCCACAGTAGACCTACTACTGTAGAGGAGAGTTATTTTCCTTTATCTCTCCTCATTTTTCATCATCTGCCGTGCGTGGCAATTAATGCATGCAGATGGAGAAAAAAGAGGAGAGGGGAGGGGAAATGTAGCAGATGGAGAATAATAAGGGGAGAGAAAGGGTAATAACTCACCGCAGCATATCTAGCTTGGCAATTAACACGTGCAGGCTTATTATTGACGGGAAATTTTTAAATAAGAAAGAAGAAATTCATATTTTCTGCGCAAAAAGAGTGGTGGGGACCACTCACTGACGTGGAGCCACATGAAGTTTCCTAATTGACCGGGACGGCGCTAATATGATATGGTGTGGCTGGCCAATTAATATTTTCTCTTTTAATAAAGCTTAGCCTCACCAGTTCTATTCTACTTTTTCACAACTAACCAACATGATTGGAAAAAATTTTCAATCCTTACTAAGGCCCTATTTGTTTCAACTTTCGGAAGGGGTTTTGGGACTCTAAAGTCCCTTGGCCAAATGCAAACGCGTTTGGTTCGATTTTTGAGACGGCTTTAGCGAGATGTAATTGCATCTCCAAATGGCTCTAAGGGATTTTAGTTAAATGCAAGAATTGAGGTTTTTTGGGAAGTTGTATTTTGGGAATGCAAGTAGCTCGGTTACTATTCATCTAAATAATTTTTTGAATGATGAAAAAAATTAAATTATTTATTTTTATAAAAATAAAAGTTGTTATTTTTAGAAAAAAATTTCTTAAAATTATTCATTTGGGAGGTTCAAGAAAGGAGGGAAGGAAAAGAACGAAAAAGAAAGGAAGTTGATGGCAAGAGTTTTAGGGATGGGTTTGTAAAAAAAAAAAGGGAAGTCAAAAGTACCTTTGCCCTACTTGTATACGTGTCAATTTATCAATGGGGTCTAGTACAATCTACTTGACATTTGTGAAGTATGCGGTATGAGAAATTTCTCGTACATGCGATTTTTCTCTCAAGGATAAGTACAATGGTTGGTTTTACTGTCTAGGAAGTCACAAATGATTATGAACTTGAGTGGAGCCGCGGGCATTTCAAGAAATCATGCAGTGAATCGGGCGGTTTCTCCTTGGAACTGCTCTTGAGCTAAACGATTTGATTTATTCAAGTTGGTTTTCAAGTTGAACGAGCTCATAGCCTTCGCGAGAAATGTGTGCCTTCGAATGTGCAAGAAGAGGAAGATTAACAAGAGTGTGGTAACGTGTTCATAGCTCATTGTACCATTTAGAAATAAGTGCTATAAAATAGGGAGGTGCAACAGTCCAGTCCAACTTGAAAATTAAACCAGATTAGAATCGACTGATTTTGAGTAGTTTCTACAGTAAGCAATCTGATTTCCAATTCTTATGTTTTGGAATTGAGATGATTAGCCTGGTTCCCAATTTTAAGCGAGGAACTAGACCGATTGAACCATTGACAATACCGATCTAAATTTACAGAAGTCATCTCGCTGATTTTGAGGTTTCGGCTGCACGTGTTTTCATCTAAGACAAACAAGAGGGTACTTTTTGACTAACGCGCAGAGGAGTCCTCAATTTTTCTTCACCGGCAGGAAATTCACAACCTGCCTTCTTTCGGAACCTTGCACGAGGTGTCCAAGTTGATCGAGATTTCTCTTCTCCATCACTATAGAAGGGTAAGAAACTCCTCCGGATGAGTCAACACAGAAAACTACAAGAAACAAAGGAAAAAGAGAGTCCCACTTTTATTAGTATTTTAATAAAAAAAGTATACAAAATTTCCTAAAACTTATCATGAAAATACAATTAAATTCTAAAATTTTCAAAAAATGTAATCAAGTCCTTTCATCAATACTGTTAATTTGGTCAACATAAAATACTAACGTAGCATTTTAAAATTATTTTCACCTCATATGTAGTAATTTTGTTATTTTTTTTTCCTTTAAATGTATTTAGATGAGATTAAAAAACTGAAAAAAGGCTAAAATGTCTAAAGTGTAATTTGTTTCATATAAATATCTGAAAAGATCAAATCAGTTTCAAATAAGGGCTCGATCTTACTGGCCGGCCAAATTTTCACAAACAAGCGACTCTTGATTTTTCCAGCTATCGAAATATGGGTATCCATCTAGCTAAGGGCATGATGCTGATTTTTTCCTTCGGCCTGGAGAGCGGCCAAGCAATCCTGCAATATGCATCTCACTTACGTAGCTAAGAATAGAATCAGAGTTTCCCTACCTTTGGGAGATTGCACCCCTGAGCTACTGGAAGCCGGTGGTGCATCGGCAATCGGGTTATCGGGTTCAGCAGCGACGTGTTTGAATCCATTAACAAGATTCCGACTTGGGTGGATCAAAAAAATCAAAATCAATCCATGGTCCAGCTTCAACCCATTTAAGGAATTAAAATGTTCTGTGAAAAGTGTTTCCATAAAAATCTAATCCAGAAAAATCCAGACCACAATTCCTTGCAAAAAAAAATTGAGAAAACGAAGATGCGACGTGTATTCAAGAAGCGTTAAGGCTTCTAATACGCCTCATCCTGTTCTTCACCGATCTCGACCTCCACCATGGCGTCCGGCTGGAAGAGTGCGGAGAGGCCAGACGTCGAGCTCCGCCAGCCCAGATTCGTGGACAAGCTCTGTCATGAAGCCGAGCATCAGTCAACTCTCACCGAGGGTCAACTGCTTTCGCCGGGAAAATCCAACCGGCCATGACGCACGCCCCCACCATCTGCAATCTCTCTCTCTCTTCTGGTTTGAGACTTCTTTTTTTTTTTTTTTTTTTTTTTGGTTTTCCAGTTTTTCTTTTTCCGTTTGAATCTTTGTCCAAATTTTGTTTGGGACAAAAATGCCCTGTTTCGGCTGCCAGAAAAATTAAGTAATCGTTAGCCGGCGAATTCAAATCCTTATTTTAAATTGAACCCACCACTTCAGAATTTATTTGAAATAAGGTTAATTGTGAATTCTTATTTGAAAAAATACTCCCACTTTATGCCCTTATTTATAATTTTCCCTTATCAATTAGCGATTCCTCTCACGTGCAAATGTATGAGATACACTTGAGATCATGAGCCCTAGTAATTGGATTTTCTTTCCATATATGTATCCATTCCACTTCTAATACATTCATTCAATCTTGTGATTATAAGCATCTAGATTAAGCTCTTCTTCAAATCACATTTTCATGTTTTTTTTTTTTTTTTTTTTTTTTTTTTAGCCCCAAGAAGGAAGTTCTTTCTGCATTGAAATTGGTTACGATGATACAGTCTTGGAGATCAAAGGGAAGATAAAAAAAAATACCACAAAAAAACCCGTCTGTGGCCAAACTTTTGCTTTCGACTAACAAGGTTCTTGAAGACGAGCTTGATGTCGAGGCTACAACATCCTCAATCACTCCCACATTCCAATCATTGTTGTTAGGGGTGTTCATGGTTTGCAGGCGTGGCTCCCACCTTAGAACCAGGAACCACCTGCTAAGGACCATTCTGAAAAATTGGAACTGGGAACCGCCCGTTAGTTATATGGATTTAGTTCCCGAATGGATCTATGGAACTGGTCAAGAAGTTTTTTCCTTTTTTTTTTATCTTATTTTATTTATTTATCGAATTCTTCATCCCATTACCCAGAAATAAGACATTAAACCCAGAGCTCCTGTAACATCGTATGCTCAAACCATCGTTGGACCTCCATCTCTGGTTGCCTTCGACCATCATATGGGAATTTGCCAACATTCATCCTCATCATCATCCATCCAAGACTTACGATCGTAGCCACATCACAAATACAAAGGACATTCATAGAGATATGGCCGAAGCACAAAGCGAAGGTAACCAAAGATTGAAAAGATTCAGACTCAATAGAGATGAAATATGAATAAAAATATACCCAGTAATCAACCAAAAGCCTATACCACACACCATTTATTCACGTACTCCTTTTGACAATTCGGAATCAAAGATTAATCCTAACAAATTTGGTTTAGGCATTTCTTCAAACACTGGCCGGCATGGATTGAGAGGGAGATATTGCACATCTTTCACACTCAAATCCAGGCATATCCCAAAATCAGAGATTAATCTTAATTTTTTAATATTAAAAATTAATATATTACTATAATATAATCAGTCTAGTCCAACTGGGCGGGAGGACGGGTGGGCCCATGGAACTAGGAATCGGACTGATACTCACCGGTTCCCATCAATTGGAACCGAGAGCTGGACCAATCCCCTTAAGAACCACCGGTTCCGGGTAGTTCCAGTCCGGTTTTGGGCAATTCAAGCGGGTCCCAATTCCTTTGCATATCCCTAATTGTTGTGCCGAAGCCACCGCCATCCACTAAAATTGTGGGGGTCTCCTCCTTGCGAGCTTGAGAGAATGCCTCCACATTTCCACACCTGAGTAAAGAGTTGAGCTTGCACATCAGGTTATGGCCAAGTTAAGTGTTCGAATACGTGGTTATAATGTGTCTTACTATGTGTAGCCTTTTTCCACCTAATGGTTTATACTAAGACATATAAATGTCTTATTAGAGTACAGGTCAAGAGTTGCCGCGACCTCTCTTTTCCACTTGGAAGGGAAAAGACATTGATTTTAGGGGCATTGCCCTAAGGGAGGCCACATCCAAGGATAAAAAGACTAAGCTTGGCCCAAACTCCCAATATAAACCTACACCTAAAACTAAAGCCTAAATAAACCTAGCCCACGAAAAGCCTTAACTAGCAAGCCCAGACGGGAAGGCCTTCAGCCGGCCCACAGGTTGGACCAGATCAGACCCGGCTTCACCACCAACTTGAGCCGACTCCCTCTTGGTGCCTTCCTTGCTCCTCGGGGCTTCGACGGAGATGGCCGGAAAAAGTGGTGTCACTCATCTCGGCCTGGTCGCATGCCCGCTCCAGCATCGCCTCACCCTTTTCCTAGCCAACACTGCTGCTTTGCCTAGCTAGCCACCGCCGCCAACCAAGATTTGCCTCTACCAAACTTGGCAACCATGATGAATTTGCTAAAGCTAGCTCACACAAAACAGGAGCTATTTATTTCCCAGATAATCGAGTCAGGTCGTACACGTATAAGAGGTCGACTTATAGGGAAGGGGAGTAGTAATTGTAATCTCACGTGGCTTAAGTATGTAAATATAATGTGCCCAATATGAATAGTCTTCATCTTTTTAATAGTTTAAACTTTTGCGTTAGAACATTCCAAATGAAAGTCACATTAGTATAATGGAAGCATGCCGAGATAAAGAACCCAAAAGCAATATGACTCAAAAGTAACCGGGAGTTGGCAGAAGGAGATTTCTACCCACTTTGGTGTTCTTATTCTGTGCCTCAGTACTAATCAGACGATTGTTGGTATACCACTTCAGTGGTGAAAAAGGTTTGTGTCCTTATGATTTGGGTAACCTTTTTGTACTTTTTTTGTTTTTCAAATTTTTAGCATGAGAAGAAAATCCTTATTAAATCAAAGTTGAGAAAATTGAAAATAATCAGACGATTATTGGTATACCTCTTCAACGGTGATTATATGGGATACAGAAAATGGCACCCGATAGTCCGGTGCCTCCCCGAAGGCTGGAATCCTTACACACCTCAGGAAAGAACAAATATTGCCAATCGCCAATCTCAAAATACTCCTCTCTTCACCCCACACCAGATACGGATACCCTCTCATGCTAACCGGATCAACTTTTTTTCTTTTTTCTCGATCGAAAACCAGATCCACGTCACCAGCTGGACGGTCTTTTCTTTCGTACTCGACGCTCTTATAATAATCAGCAACCACTTCTGTGTTCGACTCCAAAGAATGCTGGCTCTCCGCCATCATGGCCCGAGCCCTCTCGAAGAACTTCACGGCCAAGACAATGAAGAGGCACTCGGCCGCGACCAACACTTCGGACCCGTTGCGGAAGTACAATTCAATCAACCAGACCAACCAAATCGATTTGATCAGGAGCTGCCAATTGTTTCTCTTCCACTGCTCGTTGTCATCAAGACCGTACGCGGAGATAGAATCAGTGCTCCCGAATACGATCATGAGGAGCATTGCCCAGATGGGGAATAGCTCGTTGCATGACCGAGCATCATGCATGAGGCTTAGAGCGTAGGTGAGTAAGAAGGTTGAGAGATTGTAGGCCGTGAAAATGAAGAGCTGGAACATCTTGCTGTTGGAGCGACGTCGCCACGAGCTGATAATGACAAGTGAGAGGAACAAGAAGGCGTTGAAGATTACTAGGAGCTCGATGTGCAAGAGCCTCCCCACAGGAGTTTTCAGGGACTTCATGTTGCCCAACGTGACATTGCAATTCCTGATTGTCGCCAGCTCCTTTGCCATCTTTTGGTTCGTTTCCATCAAATTCCTCATGATTGGTACTGATTACTTCTCTGGCTATTCAGCTTCTAATGAAAAAAACAAGTGGTAGAATTTCTGAGAGAGAGTTTTGATTATGCTGGAGTACTGAAAACATCTTCATGGACATGAACTGCTAGATAATCAGTGGCCTTTGGGAGGGCTGAAGGAAAGGAGAGAAGGAAAACGACTAATCAAGATGATGAAGTGCCTCGGTGGTCTCTACCGCAGATTCGTAATCCCAACCATAGATTCATGTAGATGAGGTAACTTTTGAAATCTATCCCTCAATGCATTAATAATTGAGATTCCTTGAGATACTGTAAGGAGAATCCTCACAGATGAGAAAATATTAGAAGTGGCCGGTCACAAGATATTGTGCATTCCCACCAATTAGAAAGCTTCACGTGGCTTCACGTCAATAAATGATCCCCACCTCTCTTTATGCACAGAAAATAAAAATTTCCTCTTCTTATTTGAAAATTTTCCCTCCATAATAGGCCTTCACGCATTGTGGCGCTAGACCCACTGCGGAGATTTGTTTCTCTTTCTCCCTCCCCATTTTTATCCGTCCGTCGCTAGAGCTGCTGCGGAGAGTTATTTCCCTTTTCCCTTTCTCTCTCCTCATTTTTCTTCGCCTGTCGCTAGACCTGTCGTGGAGAGTTATTTCCCTTTCTCTCTCCTCATGGCAATCAATGCGTGCAGGCCTAGGGAGAGAGAGAAAGCGTCGCTCTTCACCTCGCAGAGAAAAATGAAAACGGACAAATAAGGAACCGCTCAAACGACTTTACGAGGAAGGGCATCTCGATATTGGAACTCTGGGAGAACCGAGCGAGAATTCGAGTATGAAGACGAGTTCCCATCTTTGACTAGTCAACGCTAGAAGCCTTATCGGACGATAAAGTTACCACATAATCCTCCTTTAGGATAGTGGTTTGTAGGGAAGGAAGTCCTAAAAAGCCCATTAAAAATTCAGCCATCTAAGAAAACACTAATGTCAAGGACTTGAAGAAGGAGAGTGCAACAAAGAAAGCTACAAGAACTACACATACAAGCCGGTACTTTGGTAAGACCCAAAGGTAAGCATCATCGCGAAACGAAAAGCCTAGTATGGGTAAAACATGAAGGGGATTCTTTTGAAATGGATGGAGAGTATAGTAACTGCTAAAAGGGTGATACCATTGAAGGAAAAAGTTCTTGGAAGCCAAAAGGAGCTGAGTAAGAAGTAAATAGAATAAAGAGTAAGTTCGACAGAAAGAGATTCAACTTTGATTTTCGATTGGTTCAAATATAGTTCAAGTGAAACTCCCTCCTGGGTTCAAAGATTTTGCCATGAGAGTTGTACTGATGGAGGAAGAGACTTTTGAAGTGGTAGAGACAGTCAAGGCTAAATTCCAATTTACTGATGAGGAGTTGGTGGAATTTGAGAAACCTCCAATTCATAAGACAAAGTACTTGAAAGCCCTCGTGGTGGTAGGCAAGATAGAAGGCCGTCTAGTGAATAGGATATTGGTTGATGCGGGGGCAACTCTAAATCTTTGCCCTACCGATACTTTCGGAAGCTTGGTAAAGATAAGGAAGAGATAATCCCTACTAATGTGACACTCTCAGATTTTACGAGGGACATACGTGATGCAAAGGGGGCAATTGTAGTTGATCTCGCAATTGAGATGCTTATCATAAAGACTGCATTTTTTTTATAATAGATGTCGATGGGTCTTATAAATTGTTGCTAGGAAGAGATTGGATACGTAGTAATTAATGTATACCCTCATCATTACACCAGACTCTAGCTTTCTAGAATGAAGACAAGGTAGAGTATATAAGAGCACGAGTCAAGCATCACTTGGGCTGATGTGGTTCAAATGGATGCTCCCGAGGGTATCCGTTATCAAACCACCCTATAAAGATACCGATAAGTTTCCCTACGGCCATTTTACTGAAACGGAAAGAGAGCTAGCTAGCCAAGGAAAATATGATGTTTTACATGGAAGGAAACAACTTGTTATAAGAGCTGGATGAGTGGTACTTTTCCTACTTAGCAAAGGAGACTAAAAACTCCCTAGGACTTGCTGACTATATAGGGGACTTCAAGGAGTCTCCACTTTAGAAGGACACAAAAACAGTTGAATTCGAGGATCTGCTCATGGAAAGCGACCCGTCTTCGTAAGTGCATTATTAAGTGATGAATTACAACATGATTTATTAGAAGTCTTGAGGAGGCATAAAAGTTGTTTCGCATGGGATTATCATGAAATGCCAGGATTAAATAGAGATACGGTTGAACATCGTCTACCAATAAAACTATATTGGAAGCCTCATAAGCAGCCACCGAGAAGGTTTGCTCCTGAAGTTAACGCAAAAATGAAGGAGAAAATAGAGAGGTTGTTGAATGTAGGTTTTATCGAGACTACCTAGTATTTTGAATGGTTATCAAACATTGTCCTAATTAAGAAAAAAATGGGGCGGGTTTGCATCGACTTCGGGAATTTAAATGCTACAACTCCAAAAGATGAATATTAAATGCAAATTGCTGATATGTTAGTAGACTCTGCGGCTGGAAACAAATTGTCATCCTTGATGGATGGCCATTTGGGGTACAATCAAATTTTCATTGCTAAATAGGATGTCCATAAGACAGCCTTTAGGTGCTCATGAGCCATAAGGACATTTGCTTAGAAAGTTATGCCATTCAAATTGAAAAACGCTGGAGCGACTTATCAATAGGTGATAAATTTAATTTTCCATGATATAATAGGAGAATTTATGGAGGTGTATATCGACGATATCCTAGTCAAGTCAAAAGAGGTAAGTCATCTCGAATATTTTGAGCAATCTTTTGTTAGGATGGAGAAGTATCAACTAAAAATGAATCCTTTAAAATGTGCATTCAATATAAAAGCTGGAAATTTCTTAGAATTTCTGGTTAACAATAGGGGGATAGAGGTTGATAAGAATAAGGCTAAGGCCATTTTAGATTTACCTCCTCCAACTAAAAAAAAAAAAAAATTCGAATGATAATCGAGAAAGTAAATTTTCTTAGGAGATTTATTGCTAACTTATATGACAAGATAGAGGTGTTTTTTCCTTTGTTGAAATTAAAAAATCAAGAAGAATTCATCTGGAGAGAAGAACACTAGCGTGACTTCAAGAAAATAAAGGCGTGCTTGACTAATCTTCTAGTATTAATGCCGCCAAAAGCAAACAGGTCTCTAAAACTCTATATTTCGGCCACCGATATAACAATCGGTAGTATGCTGGCACAAGAGAATGATGAAGGCAAAGAGCGGGTAGTATATTACCTTAGTAGAATGTTGAATGATGTCAAGAGAAGATATATTGCTATTGAAAAGATTGGTTTATCTTTATATTTCGTTTGTACGAAATTGTAATGCTACTTGTTGCCAACTATTGTTCATGTGATATGTAAGACTAATGTTATCAAGTGCATGCTTCCGAGACCCATAGTGAAAGGCAGAGTGGCAAAGTGGCCATTCACTTTGTCCAAGATGGATTTAGTTTTCATATCGATAAAAGCTATATAGGGACAACCTATAGCTAATTTTCTTACCAAATACCCATGTATTCAAGTTGAAGACACCATAAGCGAAAACTATTCACAACTACCCCATGGTTGTTATACTTTGACGATTCATCTATGTCCACCGCATTGGGAATTGGGATTCTGATTATGTCACCAAGGGGGTACAAAACAAAATTTCAGTTCAAGCTTGATTTTAAATGCTCTAATAATCAAGCACTCATAGTTAGCCTCTACTTGTCGGCTGACATGAATGTGTAATCGGTTAAAGTGACGGGTGATTCACAGTTAGTGATCAAACAATTAAAAGGAGAATACTAATGCCTTAATGACAATATTATGGGACGCTATAATGTGGCTAAGGAGTTGTTAGCCAAATTCCCTGATTTGGAGCTAATACACATATCGCGTTATCAAAATGCAAAAGCCAATGAGCTTGCTTAGCAGGCATCGAGCTATCGCATCTAGAAAGAGCTAGCTTACACTTTAATAAATGAAATAAAAGCATTACCACATATGTCACAATGGATACTGATTGTAGAAGTCATTGTGAAAGAAAGCAAACGAGATTGGTGGATGTCAATAATAGAGTATTTGAAGAAGTCCCAGTCTTGAGACAAAGAATTGAGAAAGCAAGCACTAAAGTGTGTGCTCTTAGATGAAGTACTGTATCTACACACCATTGAAGGGGTAATGTTGAGGTGTTTAGATAAAGAAGAAACAATGCTAGTAATGGCTGAGACTCATGAAGGAATTTGTGGAGCCCATCGGAGCCCATCAAACAAATATTAAAATGAAATGGCTATTAAAGAGCCATGGCTATTTTTGGTCCACCATGACTCAGGATTGCATAAGTTACGCGAAAGGATGCAAACCTTGCCAAATGCACGGCCCGATACAACATGTCCCGGCCACCTTACTGAGGTCGATAGTGAAGCCATGGCCTTTTAGAGGATAGCCAATAGATGTTATTGGGAAGATATACCCACCATCAAGTAAGAAACATTTGTTTATACTTTTGGCTATCGATTACTTCACCAAGTGGGTGGAGGCAGTATCATACAAGAGCATAACCCGGAAGATCATAAAGGAGTTTATCGCAGAGCATATCACTCGCATATCACTCGTCGTTTCGATATACTTGAAACTATAGCGGCTGACCAAGCCACTGTTTTTACTAGTATCGAAGTCCTCGACTTTGTAAGCTCAAGAGGGATAAAAATGGTACACTCTACACCATATTATGTGCAAACTAATGGGGAAGCTAAAGCTTCAAATAAGGTGATTATTAATCTCATAAAGAAGCATCTTGAAGAGAACCCAAGGGAAAAGGATGCAACTTTATCGATGGTGTTATAGGCATACCGCACGTCGAAAAGACAGGCAATAGGAACAAGCCCGTATCTGTTAACTTATGGGCAAGATGCAGTTCTGTCGTTGGAGATCACAGTACAATCATTAAGGGTAAGACTTCAAAATGAGATCTTGCCGCAACAATATAATGAGGCAATGTATATGGAATTGGACAAATTGGATGAAGTGAGATCAACAACACTAGATCATGTGATTGCCCGAAAGAAGCGAGAAGCAAGGGCTTATAACAAGCATGTGAAAGCTCAATCCTCTGCCGTAGGGGATTTGGTTTGAAAGACGAGACTTCCTTTCCATATGAAAATCGAAATGTTCGGTAAGTGGTCACCCAAGTGGGAAGGGCCATTTTAAGTTACTAATGTGTTAAGCAACAACACTCACCGATTAATGAGTTTGGAAGGGGATGAGTTGCTGCGATCTTTTAATAGAAAATATTTTAAATTATTCTACCCTACGATATGGGAAATGAGAGAGAATGAAGAGGAAAGATAGGTTCAAGTACTTCCTTCATTCATCGAGATCAAACAGCACGCCACTACAACCAAAACAAGACAAGGGAAAATATTCACAGCCCTGCTTGGGCACACCTACATCCAGTCTTATATTAGCTAAGGCGAAAAGCACGGGTCACATATCCACATCCTGTGGGAGATGGCGGATGTACAACATAGGCCACGAGATAGCAATGGGGATAAACTCTAGCCGAGCTTTTATCACCTTCAGGAAGTCCCTCAAGTACCCCTCCATATGTGAGTTGGCCTGTTCGCTCTAGGCCACCGATGAACGCATCTCGTAGGCTTTCTCGAAGAGGTGGTCTTGCTCTCTCTCCAGGCCTCGATCCTTGCACCCTGTAAACACAGATGGTTTCTTACCTTGGCAACAAGGTCCTTGAGAATGCCGATTTCCAAGCTAACCTTAGTCAGTCACTCATTAAACCCGACAATACACTCAATATCAAGATGGGACCTTTCCGCGACAATTCGCTCCTACTCCTTATCAAGCCTACATCTCAACCGAACCTACTGCTCGCGGATTTGAGACACCTTCTTCTCTGCTGAAGCTAGTATCTTATGGTACCAATTCACGGTACGGTCAATAAGTTCAGCATAATGGTCAAAGGAGGAGATCCTCTCTTCCAGGATGGCTTTTTCCTCAATCTAAGCAAGGTTAAGCATGTAAGCCTCCAAACTATCAAGAAAGAGAAGATAAAAGGTGTCGTATTGGCAATGAAGCTTGAAATCCTCGATCGGAATAATATCCATGTCCGGGAGAAGCCTCCTCACAGCGGCTTCCTTTTCTTCGCCCTTGGCTATAGAAGCCAAACCTCCAGAGAGCAACTCATAAAGTTGCTTCCATTCCTCAACAGCTTCAACTGAGAAGATGTGGATCAAGGGGATTATTGGAGGTTCATCCATCTCTAGAAGTGAGGAAGAAGGCAGTTTGCAAGGATGAGCGAACCCCACAAGGAAAATGGATTATTTATAGCCAAAGTCTGCGATGGTTGGGAAGATCATGGATAATGGAGAAAAGCACGACCAAGTTAATCAGGAGATCGAAAGGACGTGCATTAACGCATGGCAGCAGGAAGTTATTGAAGTCTCGCAAAGGAAACCGAAGAATCCAAAGGGTAATTATGGTCCGCGAGATCATCAAATCTTTGGAAATACAAAAGACATAGTTGAACGGTGCAAGTGGCTTCTATTGATTGGTTTGTGCTCTGGGAAAATCAATCGTTTGAAGGGCTTATGGTTGTTGATAGAATTTGCTCTTGTGGCAAGATTTGTTGATCCTATCAGATAGGGTGTTGTACGAAAAAAAGGAATGTAACGGCAAGATAAGGCCAAATAATGAATTTCATTAATTGAATCCGAAGGGTAAAGCTATCAGCTGAGGTTCATTTGAGATTCAAAATTATAAAGAGATAGACATTACATACAAGTTTGGAGATCAAGCTAGTTCGGAAGACGTCTCGAAAAGAGTTAAAGATAGGCAGAAGATCTAGTTGTTCAATATATGTACATAATAAAGTCGAAAAGGCATACCGAAATACGAGTATATTCCATGCAAAAGGAAAATATATTTACAGAAGACTAGCCTAGATGTAACAAAGAGCAGTTAAAAGTCAAATTGTTGGCGTAAGGCAAGAACGAAGCTTCTCAGTCGCCACTCTAGTGCCAGGTTCTCGACGCGATACCGAGTTCTTTGGGAGGCTTGAGCTTGGATGTTTCGGTTTAATTCCTCACATTCACGAGCAAGGGACACCAAAGCATCCTGAACTTGGTATATATCTCGAGTCAAGATACTAGCAAATTCTTCAATTAGCTCCATTCGGTGTAAAACTTAGCCAAAGACAGATCGTTGGGAGTAACATGTCGAAGAAGTAATGATAACTCCTGCCTATTGTCACTCAACTGCCCCATCGTAATTATGAGTTCCTCTTCGAGATCAGCTTTTTCTGATTCTTTGCGTTGGTATTCGGCTTCAAGTGCTTCGTTAAAAGCAAATTTGATGCAATTGTTCTGATACGCTTCGAGAGTGGATTTGATGGAAAGGGATAGTTCCCTATAAATGTGCTGAAAAGCAAGACATGACACAAAGTTTATTAAGGGTTTCAAACTTGATGATAGATAATTAATCTCTCCTATCATAATCGAATTGGAAATGATTTGAGGATAATCATATGAAAGGATAGTAGACAATCTCCTCCATTTCTCTAAATCACGAACATCCATGGGTGAAGAGAAGACACCAAAGGAGTGAGCAAGATCATCATTCGGAGAAGTACCAGCTCGGCTCCTACTGAGACTAGATTGGGAGCGGGAGGATTCGGCATGATAAGGAAGTGCTCATGTATGTAAGGTTTCTCAATAAGCTAAAATGCCACAAGTAATATACTTACTTGAGGAGGAAGGCA
The DNA here is from genome assembly GCA_014182715.1 of Eucalyptus cloeziana. Lineage (NCBI taxonomy): Eukaryota > Viridiplantae > Streptophyta > Magnoliopsida > Myrtales > Myrtaceae > Eucalyptus > Eucalyptus cloeziana. The sequence continues at coordinate 19,464,318 of CM024641.1, read as the reverse complement.
ATGCATAGTTACGAGTAGTACAAGGGTCTTGAAATTGGGGGAGATGAGCCCTAGTCACCCTGGAAAGAATGGCCTCGGTACCGACAGTGAATAAAGTCTCTCGATACGAAACCCATCAGTTTTCGAAAGAGGGGGAGCCTTTAGCATCAATCTAGAAACTGAGAGGGCTAGTATGAACACTTAGAATGGGGTGAATAGGTGTTTAAAATAAACATTGACAAATAAATGCGGAATAAAATAAAGGAGTTAGGGGAAGAGAATAAGAACACTGAATTTATAGTGGTTCAACTTAGATCAAGTCTACGTCCAGTCTCCTACGCTACCAGCCTTCTGTTGGATTCCACTATGCAATCAACAAGAAATTACAATTTTGAGTGCAAACACTTACTAGTAGATCACACTATCTCACTAAGTCACTCTTTTGATATTTCTCTCAAGATCACAAACGTTTAAGCTCACGAGAGACAAGTATATGATCGAAGTTCACTCAGACTTTGGAATTATAAATTCTATGCTCCATCTCTTACTTGCTCATATGTTCTTCATCTCCTTAAATACTCCTCCACTTTCAAACTAGCCAATGGACAGTATCTCGAGGATCGTCTTCCAATCTACCTATTGGACAGATATGTATCTAGAATATTTGGTAGCCGTTAAGTGATAGAAGTAGAATCCCAAATTGATTTTGATCGCTCCTACAAACAGAATCTTGGTTTCCATAAGTAAAGCTTCTTCGTATAGAAAGTTCTTGTTTTCAAGATTTAATTGTCAATCAATTAGATTGAGTCAATCAAATCAATCTTGATGTAGAATCCAAACCAGATCACTAGCCGTTATATCTTCGGGGCTTGTGTTATGTTCTGTCTTGTTCAGGATGTAAAGTCTGAGAGCAATAGACTTTACAATCTGAGTCTGAGTGCGATTTTACAATCTGAGTCTGAGTGCGATAGACTTTACAATCTGAGTCTAAACATCTTTTGCTTCTGACAGATTTAGCTTTAAGGTATGTACACAATTCAGCTTCAGCAAGGGTCCGTCTTCTAGTTCTTCCAAGCATAGACTTCGATAATATCCTTTATATGTTCTATCATCTGCAAAGTCTATTACTCAACCATTAAATATGTTAGTAGCATTTGATTTATTTTGTCATCTTCAAAACATCATAAGGGATTTCCCTAATAGAAACAACAGTAGTTGAAGCGTGCAACCACCTCCTCATTGATAGCTTCCTGACACTTGAAAGCAGCCCCGGTATGATAACTCTTTGATAAGGTGAAGGGAAAATCGATTAAGTAGATGAAGGGTAAAGGAATTTCCTAGATAGCCCCAAATTGCCTTGCGCGGTACTATGGATAGTATACTTTGAATCCAAGAGAGAATTTCCTATATTTGGAGAAGTATAAGGGAAGATCACCAGAAGTAAAGACATGTCTCTAAAGGGACTCATCCTCCAGATACCGATCACAAGAGTAGTCTGGGAATTGGTCTGAGGTTGGGTATAGATCGGAAAAGAAAATACGATTGAATACTATGGTTTCCTCCTGAACTAAAAGGAAGTATTCCAAAAAAAAAAAAAAGAAGGTTAAGGGAGAAAGAGGAAGCGATGATTCCTGCTTTAAGGGTTTACAAAGAACTTCAATACCGAAGTTGTTGGGACCAAGTGAACCTGAATGTACATCATACCACCTTTGAGGAATCTCGAGAACATCAGCAAACAAGTCAAGGAAATAAAATTTAACCCAAGCTTGTAAAAGCCATAGAGGACTAAAAAAGGGAGTTCGAGATGGTCAATACCGAGAGAAGATTGAGGGTCGATAATGGATCGGTATAAAGCAACAAGTATCATCTTGCTGAGAGGCTGATGAAAATCAAGACTGGTGTAGCGGCAAGAGCACCAAATTCTTTGGAAATGAAATCCAGAGGACTATAGAAAATGTATCGAGAAAGCCAGTATAGCATAAATGTTGCATGCTTCTCGCTAGTAGTGTGACACTTGCTACCCACATATCATATTGCAGAAGCATCGGGAGGAAGGTCAAATGCTTTCAAATCACGAAATATTGGGACGTCAATGGTGTACAGGGGGTAGAACCATCACTATAGGACATGAGCCTAGTTAAGGCATGACCATCAAGTAAAGTGATCGACATAGGACCAATGGGAAGGAAAAGCAATGGGTGGAAGGTGATCAAAATCAATAAAGGCTGGTAAGCAAATCATAATCAACATAAAAAGGAATAGAATAGAGTTTGAGAACTCGGGAAATGTTTAATCTTTTCCAAGCAGGCTCAAAGTCAGGTTTCAAGCGTTAGTACCAAGAAACAAATACATGATCGAAACTGGAAAGATGAGAAAACCTACAATCTGTAGGAGGCCACTAGTGATCAATGAGAACTCCTCGCTGAAAAGGAAATTTCTCCTTGGAATCCCGAGGGAAATTCTCGTCAAAATATGGAGGAGTGGGCAAAGCTTTGAAATAAGGACCCAATTTGAGATCGGCAAAAGCAGAATCCTCCCCAACTTCGGAATCGACAGTTAAATCAACAGAGTTAGCCAGGAGTTTCCCTTTCTTCTCGAGACAGTACAATGCAATTAGTCAACCCATGAAAGCACTAGGGTGATCAAATATCCTTGTTAGAGGCTCTAGTGAGTAGAGCCATGGCTTGAAAGGGGGCAAAAGAAGGTCAAAGAGAATTAAAAATAGAGGCGATTGATACTATTAAGTAAAGAAAGCAAACAAGAACTGTCAAGAGTAGTGGACGGTCTTGATGAAGAGATCATGTAGAACGTTGGGATGGAGTGGTTCCATTTTGGTTATGGAATGTAAAAGAATAAATTAAGTAACACATGGAAAACTCCATCATAGACCAAAGCATAGAAGAATGAAGCATCCATCCACATACCCAATCACAGGGAAACATGTGTCCAAGTACAAAAGAGAATTACAAGACTAGGTGATTCACCATCAATTTAAACATATAGAAGTCAAGAGTGAGAAAATTCCCGCTCAACTACAAAACGAAGAGATAGAAACTCTTTGTCACGAGCCATGTTCTAAGCTAGGAGCTAAGGCTCAATCATCTTTTTGTAAGAATTATTGTGGCCCACATGATATGATTTATGTTATATGGTTTAATAATTATTATTATGCTATAAGAATAATTAATATTGGTTTTGAGGAGTTACGACTCTAATAAAACGAAGAGGTACGACTTTAATTGAAATGATATATCGCTTTGATGGAAGGCACATTTTCAACGAACGTATAAATAGAGTCCGGTCCTCTCTCCACCCACAATGAATGACAATAACCTAAAGGAATTTGGTATTCTCTCATCCATCGATTGAATACATCAAGTATAGTGGGTTAAGGGAGAGAAATCGGATTTCTTCTTTGGTTCGTGTTCTTCAGGTTTTCTACGACGATCATTAAGTGCAACGCTATGGATAAAGGTATGTCTTCATCTATTTGTGAAAATCATGAAGATCAAAAGATCACTGCGTCTAGTATGAGTTTCCGCTTCAAGTATTAATAGTCTTACAGTTGGTATCAGAGCGCTAGTTTATGATTTCATGATTTTTCCGTTTATAGAAATATTATGATTTATGTTTGATGATTTGTTAAACGATCCTGTTCGTAGTGTTTATTGTTGTTGAAATGTTTTCGAATGGTTCTGTCGATGAAAATCCGATTGATGAAAGTTCTCGTGGAGAGAAAAGGTCAAAAATGGAAGAATTCGGGCGAAAGGGGACGAAATGGTGAAAATTTTGGTGAAGAAATGTTACTGTGCGCGAGGGAGGAAGAAGGCGCGTGGCTTCCACGCGTGTGCTGCCGTTGCAAGCGCGAGGAACCACGCGCCACGCGCGCGCCAACCGTTGGCGCGTGGAGTTCATGCGCGCGGCGTTTCGCGCGCGTGTCGGTTGGCAGGTGCTTGTGCGCTGAACGCGCGCGTGCGGGGCACGCGCCCGCCGTGACGTCCCGCGGGGCCTTTTTGTTTACATTTTTGCCTCTCTCGCGGCTTCTAATTACTGTTTTGCCCCTATTTTGATGATTATTTACAATTCTGTCCCTGTTTATTTATTTTACGGTTATGCCCTTGCTGTTTATTTACCATTTTGCCCCTCGATTATAAATTTATGATTCTACCCTTATGGACGATTTTGCCCTTACGCTTTGATTAAGTTTTTGTCCTTGTGTGCAATTTGGTAAATATTTGTATTTTACAATATTAAAAAAATTCATATTATGAATGGTTTGTTAGTCACCAAAGTGGTCAAACCTTAAAGTCTTTTGAATTTTTTGATATTGTAAATTGTTTTATTCAATTACCCATGATTAATTGATGCTATTTATGAAATTGATATGTTGCATATCATTATTGGTGTTATGGGTATATTGAAGTTCATTTATTATAAGAACTTATGGATTAACCCAAAGGTTAATTATTTTCTATAATTCATGAACGTTATAGTTGATAATTAATATGACTTATTACTTTTGTTTGTACATCTAAAGATAGCAAATAAATTTTAATAAGATATATTTACAATTATCAAATAAAAGTTATTTGCATCATTATGGTTTTTATATATTTGTATATCATAGGATCGCCCAAAGGAGAACTATGATGTACATGTGTAGTTTAGTTTGAATCTGATTAGGTGATATTCTCAAGGCATTAATGTATAAGTATTTTCTTGCATATGTTTGCAGTATCTGTACCTATTTCACTCCATTCGCACACCTCATCTGTTCCCTTATTCAATGGGATAAATTTTCCTGATTGGAGTGAACAAGTCCAGTTTCACTTAGGTGTCCTGGATCTTGATTTAGCACTTCAAGCTGAGAAACCAGTTGCTATTGCGATGAAAGTAGCAATGATGAAAAGTCTTTCTATAAAGTTTGGGAAAGATCGAACAGACCGAGCTTAATGTTCATGCGAATGACAGGTTGCAAACAATTTAAAGACTTCTCTTCCCAAAACTGACAATGCTAAGGAATTTATGAAATTTGTGAAAGAGCGTTCTCAAACTGCTGATAAGTCACTTGCTGGTACATTGATGAGTACACTGACCACCATGAAATATGATAGTTCACGTACCATGCATGAGCATATACTTGAAATGACAAATTTAGCAGCAAAATTAAGGACTTTAGGGATGAACGTGGATGAGTACTTTTTAGTACAATTTATACTTAATTCCTTGTCTCATGAGCAATATGGGCCATTTCAAATGAATTACAATACTATAAAGGATAAGTGGAATGTAAATGAATTGGCCAGTATGCTAGTTCAAGAGGAAACAAGGATAAAGAATCAAAAGGCTCATTCTGTTCATCTCTCAAGCCATCAAGATGTTCGAAAGAATGTCAAGAGGAAAGGTGGAAGGAGCATGAAGAAAGGACTACACATCCTAAATGACTCTTCAAAGGCTTCTCAAATCTACAAGAAAGAACACAATCTTATTAAGTGTCATTTTTGCAACAAAATTGGACACTTGAAGAAAGATTGTTTGAAATGTAAAGCTTGGTTCGAAAAGAGGTAAGCCTTGTGCTTTAGTATGTTTTGAATCAAACTTTACTGAAGTTCCTCATAATACTTGGTGGATTGATTCTGGTGCCACCACTCATGTGTCAAATACAATGCATGGATTCCTTACGATCCAAATTGTAAAGCCAAATGAAAGTTATGTAATTACGGGGAACGGAAACAAAGCTCCAGTTGAAGGCATTGGCACTTATCGTTTGATCTTAGATACTGGGCATTATTTGGATTTGTTTCGAACCCTTTATGTACCTACATTTTCTCGCAATTTAGTTTCTTTGCCAAGACTTGATGTGGCAGGATTTTATTGTAAGTTTGGTTTTGAATCTTTCAGTCTATTTAAGAGTGATACTCTTATTGGAACTGGAACTTTATGTGATGGTCTCTACAAATTTAGACTTAATAATATTTTTGTTGAGACATTAATGACATTGCATCATAATGTTGGCACTAAACGAAGTTTGGTGGATGAAAATTCTGCTTACTTGTGGCATAAACGTTTGGGTCATATATCCAAAGAAAGAATGCAAAGATTAGTGAAGAATGAAATTCTTCTAAATTTGGATTTTACTGACCTTGGAGTGTGTATTGATTATATTAAAGGTAAACAAACAAAGTACACTAAGAAAGGTGCCACAAGAAGCACAGAACTTCTTGAAATTATACATACTGATATATGTGATCCATTTGATGTTCCATCTTTTGGTAAGGAAAGTTACTTCATTACCTTTATTGATGATTTTTCACGTTATGGTTATATTTATCTATTGCATGATAAGTCTCAATCAATAAATGCACTTGAAGTGTATATTAAAGAGGTTGAGAGGCAATTAGATAGAAATGTGAAAATAGTAAGATCAGATAGAGGTGGTGAATATTATGGAAAGTATAATGAATCGGGACAATGTCTAGGTCCATTTGCTAAATTCCTTGAAAGACATGGCATTTGTGCTCAATACACAATGCCAGGTACACCACAACAAAATGGTGTAGCAGAAAGGCGTAATCGTACTTTAATAGAAATGGTTAGGAGTATGATGAGTCATTCATCTTTACCCTTGTCTTTGTGGATGTATGCTTTAAAGACTTCTATGTATTTATTAAACAGGGTTCCTAGTAAGGCAGTTCCAAAGACTCCCTTTGAACTGTGGACGGGAAAGAAACTTAGTTTACGACACTTGCATGTTTGGGGTTGTCAAGCAGAAGTAAGAATCTACAATCCACATGAAAGGAAATTGGATTCAAGAACGACCAGTGGTTATTTCATTGGTTATGCAGAGAAATCCAAAGGGTATAAATTTTATTATCCTAATCATAGTACAAGAATTGTTGAATCTGGAAATGTTAGGTTCATTGAGAATGGTGACATCAGTGGGAGTGAAAGAATGCGTGATGCTTGCATTCAAGAAGTAAGGATAGAAGTTCATATACCCGAAACTTCTAAAGTTGTTGTTCCTGATATTATAGCACAATCTAACAATGATCAAGAACAACAAATTAATGAACAACCACTCCATAATGAAGATGTCAATATTGAACCTCCAATAGCTGAGTCACAAGATATAGCATTAAGAAGATCTCAAAGAGAAAAGAGGTCAGCTATTTCTGATGACTATATGGTTTATCTACAAGAGTCAGAAATTAACTTAGGAATTGGAAATGATCCAGATTCTTTTTCCCAAGCCATAGAATGTGAAGATTCTAATGAATGGTTTAATGCCATGTAAGAAGAGTTAAAATCCATGCATCAAAATCAAGTTTGGGATATTGTTGAATTGCCTAAAGGATGTAAGAAGGTCGGGTGTAAATGGGTCTTTAAGACCAAGCGTGATTCAAAAGGCAATATTGAACGACATAAAGCCAGACTTGTTGCAAAGAGTTTTACGCAAAAAGAAGGCATTGACTATAAAGAGACATTTTCACCAATTTCTAAGAAAGACTCACTTAGAATCATTATGGCTTTGGTGGCTTATTATGACTTGGAGTTACACCAAATGGATGTAAAAACCGCATTTCTTAATGGGAATTTAGAAGAAGAGGTTTACATGGACCAACCCGAAGGCTTTTCAATTAAAGGAAAGGAACACGAGGTATGTAAATTAAAGAAATCAATATATGGACTTAAACAAGCTTCCCGACAATGGTATCTTAAGTTTAATGATACCATAACTTTATTTGCATTTAAGGAAAACACCGTTGATCAGTGCATATATATGAAGATTAGTGGGAGCAAGTTTATTTTTCTAGTTCTGTATGTTGATGATATTTTGCTTGCTGCTAATGATCTTGGTTTGTTACATGAAACCAAGAAGTTTCTCTCTAAGAATTTTGAAATGAAGGATATGGGAGAGGCAACATATGTGATAGGAATAGAAATATTCCGTGATAGATCACAAGGATTATTAGGATTGTCTCAGAAAACCTATATTGAGAAAATTTTAGAGAGATTTAATATGAGTAAATGTTCAGCAGGAATAGTTCCAATTCAGAAAGGTGATAAATTTAACCTTATGCAATGTCCGAAAAGTGAATTGGAACGAGAACAAATGAAAAATATTCCTTATGCATCTGTTGTGGGGAGCTTAATGTATGCATAAACTTGCACCAGACCAGACATCAGTTTTGCTGTCGGAATGCTGGGTAGGTATCAAAGTAATCTTGGAATGGATCATTGGAAAGCTGCAAAGAAAGTTTTTAGATACTTGTAAGGAACGAAGAATCATATGCTCACTTATAAAAGATCTGATCATCTCAAGGTGATTGGGTATTCAGATTCAGACTTAGCCGGATGTGTCGATATAAGAAAATCAATGTTTAGTTACTTATTTCTTCTGGCTGGAGGGGTAATTTCATGGAAGAGTGCGAAGCAGTTAGTTATTACTGCATCCACTATGGAAGCTGAATTTGTGGCATGCTTTGAGGCCACTATTCATGGATTATGGCTGCGGAATTTTATTTCAGGGCTTGTGGTTGTCGACAATATTGCCAAGCTGCTGAAAATTTATTGTGATAACTCTACAGCAGTTTTCTTCTCTAAGAACGACAAGTATTCTAAGGGTGCTAAGCATAGGGAGATCAAATACTTGTCTATTAAAGAAGAAGTTCAGAAACGAAGAGTGTCAATTGAGCACATTAGCACCAAACTTACAATAGCAGATCCCTTAACAAAAAGGACTGCCGCCCAAAACGTTTAATGAGCATGTTGAAAAGATGGGCATTATTGGACGTCATTAATGTTTGTATTATGATTGCATTAAGTTTATGTATTTGACACTTTGAGCTCACTTACATGTTTCTGATATTTCCTATTTTCTATTTAGTATACATTATGGAAATAGATTAATGTTAAACATGATAGTTTCTAAGGAAACATTATAGTTGGACTATTACAGTACTTCTCATTTATGAATCATGTTTAGTAAAGTGCTATAGATGTAGTGCATAGAAGGGACTATGTCGATTAATGACATACAACCGCTATGACTCGCATTAGTTTTCTTTACTTAATTGTGATTATTATGTGATTGCTAATTTGATGAAATTTTATAGCATAATGTTATTGTGCACATTATAGTCTTTGTTAAACCATGAAAGAAATATCATATGGACCAAGTTGGAGAATGTAAGAATTATTGTGACCCACATGATATGATTTATGTTATATGGTTTAATAATTATTATTATGCTATAAGAATAATTAATATTGGTTTTGAGGAGTTACGACTCTAATAAAACGAAGAGGTACGACTTTAATTGAAATTGTATATCGCTTTGATGGAAGGCACATTTTCAACGAACGTATAAATAGAGTCTGGTCCTCTCTCCACCCACAATGAAGGACAATAACCTAAAGGAATTTGGTATTCTCTCATCCATCGATTGAATACATCAAGTATAGTGGGTTAAGGGAGAGAAATCAGATTTCTTCTTTGGTTCGTGTTCTTCAGGTTTTCTACGACAATCATCAAGTGCAACGCTATGGATAAAGGTATGTCTTCATCTATTTGTGAAAATTATGAAGATCAAAAGATCACTGCGTTTAGTATGAGTTTCCGCTTCAAGTATTAATAGTCTTACACTTTTGACAGTCCAAAGTAGCCACGAACTTCTCGGATTCTTCAAATTGCTTTGCTGCTTTATCAAAACAGCAACTCAATAAGCACCAAGTGACAGTCATGTCTAGTTGGTGAGACAAAAGTTTGTGGCGTTCCTCAACAAGCTGAGCCTCAAGATTCGGGAGGTTTCTTTTTACTTGGGACTCAGTCTCCGTCATCATTAGAAATAACTTCATGAGATGGTCTGCCTCAACTATCTACTCCTAGGCTTGCTTAGCAAATTCTTGGACGCTGCGTTCCGAAAGAAGCAAAGACTAAAGCTGCAATTGTTTTTCTTAAATATGTCCAAGCTCTCGAGGAAAACTGGAAGATATTGGTCACAACTGGCTTGGAAAGCAAGACGTCCATCAAAAGCAAGATCATAACAAAATGACTCAAGAGTGCATTAGCTTGCACTTCAAGTCAAGGATCATCAAAAAGTCCAATGAGGCCTCCTCCAAATATCTTCAAAAATGATCGAAGCCATTCCTCTAGGGTGAGCTTTGCAAGTTCCTTTAGACTAAACTCAAAAGGGGTAACAGAGGGTGTCCATGTGGTCTTGCGAAGAGTCTACTTGGCGTTCTCAATAATATCAAAAGGAAGAAGAGATACCTTCTTTGGGTAGAGCTAGGTCGTCGACCTGCTAATTGTAGGAATAGGTTCATGATGGGGAATCTAACGAGATAATAGTCAGAAGCAATAAAATGAATAAAGTAGAGGCAAAATGAAGACCAAAACCTACATTGTTAGATGCAAAAGAGAGTCTCAGTAACTCCTCCACCAAGCAATGAAACTCTTGAGAACGCTGAGGGTTGGGATGAAAGGCTTGATTGTGAAATGCTGAAGTATTTTATTGGTGATGGTGCGACAACAAATGAAGGGATCAGACGCTTTAGTCATCCTGAAAAGATCCTTCTCTTCAAATAGAAAGTCCAAGGAGCAATGAGCCGCAAGTAGAATGCCCTAGGTTAAACCGAATTGCCGAGCACAGTACTGAGGAGAATAGGCCTCTATGCTTGATTTTAATTTCCCTTTTAGTGACAAGCTCAAAGTCAAATCAAACGCAATTTAAAAAAAAATGTCAGAATATTTAGTTATCCTTAGCTAGAGCAAAATCAAAGATAAAGATGGAATTTGGATTTGAAAGCACATAGAAATCGTCAATATTCAAAGAATGATGATAAAATTGAAAGTGCTAGTACAAAGACCTAGAGGGGGTGAATAGGTGTTTAAAAGAAGTCTGAATAAAATAGATTTCAAGTAAATGTTCAGAATCTGTTATGCGATAGAATAGACTTCTGAAATAACTTATAAGTATGCAACAGACTTAAATATGAAGAGTTAAGAAAAGAGAATGTTGCACACGAAATTTATAGTGGTTCGGCTTATATCAAGCCTACATCCACTCTCCTACGCTAACAGCCTTCTACTAGATTTCACTATGCAATCAACAAGAGATTACAACTTTGAGTGCAAATACTTAGTGGTAAATCACACTATCTCACTAAGTCACTCTTTTGGTATTTCTCTTACGATCACAAACGTTTAAGCTTACCAAAGATAAGTGTATGATCGAAAGTCGCTCAAACTTTGAAATTATAAATTCTACGCTCCGTCTCTTTCTTGTTCATTGGTCCTTGATCTCCTTAAATACTCATCAACTTCCAAACTAACCGTTGGACAGTATCTTGAGGATCATCTTCCAATCTACCCATTGGACAGATCTGTATCTAGAAGATTTGGTAGCCGTTGAGTGATTCGAGTAGAATCCCAAATGGATTCTGATCGCCCATACAAACAGAATCTTGGTTTCTATAAGTAGAGCTTCTTCGTATAGAAAATTATTGTCTTCAAAATCCAATTGTCAATCAATTAGATTGAGTCAATCAAATCTATCTTGATGTAGAATCCAAACTAGATCACTAGTCATTGTATGTTTGGGACTTGTGTTACGTTTTGTCAAGTTGTTTCGTTCTGGACATGCTTCGTTCTGATTCTGCTACGTTCTGAACTTGTGTCTCGTTCTGGATGTAAAGTCTAAGAGTATTCTATTTGAAGTAGAGTTTGAGTGTCTTCCTTCTTCACTTGCGTTCAGTCTAGAAATTGTCAGAGAGGGCAGACTTCTGATGTAAGATATACTTTGACACTAAAGTTTGGTAGTCTTCATACTTTGACACGGAAGTCTGGAAATATTCAGAATAGACTTTACAATCTAAACGTAAGTCTGAACATATTCTTCTTCTGAACAGATTTAGCCTTAAGGTTTGAACAAAGTCTGAACATATTCAGCTTCAGCATAGGGTCTGTCTTCTGGTTCTTCCAAGTATAGACTTTGATAAAATCATTTACACATTCTATCATCTACATAGTCTGTTACTCAACAATTAAACACGTTAGTAGCCTTTGATTTATTTTGTTATTTTCAAAACATTATAAGGGATTTCCCTAACAATCTCCCCATTTTTGATGATGACAAAACAAGCTCTGAATATGCATATGTGTAAACACGCTTTTAAAAAATATTGATAAATCAAGGCAATCGCATCACAGAAGATAGCAAATAGATTGAGCATAACAATATATAGAAAAGAAATCACAGCTCAATAACTAATATCAACACATATGCATATTTATGGACACACAGGTACAGTCTCTGAATTAGCAAGTTTCTCAATCTGTGGTCAAGAATGATGAAAATTCTCAGTCTTCAAACTTTGACACAGAAGTCTGGACATCTTCATAATAGATTTTACAATCTAAATGTAAGTTTGAACATATTCTGTTTCTGAACAGATTTAGCCTTAAGGTCTAGATATAGTCTAAATAAATTCAGCTTCGGCATAGAGTCTGTCTTCTGGTTCTTCCAAGTATAAACTTTGATAAAATCATTTACACATTCTATCATCTACATAGTCTGTTACTCAACAATTAAACACGTTAGTAGCCTTTGATTTATTTTGTCATCTTCAAAACATCATAAGGGATTTCCCTAACAATCTCCCCATTTTTTATGATGACAAAACAATATCTGAATATGCAGATGTGTAAACACGCTTTTAAAAAATATTATAAATCAAGGTAATTGCATTGCAGAAGATAGCAAATAGATTGAGCATAACGATATATAGAAAAGTAATCGCAGCTCAATAACTAATATCAACATATATGCATATTTATATTCTTTCCCCCCTTTTGTCATAATCAAAAAGCGATAACAATAGATATAGTATTAGGTAGAGAACATAAAACAATAACAAATATATCTTGCATGAAATAAAATTTCCAAAAAAAAAAAAAATCAGTTTTTACAAAGTAAATCGAATATCAAAGATATGTAACATAGCTCACTTCAATCATATATATTAGCAAATATCCAATAAAAATCACAGATACATTATAAAATTCACGTACCCTTTTTGTCATAATAAAATGATAATATAAATAAGAGATTTGTTAATGACAAAAGGTAATAAAAGATGCACTAACCAGATTTTGTAGAACTTGGTAAGTTCTAACACATTTACCTTCTCCTTCATTCCATAAAAAGATCACGATCAATCCAAAAAGATTTTTCCATAATTGATCACTACTCCCCCTCAATTTGTTCCCTTTTTGAGGTGATCACGATTCTTTCAATTTCTTTTGGATTCACATCCTCCCCCTTTCGTACGACACATAAGGGATTTCCTCAATAATTTGCAAAAACTTTGCACAAGGAAGAGAATTTTTGAGTCTCCTTCCTCTAATTTTGCGGATCAAACTTGCAATCTTCGCATGAGATACTTTTATGATTGAACCATGATTTGCGTAGATTTGCAATTATTCTTCCCTTATAGAATTTCCTGTAATCAACTCATTTACTTTTTGGTATCCATCAATTTGGATCCTTTCATTTCGTTAGAGTAAAATATAAAATCTTCATAAATCAAATATTCTTCTTTAACTCATCATAACATGTTATTTAAGGAAAGAATATTATGCACAATAATATCTTGAAAAAGAAATTCTCACTTAGTCAAAGTACAATAAAATCAAGGAGAATGAAATCCTTGAGTGTCTAGGAATATCTTGCATAATTAACATCACGTAGAACAGATTTTCACTTTGCTAAATATGACAAAATCTAAGAGCATAAAATTAGACAAAATAAACTGAATTATCTCTAAGAAAGATATCAAATCAATCACACATATTAAATCAAATCGCAACTCACGAATCACAAAAACAAATCACTTGATTCTTCCTTCAATAAAACAAATCATAGAATATGATCATTATAAAATCTGAATCAACCAAGGATATATCGAATATCAAGCATAATGAGAATTATGTGCCCAAATAAAAAATACATTTCTTACCAAATTCTCTTTCTTCTTTTCCTTTATTTCCTGCAAAAACAACTTATCTTCTCTTTGGTATCCATTTTTTCTTGGGTCCATGAGAGTTAGTAGAGTATGCTATTTTTACCAAATCTTTCTTAATAGGTCTCCAGACTTTAGGACATTCTTTCTCAAAGTGTCCTAAGAATCCACAATTTGAACACTTGAGGGCATTTCGACCAACAGGTTTTGTAAATATCCTTTAAAAATGCTTTTTGTACCCAAGTTTAGGAGGTCTTTGTCTAAGTCTTTCCTTGACTTTAGGAAAATCTATTAGAGAATCACTTTCCTTATTGAAACCAAGTCCCGACTTATTATAGTAAGGTACTTGTATGGAAAGGATATGCTCTAATGTTTTGAACCCTTTGAAAATTTTGTTGAAATATTTGAAAATTCTTTCTTTAAAGAATCATTTTCTTTGACAAGTAAATCTTGACTTTCTTTTGTTTGTAGAAAATCTTTTTGCAAAATTTCGAACTTTTCTTTTCGAGAAAGATCTTGTTGCCTAAGCCAAGAATTCTCCTTTTTAAGTTCAGAGATCCTTTTAAGAGAAGATTTGAGATTTAAGCAGAGCTCATTTATATACTTTGGAACTTTGATAGGAATTTTTGAATGACTTACCTCGATTTCCTCATCGGATTCTGAGTCTGTGTCTGAGTCATTGTGATTCCGAATCTGAGTATGGGTATGAATATGCCATTAAGCATATATTTTCTTGTTCATCATCTTCTTTCATTATTCTTTTCTGGCCATTCTGCTTGTATTGTCTTCTTCCACTGAATTTCCTTCCTTTTCTACTTAGCTTTTTGAATTTCTTGATCATAAAAGCAAGTTCTTTGTTGTCCATGTCATTTTCTGAGTCTATATCATCAGAATTAGCATTAGAGATTAAAGCGATGGACTTCTTACCTTTGAGATCTTCGTCATTGATTTGTTCCACTTCATAGGATTGAAGAGTGCCAATCAATTCATCAACGGAGAGTAACATAATCCTCTAAGTCTCCCGGATTGAGGTCTTAACATGGTTCAAATCTTTTGAGAGACCTCGCAAGAGTTTGTTAACCTTCATTGGGGAAGAAATTGGCTGACCTTAATATGCTAAACCATTTACAATTTCTGTAAAACGGCTGAACATAGCTCCAATCGACTCTCCTTACTTCATCTTGAAGGATTCATATTTGTCGAGCAGGAAGTTTACTTTTGTCTCTTTACATGATCAGTCCATTCATATGTAACATGAAGTCTATCCCAAACTTATTTTGCTATTTCACATGAAGAGATTCTATTATATTCAGCAAGAGACAAGGCGCAATATAAAGAATAAATGACTTTTGCATCAAGAGCTTCTCTTTTAGACATCTCTGTCCGAGACATAGGAGCAGGGGGTTTGGTTTCCTTGTCTTTGCCATTATTATTTGATGTAGACGCAGCAGTGAGATTGATTCATTTTTCCACAACATCCCATTGCAAGGGATCTTCAAATCTTAGGAATGCCTTCATTTTGTTCTTCCAAATGTTGTATTCCTTTCCATCAAAATATGGAGGCCTGGTGTTGCTCTGTCCTTCTATGAGTCCCGGTGCCAAGATACTAGCCATAGAAGATCTTTAACTTAGAAGTAAAAACACTTCAATAAGATAAGCACTAAACTCTAATACCAATTGAAAGTGCTAGTACGAATACCTAGAGGGGGGTGAATAGGTGTTTAAAAGAAGTCTTGGCAAATAAATGCAGAATAAAATAGATTTCAAGTAAAGCCTTAATAAGCATCAAAGTCTGATAAGCGAGCCACCAGACTTCTAATAGATGTTCAGAATCTGTTATGTGATAGAACAGACTTCTGAAATAACTTGTAAGTATGCAACATACTCAAATATGAAGAGTTAAGGAAAGAGAATGTTGCACACGAAATTTATAGTGGTTCGGCTTAAATCAAGCCTACGTCCACTCTCCCACGCTAATAGCCTTCTACTGGATTCCACCATGCAATCAACAAGAGATTACAACTTTGAGTGCAAACACTTAGTGGTAGATCACACTATCTCACTAAGTCACTCTTTTGGTATTTCTCTCATGATCACAAACGTTTAAGCTCACCAAAGACAAGTGTATGATCGAATATCACTAAGACTTTGGAATTATAAATTCTACGCTCTGTCTTTTCTTACTCATCGGTCCTTGATCTCTTTAAATATTAATCAACTTCCAAACTAACCGTTGGAAAGTATCTTGAGAATCGTCTTCCAATCTACCCATTGGACAGATCTGTATCTAAAGATTTTGTAGCCGTTGAGTGATAGAAGTAGAATCCCAAATTAATTATGATCGCCCATACAAACAGAATCTTGGTTTCTATAAGTAGAGTTTTTTTGTATAGAAAATTCTTGTCTTCAAGATCCAATTGTCAATCAATTAGATTGAGCCAATCAAATCTATCTTGATATAGAATCCAAACTAGATCACTAGTCATTATATGTTTGGGACTTGTGTTACGTTCTGTCAAGTTGTTTCGTTTTGGACATGCTTTGTTCTGATTTTGCTACGTTCTGAACTTGTGTCTCGTTCTGAATGTAAAGTCCGAGAGTGTTCTGTCTAAAGTAGAGTCTGAGTGTCTTCCTTCTTCACTTGCGTTCAGTCTGGAATTTGTTAGAGATGGCAGACTTCTAATGTAAGATAGACTTTGACACTAAAGTCTGGTAGTCTTCAGACTTTGACACAAAAGTCTGGAAATTTTCATAATAGACTTTACAATCTGAACGTTAGTCTGAACACATTCTGCTTCTGAATAGATTTAGCCTTAAGGTCTCGACACAGTCTAAACATATTTAGCTTTAGCATAGAGTTTCTCTTCCAGTTCTTACAAGTATAGACTTTGATAAAATCATTTACACATTCTATCATCTGCATAGTCTATTACTCAACAATTAAACACGTTAGTAGCCTTTGATTTATTTTGTCATCTTCAAAACATCATAAGGGATTTCCCTAATAAAAACCAATGGAGGAAATGTTGAAAAGACAAAGACTTTTCGGGACTAGGGCGAAAACAGAAACTCAACAGTTGAGCTCCTTTGCTTTCAAGATAAACGGCTCAAATTTAGACCCTAATGAAAGAGGGATTTTGGCATTTAAAAAAAGGGATGAAAAATACAACTTGACCCATGCTTGGAGTGTCACGCCCCGATCCTCGGGCACACGCCCATCCCTCGCCTTGGTCAATTAAGAATGCGATATCCCAAGACTACGTATCCCCGACCTTTTTTTTTTTAATCAATAGCACATGCGGAAGCAGTTATAAATTCCTAGACAATAACATAATGGGATAGAAAAGCAAGGCTATAATTTTCATACTGAAATCCACAACCACACTTTTATACACACGCACCTTATAGTATCTTACAATACTATTAACATAGGTTCGATCTAACACCTATCCACAAATACACAAGGTTCACAAAACGGGATGTAATCTCAATCCTCATCCGGGTCGTACTTTGGGTCATCCTCGGGGTTCTCCTCCAGGTACTCCTCTTCGAGTTCTTTCTCCTCAGGTTCCTCATCAAGTTCCTGAAATGTTGTCCCACAACCGAGATGAGACTACGTCTCAGCAAGTTCTACCCCCTAAGACCCGATTAGTAAACCCAAACACCTTAGGGCCGCCAAAGCACAACACGAGTCAGAGGACTTACCTTGGCCTCACTCCCAACCTGCAAATCAGTATAGTTCAATAAGCACCCAACAATCTCAACAGATCGAAGCATCGATCAAATCGACCTAGTTGATTACATGTCATTGAGGCCATCACACGGTCATCCCGACTATTCATTCTCGACTCTGAATCACGGCCCTACAGGCACAGCCTAGATTAAGTGGTCATCACGGCCCCACTGGCAACTTTTCTAAATTTAGTGGAATCACGGCCCACTCGGCAATTTTAGACTTTAGTGGCATCACGGCCCCACTCGGCACGACCATACTTTGGTGGCTTTCGAGGTTCAACTCAACCTCTCACGATTGATTTCTAATTGAACACCGACACTAATCAATCTTTGGATAAATCCCCACATACTCATCAACTTACTCAATTTTCACACGATATTAAAGTATCCGATTGGTCTCAGCCAAGTATATTCAATTCACTCTCATAATCTTCTCCACTTAGCAGCCCATCAAAGCATTATTGGCGCTAAACAATCATACTCGGCCATCCATAACTCAATTACTCAATCTCAATCAATTTAGGAAAAATCCCTCAAATTGCACAATCGATTCAATTCAACACAACGTAGAGCTCAAATAAATAAATGGACTGCACCACTGGAATCAACACAAAATTCCGGTCACCGACCATCCCGGTTGAATTTCCGGAAAAATAATTAATTTCGAAAATTAAAAAAAAAACTAAAAATCCAATTTAGGCATGTATTGCCTGATTGGATGCCAGAACGGATCGAGAAAAATCCCGAGATACAGTCAATAAATATTAGAAGCTCTCTACTTGCTAATGACTAAGTTTAACCACCTAACATGCATCATCAAGTCACTAATTTAATTGTTCTAATCTAATCTAATCACCTAATTGCACTTAATTAAATCTAACCAACCCTTAAGCATAATTAGAAAACTAAGAAAGCATTAGTGAGCAAAACTCACTTGGCAAAGCGAAGACCGGAACACCACGATGGTGGCCGAACTTGGGCTCGCGACGACACCCATGGGCTTGGACCGAGCCTACACTTGGCCCAACAAGTCTCAACTCAAGCTGAAACTTGTTACTGAAATGGGCTGAACCTGAAGCGGGCTGACTTCACAGGTTTGGAATGGGCTGGACCCAAAGCTACAAAACTAAACTAGGCTTGTTGCGGCTGGGCTTGGGCCTCCAAATCCCAGGCTTCTAGAACTCAATTGATGGGCTTCAAAGAGCTAGACCACATTTCGAATGGGCTGAGATTTCCGTGGGTTTCAAGACTGGGCTTGGAGCTGAAATTCACTTGGGCTACAGCTTGACTTCTTGGACTGCTGAACTAAGCCCAAAACTGGGTTGAGATGGGCCGCGAGATTTGTTGACTTAGGCTGTCTTCGTGGAACGTAGACTTGCTGCTGGGCGATGCTTCGGTCAAAGACACGTGCATGGAGGAGCTTCGCTCGGTGGATGATGGAGCTCGATGGACACTGAACTTCTCGATGGATCGTGGGCTTTAGGGAGTCAACAACATTCTATTGTGTTGACTAGCAAGGTGGCGTCGAAGGGGTTGAGGGGAGACGCGCAGACCAGTGAAGCAGAAGAAATTAGCTGCGGGGTCTTCAATCGTGGACTTGCTGGGTCTTCGATCATGGCATGCGGACATGATGATGCTAGCAGCGTGAAACGGCAGGAGAAGACACGAAGATGGAATAGTTACGAACGAAATTGAAACAGCTGCAGGGTCAACTAAAGGAGCTTCGTTCTTGCAAGCGTTGACCAAAAGCTACAGTGGTGGAGGGTTTCTGTGGCCAACCAAATTCGGTGGAGGCAGAGATAGACGGAAGTGGCTTCGCTCTTCGTGGCTTCGATCAAAGAAGATGTAGAGAAAAATGAAAACCAAAAGTAAGCGAGCAGTTGAATTTTTTTGGGCGTGCGGATGAATTGAGGCTTCAAAGGAAATGAAGAAAATGATGCACGGCAGCTAGGAAATATTGTCGAAGAAGCTGCGGTGAAGGAAGAAAATTCAGCCATCCTTAGCCATCCAATTAAATGCATTGTCTCCTTAATACTTTCCAACCAAAATAGTCCATAATCTTATCCATTACATTGAATGTTTTGGCCCCACAAGCCCACAATACAATCCTCTTTGTCCCCCCAATCACTTTCAAGCTTATTATCTCACAAATAAACCAATTTAAAGTCCAAAATTGCTGCCCTCATCCTATCATACGAATTTCACCATTTGAGCTTCAAATCTTCATCAAATTTTCCAAATTTGATGTCCATTGTCGTAGTAGAAAAATGCCATACTATTTTTACAAGTGTCTATTGCCAAATAGCTCAGCTTGGAAGTCCAAATTTCCATCAATTGAGCTTAATCGAATTTTGGTTAATTTTCCACGACGTCCGAATTGATTTTCCGTAAAAATCTCGTAATCTTTGAAAATTCTTCGGAGGGTGAGTCGACATTTCTAAAATAGCTCGTGACACCATAGAACTTTCAATTTCTGAAATCGAGTTCGAATTCACAGTTAATTTCCAATTGACGTGTTTTTAGTATGACCTAGGCTACCGGCTAACTTTTTCAGAAATTTTTAGTACAAATGACCCGTGGTCGATTTTCTTTGAGCCACAATGAACCCACTAGACACATTGACGACTATCGGTTGTCGTGAAAATCTTGAGGATTCAAATACAGACACAGGTTATCAAAATAATAAAAAAATCAGTCTAGTGTCGACCGATGAGAATTTTTCCAATTTAGTGGTGTCACCCACGATTAGCCACACATCTCCGTCGAACCGACCTATCTCTGATCTCAAATTGATTTATATCTGTGCCGTAATGACCTCTAAAGATAAGGATGGTCGAGTAGCCGATTCCTAGTTGAATTCTTAAGTTTATTTGCCTTAAAATTCTTAATGGCTTCCCCAGATAGTCTAGTTATCTCAAGAGTGATCAGCTCTGAGAATAGCCCTATAGGCGCGTCAATGAAATGCCCGATTTATTCAGTAGAAAACATAACTGAAAATCTGGGATGTCACAACTCTTCCCTTCTTATAAAAATTTCGTCCTCGAAATTTAAACTGTGACATCTCGAAAATTTGATCCCGTTTCGACAAAATGAAATGGGCGTTTCGTCGACGTGCCTACGGTCCTTTTTCTCTGAGCTGATCACTCACGAGTTAACTAACTCATTGAGTGAAGCCGTTAAGGGATATATCCGCGGTAAAATCCCTAAAAGCTACTTAATTTGTTGGATTGGACTAAAATCGCGTCTGATTAATTTTAACCACAAAATTGAACTCGATTTCGGGAATTGAATTTTATGCGTGTCACAATTCTTATTTTTAGGACTCTGTCTCATCGTCCATCAATTGACGAATCCGAAATTTCGAAAAAGAAATTATCGGAAGAAAATAAAAAGAGAAAAAGAAAATAATTGAAATAATTGGAATAGTAAAATTATTTTACTATTTAATTATTATTAGTTTTCTTTTTCTTTTTATTTTTCTTCCCCTTTTTCTTTTTCTTTTTCTCTCTCTCCTCTCCCCTCTCCCATGTGCGCGCATGCACCCCCCTCCACCGAATGCCCCCCAAGCCAATTCCATTTTGGCTTCTCTTCTTCTCCCTTTTCTTTTACTTTTTGATCAGTCAAACTCTCATTCTTATCTCTCTCTCTCTCTCTCTCTCTCTCTCTCTCTCTCTCTCTCTCTCTCTCTCTCTTTCTCCCCAATTCCCACGTGAACCGAAAGCCCCTCCCCTTCTTCTTCTTCTTGTCCGAAACCAACGAACCAGAAATTGAAGAAGACGGAAGCCGCAGCTCGCCGGACAGCCCTGCACCGCGCCGCCACCCGCGTGTTCGCCCGCGTGCCCCGCCCGTCCCGCCGTCCATCCCCGTGCGCGACCAGCCCCGCCCGGCTCGCCGCACGCCTCCCGGCCGTCGCCGCACGGCGCCCTACCTCCCCCGGCACCCCCTCACCTCCACCGACCCTCCCCTCGACCTGTTGGCCGCCGGAACTCCTCCGGCCAGCCCAACCCAGCAACCCATGAGTGGGTTTCCAGCCACTTCCGAGGCTGCTTTAGGCCGTTTCCAGGCCTCGGACCCGAGACCCGCTTTGGGGTTTGTTGTTCCCTGTGCCGAGCCCGTCGATTTCGTACTGGTTGCGCGTGATTCCGGTGGGTAACCACGCTAATGCTTGCTTAGTAGGTTAATTATGCTTAATTAGTTGTTTAGTTTATTTAATTAAGCTTAGGTGTTTTGATTAGGGTTTATTAGTTGTTTATGATGTAAATTAGTGAAATTGAATGCGTATTTAGCAAGTAGACATAGTCTACTATTTATTGAGGGTAGCCCACGAATTTTCCGACCCTTTATCGGGCTTCAATTTGATATTTCGGGCCTAAGTGGAATTTTTGGCATTTAAATATTATTTTTCGAAATTAAATTAAATAATTATTTATTTTTCGAAAATTCAACTTGGATGGCCAGTGACCGGAATATTATGCTGATGATCGTGGTGCAGCCCGTTTATTTAATTGAGCTTTATATTACGCTGAATTGAATTTATTGTAGTTATTTATTTAATTTTCGAAATTAATTATTTAATTATTTATTTTCCGAAAATTCAACTATGATGGCCAGAGACCGAAATATTATGCCGATGACAGTGGTGAAGTCCATTTATTTAATCGGGCTTTATTTTGAGCTAAATTGAATTTCTAATATTTATTATTTAATTTTCGAAATTAATTATTTAATTAATTATTTTTCGGAAATTAAGGCTGAGATGGCCGATGACCGAAATTTCGTGTTGATTGTCGTGGCGTAGTCTTTTTTTTAATTGAGCTCTACGTTGCTTGAAATTAATTAAATTGTGATATTTTAGGGATTTGCCCTAAATTGATTGGAATTGATTGAGATTGAATTGTTGTTTGGAAATTGACCAAGTTTGTTTATCTAGCATTCTTATGCTTCGTGGAGTTGTAAAGTATGTGAAATGGTGAGAGTGAGTCGGGAGTACTTTGGTTGAGACAAATCAAGTTCGAAGCATAGATAGGCGTGGTTCGGTGATGTGGAAGATCACTGTGCGAAAACGGCGCCTTAAAGAACGCACGTGGACTGTCTATGACTTGTGGCAGGCATGGTTCGGTGATTGAGGAATATCACTGTGCGAAAACGACGCCTTAAAGAACACACGTGGACTGTCTATGACTTGTGGCAGGCGTGGTTCGGTGATTGAAGAATATCACTGTGCGAAAACGACGCCTTAAAGAACGCATGTAGACTGCCTATGAATTGTGACGGGTGTGGTTCGGTGATGGGGAAAATCACTGTGCAAAAACGGCACCTTGAAGAACGCACGTAGACCGTCGGTTATTTATGTCACCTTGGCGAACTTGACGCCCGAGAGCACTAATATGGCTCTGTGACCGAGTGCACTATGGGAGGTTTTGTGGTGTGGAGTCAATGACCTAGAATGGTCCGTCTGACATGTAATCGACTAGTTCGATTGACCTGTTATTTGATTGATCATTTGTCGTGAGTTATGAAATGTTATATATAACCTTAATTTGCAGGTTAGATATGAGGCCAAGGTAAGTCCTCTGACTGGTGCTGTGCTTAGGCAACCGAGTAGTGTATTGGCTCCCTAATTGAGTCTTAGTGGGGTAGAACTCGCTGAGACGTAGTCTCATCCCGGTTGTGGGACAACATTTCAGGATCCCGATGAGGAGCTGAGGAGGAGGAATCTGAGAAGGAAAACTCAGAGGTGAAATCGAAGGAGAATTTTTGGGAGAAGAAGATAGTACCGAGAGGGATTTTTGAGTACGATTCGGATCGATTGAGATCCCATCTTCTTTTATGAACTCCATTTTGATGTGAATAGTTGTGAAGTACCCTAGTTTGTACTTTGTATAAAAAATTTGGTTATAAGCTTCAATATGAAATTATGGCCCTGCTTTTCTATCCCATTGTTTTATTGTCTGGGGATTTTCTTTATACTTTCGCTTGCGCATATAAAATGAACAGGGTCGGCGATGCGTCCTGGGGCGTCGCTATTAATCGACAAGGTGAGGGATGGGCACGCGTTCGAGGATCGGGGCATGACATAAACCTTTACCTATCTTGAAGAAAGGTGGGGGTATTGTCGTCTCATTGAGTCTCACTTGTCCCGGTTGCTTCTTCAGTCCCGTGGTGTTGTCATACCACTTTGACCAAGGGAACTATCTTGGTTCACCGGATTTGTTCCAAAACACAAACTGAACCGGGCTTTCCACGTACGACACTCTGTCGTCCATGTGTAATTCTTCAAGATTTAGCACGTGGGTTGGGTCAGGCTCATACGTCCTCGACCTCGACACGTGAAGGACGTCATGCACTTGTGCCAACCTTGGCGACAATGCAAGACTATACGTTAGGATCTTGATTCTTCCTCTAGAATTCCTAAGGAACCTATGTACCTCGGTCTTAGCCTTCCCTCCTTGCTGAAGTGCAAGGTATTCCTCATTGGTGACACCTTCGAAAGATGCAATCACTAAACTAGAACTCTAAGGGCCTTCAAAGTTCAATGATACAACTTTTCTAGCAGCTCTGAGTGATCTTTACTCTGGCACTGATCACGGCAACTGCAATCTCTGACTACTAAACTGACCCTGGGCCTGCGATCTTTCTTTCTCTAACCTCATCTCAACAGACTGAAGTTCTGCACACTCCGCTCTATTCTGCCAAAGGAACTATCTGACTGTTCTGCTAAAATTGGGAACCTCGGTTCTAG
The DNA here is from genome assembly GCA_014182715.1 of Eucalyptus cloeziana. NCBI lineage: Eukaryota > Viridiplantae > Streptophyta > Magnoliopsida > Myrtales > Myrtaceae > Eucalyptus > Eucalyptus cloeziana. The sequence continues at coordinate 19,439,840 of CM024641.1, read as the reverse complement.
ATCTGATATAAGTTCATCACTGCTTCTCCCTGCAAAAGAACTGTCCGACACGCATATACTTCTGCATGCCTATTCGAATCAAGATCCTTCCATACGGCGATAAAGTGGGCCGACTTCATCAGTCTGTCGACCACTACCCCAACTGGAGTCATTATTCCTCTAACTCCTTGGTAAACCTATCACAACATTCTATCGTGATATACTTCTGTTCCCACTCAGGACTCTCAAGTGATTGTAAATGTCCTCATGGCTTGCATTACTAAACTTTCACTTACTAGCACATTTGACACTTGCAACCTGTCCGACGATAACTATCTTCATATCGATCTACTAATCAAGCTGACGTTGATTCTGACCTACCTCGCACTGTATGGTCAAATACTGCAACTATTACAGTGAATTCCTGACAAGGTCTCCTCCTCTAGTTCCGTACTGTCCGACACCTATCATCACTCACAATACTTCGGCATTCCCTTTTCTAAAATCTGAAAATCAATATTTCTTTTACCGGTATCCTCTTACAGGATTTCTTGAACATTTGGGTTCGTCAACTAAAATGTCATGATCCTAAACTGGACCTTCGGTTCTATCAATTCAGATAACGACATTTGATAAGAAGCCTTAGAGAGTGGCTCTGTCCCAAATGCTAACTCCATCACAAGTTCTATCTCTTTTGGTTGACACCTAATTTTGGAAAAATAAAATTTCATTTTGAACAAATAAAAGAAAAAAATGAAAATGGGGGAAATTGATTTGATTGAATTATGCAAGGGAGTTTGAAATTCTGATGAGTATTCAGATTTTGATAAATGTAGAAACAATTCAAAAATTAGGTGAATAAAGGGCAACGATTTCAATAAAATGGAAGGAATCAAGTAAAATCGAGCTGATTGCGAAATCACGTTCCAATTTGCAGGCTTGATTGAATGCAACAGAAGATGGAAACTCAAAAGTTGCCATGGAAAGCGGCCGTCTGGAAATCACTATAAAAGAGAGACATAATTTTCGTGCAAAGTGGGGGGATTGGAAAATTCAAAGCAAAAAAAAGAATTCGTTCGAAAGAAAATTCATGCAAAAGAAAGCCACGAAGAGAGCTTTTTTTTTTTAATTTCTTTTGGTCTTTTCAAAGTCAAAAGAAAAGAAGAAAGAAAGTTTTTGCTTTTGGTTGAAGAGTGAAAGAGACGTGAGTGCAGAGGGTGGACGTGCGAATAGAGAAGAGGGAGAGAATAAAAAAAAAAAGAAGCAAAAAGCGCCACTGTTCATCTTCTCCGTGGCCTCCCCTTGCCGCGTGACCAACCCCTGCACCGTTGGTCTTCGAGTTGCTCGCGCTGCCTCCACCGCGCCTTCGCCACCGCGCCGCTCGCCTTAGTCCAGAACCCGGCGCCTTCGCCGCCCGTCTCCGTTCACCAGACGTCGCGCCTGCGCTCCTGACGCCGCGCCTTTGCCATCTCCTCCGCAGCCACCGTGCCTCCAGCAAACCAAGCAACTCCACCGTCACCAACCCGCGACTCCTCCTCACCTGCGAAGCCCGTGCTATCTGCAGCTGCCGCGAACGCCGTCCTTGCCCAAACACCCGCCAGCATCGAGCCGCACCTCAGTCCGCGTTGCCTCCGCTCCACTCGTGCTTCACCCACTCACTGAAGCCATCGTGCGTCGCTGCTCTTTCCCTTTAGTCCCCATCTTAGGTGGTTTATTTATTCTATTTTTATTTATTTGTTTATTTTTTTAGTTTTGTTATTATTGCTTAAGTTGTAACATTGGGTTAGTGTTCATTTTATGCATATTCTGACATTATCTGCAGGATTTTTGTCCGGAATTATTATAATTATTAATTTGATCCAAGAGACATTGGATCATTTTTTTTAATTATTTTAATTGTTGGGTTTTTTAGTGAAATTTCAATTGTTAAATCACAATAATTATTTAATTTGGTTCGTAAGACTTCGAATAAGATTTGTAATTGTTTCGATCTCCTTGTTGTGATAATTAGGGTTAGAATAATCGTTAATTTGACCTGTGAGACAATAGGTTATTTTTTCGATTATTTTAATCCTTTCTTGCTTTATTTTGTTGATAGTTTAGATTTAATATTTATTTAATAATTACTTGTCTTAAAAAAAACTAAAAAATAAAAAATAACAAATAAATATCTTGCATAAGCATATAGGACATGTAGGTTTAATAAATTAGACACGTAGGTTTAGTAAATTATTTTTTTTTTTTTTGGATAGGTTAGGGTCAATCTTAAACAACCTTTTTTTATAGAGTCTTATATAAAATTGGCATATTTTTATATTCTCATTTTTAAAAAAAATAAAAATAAAAAATAAAAAATAGTTTTCTAAGACATAATAGGGTTTAGGTCAAAATTAATCCCAAAAATGAATAAGAAATTTATTCTTATAGGGTTTTTACTAATTTTGAATTTCAATAAAAAAATACAAAAATACTAGGTGCATATTAACTAGTTTGCATAATAGGATTATTTAATTAGAACATGTTCATTAGTAAATTAGGTCATGAGGTGCATGTTAACTAGATTGCATATTAGGCCCATTTAATTTGAATTTGCATATTAGTAAAATCAGGTCATTTAGCTAAAAATGCATTTTTTTTATAAAATTCTAACTCTTAAGAAAGCCCAAAAAAAAAAAATGTTTGCTTTTTATGATGCAATTTATTTATTTTTTTATTCAATAATGGTTGAGCACTCGTGTGGTCACCTTTTGACATGATAGAAGTCCAGGTTAAAATAAATCCAAGCTGCCTGCAAAAAAAACATTTTTTTAAAAAAATAAAAAGAAATGGTACCGAAAGGGCATTAGAAATTTCTAGTGTAACCAAGTCCCCGTACCCTTAGTCTCTGGTTCGTATGAGTAAAATAAATCTCCCTTTATTTTACTTAGGTGTCTAATCGACCTACCGTAAACTGATTAGTGGCGACTCCTAGATAATATTTTGCATGTTTAAAAAGTTTAGACTTAAGTCGCGATTTGGTATGGGCTTGGGAGAGCCCGAACTAAGTTTAAAAACTTAGTAGTCCATTAACCTAGTTTTAGGCGGTGAACCCGAAAAATTAGGTCGCGACACTTTTTTCTAACGACAGGTCTGATAATTCCTGTGACAACTCATCTATAAATTCTTGGACTACTGAGGTGTCCTCAACCTTTAGTTCTCCAATCTGTCTTATCTATGACAATAACCACGTAACCCTGGGCAACCTCCGTCTAACAAACGGGTTGCTTCTTGCAATGAGATTAGAGAAATCGAAGGTCCTCCTCGACTTCTGATAAATTCGAAATTTTCCTCCATCGACAAATTAAATTGTATCGCATTGCAACAACAATTCATTACAACAAAAACTCCTCGAGCCAAACCTTTTTATATATGGTATCATAGTTATACATAGGCAAAGGATTCAAGTACAACTATAACCAGTGATTCCACTTTATATGACTTCATTACAATGATTAAAGTTCTATTAACTTAAACAAAATTATGTTGCGCCACTCTAACAACATTGTTCTAGGGACACTGCCCTTCCAACTCAGTGCATACTCGATTCATCTTTAAGCTGGCGGTCCATTCAACGGAAATTTACCTGTGATCACGCCAGGCACAGCTTTGGCCTGATCCTGTGTAATTGCATACACAATGCCTTAAGCTGGAGGTCTCAACTGTCCTCCCTGTGGCACGTTCTGAGGGACATACCCTCTGATTTGTCCCATCTGAGGCTGCGGCGGTAATTGCGGTTGTCCTCTCAATCTTCCGAGACAGTTCCTAGCTATGTGGCCTAGCTGGCCACACTCAAAGCAAGTATCAGGCCTAGAATTACTTGGGACTGATCCGTGTCGCCCTCCACATAAGCGACACACGTCGTTCTGGATAGGCCCTGCTTTTCCAATTCCACCATTCCGATTGGGGGAATCAGGAATCTATTCCCAAGGATGGGCCTCTTCCCATGGTGAATACTCTCTCTGTGCGAGCTAAACCTTGATCCAGATGAGGCAGCTTGTTCATTCAACCCTCGCTCTATCATCTGAGTTCGACGATAGACCTCTCTAAAATCTGTCAAGTCTAACGGTAACAGAGGTTGTTTCAATTCAGTACGAAGACCACTTCTGAATTTCCGGGCTTTCTCTTCAAGGTCTTCTATTAATCTAGGAGCATACTGAGATAGCTCTGCAAAGTTGACCCCATATTGGTCAACTGTCATACTCCCCTGGCGAAGTCAATGGAACTCCTCTATCTTTTGTTCCCGAGCAGTACTCAAAAAGTACTGATCATTAAAGGCTCTGAGGAATGTGTCCCATGCCTGGACCACACCTTTGGGAACACCATCCTTGGCGGCTCTCCACCAGATATTTGCATTACCTTGAAGTTGGTACACAGCCAGTGCCACCTTCTCTTCTTCATTGCACCTTAGAAGTGCGAATGCTTTCTCTAGATCTTGTATCCACAGAGACGCAGCCTCGGGGTCTCCGGTACCAATAAACCTCGGCGGTTTTAGCTTCAAAAACTGTTCCACTAACTAGTAGATTGGCCTCCCAGCGGCCACAATTCCTGGCAGAACTCCAGCAGGGGTGACGGCAGGTGCAGCGACAGGTGCTACAGCAGTGGCGGCTTGGGCAGCGGCTTGGTTCTACGCTTGTTGATCCATATGATTTCCCATTACTTCCAAAATTCGCATGATCCCATCTATCCTGGGATAACCGGGGGCTTCTACCCAGCACCGACAAGAGTTAGTGCTTCTCTACTGGCACTGGCCTGAGCCTATGCCCTACCTCTGCCTTGGGTACCGACCCTGGTTGGCGCTCTTCCCCGAGTCACAGCCCTACTGGCCCTCTTAGCAGGAGTCCTCGGCTCCTAATCACTCATGGTGTCGCTTTAATCTACTCACACCTGCTTCCAATTCAACACTGAATTAGAAACAGAGCGATTAAAATAATAAACAATTCTAGCACTCAGCTAACACCAACATGCACCGGCATGAATTTAAAGGCCTTTCTTGACGACTATCCCATGGTCAACACTCCTTATCACTCCAATTTTGAACTTTGCTCTGATACCACTTAAACGGGATGTCACGCCTCGATCATCGGGCACGGGCCCATCCCTCGCCTTGGTCGATTAAGAATGTGATATCCCAGGACTACGTATCCCTAACCCCCCTTTTATTAATAGCACATGCAGAAGCAGTTATAAATCCCCAGACAATAACACAACGGGATAGAAAAGCAAGTCCATAATTTTCATAATGAAATCCACAACCACACTTTTATACACACGCACCTCATAGTATCTTACAATACTATTAACATAGGTCTGATCTAACACCTATCCACAAATACATAAGTTTCACAAAACGGGATGGAATCTTAGTCCTCATCCGAGTCGTACTTTGGGTCATCCTCTGGGTTCTCCTCTAGGTACTCCTCTTCGGGTTCTTTCTCCTTAGGTTCCTCATCAGGTTCCTGAAATGTTGTCCCACAACCGAGATGAGACTACTTCTCAGCAAGTTCTACCCCCTAAGACTCGATTAGTAAACCCATACACCTTAGGGCTGCCTAAGCACAACACGAGTCAGAGGACTTACCTTGGCCTCAGTCCCAACCTGCAAATCAGTACAGTTCAATAGGCACCCAACAATTTCAACAGATCAAAGCATCGATCAAATCGACCTAGTCAATTACATGTCATCGAGGCCATCACACGGTCATCTCGACTATTCATTCTTGACTCTGAATCACGGCCCTACAGGCACAACCTAGATTAAGTGGTTATCACGGCCCCACTGGCAAATTTTCTAAATTTAGTGGAATCACGGCCCCACTCGGCAATTCTAGACTTTAGTGGCATCACAGCCCCACTTGGCAATTTTAGACGTTAGTGGCATCACGGCCCCACTCGGCAATTTTTTTTTGACTTAGTGGCATCACGGCCCCACTCGACACGACCATACTTTGGCAGCTTTCTCTCACGGTCGATTTCTAATTGAACACCGACACTGATCAATCTTGGGATAAATCCCCACATACTCATCAACTCACTCAATTTTCACACGATATTAAAGTACCCGATTGGTCTTAGCCAAGAGTATATTCAATTCACTCTCACAATCTTCTCCACTTAGCAGCCCATCAAAGCATTATTGGCGCTAAACTATCATACTCGGCCATCCGCAACTCAATTACTCAATCTCAATCAATTTAGAAAAAATCCCTAAAATTACACAATCAATTCAATTCAACACAACATAGAGCTCAAATAAATAAACAGACTACACCACTAGAATCAACATGAAATTCTGGTCACCGGCTATCTCGGTTGAATTTTCGAAAAAATAATTAATTAAATAATTAATTTCGAAAATTAAAAAAATACTAAAAATCCAATTTAGGCCCGTATTGGTTGATTGGACGCCAGAACGGATCGGGAAAAATCCCGAGATACATTCAATAAATATTAGAAACTCTCTACTTGCTAATGACTAAGTCTAACCACCTAACATGCATTATCAAGTCACTAATTTAATTGTTCTAATCTAATCTAACCACCTAATTGCACTTAATTAAATATAACCAACCCTTAAGCATAATTAGCAAACTAAAAAAGCATTAGTGAGCAAAACTCACTTGGCAAAGCGAAGACCGGAACACTGCGACGGCGGCCGAACTTGGGCTCGCGACGACACCCACGGGCTTGGACCGGGCCTACACTTGGCCCAACAAGTCTCAACTCAAGTTGAAACTTGTTATTGAAATGGGTTGGGCCTGAAGCGGGCTAACTACACAGGCTTGGAATGGGCTAGACCCAAAGCTGCAAAACTGAACTGGGCTTGCTGCAGCTGGGCTTAGGCCTCCAAATCGCGGGCTTCTAGAACTCAATTGATGGGCTTCAAAGAGCTAGACCAAATTTTGAATGGGTTGAGATTTTCGTGGGTTTCAAGATTGGGCTTGGAGCTGAAATTCACTTAGGCTGCAGCTTGACTTCTTGGGCTGCTGAACTAAGCCCAAAACTGGGCTGAGATGGGCCGCGAGATTTGTTGACTTAGGCTGTCTTCATGGAATGTAGACTTGCTGCTGGGCGATGCTTCGGTCGAAGACACGTGCATGGAGGAGCTTCGCTCGGTGGATGATGGAGCTTGGTGGATGCTGAACTTCTCGGTGGATCGTGGGCTTCAGGGAGTCAACAACATTCTGTTGTGTTGACTAGCAAGGTGGCGTCGAAAGGGCTGAGGGGAGACGCGCAGACCGTTGAAGCAGAAGAAATCAGCTGCGGCATCTTCAATCGTGGACTTGCTAGGTCTTCGATCGTGGCGTGCAGACATGAAGATGCTGGTAGCGTGAAAGGACAGGAGAAGACACGAAGATGGAGTAGTTACGGACGAAATTGAAACAGCTACATGGTCAACTAAAGGAGCTTCGTTCTTGCAAGCATTGACCAAAAGCTGCAGTGGTGGAGGGTTTTTGTGGCCGACCAAATTCGGTGGAGGCAGAGACAGACGGAAGTGGCTTCGCTGCTTCGTGGCTTCGATCAAAGAAGATGTAGAGAAAAATAAAAACCAAAAGCAAGCGGGCAGTCGAATTTTTTTGGGCGTGCAGATGAATTGAGGCTTCAAAGGAAATGAAGAAAATGACGCACGGCAGTTGGGCAATCTTGCCAAAGAAGTCGCGGTGAAGGAAGAAAATTCAGCCATCCTTAGCCATCCAATTAAATGCATTGTCTCCTTAATACTTTCCAACCAAAATAGTCCATAATCTTATCCAATACATTGAATGTTTTGGCCCCACAAGCCCACAATACAATCCTCTTTGTCCCCCCAATCACTTTCAAGCTTATTATCTCACAAATAAACCAATTTAAAGTCCAAAATTGCTGAACTCATCCTATCATACGAATTTCACCATTTGAGCTTCAAATCTTCATCAAATTTTCCAAATTTGATGTCCATTGTCGTAGTAGAAAAATGCCATACTATTTATGCAAGTGTCTATTGCCAAATAGCTTAGCTTGGAAGTCCAAATTTCCATCAATTGAGCTTAACCGAATTTTGGTTAATTTTCCGCGACGTCCGAATCGATTTTCCATAAAAATCTCGGAATCTTTGAAAATTCTTCGGAGGGTGAGTCGACATTTCTAAAATAGCTCGTGACACCATAGAACTTTCAATTTTTGAAATCGGATTGAATTCACAGTTAATTTCCAATTGATGTGTTTTTAGCATGACCTAGTCTACCGAGTAACTTTCAGAAATTTTTAGTGCAAATGACCCGTGGTCGATTTTCTTCGAGCCACAATGAACCCACTGGACACATTGGCGACTCTCGATTGTTGTGAAAATCTCGAGGATTCAAATACGGACACACGGTACCAAAACAATAAAAAAATCAGTCTAGTGTTGACCGACGAGAATTTTTCCAATTTAGTGGTGTCACCCTCGATTAGCCACACATCTCCGTCGAACCGACCTATCTCTGATCTCAAATTAATTTATATCTGTGCCGTAATGACCTCTAAAGATAAGGACGGTCGAGTAGCCAATTCCTAGTCGAATTCTTAAGTCTATTTGCCTTAAAATTCTTAATGGCTTCCCCAAATAGTCTAGTTATCTCGAGAGTGATCAGCTCTGAGAACAGCCCTATAGGCGCGTCAATGAAATGCCCCATTTATTCAGTAGAAAACATAATTGAAAATCTGGAATGTCAAATGGAGAATCTAGAATGGGCCATGAAAAACTTCAAAGGTCATAACACACATAGCAACCGATGTGAAACCAAGGCCACGATAAAGGGTAGTGAGAGCAAGACAACCCATGGCTATGTGCTTACCTCAGGAGAGATAGAAAGCCAAACCCTTGAGATCTTGAGCTACTTGGAGAGAGAGGTGACAAAAAACAAATTTCAACAACTAGTAGAGCAAGAAGGCAACATGCTCCTCATTCTCGACATCTCGCGAACAAAGGGTTGTTTGAAACTAGAATAGGAAGAGTTGTACATTTTTTGGAGAAATCACAAGCCGAAGGGTCAATAGTGCTAGTATCATCACCATCCGGAAACCGATGATGGCAAGCACATCAAGAGGAGTCACTGACATAGGACTAGACCTAAAGAAGAAACAGTTAATGGATGGCGACCAAAAGTAGGCAAGGCTACCCAAGAGCTTGTGATTGAGTTACTGCTCAAAGGTACAAAACTCCAAGACTTTATCAACTCAGGCTTTATGCCGTACTTCCAGCTTGGTAGCCTTCAGCCTGTATTACCAATCAAAGAAAATGTGATCAAAAGGGTAAAAAGCCCTAAGTTTTTGGGAAGGGGATGGCAAAACATGCTTCAAAAAATTGTCCCTTCAAAATGGAAGTGACTCCTCCACATGCTAAGGGAAACATTCGGCAAGAAAAGGGGGTGGAGTTGGTGAACGCAAACAAGGGCCAAGAACGATCTCATCGGTTGCTTAATCTGTAGAGCTATGGAGAGACAAGAGGACATTGTTTGCATGCTCTTGTGACTGGATTTGCTCAAAACAAGCAAGAAATGTATCGGGATCATACGATCGAGACATGGTAGGACCAAAGGGGGACTAAGAAGGTTGAAGATGATAGAAGAAAGATATAAAAATTCAATCTTGAAAAGAGGAGCTTCAATGGTGCCAAAAGTGACAAAGGAAAGTCAAGAGCCGCATAGCAATGGAGAAAAAGGGAATTAAAATATTCGAAAGGGATGTGGACATGAAAACCCTAAAAATACTAGCTTGTGTATGATAAAATATTGGGTACGACTTGTGCTCCAATGTGACAAATAAGAAGCCATCTCAAATGGCATCATGTGTCCAACGTGGGCCCACGTTGTTAGTCAATTTCTTCTCTCTCCTCTCTCTTCTCTCTCCCTCCTCTACACGCTCTCTCACCCGAATTCTTCTCACTTTTCTCTCCTCTCCCCACTTTTATCACTCCTCTCTCTTCTCTCTCCCTCCTATGCACGCTCTCTCATCCGACTCTCTCTCTTCACCGCAGAATCTCTTCGCCGGTGCGAATGAATAGGAATCTCTGGTTTCTCTCTTCCCATTTCGATTCCACACCCTCCGAGACGCTCACCCCATTGGCAACTTTCTGGACATGCAGGAGGAGGTGGTCACCGCAGAGGTCGAAGTGGCCGACTGTTCATCCATGCCGGCGAAGAGAGAGAGTCGAGTGAGAGAGAGAGTGCAAAGGAGGGAGAGAGAAGAGAGAGGAGAGGGAAAAGTGAGAAAAATTGGCTAACAACGTGGGCTCACATTGGACACGTGGTGCAATCTGAGGTGGCTTCTTATTTGCCACGTTGGAGCACAAGTCGTACTCAATATTTTCTAGCTTGTGTACAGGGAATGAAAAGTTGAAACGACAGTGCACATGAAACGGGGCGATGGGCACCGGTCAATACAATCATTAATATAGTTAAAAGAATTAAAAAGCCTTTTAATTCTTTTGAAGGGGGCATCTATTGGCGCCTACACTAACTAATTAGGCTTTGGAAGCCAAGGAGAATAAAGCGGGCCCAAAATGTAGGAATCCAGAGAAAATGGGCCAGGATGCCAGTAGTTGATAAATGAAGATCTCGAACAATGCAGCAAGGAGGCTTGCCGAACCCGATGAGGTAAAGATGAAAGCGGTTACTAGATTCAGCACTAGCAAAGACATCGGCAAGGCAGGACGATTACCGAAAAAGAACCGAAACTTCCGGAACAGTGTAAGCATCGAGATGGTAATCGCAAAAAGGTACTTACCTCTGGAATACTATTATAAATAGCCAAAGAAGCACCAATGTAGAGGTCCTTTGGGCCAAATCAAAAGCAATCATTCAATTTCAAGTTGTTATTTTCTTTTCTTATCGCACTGTTACATTCAATCATGCATTTACTGCACTTTACTTTTGCCAGTAGTTTAGACTAGTTACTTCCTTTCCGGAGCGACACAAGACCCGTTGTAAACAATAAAACCAAAGCTTTACCATCTTCAGTGAAAGATCTTTGTTGAGGAAACTTTCCTCGACGAACAGACTCATAGCCTATTTTCGTTATTGGCTTATCGATCCTTAGTCCATTTCTCGCGTTCTAAATAGGGGTACAAATCAAGGATGTCACCATCCGGTACTCCGATGAGGCTCATAGTGACGTTGAATGGCAACGAGCAGACGATGTTTTAGAGGTGGCGACCGATGTCAATTTGCTGTGGCTATGAGGTTTTTTGCGAAATTTCAATGGCAATCGTACCCAGAGGAGAGAGAAGGTGATTGAGAGAGAGCCCCCTCTCTGAAAGAGGGATCTTGTAATTCCCCTCCTTTTTTTCTTTTTATCTTTTTATATTGCCTGCCCTTTGTTTTCTGGTTCTCTCCTTCAGCTGCCAGCCAATTCAATATAGTCAAACGAAGAATTTTCCTCTTATCAAGGGTTTTGTGTGATCCCCTCACTTGGCGCGCCATCATGGGAAAAACTGTAGAGGTGGCAAATGGGTGGGTCGGGTCAGGTATGGGTCGGGTCAAAAATGGGTCGACTCATATTTGACCTATTTAACCCGTTTTGACTCATATTCTTGTAATGTAAATCTAGTGACCTATACCCGACCCGACCTGTATCCAACCCATACCCGACCCGACCCGTATTGCTAAAATCTATTTATTGTTAAAACATTTTTATGTAATACAATTTTTTTAATAATTTTTATGCAATACAAATTTTATGGAAAAATTTTATAGTTCTTTTTAAAATATTATTAAAAATCGAATTTTTAATTTTTTTAAATATAATTTTTATTTTTTTAAATATATATATTTTAATTTTTTAAATACAGAATTTTTATAATTTTTATTTTTTAATAATTATTTTTATTTTTTTTCTTTTCTTTTTTTTTCTTCTCCTTGATAGGCCGTCGGCCACAACGACGGCCGGCAACCGGCCACGGGGAGATCAAGCTCGCCGGCGTCGGGCGGGGCTCGATCTTGCCAGATCTGGCGAGGCCGAGGCTTTGCTCGACGTTGGCGAGCTCGAGCCTCGCCGGTCGACGAGTCTCAAGCCTCGCTAGTCGTCGGCGAGGCCAAGACTTGCCGGATTTGGCGAGGCTCGAGCTCGCCGGCGTTGGGGCGGGGCCTCGACCTCGACGATCTGGCGAGATCGAGCCTCGCCCAACGCCGGCGAACTCGAGCCTCGCCCAATGTCGGCGAGCTCGAGTCTCACTAGATCTGGTGAGTCTCTGCCTCATTGACGGCTGGCGAGGCTCGAGCTCGCCGGCATCGGGCGAGGCTCGATCTCGCCAGATTAGCGAGGCCGAGGCCCCGCCAATTTGTCAAGCTCATTCCTCGCCGATTCGACAAGGCTCAGCCTCGCCGATGACTGGTGAGGCTCGAGACTCGCCAGATCGGCGAGGAACGAGCTCATTTGGCGTCGGGCGGAGCCTCGGCCTCACCGATCTAGCGAGGCTTGTCGTCGGCCGGCAGCCGGCCGTCCCCCCGCCGCCGCCGGTAAGGAAAGAAAAAAGAAAAAAAAAGAAAATAAAATAAATTGAAATATGAAAAATAATTATAATTTCGATTTTTATTAAAAAAACATTTTTATAAATTTAAAAAAGCCAAGGGTTTAAACTTTAAAATGAGTTTCCTTATAACCCATTTAAACTATTTCATTTTGTGTTTTACATTCATTGACCCATTTATGACCCATATTTAACTTTGACTTGATCAATTTCTGATCCATATTTAATATTCACTTAACCCATTTTGACACATATTTAACTTTCACTTGACCCATAAATGACCCATTTAACTGAAAATGGGTCATAATACGGGTTTTTGACCCATATTGCCAGCTTTAGGAAAAAGTGAGCTTATAGAATAAATCGTAGGGCGGTAAGTGTCATGCTTTCAATGATTGACTTGTCCATAAACTTTTTTTTTTTTTTTGGACAAGTGTCCAGAGACTTTACGAATCGAAATTTCTTCAATCGGACTCGACGTCTCTAAATTTCACTATCCCCAAATCAAACAATCCAAAACAATATTAAAAGCTAACAAAATTCTAATTTAATTTTTTTCGGTCAAAGGTTAAATTGTTTGTTTTGACAAAAAGGTTAACACTTGGCCATTTTTATGAAAATTTGAAATATAGAGCCTAACTTTACGTGCCTATGGTAAGCTAACACACACACACACACACACACATATATATCCTAATATGATTTTTTTGGTCAAGAAACAAGTTTCGCGATGATCTTAAATCTTGAATTTTTCTAGCTTTAACCATTAGGAAAATTCAAGTGTTAAGAGTATTCTAAAATCACTTTGGAATAACCTCCACGTGCATTCATCCCGGGGATTATTATTACTATTCCAAGAACAGAATGTCTCTTACAAATACATATGATGGAACTGTTCAGTAGTGATAGGATTACATTTAATGTATAGTAAGAGTTGGAAGCGATGCAACCAAATACATTGCACAAGATCCACATAAATCATACATAAGCAGTCATTTATTATCGCAATCACTAGTAACTTGCAACCGATGCCATCAAACACTGGAATGATCTCTCTTGATCTCAGCATGAGAGAGCAAAGCCCACAAGTGAGTTATAAACTCACCTCCCCTAGCCAAATGCTCTGCATGCACTTTCACATTTTCTGAAGGCGCCACATACAACATCAATTCCACCCAAAATTCGGCCAAAATCTTCCAGATCTTGTCATTGTCATCTATATTATACACAAGCTCATTCCCGAGCACATCACCCCGTTTGATAATAGTTTCTTCATTAGCTGAACTGCCACTGTCCTTTATCTTATCCACCCGTTCCTTCATTGTCTTGCATCCCTTAAAGAAGCTTCTAGCTTCAATGATCGCCTGATTGAACAAGTGCTCTGTAATTAAAGCATGACCCGGTAGTAGCCTTGGAGCGAAAGCAACCAAATAAGCCAAATACTTGGACAACGTAGTCGCCACTAAGAAATTTGTCGACTCGGGTGAGCCTCTTCCTTGCTTTTGGTGCTCACAGAAGCTAGTGGCAAAGTGCCACACCATTATGACCTGAGTCAATGTCTCAAGCCGACATGCCCACAATAGCTGCTGCTGAACATTGTTCCTTTCTAGTGAGGCCTGCCCATTCTTCAATTTAGTATGGGTAAACGACCTCAGAGCATAAAACACCGCTTGTTTCACCTCTTTACCCAATTCGATCGACTTGCTCTGTTTCTGGCCATCCCTAGTTTGATCAATGAAGGCCGCCATAATTCTGTTGTTCAATAACCTGGGAGGTTTGAAGGGGTACGACTCGAGGAATGAGTATTGACAAAGCTTTTGCTCCCAAGGCTTTTGCAACTGAACCCTATATATTGCTCCAATTATCCTCTCAATCCACGCATTCCCTTGCCATGACTTAATATTCACATACATGCAAATACATATCACTTTAGCCCATTCCGAGAAAACCATGAAGTAGAGCTGCATCAGCTCTATGATGATAAATGAGATTATCATCACGATGGTCACAAATTCGTCGACACTCAATCCATTTGGCATGGTGGTGAGTCGACAATTACTGTTAGATCTCTTGTGATGCTTCAAGAGCGATGTTGTAGCCCAGAAGCCCATGGCGATGCCCATTAACTCCATCAATTTGATCAACCACCAGCCAGGCTGGAATATGATACTATACTTGGTGTAGAAAAAATCAAAAAGGAACATAAGCTCGACCTCGACAACTCGAAATGCTCTCTCACAACCGTCTACTTGCGAGAGCAATCCATCACGAATCAACTTCCATGCATTCTCATAAGCCTTTTGGGGCAATGAGTAGCCAGCATATCTCAAACGGAGGAGCTTGAAAAGTGCAAAAGAAAGGCATTTGTCTTTCAGCTTGTTGTGGGGGTCTCCTTGCGAGTTTAAGAGCATGCCTCCACAATTCCACACCTATGTGAAGAGTTGAGCTTGCATATAAGTTTATGGCCTATTTAATTATTCAAATACATGATTATAATGTGCGTTATTATGTGAAGCCTTTTCCCACCTAATAATTTAAACCGAGACATACAAACATTTTATTAGAGTACAAGTCAAGAGTTGTTGCAACTTATCTTTTTTGTCCAGAAGGGCAAAGGACATAGGTTTGGGGGTATTACTTAAAGGCAAGCCAAATGACCCATCGATTAGACACAGACTCTCCCAAATTCATATCTCGCGCCACATTGAGTTTTTTCTTATAAGTTCCATACCAACTTAAAATTTCTAGGAGTCACTACTAGCTTATTTGGGATCGACTAGAAATCAATCAAGATGTAGAAGTGTCGTCTCGATTCTTGTAATAAGAGATTCTAAAATCGGGAATTTGTTAACGCTAATGTTTTTATTAGAGCTTTTTTCTGTACCTAACTTGAGAGTGCATTATATGAAGTGATCATGCATATGTTTTTGTAAGTTTCATCATAATTCTAAACTAATCCAAGACATTTTAGAAAAGGGAAATTAAAAAATAATTTATTGAAGTGCGATGCGGTAGATAGAACAACCAAGTACTGAAATTGCAAGCATTAAACACACAAAGTTCAAACAAACAAGGCAAGGTGCAAGAAAGAAAATCTGACGTGGGTGGCCCTAATCGTACGAAAAGGACAAGATGGATACTTCCTGGCCATTTTTTTTCTTTTTTAAAATTTAAAATACTTCTTAATAATAAAATAAATTATTATATTATATCATAAGATACCCAACCGGGTCCGATCTCTGCATCTGACACGGGTCGGGACCGACTTACGCGTGCTAGCCCGGGCCACGACTGGACTGGGCTCAGCGATTAAGCCCAGTTAGACAACCCTCAAATCAAAAGATGAAAAGACTAAGCCCGGCTCGAATTCCTAATTAAACCTAATCCTAAAACCATAGCCTAACTAAACCCAACCCAGGAAAAACCTCACCAGCCAGCCCAGACGGAAGACCTTTAGTCGCCCCAGATTGGACCCGGCTTCACCACCAACCTGACCCGACTCCCTCCCGATGCTTCCCTACTCCTCGTGGCCTCAACGGAGACGGCCAAAACAAGCGGTGTCACTCGTCTCGGCCTGGTCGCACGCCCACTCTGGCAGAGAAGACTTGGCCCGAGGCGACCCCGCCGCCACCACAGCTGGCCTTGACACAGCCACCCCTCAACACTCATCCAGGCCGCCACTCACCCGCCGACCTCCACAACACTTACCGGGCACCATACAAAACCAAAAAAAGGGCGGGGCTGAGGCGAAACGAAATCGTAGGCGGCCCCGAACAACCAGCACAGAAATCACAACGAAGGGGCAAGGTGAGCGTTACAATGGAGAGCACAGAAACGAAGCCGAGTCAGACATTTTAACGAACAACGAGTATACTCTGACTTAAAAGGGAAAACCGAGCCGTTCGAAGCTCGAATCCACACCAACAAACAACGCCGACGAGACAACAACTCTTTATGGCAACCGGGGAAGGGTCGTCGATGCTCGAAACCCAGTGCAAGCTAGTGTCGGCGAGTGGCGGCCTGGATGAGTGTTAGTACTAGGCTAACAAAAGTAAGGTATCAACAAGAGTTCAACTCCCAGCACTTCCTTCTTAGACTTATTAGCAAAGCTGGTTCACACAAAATAGGAGCTGTGCCTATTTCCCAAACAACCAAGTCAGGTTGTACACGTGTAAGAGATCGGCTTACATAGAAGGGGAGTAGTAATTGTAACCCCCACGTGACTTAAGTGTGTGATTATAATATGTCCCATATGAAAATAGTCTCTCTCTATTTAATAGCTTAAACTTTTGCATTACACTTAGAACTTGCCAAATGAAATCAAGTCACCTAAATATATTGAATGGAGCATGCCAAGACAAAGAACCCAAATGTAATAAAAGTCAGAATGACAGGAGGAGATTTTCTACCCTTGTTCGTGTTCTTATTCGGTGTCTCAGTAATCCCAACCATAGATTTATGTTAAAAGAAATTACTTTTGAAATCTATCAATCAAAGCATCAATAATAATGCACAGTGTCATCATTTTTGTTTATTGGTAAAAAAGTCATTTTTTCTGTACTTTTTCGCAACCAATCCAGATAATTTTGTTTTGCTTTGGTTTTTTTTTTGGTGATAAGAAGATGCTTACAAAATCGAAGTTAAGAAAAACTAAGAAATCGAATAATTGAAGATGTACCTTTTCAACGGTGATCAACTTGTCTGCGTCATTGTCCATGTATAATGTTACTCCTTCACAACTAATCAATATGATTTTGCACTTTTTCGTAAAAAAAATTTTAGCGCGAGAAGAAAATCCTTACTAAATCAAAGTTCAGAAAAATAAAAATTATCAGACGACTGTAGGTATACCTTTTCAATGGTGATCAAATTGTATCCGAGCAACGGCACCCGGTAATGCGGTGGCTGCGAATGGTTGACGTCGATTCCTACACAACTCAGGAAACCAAGAAAATAATCGGTCGCCGAACTCAAAAGACTCCCTTCGTCCCCCCACACCAAATACGTATACCGTCTCATGCTAACCGGATCAACTTCACCATGTGAAACGCCCCCACTTTCGTGCTCTTCTTTCATAAAATCAGCGAGGACCTTTGCATTCCGCTCCAAAGAATGCCGGCTCGCCACCATCATGGCCCAAGCCCTCTCCCAGAACTTTGCGGCCAAGACGATGAAGAGGCACTCGGCTGCGACCACCACCTCGGACCCGTCGCGGAAGTACAAGTTTATCAACCAGACCAACCAAATCGATTTAGTCAGGAGCTGCCAATTGTTTCTCTTCCACTGCTCATTGTTGTCAAGACTGTCAGCGGAGATAGAATCAGTGCTCCCGAAGGCGATCATCAGGAGCATTGCCCAGATGGGGAATAATTTGTTGCGCGACGGAAAATCGTGCATGAGGCTTAGAGAGTAGGTGAGTAAGATGGTTGAGAGATTGCAGACCATGGAAATGAATTGGCCAAACTTCTGTCCATTGCGGCGACGTCGCCACGAGCTGAAGGTTATGAGTAAGAGGAACATGAAGGTGGTGAACATGACTATAAGCTCGATCTGCAAGAGCCTCCCTACGGGAGTTTTCAGGGACTTAAAGTTGCCCAACGTGATATTGCAATTTCTGATTGTCGCCAGTGCCATTTCCGTCTTTTGGTTCGTTTCCATCAGATTCCTCATGTTTGTTACTGATTACTTCGCTGGTTATTCAGCTTCTAATTGGAGAAAGAAATGGTGGAATTTCTGAGAGAGAGAGAGAGAGAGAGGCAAATAGTTTGGGGACTAAATCCTAGTTCTTATAACTGACCAAAAAAAAAAAAAAAAAAAAATCCTAGTTCTTATAGAGTTGGGATGCCAGGGACTGAAATGAGAATGTTGATTTTTTTTTTCTTTTTAATAATACGGGGCATCCGAATTTGTCTCCAACAATCTTCACGATTGTAGGAATTAAATTGCTCGATCCTTGTACATCGGGTAATGTCGGATGGCAGATGCCTCTCACGACGTTACCACTTTGGAAGATGCTACAACTTGAATGTATAATTTCCTGCATCTAAATTTACTTAAAATAGCTGAAGTGAAAGTGTTATTCTCGTTAAGCCATGAAGAAATCATTGAATGGGTTGTGAAGTGTAACAATGAAATAAATGTCAATGATGAATATATATATATAGGGAGAGAGAAAAGTTTATTTTGGGAGCTCATTACGACTTGCACAGTTTTATAAAATGTTTTTGACTTAGCTTTTGGATTCAATTTTACTAAGGTGATAATATTACAATGAGCTAGTCTGCGACGATTTAAAGTGCTTCCACAGAAACAAAAGGATAATAATATGGGTGGTCCCTAAACTTTTTTTTTCAGAGTTCAATGCGATCTCTCAAACTTTTTTTTTTTTTGTTCAATTTAGTTCTTGAGCTTTCAAAAATCCTCATTCCATTCAAACTTATAACACCGTTAACTGACATGACAATAATGGATTTTTCATGTCATCATCCATGAGACTTATTAGGCCAAAAAGAAGGGAATAAAAGATTTGCTAAATTGAGAAAAAGCATGAGAGTGCACGTTAATATTTTAGCCCAATAAAAGGCTAACATATGAGTCCACACACCAAAAAAAAAAAAAAAAAAATGGACTTGGCAAAAAACTCAAGGCAAAGACTGTAGTCGTCAGATTTTGGAATTCATATACTAAACTAAACGGAGAAAATATTCATGAAAGCTATTAAACATTGAAAAATAGTTCAGGATCCTCGTGTCATTACCCAAAAAGAAAAAGAAAACGATATGTTAAGATTCTAACTCTACATCTATGTTTTGCATGAATCATACTCCGAGAAATATGTATAACACGTAGCCGGTTAAACGACGTAGTGGAAAGCGAGGGAGTGCAGGAGCCATTTTCTCTGCCTAGAAAAGAACCTTTCGATTTGCTAAATTCATCTCCCCAGAGAACTTTAAAAAAAAAAAAAACCGCTTACAAAGAAAGCAAAAACCTGCGCGCTTCATTATTTTTTCCCTTGTCGGAACAGAATATATGCGGCTGTTTTGCTTTCTAAGTAGACCAGCAATGCTAAGAATATATTTCTTATGTTATTCTGAATAATGGCATCAACATGAAATAATATTCATATCGATCAAATCTGCGCATAAATTTTCACAAACTTATAGTTGAAGTTGATTCCGAACCCCATCATATAGATAAGTTACATAAAATTGCAATATCTATTAAATCATCAACTGTATCTAAAATATTCCAAGCAATTAAAATAAAATGAATCAGTTAGAAATATGAAAGCATAAATAATAGATTTCCTCAATTTATTGATAACTTCATTTTGTGCAATTGTCTTGGAGTTGCAAATGCAAAAGCTAGCAAGTTAATTTGTCTAGAATAGACTTTGGTCCGTTCGTTTTGCGGAAAATGGACCATTTCCGGAAAATATATTTTTAGAAGTCATTTTCCAGGAAAATGACAATATTTTATGGTGTTCGGCTAAAACCTGAAAATGTTTCGGAAAATATTTTCCAGTATTCATTAAGGAAAATATTTTCCGCTCCCCAGATTGGTGAGCGCGAACGTCAAGCTCGAGGCTCGCCAGATCGACAAGCGCGAGTTTGAGATCGACGAGCTTGAAGTTCACTTGGTCTGATGACTAGCCAAGAAAGAAGAAGATGGGCAACGGAAAAAAAAAAAAAGGAAATTAAAAATAATTCGAATTAAAAAAAGAAAAAGAAAATTAAAAAATAATTCGAATGAAAAAAGAAAAGAAGAAAAATAAAGGGGAGGAGAAAGTCAGGATTTGTAGAGGTGTGAGATAAGAGAGATCAAGTGAGGAAAATTTTTTCCACTTTTCAAAAGTGGAAAACATTTTCCCCTACTTTAGAAGACTTTTTTCCTTTGATGGAAAACATTTTCCTCAAGGAATTTATTTTCCATGAAACGAACGTCGGAAAATCCGAAAAACATCTTCCCGAAAATTATTTTCCGCGAAACGAACGGACCCTTAAAGAATAATTTTTGCTCCTCTCTATTGATAAAGAATTAGAATTGATTTCCATTAAGATCATCTTCCAATTTCATATACTTCAGTTTACTTTTTTTATGGAAATTCTCCCATTTTCTTGTTGGTAACCATTTTATGTCTATCTTTTCATTTTGATAATAGTTGATGGATATCTAATCATTCGTAATGCAGCACAAAGAGATTTGTTGCATAGCTTGCAAAAATTTGCAATATTCAGTTTGTATTTTAAAGAAATTTGCAATATTTCTTTCTCAAGAGTGCATATCTAGATCTCTCTTGATATATTTTCAAAAGGCTTCACTAGCATAACAGTTTTTAGACCCTGTGAAAATAACATGTTATGAGCCATAAATTCTTGAAGGAGTAGACCACACAATAATGTCTAATTATCTATTTTTTTAATACTCGAAACAAGTCGTTAGTATCATAGTAAATTAAGGACAACTGTCACGTCCCGATCCTTCGAGCGCGTGTCCATCCCTCTATGGTCAATTAAATAGCGACGTCCCAGGACGCGTCGCCGACCCATTCATTTTAATGCGCATGCGGAAGTGAATAATTAAATCCCCAAACAACAACAAGATGTGATAGAAAAGCAGGGCCACAAATTTTTGAAAACCAAACCACACTTAGATACACATATCAAACTATGTCATACACAATACTAGCCTATTTATATACAATGTCTGCAAAAGGGGGGGTAAAGGCTAAAGGTCCTCAAATATTCGAGTCATCCTCAGAATACACCGGAGATTATGGATTTGACAAGCCCGGGTCCACCACTGAACCACTTGGAAGGTCAGCCGTACCCTTTCTAAAAGCTACTTCCAGCACGTACATAAGGACCTCAGATTTAGGTATAGGACCATCTCTCTGTTCATTCCGCTCTTGATGATACCGTGATCTGTATTGATAGGGTACCTTATGGGGTAAGGCCTCATCAACCCAAACCACGCACCTCACCAGATTATAGACCCATCCTCTTGGGGTTCCCATGCAGCGGAATAAAACATTTTTGCTTAGTGACCTTCTTCGGCTGTCCAAAACGCTCAAGAGGAGCTACCATCTAAGGACCGAAAATGTTATCCCACAACGGGGTGAGACAACGTCTCAACGAGTTCACCCCCTAAGTCCCGACTAGGAAGAAAATACGCCCCACGAGCTGCCTAGACACAGGCACAAGTCAGAGGACTTACCTTTGCCTCCATTTCTTCCTGCAAGTCAATACGATTCACATATTCATCGAATCACATCAACAAATCAAATCATCAAATCGGATCGAAGCATCGATCAATCGATCCAGTTGATTCCATGTCATCAAGACCATCTCTCGGTCAACTCGTTCAATACTATCTATCAAGTTCGATCACATCAAGAAGTGCTCACTCTAAGCTGAAGATAAATAGTATAGCTCACTCTATGCTGATAAGTAATATAGCTCACACTAAGCTGATAAGGTATATTACTTACGCTAAGCTGATATATCAAAGCCCTCAGGCTGATACAGTATACTGTATACTGCTCACATTAAGCTGACATATCCAAGCCCGCAGGCTGATATAGTATACCCATGATGTTCACTCTAAGCTAATAAAGTATACTGCTCGCACTAAGCTGACATATCAAGGCTCGTAGGCTGATATAGTATACTATTCTCACCAACTGAGAATTTCACCATTTTTATCATATTCGATAAAAATAATCGTGTGTAGGTACGCGATCGACCTTAGCCAAAATACAATATTTTCCCTTTTTAAAAATCCCATTAATTCCAATGGTCCACAAACACATTTTTGGTATTGTAAACCGACGCTCGATATTTTCTAATTAATTACCGAAATTAATAAATTTGGGATAAATACCCAAAATTACAATCAACATGCAATTTGCACAAAATAGCAGTCAAATAAATAAACCAATCACACCATTGCAATCAGCATGAAATTTTAGTCACCAACTATCTCGGTCTAATTTCCGGAAAACAATAATTTATTAAATATTTACTAAAATTAATTATTAAATACCAATAAATGCAACTTAGGTCGGATAAGCCTAATTAAATACCGAAACGGGCCCGGAAAAAATTCCGAACCTTGCTAGATAAATACTACAACTTATCTAGGCTCTAATTATGCTACTCTAACCACATAACATGTAACAACGATTAATTAAATTGCTAACCTATTCTAACTAACCATCTAATCCATGCTTAACTTAAACTAATAAACTCTTAAGCATAATTAACTCCCTAAGCGGAGATTAGTGAGTAAACTCACTGGATTAGCGATCTGATGAGTTCACTTCGATGGCGAGGCGGAGATGATCGACAACCTCCAAAGCGGGGACACCTTTCAGGGCTGGGATGGGCTCTAAAACGGGCCTCAAAGCTCCAAGGCCTTGCTAGGTTTCAGCTACTAATCTTGGCCGAGAAAGGTTGAACCGGTGGCTGGTTGGGACCGAAACAGCCAGAACAAACAGTGGTGTTCTAGGTAGGTGGAGACGGCTGCTGGATGATGGCAAAACAAACTCGGTGACCTCCATAACGGCCAAGGGACGTGAGGAAAGGTGGCTGGGCGAGATAGGAGGCGAGATGGTGCGGCAAGACTCGTGGGGCTCCAATGGCAGCGACGGGCGAGCGACAGCGCGCGAGGGGGACTTCGACAGCTTGGCAGCTGCTCGATGGAAAAGGGGAGGCTACTGGCTTCCTTCTCTGCAATTTTTGGAACTTCAAGGTTGCTGGAATGAAGGGCTCAACCGGATGGGGAAGAAAGGAGACAAGCAAGCCAAGAGGGTCCCTCGAATGCTTCTATCCTACCCCTTTGTCCCCTTGAAATGGTCTCACCATTGCTAGCTGTCTTCCTCAGCAACTTGCATCCCTCAAAGCTTCCTCTAGAAGCCTTGGAAGTGGTCCAAAAGTGTGGAGCATGGGGGGCTACAAAATTGAAGACATTTTCCCTCAATTCCTCTCCAATTTTCACTTGAATTGATTCAATTCGGCTTCCAAAAGTTCCACCATCGAGTCCTCAATTAAATTGGTATTTTTTCTCGCCAATAAAACCAACTTGCATCCCAATTTCGTGATAAAAAATAGTCTCCTGAATTTTCCGATCGAAAACGGCCCTATATCGACTTTTCGCCAAAAACCTCGGTTTGCAGAAAAATCTTCGGAGGATGAGTCAACATTCCTAAAATGACTCATGACATGACAGAACTTTCAATTTCTGAAATCAGATTCAAATTCGCGGTTAATTTCAATCTTGCGCGATTTTAGCGTGACCTAGTATACTGGGTAGCTTTTAGAATTTTTAGTGCAAATGACCCATGGTCAATTTTGTTCGAGCCACAATGAACCTCTTCGACACATTGGCAACTCCCGGTGGTCGTAAAAATCTTGAGGTTTCAAATACAAACACAGGGTACCAAAACGACAGAAAAATCAATCTAATATCAATCGACGAGAATTTTACAATTTGGTAGAACCACCCACATTTAGCCACACATCTTAGTCGAACTGACCTATCTCTAATCTCTAATTGATCTTTACTGTGCCGTAATGATCTCTGCAGATAGGCACGGTCGAGTAGTTGATTCCTAGTCGAATTCTCAAGTCTATTGCGTTAAAATTCCTTAATGGCTTCCCCAGATAGTCTAGTTATCTCAGGAATGATCAGCTCTGAGAATAACACTATAGGCACATCGATGAAAGGCCCGATTTATCTAATTGAAAATAGAATTGAAATTCCAGGATGTCACAACAATCACAAAAGCATTTCTCATTTTCAAAATAAGAATATTCACATCATTCCTTCCACACACACACAGATATATATTGAAATTTTGGTTGCTAACAATTGGTTGTTAATGTATTTGGCATTTATTGATGCTTCAAATTAATTACATTTTCCCAACTTTGTAAATCTTAACATGGTTGTATCATAATAACTGTTATTTTATTTATCTATGTTGTTATATTTAAAATCTTATATGGACATTTAGGTCGAAATAGTGATATATTGAATGCCACATAACGTCTCTATGAGAAAAAAAAATAGATATTAAATCAAAGGAACATGAGATATTATCTAGAAGTTACAAGATATATTTTAAAGTATGATATAGCCTATAATATTTTGAACTCGTTGCTGCCACAAAAAATGTTGTAGATTAGCCGAATGGTTTAAACAATGTCAATGGATAATTGTAAATATCTTTTAATTGACAAACTTTATCAGATACACTGAATGTTGATCGATATTGTCTTGATCGCTCTATAAAGTCCATCGAAATTGCCTTGTTTTTCCTTTAATGAGTCCAAACACATACCCATTTATTGGATGTTTTTTTTTTCAAAAAGTAACACCCGTGATGAAAATTAAGATGAAGTCTTAGTTATCATTACTAAACGTAGTAAGATTTGTTAGATGCCAATCGAATATTTATTCATCTCATTTTTCTTAGAAGCAATATCTAGGCACAAAATTTTTCTTTATATATTTTTTGAAAACATAGAAAACTCTTGTGTTGATCTTTTATTCATTTATTTTTTTATCATTTACAACATTAATTTATATGTGAAGTATGTGTTTATTAAAGTGTACTTCACAGTGTAAATTTTCTGAAGACTTACCAAAATACATATAATATAGAAACTCCTTCGAAAGTTTATTCTCATCAATTATAAAGTGACAAGAATTATCATCATCAACTATAAAATATAAATAATCTTTGATAATTCATTCAATCATATATGAATAACTTAACAATTAAAAGTAACGACCTCTAAATTTTGTTTTGCATTCTTGGTGACGTGTAAATTTCAAATATAAATATTAAAAATTATCTATGTTATGCATTTAGTTGTAAGAGTCACCACTAATGATTCATCAGTTATATTTATTTATGAATTTGGGAAGCTGCACGTTATAAATATATTTTTATTCTTAAAAAATTATCTAATTACCATTTTCTATATTTGAAAATTTTTTTAGTTATTTTTAAGTACTTGTTTATTTGATTTGTAATTCTTCAAATTATTCTCCAACGTCATCTAGGGGTGAGCATGGTTCTAGAACCAGGAACTGTAGAACCGATCGATTTTAGGTTATAGGATATATAGGGTATGTTTCAAGCTTCAAAAATTGGAAAATCATTTTCGACGGATAGATTCTAGATTCCAAGTGGAAACTTGGAATGAGTTTATGTGTTTTTCTTGATCTATATCTTCATGCAATTTGTATTCCATAAGATCTAAAATTAGTATATAATTTGAAACCACTAGTTTGAGCTTCTATTTTCGGTGATCTCCATGATTGAGACTTTTACTTTTTAAATGTGTCATATTATTCATGTGTCTAAATATGAGTTGAGATTAGTGAATTGTGGCAGCAAATGATAGTACTACAATTAGTTTAATTAAGAATACATGTGGAATCTAAGTAGACCTCGAAACCTGTGATAGAATAGGTTTAAAGTTTTAGAGTGTACAAGATAGATAGGTTCTAGGGTCGAGGTAGAACTTAGACCGATCGTGAAACCACTCAAATGTTATAGTTTCTAAGGACCGTCTTACATCATGCATTTGTGAAAAATATTTTATATTGTGTATCTTTGTATCATCAAACTCTTTCAAAACTATCTAATTGTAAAACAACAAAAGTGATTTCTGATTCTGCATTGAATCATAAGGGTAATCACTCATTATGTTCTTGTCATATTCATTCATGAAGACGCCTTAAAAACATACTATTTTTTTTTTAATGATGTGTTCTTTTTATTTTATTATAATTATTTATTGATTTTGTAATATTCATTATTTGTAAGAGATTACCTATAATTCTATAGTGATGGACTTCTTTTTATTGATCATTTAATGTCATTTGTTCATCAAACAGAGGATATCATATTACATAAAATTTTATTGATCCACAACATCATATCATTTAAGTATATAATATGCACTATCATGTCATAGAGTCCTTTGAAAGTAATTGTCTTCTTCAATAAATTATTTGTGTTAATAAGTAATTTAGATTAGACAAAAAAATTAGTAAATTAGATTTTTAATTTTAATCTCCATTTTTACAATATATATATATATATATATATATATATATGTGTGTGTGTGTGTGTGTGTGTGTGTGTGTGTGTGTGTGTGTGTGTTTGTGTGTGTGTGTTATCATCTTACTTGGATCATTTGTCTATTAAATATGGACTATCATGTCTATCATATAATATTTAATCGACATTTTAATATCATTTTGTCAAATGGGGCATAATGCTTTGTCAATTGTGCATCCGTACGTTATTTGACTTACTTTGTCCTTATCAATTGGTATAAATGATACAAAGTATAGAAGTTTGTTCCCATCAATCACAAAGTAATTGGAATTCTACCAAATGTAGAGTTTTAATCATAAGAGTAGTCAATAATTACGGACTTATTTATATTTATTTGCTTGTAAAATATGCACAGCCGTGTACCATAACCCTCTAAAATTTTATTATTTTCATTCTATAGACTTTTTGTAATAATTGATTTTTTCTGTCGATTTGCTATCAATTGCTTTTATTTTTTTAATATTCAATTGTCTATAAAACATGTGATATTATTCTACTTACACGACGAAAGATAATTATTTCAATCCTATAATTCTATTTATATGTCAAGTATCAACAATAATGTCCTAGAAGATATTTCTACATTGTTCATCTCTTAGTAAGCACAATTTTTAGCACAAATATAATTAACATTTATACAATTAATTTGTTAAATATGGGCTAGCATGTCATATAACCGTTTTTTTTTTTTTTTTTTATTTGTCGATAACTTGTTACTTCCAAAATACAACAAAATATATTGCCATTATGGGCATCCATTGAGCTTATGGAACTCATTTGAATATAATATGGAAATTGAATATTTTAAGAATAGAATAATCAGCAACATTACCTAACGACACTCAACATTTGATTGCAATCTATAAGGATACATTCATTAGGTAGCTCGTCATACAAAGTGTATTTAGTAGAAATCTCTAAGCCATACCAATACTAAAGTGCATTTTATGGGAATTCTCCAATAACATTTTGATCATTAACTCTACAACCCATTGAAGTTCAATATCACTAGTATAATGTCTCACTATACCTTCCCCTATGCAAAAATTCATTTAAAAAGCTCCAAACAGAACTCCAAATGTCAGTCTACACATACCTAATCGTTCTACCAGTCTCCATTTTGGTCAAAGCTTTGGACCACATGATCTTGAAAATAGTATCAAACTAGTGTCATGGCACAAACACTCGGGCTTTTTATGAGTATTCGTCCATAACTATTAGTATAAATCTTGCTTTTTATCTCGAAGGAAATTGGGAGAGCCTATGAACATCGAAGTAAATCAACTTTGCAATCTTTATGATTTCTTTAACAATCGTAATAAACTACAATTACAATTGTTTGTTTTTGTTATAGCTCTTGTATACATTTAGCTCCTTAACCACATCACCACACAACATATTCCTCACACTTAGAACTTTTAAGCTTCTTCCCCTTATATGTCCCAGTAGCATATGCCACAATCCCTACTTTCAAATCGATGTGTTCAACATCTTAACGGTAAACTCGATCACTTTCTCCCCTTAAAGCTCATACAAGTTGCTATGCTTAATTCCTTTCATTATTATTATGGAGGAAAATAACAAAAAAAATCATAAATTTATTATAATTGTGTTAATTCAATTTTAAATCTTTTTTTCTTGCTAATTGAGTTTTAAACTTTTTGCATTTATATCAATTCAATCCATGTAGCCAATTTTCATCGAAAATCGTTGACATGGAGGCAATCATCTTACATGGCGCGATCAACACTAACGTGGACAATTTTTAATAATATTTTAATATTTTTTTCAAAAAATTTAATTTTCTTTTTTTTTTTTTTTTTCTTTTTTTTTTTTTTTTTTTTATTTTATTTTCCCTTCCCTCCTTCCTCTAGCTAGTCAGAGGACCTCAACAGCAATCAACCAAACGTGAGGGTTGGCAAGGTTGAACTCACCAGCCTCTAGAGAAGCTCACCTCCGCTGGCCACTTGCAAGGGCAAACCTCATCAAAGGCCATCTCGGAGCCAAGGTTGAGGTCACTACAATGGTGGTCAACAAGCTTGAGTCAAGGTCATCCACGGTTTTCATGACCTAAATTTTGAGGTTCACGATGTTAGGGCTAGAACTGTCACTTAGAAGGGGTTGAATTGGTGAATGTGTGGAATTTAATGAAAATTGAAACTAATATTGCAAGAGGACAGCTTCTAGTATAAGGTTTGCAATGCTAAGATCTTACTGATATGCAATAATCTATCACAAGTAATAAATAAGAGTTTAAGGGATAGAAAATTACACATGACAAGTTTATAGTGGATCGGCTTTAACAAGCCTATGTCCACTCTCCCATACTAATACCCAATTTGCTGCATTACAATAAATGAATCTATTAGAAGTTACAAGAACTGGGTACTCTCAACTCAAGTAAGTGTGATCAAATCTTTTGATCTCACGCTCTAACAACCTCTAGGAGATTATAACTTTGAGCTCACAAAGATGAATTGTAAGTATAAGGATTTCTCTGAACTTTGGTATCAAAGACTTCATAAAATTCTCTTGGTCTCTCCAGCTTCATGACCTCCTCCTAAACTCCTCACTGTCCAAGCTAACTGTTGGACTTAGCCTTAGAGGATCGTTCATCCAATTAACCCATTGGATTTGAATGTTGTTGGAAGACCTGTTCTGTCCAAACTCCTCGCTTGGATTTTGTCGCCCATATAACAATTGGGTTTCCATAAGCTGAGTCCCTTATGTAGAAAGAATATTTCGTCTTCTAATTGATTTATCCAAGGATGGCAATATTCCATCTTGAAGAGATTATGATCATCACCTCTCCTTCTAGATCATTCAATATATAAGGCAGAGAATCCATGCCAATCCACTAGCCGTTGCACAAGGATTTTAAGATTGAAAGATATCTTTATATCATAGATTAAGGATATGCTCTTCACACCAATTATGAATCTGATAAGTAACATCTAATTACAAATCCCAAAATTTCCACCTAGAAAAGCTTATAATCAAAACATAAGTTAATTAAAAAAAGTTTTGTCAATCTTCAAAATCACCTAGGAGTGTTTTCCACAACACGCGACCTCAAATCGATGTGGTAGACATGGTGACGACTTGGATCTGAGGTCGCTAAGTTCTTTCGCCACCTCTGTAGCTGCGGCAAAAACAAATAGAAGCACGCCTGGCATTGATAGGTCGAAGGATATGGGAGGAGAGGGGGACAAACAAGGGGATCGCAAGGGCGAGGTCAAGCCTCATCGTCAGTAGGTGAGGTTGGTGTTGCCATGGCTAGGCCAATTGCAACTACAATACATGGCGTCCACTGTCGTGATTCCGCCGCCTTCGACATCTTTCATTGCTAGCAAGGTGAGTTCCTATGCTCGATTGTGATGTCTTCAATTTTGAGTGCCTACATCGTTGTCGACCTGCGTTTGGATTTCAAGGATGGTGTGGTTCGATTCTTTTGTTTTGTAGAAAGAGTTTTGTCTCTCTGGGTTCTTCATTTATCAGCCATTTTCCTCTAGAAAGTCAAGGAAATCGGTCTCAAAGAAGATGGTCTCCATTATGGCGCCTCAGCAGACCGAGTGTAAGCCTGCCAAAGCCCGCCACCATCAGCTCAATTGGGTTTTTTATGATTTCGTTGTCCAATATTTCCATTTAGCTCGTGCTCGTGGATGGCCTCCGATGAGGCTTGCCCAGCCAGCGGACGGTTGAGCTTAGCCCTTGCCAATGGCAAGCAAGGCTCACTTTCGTTTTCCGTCGCCTCTGGCTGGTCGCTAAGGTATTATGATTAGCTAAAGAAGAAGGGAAGGAAAAAAAACAAAGAAAGAGAAAGAAATGAAAACATTTTTAAAAATTAAAAATTATTATTAAAAATTATCAACATTAACATCAGCTATGCCACGTAGGACAGCTAGCATCCATGTAAACTATTTTTGGCAAAAATTGATTGGATGGACTGAATTGGTAAAATGTAAAAAGTTTATGATTCAAATGGCAAGAATAAAAAAGGGTTAACAACTAAATTGGCATAATTACAATAGGTTTAGGACTTGTTTCAGTAATTCTCCCATTATTAGGGAACCTCGAATTTAAAGTGAATTAAGACCAACATCCGGAGTACTAAAGGAAATCACTTCTTCTTCAACTCTCGGATTGCCTAACACCAATCAATATCCTCATCATACAATCGTGATTCTGATTTTCACATTGCCGATAACATGACACTCAATATTGTTTTCTTACCGCACTTTAGTACTATCTAGGTGTGGTAAGTAGTAAGGTAGTTCCGATTTGGTATAGCGTGAAAAGATTAATCATAATCAACAGTCATCTATTAAACAACGAATCCTCATTGATACACAAGACAAAAAATTGCATTGTTCTAATTTTAATCAATTCAACAATATTTGGTACTCTAATTCACTTACTCTTCTCGTTTCTAAATTTTAGGCAATTTATTTTATGATGCTCCATTTTGCCATTGCTTTTAAACAACAATATTAGTTCTAGATTGATTACATCTGTACAGATTCATATTACTCCTACTCGCACATTCTTTCTCTATCTTCACCTACTAAACCAATAAACATAGTTCATTAAATACTCTCCAACGGTTGTTCTCACTCAAAATTAGATCACAAACCCCATCAAATGTCAAACTTCTTAACCTAGAGGTATTGCTAAAAACAATAACGACAATACTCCAAGAGGCAATGAAAATAATGAATAAAAGTACATACCTCATCATCCAAGCCAATATCAATCGAACTCAACCAAGTGATGATCAAACTGAATCCATTGATATGTTTGCAAACTGGTGCATTTTCCCACATCTTTAAGTGAAATAGATGTTGCATAAAATAGACCTTATCAATCGCAGTCAAGTGAGACGAGTGTTGGGGATTGCAAGGTATTTTGTGAGTCTCCATATAATCAGATCTCCATGCCCTAGTCCTTATAAAACGAAATAGTTGTGAAAATGGAACTTTTTTTTTTGCATGAGGCTTAAAGTGTATTAGTACGGAAGTCGAGGGTGTCTAGGCTGTGAAAGTGACAAGGTAGAACGTGTCGTTGTTGCAGCGGTGGCAGACCTCCAGCAACGAACCAAACGACCACATTGCAATAGTCTCAGAAGGCAGACATCTTTGACGTCGATCGTGCTCTCTGATGATCACTAGAGTCAATGTAGATTAGAAACTATGAAATTTCTTCTTTTTTTTTCTTTCGATTTTCAAATCTAGTTGTCGCGACCAAATTTTTAGTGCACCACCTAAAATTAGGCTAATGGATTGCTAAGCCTAGACTTAGCTCGGGCTCTCCCAAGCCCATACCAACTCACGATTTAATTTCAAATATCTAGCATGCAAAGGGAGTCGCCACTAATCAATTTGTGGTAGGTCAATTAGACACCTAAGTAAAATGATGGGAGGATTATTTCACTCCTACGAACCAGAGATTTTGGGTACGGGGACTTGGTTACGTTAGATTTCTCTAAAGCCCTTTCGGTACCTTTTCTTTTATTTTTTGAAAAAATGTTTGGCAAGCAGCTTGAATTAATTTCACTTTCCTAACATGTGAGATAATCATACGAGTGCGCAAACCACCAATTTAACACTCAAGAAAGCAAATAAAATAATGCAGGACTTACCGCAAAGCAACGAAAGCATCTGCGTTGTTAGATCAGAATTCACATCAACAATCTTAAATATGATTTCTAATTAACAAGCAATCACTCAATTTTTGCCTTCACTTTTAATGAGAATATAGTCCATATGCAATGCAATGCTTCTAATCTAATATGAAATAATATGGCATGGCAAAATGTCTTAAACTATATGAATGAGTAAAAGTTTTTGTGAATTTTTTTTAATGAACATGCAATAATTAAATATGCAATCTAAATTAACCAAGATAACCTAATTCTAATGACGGGCAAATGATTTTTTAATTAAATGACTCTAGTAATCACTAAATGGTGTGCATTCTACATGACCCTAATTCTACATGACGTGCACATGATGATTTTTTATTTTTTATTTAAACGAAAATTCATAATTAAAATCACTAAAGAAAATAAAAGTATAGCTAAAGTGAAAACTAAAGTAAAATGCTATCTATTCTAAATGCCTTCCAAACATGCATTTAAAAAAAACTAACCTATCATGCAATTCATCTAAATATCTATCTAGACCTAAAATTAAACATGCAATTTTATCTAATATGCAATGACGTGCAAATAATGCCCTACTTCTAATTCAAAATTAAAATTAAGCATGCAATTTAGATAATAAAAAAAAATAACATCCTAGATGAATGCACTTTTTTTCTTTTCTTTTTCATGACTCAAAATAAAATCCCTATTCTAATCATGCAATATAATTTTAAAAAAAAAAAAACAAATCTAATCCTAATTCAAACTTTTTTTTGGATTTTTTTCTTTTACGAAAATAAAACTGACTCAAACACCACGACATCAAATCAAACAAGATAAGATTGATATTCAAAAATTGGTGAACCATATCTCGCGTATGAGATCGGGTTGTCCAAATTTAAAATTAAATCGCGAATCGAATCTCGAGCATGAGATCGGATTGTCGATTTTTGCAAGAGATTGTGAGTCGGATTTCGGGCACGAAAATCGGACCATCAATCCCTAATTTAAAAGGCTACTTCATATTTTGTGTTTTGTGTTTACGATAGCATCATTCAAAGATCCATATGAGATAGCGATTTCACAAATTAGGTAATAAAAATATATGAAAATCAAATTGATGAAAATTTTTACCTGATTTGCAATCTCGCTTGGATAGCATTTCCAAACTTGGACGGTTGATGTTTCGCGATCGATGATGCTTCACAGCCACCAACTTGTGGATGACAATTCCCGGCCAAGGAGGACTGATGGACTACTTGTAAGCCATGAGTTGGGGAGTTTGCGGCTCGGTGTGACGCGACCACACGGTGATTAATGGAGGCAAGGACAACGAGTTGTCTCGCGGTGGATCACGAGCAGCACATTGGCATCACGGCTTGGGCAGCAAGGTCATGAACAGCAAGTGCTTTGACGTCGCCTAGGGAGGAGACGACATCAATATTGGGCAAGGTCCCGTGGCTACAGTGCAACTAGGAGGGGCTTTGAATTGCGTTGGTTCCGGTGTCGCTGAAGATTGGCTGCATCGAACTTTCCATAAAAATAACGCCAGAAGGTGAATGATGGCGCCTGGAAAACCTGCAGGGAAATAAAGTCAAAATTTGTGATATTGCAGGGCTAAATCAAGGCTATTCGGTGAGCTAGCAAGGCTGAATTGGAGCGGTGGGAAAACTATTTCTTTAATGTTGAAGGTGCAGCGGGTTGTCGCCTAGAAGCTGGCTGATCTGGTGCGGCACCTGGCCTGAGCGTACTCTTGGAAGTTCGGCTCAATGCATGAGAAACGCAGCCAGAAGTGATAACCAAACGCGGATGGTGGGTACTGAATTCGCTATCGAAGATCACGGTGAACTTTGCCGGATAAAGCCTGCAACATGAATGTCATTGGGTGGCCGCGGATGATGGAACGATAGTGGCGGGCAGCAAAAGGACTCGGACGCGAGGGATCTAGCGTCGACAAAGAGTGGCGGCCGCCTCTTTTCGATGGCCGCGAGGAGGGTCTCGACCGTGACCCTTTTCTCTTTTCTCATTCGTGTGTTTCTATATGATCTGAGAATAGGATTGCCAACCAAAAAAATTGCCAACCGGGCAAAAAAAATCCTCTTGTGTGGCCGACCGCGACCCTTTTCTCTTTTCTCATTCGTGTGTTTCTATATGATCTGAGAATAGGATTGCCAACCAAAAAAAAATCCTCTTGTGTGGCCGTATATTCAACGTGTGGCCTCCCGAAACCCTAAGCGAACAAACCTATTTATAGGCCACCGATTAGGTTTTCAATTTTTTCGAATCGATATCCGCAATATTTGTTTTGTTGAACGCAATATCACTTGCCCTATCCAAAAACAATTCATCATATGTCGAACAAAAAATTCGAATTTCTATTTTCTCACGAGATAATTTCCGATCATTAAAAATCGAGCTTGGGCCAATTTGTTCGCTTCGCGGGCTTAGTCCGGCCTTTCAATTTGCAGCTCAAAATCACCAATTTGAACCTATCCATGGCCAGTCCAATAAATAAATGCGAGACATGCAAACTAAAAATAAATGCACCTAAATCTATATGCTATGCAATTAATTTTTTTTTTAGGGATAAAATTATTCCCTAATTTTCTATGCAATAAATAAATAAACTAAATCGCCAAATTTTTAGGTGTCAACAGCTGCCCCTCTTTGAAGGTGAGCTCATAGAGGTTGCTTTCAAAGACAAATTGAAACCTAAATTTTGACCATGCACATGCACTGAATGATTTGATTTTTGATTTTTGATTTTTTTTTGAATAATGAATCCCATTTTAAAATGCAATTTATATGATGCATGGAAATGCTAATGCATGATGTGAAAGGAAAGAACGTACCTGCAATTACTTAACAGTCAATATGGTAAAGCATTTTGAGATACCTGATAAATCGCTATTTACTTCACAAGTACCCAACTCTCACTCAAGTTCCTTGAACAGTCAAACAGGTAATAGATTGAGACATTAAGATTGGAAAGAACACTCACATCCAAAGTAAAATGTTCAATGAAAAGAATTAAGACATTCAGATCCAGACTGAGATGTCAAAATTTTGGGATTTGAAATACCTAGATCCAAACCAAGGTATAACAAAAAAGACCGAAAAACATCCACATCCAGAGTGAAATGTTCAACTAAAAGAAATTAAGACATCTAGATCCAGACTGAGATGTCAAAGGAACCTACCCGAAATATCTTACCACATCTAGAGTGAAATGTTCAACTAAAAGAAATTAAGACATCTAGATCCAGACTGAGATGTCAAAGGAACCTACCCGAAATATCTTACCTTCAAGGAGGGTACAATGACTCAAGATAGATTGGTGTTATAACTCTAGGACCCGTACCATTCTACGGTCGCCCATAATTATAACATGGCTTTGTAAAGAAAATGCTTTCCTAGGACTCGTACCATTCTACGATCGCCCAGTATGACAGTTTTTGATTGTGTCTAAGACCTGTACCATTCTACGGTCACCTAAACGAGGATTCCTTTTCCAGGACCCGTACCATTCTACGGTCGCCTGAATAGGGAAATAGGTGTTGTCTAGGATCCGTACCATTCTATGGTCACCTAAACGGGGATTTACCTTCCAGGACCCGTACCATTCTACGGTCACCTTAACGATGGTTCACTTTCCAGGACCCGTACCATTCTACGGTCGCCTGAATAAGGAATAAGTGTTGTGTCTAGGACCCGTATCATTCTACGGTCGCCTAAACGGGGATTTACCTTCCAGGACCCGTACCATTCTACGATCGCTCGAATAGGGAAATAAATGTTTTGTCTAGGACTCGTACCATTCTACGGTCGCCTTGACGAGGATTCACTTTCCAGGACCCGTACTATTTTACGGTCGCCTGAATAAGGAATAAGTGTTGTCGAGGACCCGTACCATTCTACGGTCGCCTGTTAGAGCAATAAATGTTGTTTAGGACCCGTACCACTCTACGGTCACCTAAACGGAGGTTTTGTTTGGCTAGGACCCGAACCATTCTTCGGTCGCCCAACATTGCAATCTAGAGAAAAATCTTTGGGGACAACTCAATCGAGTCGAGTGTCAAAGTATTCAAAAATGAAATACCTATGCAACAAAAAATATTTAAGGTATGAATAGAGATACACTTACCTAGTGACATCTCTGCTCCTAGGGAATATGTCTCCTGTAAAACTTGGTTATAGGAGAGGCAATATGCATTTAGAGTCACAGACATGCATCAATTCAAGTGAGGTTCATGTGTGATGATTTCTACCAATCTTGCATCACCTAATTTCCATTGGGGAGGATTTCAAAAGAATATTCCAATTTGAACACATGAGTGTCATGGATATGTCAAATGAGAGATCTTTCGGTCTGAAAGGACTTTTCACTCGTCCTCATTAAAAGGGCCATTTCATCCTGACCTTTGATGCAGGATCTTGACAGTCACTCTATCTCACAATCATCATGTCAAACAAGGGTTTGAGCAATCTCGCAAGTGGTACGATCTTACCGATCTGAGAGGTCTTTAACAGGGACCGTAATATGGGCTTGGTCAACGGCTTAACAAATTAGACTCCCTGAGTCGAGGCTATTGAAAAAAAAAATGAGTGATATTCTGCAATCATCTTTGGGTTTACAAGTTAAGAAACATGCGAAATGAGGTAGAAATAATCTTATTCGCACTTCTTCGAGCGATGCTTTCAAACATACGAACTTCTACGTTAATTCAAGTGCCATAATCTAAAGAGACTTTGCAATGGACGTAACGTAGGCTTGGTTCATGGGTTGAGAAACGAAATGATCATTAGGCTCAAAAAGTGTTTAGGGGGTCAAAGTTGGTGATCATCTTGACATCTCCACCAATTTTCTCCTCCACCATTGAGGATTTTTTCATATCACAACTCCATTGATTGCAACATCTCAGCATTTGAGTTTTTTAGTACCGCCTTGTATGGGATACGACTCATTATATCAAGAGTTTGATTTTTTTTTTCTTTTCTGGGCATTGGCCTTGCTTTTACCAGGCACACTGCTTTTTCATGCTCCATTTTTTTATTTACTTTCTTTGGACTTGCACAGCCTCCATCTTTATCAGCATTGTAAACCATGCTACTTGAGTGATTTGTTTTTTCTTATCTTGCCCTAGTGTGGGGGATGATCACCAACTGGGTTTAATGCGAAATGAATTCATAGGCTCAAGTGGGCTATGCAATGGATAAAGTGTATAGGATAGAGAAAGAACCACTCTTCGTCGTCCTAAGGCACTTAAATTAACACATAAGTTACATTGTGAAAGCAATACTCGAAAATTGATGCAAGTGTGAGTAAGAAAATTCCTATCATCCGTTTCAAATTTGTCCCAATGTGGGATGATCCTTGACAGGGATAATTTAAAGAACTCTTGATGTGTATGGGCTTAAATGGCTAAACAACGGGTATACCTGTAGTGTTTTTGGTAGAGAAAGAAATTGCCTCTCATCACTTCGGTTGATGTACCCTTTGTGAGATCACCCTTTTCCTTACGGACATGGAATTTTTCCACACAACTCACTGATGGTTAGTGTATGAAACAGTGTATGGAATAAGGTTCGCCTTTCATCATTCCAAAGTATCCCATTTGACACATTCAATTTATCTCACACAATTCATTAAGGAAAACATGCAAGATTTGCAACAAATATGAACAATTGAACTTGCAACTCATTGAAGCAATTTATTCATTCTAAAAATGCTTGTAGTTCAAAGCACAGCATGGCAAATTCAATCATGGGTAATTTCTCTTGATAGCATTAGAACTAACAGGAGTGAAGAATTCACGACCATCCATCTCTGCTAGGATTAAGGTACCTCCAAGAAGCACCTTCTTCACTATATATGGACCACCGTAGTTTGGAGCAAACTTACCACCAGGATCCGGAATTGGATTAGACCATTTTCACACCTTTGCATGCCATAAAACCATCCCTGAAACAGAATGTAGATGGATCAAAAAGGCAAACGGGGTAAATCATTTTTTTGGAAGATTTTTTTGAATTTTTTTTTTGAAAAGCAATTAGAAAAGCATTTTAAAAAAAAAAAAACATTTTGACACGAGAAAGCATGATGAAGCCCAGGCCTTAGAATTCTCATTGGATTCTTCTTTTTGTTTATCGGCTGGATATCATCACCGGGCTAGTTTGGTGTACCTCATCATGCCCTCAAAATAAAACCTGTAATTTTATTAAAATTCATCAATCAATTACAATTTATTGAATGGAAAATGCGATTCAAGCCCTAAGAAGAAAGCGAAAAAGACGAAATTGAAAACAATTCCTAGAAAGCAATAAAAATTCCCATGCAAGGGAATGTGCAAAAGTAATAAGTTACTCTTGCGGGCCAAGACCCATTTCTTCCAGAGGTCCTTCATCAATGGCATTCACCATATCCTCATGCTTAGGTAGAGGATTCTTCTTGACATTCGGTTGAGCGGTACCGAAGGCAAACGCCTTGGTGTCCAATAAGTTTTGGACCTTATGCTTCAAAGTCATGCATTCATCAGTCGAATGTCCTACTTCCCCCATATGGTACTCGCATTTCTTGGAGGGGTAGTAGTTAGAAAATTTTTCAGCATTGGGTCGCTTTGGCTCGTAACACAGCAATTCCTTCTTTTGAAGGACTTTTAAGACCTGGGACAGAGAGCCAGGAAGAGGAGTGAACTGCCTCTTAACAAACTGTCGAGGCGCGATCGATCGGCCTCCACCTTGTTGATTCTGGGGGACATAAACAATCGGAGGCTTGCTAGATTGTACATACGCAACATTGATTTCTGTGCTAGGTTCTTGGTCTTTCTTCATGGTGAACCTTTTGCCTTGATGGGTCGGTTAAATGAACCATCCATCTCTTAACCCAACTTCGATTTGTTCACCTACCGGGATAAGTTGGTTGAAGTTGTCAATGTACATGCTAGCCATCCGGTTGCGAAACTCAAACGGGAGAGTCTTGACGAACAACTTCATCGGCTCCTTATCAGTAGGCTCCGGAGTGACTTGAGCGGCCAGATTTCGCCACCTCACAGCATACTCCTTGAATGACTCACTCTTCTTCTTCTCCATCCACTCAAGATCCTCTCGGGAAGGTGCAATGTCCATGTTGAACTTGTATTGCTTGAGGAATGCATTAGTCACTTCATTCCAGGTGTCAAGGAGATTTACATTCTATTCGGCGCAGTCAAACTCGCATGGAATGATTGAATCATGAGGGGCTCATTCTTGACATATTGGGCCATGCGTACATGGTACATCTGCAAATGAGCTTTTGAGCACGAAGTACCATCGTATTTCTCGAACTCCGGCATTTTGAATTTCTTCGGTATCTTGACCTTCTCATACACAGACAAGTCGAACGGGAGTGAGCTTTGTGACTCCTGCAGCTGTCTGACTTTCTCTTCTAGCTTTGCAACAAGCTCATCTTGATTTGTCTTAGGGATGTTGTCAAGCTTAGCCTTTTCGGCGGTGATCAACGGTGGGTCATCTTCCAGCCCAGGCATGTCGTCATCAATCATTTGGGCCTTGTTTGTCGGCTTTAAAACTACTATCTCGGGGAGAGCCGATGCAGGAGTCGGATTCGCTCAGAGGAATTGGAATTGATCCGTCATAAGCTGTATAGAAGCAAGCACTTGTTGGAGTTGAGTCTCCACAGCGGACATACTATCACGCATTTCAATTTGGTCGACCATTCTAGCTCTCAATCATGTAATGATGGGTGAACGTGGAGGATCCGTTATCACTTAATTCAAATAAATAAAAATATATAAGTACGGGGTGTAAATAGAGAGCCACTCCATGACAATCATCTATTTTTTAGTCACGAAACGTCCACTCATGAAGAGAATTCCCTAAAAATGGACTAGGAAAAGTCAAAATTTGAAACCTCCTAACATGAATGGAAAATGAATTTCCAATTTTTACTTTCCAAATGATTCATTGCATGACAATTTCCTCATTTAATTTCTAATTGACAAAAAAATTAGATCCAATGCCTCACCTAGATTGTCATGGACGAACAAAAAATCTGACAAAGTAAGTAAATTGCATAGTATGAGGATAGAAGACTTACTTCACCAAGGAAAATCAATGGCAATTACATAGACATGCGCATGAGATGTGAGGCTCGATTTCTACTCTAGACAACCTTAGCAATGTGAAGCCACAAGGATGATCAGACTAGCCACGGGCTTGTGGACTATGTCGGGTCCTCATGACTCCGGCTTGGTCAAAGAGCCGACCCGGGTCGCGGGCATGCGGACCGAGGTGAGTACTCTTGACACCATGAAAGAAACTTCGGGATTGAGATGGGCGACTCGTACTGCGAGCAAGCGGTCGGAGTGGTATCCATCTCAATACCATCCTAAATGATCCTATTTGGCCCAGGTCCGGCGGCAGGTTGTGTGTGCAAAAGTGTAGTGCAAGATGCAAGGCATGCACAACAGTTTAAATCAAGCAACACTTCAAATGTGCAAGTAAACCATTCATTCCTACACCTCCCTATAAAACAAGGATTAGCAAACACTTTCCCTTATACCTCCCAATCTGCAAAAACATTTAACACCTTAAATGTTAGGGACGTACCTGGAATCCTTGCTGCCAAACAAAAACATTTTTCAAAAAAGAAAATTGGCCTAAGTCCACTAAGAGTTTCAACTCTAGTCCCCAGCGGAGTTGCCAAGCTGTCGCGACCAAATTTTCGAGTGCACCACCTAAAATTAGGCTAATGGATTGCTAAACCTAGACTTAGCTCGGGCTCTCCTAAGCCCATACCAACTCACAATTTAATTTCAAATATCTAGCATGCAAAGAGAGTTGCCACTAATCAATTTGTGGTAGGTCGATTAGACACATAAGTAAAATGATGGGAGGATTATTTTACTCCTACGAACCAGAGATTTTGGGTACGGGGACTTGGTTACGTTAGATTTCTCTAACGCCCTTTCGGTACCTTTTCTTTTATTTTTTGAAAAAATGTTTGGCAAGCAGCTTGAATTAATTTCACTTTCCTAACATGTGAGGTGATCATACGAGTGCGCAAACCACCAATTTAACACTCAAGAAAACAA
The DNA here is from genome assembly GCA_014182715.1 of Eucalyptus cloeziana. Taxonomy (NCBI): domain Eukaryota; kingdom Viridiplantae; phylum Streptophyta; class Magnoliopsida; order Myrtales; family Myrtaceae; genus Eucalyptus; species Eucalyptus cloeziana. Next base: position 19,398,471 of record CM024641.1, on the reverse strand, counting down.
ATAAAATAATGCAGGACTTACCTCAAAGCAACGAAAGCATCTGCGTTGTTATATCAGAATTCACATCAATAATCTTAAATATGATTTCTAATTAACAAGCAATCACTCAATTTTTACCTTCACTTTTAATGAGAATATAGTCCATATGCAATGCAATGCTTCTAATCTAATATGAAATAATATGGCATGGCAAAATGTCTTAAACTATATGAATGAGTAAAAGTTTTTGTGAATTTTTTTAATGAACATGCAATAATTAAATATGCAATCTAAATTAACCAAGATAACCTAATTCTAATGACGGGCAAATGATTTTTTAATTAAATGACTCTAGTAATCACTAAATGGCATGCATTCTACATGACCCTAATTCTACATGACGTGCACATGATGATTTTTTATTTTTTATTTAAACGAAAATTCATAATTAAAATCACTAAAGAAAATAAAAGTATAGCTAAAGTGAAAACTAAAGTAAAATGCTATCTATTCTAAATGCCTTCCAAACATGCATTTAAAAAAACTAACCTATCATGCAATTCATCTAAATATCTGTCTAGACCTAAAATTAAACATGCAATTTTATCTAATATGCAATGACGTGCAAATAATGCCCTACTTCTAATTCGAAATTAAAATTAAACATGCAATTCAGATAATAAAAAAAACTAACATCCTAGATGAATGCACTTTTTTTCTTTTCTTTTTCATGACTCAAAATAAAATCCCTATTCTAATCATGCAATATAATTTTTTTTTTTAAAAACAAATCTAATCCTAATTTAAACTTTTTTTCTTTTACGAAAATAAAAGCGACTCAAACACCACGACATCAAATCAAACAAGATAAGATTGATATTCAAAAATTGGCGAACCATATCTCGCGCATGAGATCGGGTTGTCCAAATTTAAAATTAAATCGCGAATCGAATCTCGAGCATGAGATCGGATTGTCGATTTTTTTTGCAAGAGATTGTGAGTCGGTTTCGGGCGCGAAAATCGGACCATCAATCCCTAATTTAAAAGGCTACTTCATATTTTGTGTTTTGTGTTTACGATAGCATCATTCAAAGATCCATATGAGATAACGATTTCACAAATTAGGTAATAAAAATATATGAAAATCAAATTGATGAAAATTTTTACCTGATTTGCAATCTCGCTTGGATAGCATTTCCAAACTTGGACGGTTGATGTTTCGCGATCAATGATGCTTCACAGCCACCAACTTGTGGATGACAATTCCCGGCCAAGGAGGACTGATGGACTGCTTGTAAGCCACGAGTTGGGGAGTTTGCGGCTCGGTGTGACGCGACCACACGGTGATTAATGGAGGCAAGGACAACGAGTTGTCTCGCGGTGGATCACGAGCAGCACATTGGCATCACGGCTTGGGTAGCAAGGTCATGAACAGCAAGTGCTTTGACGTCGCCTAGGGAGGAGACAACATCAATATTGGGCAAGGTCCCGTGGCTACAGTGCAACTAGGAGGGGCTTTGAATTGCGTTGGTTCCGGTGTCGCTGAAGATTGGCTGCATCGAACTTTCCATAAAAATAACGCCAGAAGGTGAATGATAGCGCCTGGAAAACCTGCAGGGAAATAAAGTCAAAATTTGTGATATTGCAGGGCTAAATCAAGGCTATTCGGTGAGCTAGCAAGGCTGAATTGGAGCGGTGGGAAAACTATTTCTTTAATGTTGAAGGTGCAGCGGGTTGTCGCCTAGAAGCTGGCTGATCTGGTGCGGCACCTGGCCTGAGCGTACTCTTGGAAGTTCGGCTCAATGCATGAGAAACGCAGCCAGAAGTGATAACCAAACGCGGATGGTGGGTACTGAATTCGCTATCGAAGATCACGGTGAACTTTGCCGGATAAAGCCTGCAACATGAATGTCATTGGGTGGCCGCGGATGATGGAACGATAGTGGCGGGCAGCAAAAGGACTCGGACGCGAGGGATCTAGCGTCGACAAAGAGTGGCGGCCGCCTCTTTTCGATGGCCGCGAGGAGGGTCTCGACCGCGGCCCTTTTCTCTTTTCTCACTCGTGTGTTTCTATATGATCTGAGAATAGGATTGCCAACCAAAAAAAAATCCTCTTGTGTGGCCGTATTTTCAACGTGTGGCCTCCCGAAACCCTAAGCGAACAAACCTATTTATAGGCCACCGATTAGGTTTTCAATTTTTTCGAATCGATATCCGCAATATTTGTTTTGTTGAACGCAATATATCCGAAAACAATTCATCATATCTCGAACAAAAAATTCGAATTTCTATTTTCTCACGAGATAATTTCCGATCATTAAAAATCGAGCTTGGGCCAATTTGTTCGCTTCGCGGGCTGAGTCCGGCCTTTCAATTTGCAGCTCAAAATCACCAATTTGAACCTATCCATGGCCAGTCCAATAAATAAATGCGAGACATGCAAACTAAAAATAAATGCACCTAAATCTATATGCTATGCAATTAATTTTTTTTTTTAGGGATAAAATTAATCCCTAATTTTCTATGCAATAAATAAATAAACTAAATCCCCAAATTTTTAGGTGTCAACACTAGTTATTGAAGTTGTTTCTTTTTTTGGCTGAAATCTTTCTGATTTGTTAATTGCTCCTTTATAATGTGGTGCTTCATCTAGATAATATTATATAATGGAGTTTAATTGTGTTATATGGCGAGTATGGACAGGTTAAACATATGAATGAAAATAGATCCGAATATGTCATGCCATAAAACCGATCTATTCATTTATAAGTAACTCAAATCTCAAAAGACCTAATCCATCCATTTGCCGCGTTTAGGCTCTAGCCACTGTCCCAACCTTTGGCACGCATCGGCAGACTCTCTTTTTGCCCATTTGTATATTTAACACCAATAGTCGCACCCCGCGAAAGAATTCCGAACCTCGATCCATCTATCTCTCCTCTCCCCTTCCCTAATACCCCCTTTCCACACGGAAATATATGGAGCCGGTCAAGGTCGTCGCTTGATTCAACGGTTGGAATCCTCGAGTAGGACAAATCGGACGGCAACAAGCGGGTGGGGGCCCCCACTCAGAACAAAACAGAAAAAATAAAGGCCAAAGTCCAAAGCAGGGCTGTATTTATAAGAAGCCGCGTGGAAATTTCATCACAATCACCCCAAACCTCACAGGAACACGTGTCCCCATATCCACATTTCACAAGTTGATCTTTTCCCCTGATGACCGAGTCAACCTTGCGGCTCCGTAAGAAACAAGGCCCACCAATCCCCGGCTTCTTCACCATCTCCTCTAAAGCCCTTCAATTCCAAACAACTCTCTTGAGGTAAAGAAGAGCTTCGAACAAGATTGACGCTCCTCAATCTCGTTCTTCCCCCTGTGCTCTTCAGGTAACATTTCGCAATCTTCTTCGTAGGGTTCTTTAGGCCTTCGATAATGTATATTCATCACGATGTTCCACTTTAGTTACTGTCATTTGTCTACACAGACACAGATCCACATAAAAACCCTACCGGATAAGATCATAATCATTTAAGTGGAGAGCTCGAAGACGGTCCACAACGTGAAGGCCAAAGTACAGGACCGAGAAGGCATTCCCATGGATCAGCAAAAGCTGATCTTTGCAGGCAAGGAGCTCAAGAACGGCATCCGGATGCTTGCTGAGTACGACGTTCACAACGAGTCCATGCTCCACCTCCATCTGCACCAAAAGGCTGAGAGGAAAGGTATGTGGCGCTTTCTCGCTTTGGAGAGGCAGCTTCTAAGGTGAATATTTGGTAATCTATGTAGTTGGGAGTTGAAAATTTTTACCATTTTGGTGAACAGAGAATCAATTATTCTCACACATCATGAAATAAGCGTATCATGAGAGTCTGTCAATTGAAGAGGATGTAGAAGATCTTGCTATTCTGTACATGAAGTCTATCTACTGCACAGAGTGCCAAATCTAAGACCAACGTAAGGATTTTTTGACAATATGAAGTGACATGTATGAATGAGTTTGAAGAATCTTGGTGTACTTTAGTGTACTAGTGTATAGGGTGATGTTATGTTCTTTTTTTTTTTTGTCATAACGATAAAGTTTAATGTTCATGCAGGTTCAATTTGCCTGTTGAATCATCTGTGTCCAGCCAGAATCTACATGTTTAATTTGTATGGCCATTTTCATTGCTGGATGAGCGAGGGCTTTCAGTCTTAATGTAGATTGTTGCGATACGGGTGTGACTGATTAAACACAGTATGGTGGAGGTTGTTTTTCTATTAGCGGATTGGAGAAACGGACATCCGCAGTTGAACTTTTGTCATAGGCCAGTCAAGGAGGACTTGCTTAAATCATTCTTTTGTGATAGATACACGCCTTTACCAACGACCAAAGGAGAGAATATTAATACATATAGCATTGCGTTTTTGCATTCTTTTCATGGTGCGATTCAATGACTCCAACTGCAAACTAATTATTCTTTAGTTTGTTTCTTGCTAGATGTCATCTGCAGACAAGGATGATACGGATATGGAATCAAGATCTGATGGAAGATCGATACTCTCAAACCCTTCCAGACAGTCAACCATGTTAGTGTTGGAGTACTACTTAGTACTGATATTATAACTCAAACGCGCATTAGGTTAGATGCAAGATCGACACCACATCACTATACACGCCTTCTTCAAGACTTTCATGTTGGCAGGCTTCACATGGTTGGAGTTACAGAATTCCGTTGAACCATGAAACCTTCGAAGGGGAAGGGCCCTTCATGTTCCTGATGCTTAAATTGGCATGGGGGCTTTTGCTTAAATCACATGGAAAATAAGAAACATAAATCCTCCACGAAAACTTTTGATGTTTGGAAATCGACAGGAAGAACGGTTTTTCAAGAGATCATTCTTGAAAGATGAATGGTTTTGCAAGAGAATTCTTGCCACCACATGGTCGATCTTGACCCATACATCCACCAGGAAATATGTGGACAAACACAGCTGTTGATTTTGACTTGCACTGTGGAAGAGGTGGAAGCCAAAATTGTTTACGATAATTCAACTATATGGACAAATTCAAATTAGAATTCTCCCAAAATAATAATAATAATAACAATAAAAGAACTTCGAATTTCAATTTCAGCTCTTGGGATCCATTTGGAATGAACTTTTTGAGAAGGAAATCTTGGAGGTCCATATCTTTTCAATTAGAAGTGGTAAAGGGTTGGGTTGACAAGTCGGTTTGAAATTGGGTTTATCTTGAATTGAATATAGCTTTTGGCCTTGGGTAATTCCGGGTCTTTCTTGAATGCACGGAGTGGAAACCGGGTGAACTCAATTAATTCCCAAGACATCTGCAGCTTCACATTCTGCGGATTTATAGAGGTAAGGTTGTACTTGGACAGCCCCAACTTGATTCTGGATAGTTTGGGTTTGGTTTTTCTTGGATTGCCAGTTGAATGGTGGAATTCAAATTATTACAATATGTTAGGATTGTGTCTGGTTGGACTTATTTTATGTTTGGTACTTCAGTGATTGGGCAGCTTCATTTCGGAAGAAGGGGAGTGTAATGATCTAATCTCCTGTCCTCCTTATATTGACCATTGATGTGCGCCACGTGACAATTTCTATGCCATCATCATCAACAACAACAACAACAAATCTTTCCCTCTCTCTCCCTTACATTTATCCAAGTGCCGAAATCTTATGTAGCATAACACTTGCGTGACTATCTTTGAAAAATTATGACATTTAAGTGATCGATTAAAAAATTATATAACACGCAAGTGTTACAGCTAGGGCATACATAAGTTATAGAACTCAATTTCTAGTTTTTGCTAAGCCCACAATTCTTGACTTTTAACCCCATGACATCTGACCCAAACCTAAGCCCAACCCAGTCTATTCTCTATTAAGCCCACGAATTTTTATTATTTTTTGATTTTCAATTTTTTATTCTTTTTCCTATTTTCCCTGCCACGTCTTCTTCCTTGGGCGGTCTTCCTCAACGGGATCTTCATCACTGAGGCTTTTTCACCAACGAACTCAACACTTAAACTTCATTAAACTAACTCACGCCGGATCTCTAATTGATCCGACGTCAACACCTAATGTCGCCAACTGTCGCCAACTGTCGCCAAGTCATCTTTGCCAGCCACTACTCCGGCGCCGAACTTATTCCAGCGACATTAATGTCACCAAAAACAAAAGCCATAGCAACAGATAAAACACCGAGACAAAGAAAAAGGGACTGACTGGGGCAGCCTCTAACCGTGGGCTTCGCCAAGAAGGAATAGATTCTCTGGCAGACTTGTTCTTGTTCATCCATGGCCGACTCATTGACTATTTAATATGAAAAGCCAAGGGTATGAGTGTTGATTACATCAACTACAGAAGCTTTAGCGTTTCTTCATGAACGAAATCCTCCGATGATGGATGCTCCACGAAATTTAACTTGAAAGGAACCCTCGGCTCAAAGGCTCTCTGCTGGGAAGCAGAGCAAAACCGAGATCGTCCGGTACCCTAATGAGGACGACGGCGAGGACGAACGGCAGCGAGCGCCCCGTCTCTCGCTGCCGTCCCCCCTCAATAAAAGAGGGATCTTGTAATTCCCCTAATTTTTTTTTTCTTTTCATTTTATATTGCCTGCGTTTTTTTTTTTTTTTTGGGGGGTCCTTCCCCTCAGCCGCCAGCCACATCAAAATAGACAAACCAATTTTCCTCTTGTATAGGGTTGTGTGATCGCGCCACATACAGGAATAAATGGTAGAGTATAAAGTATCATACTCTAAATGATTGATTTGTTTGGAGGCTTCACAGATCGAAGTTTCTTCAATCATACCCAACGTATCTAAATTTTACCGTCTCCAAATCAAAATGTCTAAAAGCCTAATTTTACATGCCTACACTAAGCTAACATATATATGCAATTGACGTGTGAGTTTTTGGTCAAGAGGTGAGTTTCGTGATGATCTTGAATATCGAATTTTTCTAGCTTTAACTATTGGGAAATTGTGGGTGTCAATAATATTCTACAATCACTTTGAAATAACTTCTAGGTGAATCCATCCTTAAGGCGATTATTACTAAACCAAGAACATGATGTCTCTGAGAAATACATGTGTTGCAGCTATATAGTAGAAGTAGGATTACATTTATTGCATTATGAGAGTTGCAAGTGATGCAACCAATACATTGCACAATTAACTGACGGGAGATCCACATGAAACATACATAAGCAGTCATTTATTATCGCAAAAACCTGTAACTTGAAACTGATGCTATCAAACACCGGATTAGTTTAGAAACTGTTGCTTCTCTTGTGTGCATTCTGTGGCTTAGTAAGAGGATCTCTCTCAATCCCTGCATGAGAGAGTAAAGCCCACAAGTGAGTCACGAACTCGCCTCCCCTAGTCAATTGCTCCACATGCACTTTTGTTTCGTCTGAAGGCGCCACATACAACACCAGTTCCACCCAAAAGTCAGCCAAAATCTTCCAAACCTGGTCATCTAATTTTATATCATTCACGAGCTGATTCCCGAGCCAAGCACCACGATGGATGACAGTTTCTTCACGTGGTAAACTGGCACAACCCTTCCCCTTCCTCCGCATCTTCGTAACCCGATCATCAAAGCTATTGCATCCTTGAAAGAAGTCCCTGGCTTCAATGATTGCCTGATCGAACACGTACTCCACAACGTAAGGGTGATCAGGCAATAGTCGTGGCGCAAAAGCAACCAGGTAAGCCAGATACTTGGACAAGCTAGTTGCCACTAGGAAATTCGTTCTCATTACAGACGAGTCAGATCTCTCTACCGGCAGTTGGTACTCACAGAAGCTAGTGGCAATGTGCCATACCATTATGACCTGAGTCTGTGTCTCAAGCTTACACGCCCATAACAACTTCACGGACTCACTATTCATTCTCAATGAGGCCCGTCCATTCTCCAATTTATTATCATAATTCGACTTTAGAGCATGAAACACTGCTTCCTTCACTTCTTCAAGTAATGGGATCGGCTTGCTTTGACTCTGGCCATCCCTACGTTGATCAACATAGGCCGCCATAATCACGTTGTTTACTAACCTGTAAGGTTTATAGAGGTACGACTCGAGGAATGAATACTGACGAAGCTTTCGCTCCCAAGGTTTGAGCAACCGGACCCCACATATCGCTCTGATCATCCTTTCAATCCACACATTCCCGTGAAATGACTTCTTTTGCACATACATGCAAATCCACATCACTTTAGCCCACTCTGAGAAGCCCATGAAGAAGAACTGCATGAGCTCCGCGATGATGAACGAGATCATCATCACACTAGTCACGAGTATGTCGACACTCAACCCATTTGTTATGGTGGCAAGTAGACAAATACTGTTGGGTTTCTCATAATGCATCAAGAGCAATATCGTAGCCCAAATGCCAATGACAACATACATCAACTCCATCAATTTGATCAGCAACCAGCCAGGCTGGAATATGATACTATACTTGGTGTAGAAAAAATCGAAAAGGAACATGAGCTCAACCTCGACAACTCGAAACACTCGCTTATAACCGTCTTCCTGCGAGAACAATATATGGCGAATCAAGTACCATGCATTCTCGTGAGCCTCTTGAGGCAATACGTAGCCTGCATATCTCAAACGGAGGAGTTTGAAGAGTGCAAAAGAGAGGCATGTGTCTTTTAGCTTGTTGTGGGGGTCTCCTTGTGAGCTTAAGAGCTTCCCGTCACATTTCCACACCTGAGTAAAGAGTTGAGCTTTGCATATAAGTTTATGGCCAAGTTAACTATTTAGATACATGGCTATAATGTGTCTTATCATGTGCAATCTTCCTTCAACTAATAATTTAAACCTTTTAGTCGAACATACTAACTCCTTATCATAGCACAGGTCAAGAGTCAATATCCCGGCATTTCCTTCTTAAACTTATTATTCGTGATGAATTTACTACAACTGGCTCACACGAGATGGGAGGAGCCATGTCCATCTCACAAAAAAACCTAGTGGGCTCATACATGTGTAAGAGGTTGGCTTACACGGAATGGGAAGTATTAATCACAATCGCACATTGCTTAAGTATGTGATTATATTGGGCCCTATGTGAGTATAATCTCTCTTTATCTAATAACTTAAACTTTTGCGTCAAACTTAAAACATGTCAAGTGAAATCAAATTACCCAAGTGTAATGAACGAATGAAACAAGCTTAGATAAAGAACCCGAAAGTAATATGAGTCAAAAGTAATCGGAGTCAACAGAAGGAGATCCTCTACCCTCGTTGATGTTCTTATTCAGCGCCTCGGTAATCTCAACAATTGATTCATGTTCTTTTTCTTTTTTTCTTTTTTTAAATTGCGTAAGAAGAACATTCTTATTAAGTCAAAGTTCAGAAAAATGAATATAATCAAACGATGGTGGGCATACCTTTTCAATGGTGACCAATTTGTCTTTATTTAATGTCATCCGGTAGTCCGGTGCCTGCGCGGCCTCATTCGCGCGCATACACCTCTTGATAGCAAGAAAAATGTCATACGCCCAATGCTCCTCTCCAGACATCACCAAATAATTATACCCTGTCATGTTAACCGGATCAGCCGCACTTTTGTGCTCCACGCTCATATAATCAAAAACCAGTTTTGTATTCCTCTCCAAAGAATGCCGGCTCGCCGCCATCAAGGCCCGAGCCCTCTCGTCAGCCTTCACGGCCAAGACGATGAAGAGGCACTCGGCCGCAACCACCGCTTTGGACCCGCCAGGGAAGTATAACATCACCAACAAGACCAACCAAATCAATTTGATCACACGCTGCCAATTGTAGTTCTTCCACTGCTCGTTGTCCTCGAGACTGTATGCAGAGATAGAATCGGTGCTCCCGAGGGCAAGCATCAGGAACATTGCCCAGACGGGGAACAATTCGTTGCGCAATGGAGCATCTTCCATGAGGCCTAGAGCGTAGGTGAGTACATAGGTTGAGAGAGTGTAGGCCATGAAAATGAAGAGCCGGAGGTACTTGTTGTTAGCGCGACGTCGCCATGAGCCGCAGGCGACAAGGAAGAGGAGCAAGATGGCGGTGAAGATGACTAGGAGCTCGATCTGCAATAGCATCCCCATGGGCGTTTTCGGGGACATCTTGTTACCCATCGTGATATTGCAGTTTTTAATCATCGTCAGCACCTTCGCTGCCTTTAGGTCCGTTTCCAGCAAATTTCTCATGTTTGGTACTGATTACTTCACTGTTTATTCAGCTTCTAATTGGAGAAACAAATGGCAGAATTTGAGAGAGAGAGAGAGAGAGAGAGAGAGAGAGAGAGAGTATCAAAGTTCTGATTATGCTAGAGTACTGAAAACTTCTTCAGGGACATGGACTGCTAGAGAAACGGGGGCCTTTGGGATGACCAAGGGAAAGGAGAGAAGAACAACACAAAGAAGCGAAAACATCGCGACGGATTGCAATGCCAACCAAGCCAAGCAACTAAGATAAAGTTTGGGGAACTAAATCTCAGTTCTTATAGAGCAGGGATACCAGGGGCTAAAATGAGAATGTCGATTTTTTTTTCTTTTAATAATATGGGCCATCCGAATTTGTCTCCGACAATTTTCACAATTGCAGGAATTAAACTACTATATCCACGAACATTAGGAAAGGTCCAATGGCAGACGTCTCTCACAAGGTTACTACATTGAAAGATGCTATAACTTAGAATGGTATAACGAGCTACATCTAAACAAAGCACATTAAATAGCTAAAAGTAGAAGTGTTATCCCCATTAAGACATGAAGAAATAATTGAATGGGTTGTGATATGTTAGGTCGAAATAAATGTCAACGATGAATTTATGAAGAAACAAGTTTATTTTTTAGTAGCTCATTCCAAATTGCACAATTTTCTATAATTTTATTGAGTTAGCTCTTGGATACCGTTTATTGAGTTGAGAATATTAAAATTAGCTAGTCTATGAGGATTTAAAGTTCTTCCATAGAAACAAAGTGTGATAATATGGGTGATCCCTAAACTTTTCTTCAATAATTAATGTGATCTTTGGACTTTTTTTTTTTTTTTTTCAATGAACTTTAAAAAATCCAATCGATGTAACTCTTCCGTTAAAACTTATAACACCATTAGCCGGTTTTCATGCTAGCGTCTGCGAGGCTTACTAGCCCAAAAAGGAAGGAAAAAAATATACGATGACTTGAGAAAACAGCATGATTGTAGATATTATTATTTTAGCCCAATAGAGACCAACATGGGAGTCCACGTAAAAAAATACATCTTACATAGCGATATACTCAACGGAAAGACTATAATAGTCAAATTTTTTAAAGTTCATATACTAAACTAAACAAAGAAAATATCCATGAACCCTATTGATCAAAAAATTCAGGATGCTCAAGTTATTACCCCCAAAAGAAGAAAATAAAAACAACGTGTTAAGATGCTCACTCTATCTCTACGTAATGCATGATACACACTCTGACAAACATGGATAACGCGAGAAACATGGATGACACGTTGCCGGTAAAAGGATACAGAGGAAAGTGAGGGAGTGCAAGAACTTTTTTCTCTGCCAAGAAAAGAATTTTCCTTTCGACTTGCTCCCTTCGTCTCCCAAGAGACTAGGGGGAAAAACACACAAACAAGGCCGCTTACAAAGAAAGAAAGCAAAAACCTCCGTCCTTCTTTTCTCCCTTGTCGGCACAGAATATTTTCGGGCCGTTTGCTTTAGTTTGCTTAAGTTTGCTTTCTAAGTGGACTAGCAACTATAAGATTATATTTCTTATATTGTTCTAAATGAGGTATCAATGTGAGTTTTTGTAAGAGAAATAAAGTACAGAAAATTATAACAAAATACATTCACATCAATCAAATCTATGCTTAAGTTCAATTTATAATTGAAGTGAATCTGAACCCTATCATGCATATTTATCCTCCGATTAAAAGAATAAATTAGGTGAAATTGCAATACGTATTATATCATAATACTAGAAAATGAAATATTTCAAGCACGTAAAATAATATGAATCAGTAAGATACACGAAAGAATAAATAATAGTTTTCATCAATTTATGGAAATCTTCATTTTGTGCGATCATTTTCATGTTGAAAATGCTAGCAAGTTAATTTGTCTAAAATCTTCGTAAGAGTAAAATCATTTCTATTCCTCTCTATTTATAGAGAATTAGAATCGTTATCCTTCAAATTGATTTCCTTTACGGTCGTCTTCCAATTCCATATATGTTAGCTTACTTTTTTTATTGAAATTCTCCCTTTTTTTGTTGGTAACCATAGTATGTCTATCTTTTTGTTTTGACAATAGTTCATGGATATTTCATCATTCATGACGATGCATCATAAAGAGCATTGTTGTATATCTTGTAAAAATTTGCAATATTCGATTTGTATTTTAAAGAGATCCGCAATATTTCTTTCCCAAGAATGCATAGCTAGAATTCCCTTGATTTATTTTAAAAAAAAAATAATATTCACATCATTCCTTTCATTTTTTTTTTTTTTTTGGGTGAAAATTTCGTTGGTAACAGTTGGTTGTTAATATATTTGGCATGTGTTGATGCTTCCGGTTAATTATATTTTCTGACTTGATAAATCTTAATCAGGTTTTATCATAATTATTGGCTTTTTTAATCTATGTTATTATATTTAAAATGTTATATAGACATTCAGGTCAAAAAAGTAAAATACCGAAGGCCGTGTATTATAATATCTCTATGAAAAAAACTAAATATTCAATTAAAGAAACATGAAGATATAGCTTAAAGTATGATGCGGATAATATTTTGAACTTGTTGCTGCTATAAAAAAATAATAATAATAAATAGAATAGCCAAATGGGTTCAACAATGCCAATAGATGATTGAAAATATCTTTAATTGAGGAGCTTGGATAGATCGAATGTCGATCAATATTGTCTTGATCGCTCTAGAAGGTCCATTGAAATTGCCATATTGTTCCTTTAGTGAGTCCAAGCACACACCCATTAGTTTGATTTTTATTTAAAGAAATAACGCCCGTGATACAAATTAACATGAAGTCTTAGTTATTATTACTAAATGTAGCTAGATTTATTAGGTGTCAATCAAATATTTATTCATCTCATCTTTCTTAGAAGCAATATCTAGGCGCATAATTTTTTTATATATATATTTTTTGAAATCATAGGTAACTCTTGTTTCGATCTTCTATTCGTTTCCATTATCATTTACGACAATCATATAATTGTAAAGTATGCGTTTATGAAAGCGTACTTGTAGTGAGAATTTTCACAAGACTTGTTGCATCCATATAATACGGAAACTCCTCTCGTTCAAAAACTTACTATGAGATTCAAAGTTTATTCTCATGAATTATCAAGTGACAATAATTATCTTCATCTATAAACAATCTTTGATAGTTCAGTCTTATATTAATAACTAAATAATTTAAAGTAATGGGCCCTTAATTTTGTTTTGCGTGCCTGGTGACGTGTAAATTCGAAAATATTTAAAATCATCTATAATTATGCATTTAATCATAACAGTCACCATTAATGATTCATCAGTCATATTTTTTATGAACTTGGGATATTGTTTGTTAATTTTTTTATTTCTATAAAAATTATGTAATTACGGATTTTATATTTGACAAAATTTATTTCTATTACTTATTAATGCTCATTTATTTGTAAAAACAACATGTAATTTTTCTAATTATTCTCTAAAGCATCATCTATTCATCAAATTTGGACTATCATGTTCTATATACTTTTTCTAGGGATCTCTAATATATTATTTGTGAAAAATATTTTATATTGTGTGTCTCTTTATAATCAAACTTTCTTTTTTCAATTAGGACGTAATGCTTTGTCAACTTTATTTATGTACGTTATTTTATTTTTTATTTTTTGTCGGTCTTGCTCTACTCCTATTCTAACTCTCACTCTCAGACTTTTGCCCTATCTCTTTGCAGGGCTTGAGAGTCGAGACCTACTCCTGAAACTAATTAGTCCCCACTCCAACCCCCCCTGAGAATGTGGGGATTTGAACCCCCCACCTCTCCCTTCCAAGTTGGAAGGATGGCCACTGGCGAAAACCCCAGTGGTTTCTGTATGTTATTTGACTTCCTTTGTTTTTTATCAAATTTCTAGTGGTATAAATGTTACAAAATATAGAGGTTTGCTCTCATCAACAACAGAGTAATTGGAATTCTACCAAATGTAGAGTTTTCATCATAAGAGTAGTAAATAATTATAACATTACTCATATTTATTTGCTTGTAAAATATGCACAACTGTGTAATAAAACCCTCTAAAGTTCTATTATTTTTGTTCTGTAGACTTTTTGCTATAATGGATAACCTTTTTTCTATTGAGTCGCCATTATTTTTTATTTTTTTCATATTCAATTGTGTGTAAAGCATGTAAGATTATCCTGCTTAAAAGATGATGGGTAATTCTTTCAATTCTGTAATCCTATTTATTTGTCAAATATAGACTATCATGTTGTAAAAGATATTTCTGTGTAAGCATCCTATTTAGGGCAGATATAATCAATATTTATATCATTGATTTGTTAAATATGGGCTAGCATGTCATATAATCTTTTTTTTTTTTTTTTTTGCCAAATCTTGTTACTTTTGAAATACGACAAAATATACTGTCATAATGGGTATTCATCGAGCTTATAGCACTCATTCGAACATAGTGTGGGTAAAGAACAAAATAATCAGAAACATTACCTGTCCGCACTTGACATTCGATCGCAGTCTATGAGGATCTATTGACCAATAGCTCATCATACAAAGTGCCTATGGCAAAAATCTTCAAGCCACACCAACATTAAGAGCATTTTATGGGCAATGTCCGATAACGGTTTGATTCCGCACCTGTTGAGGTTCAATAGCACTAGTACGATGTCTTTCCTCTTTGCAAAAATTCATTTAAAAGCTCCAAATAGAACATCTTGTTATTGTTAATCTACACATGCTTGATTGTTTTATTGGTCTTCATTTTGGTCAAAGCTCTAAATCACATTATCTCGAATATAGCATCAAATTTGTGCCATAACACAAATACTTAGATTTTCCTCAAGTAGTCATCAACAACTATTAGTATAAATCTAGCTCTATTTCTCAAAGGAAAGAACTTGCGAACATCAGAGTCAATAACTTTGCAATCTCTGTGGTTGCTCTGACAATCATACAAACTGTAGTTTCAATTGTTTGCTCCGATTATAGCACTTGTATACATTTATCTCCTTAACTACACTACAAAATAGTAGATTCCTTATAATTAGAACATTCAAGCTTTTCTCATCAATGTGTCCTACTTGCATATGCCATAATTCTGACTTTTAAATCGATGCATCCAGCATCCTAGCAGTAAACTCCATCACTTTCTCCCCTAAGAGCTTATACAAATCATTGTGCTTAATTCCTTTTATTATTATTATGGCACCTCGAATCTGAAGTGAACCAGCACCCAGTTGAATCTGAGGTACTAAAGGAAATTTGTTCTTCTTCAACTCTAGAATGTGTCTCACACCAATCAATATCCTCAGCCCATTGTCATGCAATCTGACTTTTGACATAACTGACAATATCACATTCAGCATTATTTCCCTACTGCACTTTGCCACTATCCAGGGGACTGTAAGTAGTAACCACTTTCAATTTGGTATAGAGTAAGAAGATTAATCAGAATCCAATAGCCATCCATCAAGAGACGAATCCTCATTGGTGCACAAAATAAAATTTGCACTATTCTACTTATGATCAACTATTGCGGCAATATTCAGTACACTAATTCACTTACCCTTCTTTTTTCTCAACTTTAGGTAATTCCTTTTAAGTTGCTCCCTTTTACCGCAGTTTCAATAGACAAGAATATTAGCTCTAGACTGACTATGTTTGTACAGATTCACATTAATCCCCTAACATATTCTTTCTCTACCTTCACCTACTAAACCAATAAACACGACTCCACTAGATTCTCTCCAACGGTTGTTGTCACTCGGAATTAGATTGTCAACCTCATCAAACATCAGATTTCTTAACCTAGAGGAAATACTGGAAACAATAACGGTAGTACTTCAACTATTAGGCAATGGATAAAATGAACCAAAGCATGTACCTTCAAGCCAATATCAATCAAACTCAACTAAATGATGATCAAATTGAATTCGATAATATGCTCAGAAACTACTGCATCTTCCCACATCTTTAAGTGAAATAGATGTCGCATCAAATGAACTTTATTAACCACAGTCAAGTGAGACGGTTGATGAGGATTGCATGATGTTTCGTAAGCCTCTAGATAGTTGGGTCTGCATGCCCGTGACTCTATAAAAGAAAATCATTGTGGAAATGGAACAGTGTGGATGAGGCTCAAAGTGTAGGTTAGTATGTAAGTCGAGAGCATGTAGGCTGTGAAAATGAGAAGGCAGAACGTGCCGCTGTTGCAGTGGTGGCTGCACGAAGCGAAGGAAAAGAGCAAGGCAGCAGTGAAGACAACCAGGAGCTCGATCCGTTAGAGCCTTCTCTTGGGTGTTTGGAGGAACCGCATGAAGCCCTTTGTGATGTTGTGGTTTGTCATGGTCACCGCCGCCATCACCGTCTTTTAGCCTGTTTCGATCAGTTTCCTGATGTTCTAGTGCTGATGATTTCAGTAGGTTATTCAGCTTCTGCGAGAGAGAGAGAGAGAGGCAGAGGTAGAGGCAGAGAGAAATAGAGATAGAGACGAGAGAGATTTTCTTGAAGTATGGAATCAATGTCTTTATTACGAGGAAAGAAAAATCAAAGGGAAGATTATGTGAGCGTGGTTCCTTAAAATAACAATATCTTGTGCACATGCATCAATTATATTATGTAGAAATGATTTTCTTATACCGGTGATGTCAGAGAATGATAAAACTTTATTATAACTTATTGGTGAAGTGCATTCATAGCCATTGAAGTCTGACATTTTACTTCCCTTCCCACCCTTTTCTACTAAAATATAAATATATTGGTAAAGTGCATTCATAGTCCTTTTCATAAAAACTATCTATTGTGTTGGTCATATAAAATGAGTGTGATTTGGCTCGAAGAATTAACACCATTTTTGGTTTCAAGTCAATGTCAGGTAGCAGTCTGCCCGCCACCCCCCCCAAAGAAAAAAAAAAAAAAAAAGACAGCGGGGCAGCAAAATCGCAATTTAATGAAAGTTTAGGGACTTAATCATGTTATAGAGACTAAATTGCAATTGATAAAAAAAAATTTATTTCTTTAAACGAAGATACGGTAAGATTATGCAAACAATGAGACAATCCTCTTCGCACTACTAAAAGAAAGTGGCACTGTCGAGCAGAAAAGTTAAAAAAAGAGAAAAGAAGAATGTGATAAATTGATATATAAGACGAGAGGAAAATATACTTGAAGTGCCAAAACTTAGTACGGATGGACATTTTAGTGCCAAAAGTTCCAAAATGTATACTTAAGTACCACTTAAAAAAAAAATAATAACATACATAAGTATCAACTCTAGCAAGCTTGTCAAAATCAGACATTGCATTATTTTAATAAGAAAACTAGTCTATGTGGCTCGCCAAAATGTTCACTCAACAATCCTTGTCTAAAATGATGTCGTCTTCTATGTTCACTTAAGTGCAAGTAATGGGTAAAAAAGGATCACTTAAGTGTCAAGTTATGGTGTAAGTGATCACTTAAGTGCCACTCATAATTAAAAATGAATACTTAAGTGCCAAGTTTTGCAGAAAGTGATCACTTAAGTGCTAAAAATTACGTTGTTTAGCGTACTCTTGATGTCTATGTGGGTGATTTTTTTTCAAAGAACTGTCACGTTAGTAACTGATCACGTCGAAAAAAGCCATATCAGCAGTTTTACCAGAATTTCTCGTCGATTGCACTTAAGTGTCCTTTTCTTCTCCAATTTTGGCACTGAAATGTACATTTTAGAACTTTGGCACTAAAGAATCCTCATATGCCAAGTTTTGATACTCCCTGTATCGGCACCCCCATAAGACGATAATGGGGCCGTAGGCAACAAAAAACATAGAATAGCAAGTTATTGTGGATTGTCCTTCATGCACGTGATATTAACTTGTTTTGATAAAGTGTTAAAACCTCAAAATTAGCTAAGTTGGCTAGGATATTGAGGAATTTTCAATTTAGGCACTACATGTTATCTAGTCAAATTCCATTAAGTGGGTGCAAACTGATATGGATTAAAGACTACATGAATAGCCCACAGCTGTGCCCCAAACTATAATAGAAAATAAATAAATAAAGACTACAGTGTATTAAAGAACAAAGGAATTGGATGACTTTTGCTAAGGTGGGAATATTGTAGTAGCTCTACAAGGATCTAAACTACATATTACTTTTGATAATTAAGTGCTTAGGAATGATTCCGATGTTTCGTTGCGTTGAAATCATTTCTATACTTATAAATTCATGAAAGTATTGACAACTATTGAATTTTGTGGGTGACAATAATTTAGCTAGTAGCTTGCTTGGCCTTGTCACATGTTAGAAAGTGCCAATATTATTTGATTATTTTACTATCAGTTTAAAACATTTATCAACATTTTATTTTGGCACGTTATCAGCATATTAAAATGATAATTTTTCTCCAAAACTACCTACTTATATCTGAGCTTTTCTAATTTAGCGACTATTCGATGATCTACCAACATCTTATTGACTCAATTATAGACGTGCGGACCCCTGGAGTGCCTTAACTTGGCACAAAGGGACACTTAAGTGCCATAATTTACGAAAGGTACACTTAAGTGCCAAAATCGGAGTAAAAGGGATCACTTGAGTGCTAATCCGGCCAAAGTCCAGCCAAAACGCCGACGTGGCATTTTTCCGGCGAAGCGAGCCCAAAACGACGCCATTTTGCTCGCTGATGTGGCCAAATAATGCAAAAACGGCGTCGTTTTAGGGCCGATGTGGTAAAAAAATAAAAATAAAAATTAATTAAATTAAATTAAAAATTAAATTTAGTTAAAATATTTAAAAATAATAATTATAAAATTAAATTTAGTTAAAATATTAAAAAATAATTATTTTAAAATTAGAAAAATTTTAAAAAAAATTAAAAAAAAGGGGGGGGAGGCGGGATCGAGGGATCGCCCCCTCGCCGCCGCCGCCCCCGCCACCGCCGAGAAGGGCCGGCGACGGCGGGGTGAGGGGCCGTGGCCGGGCGACCCGGCCGGCGGCGGTGAGGGCTCGCGAGCCCTCGCCCCAGATCGGGGCGAGGGTCGCAGCCCTCGCCCAGATCCGACGAGGGTCGGCGGCCCTCGCCCGGCCGGGCCAAGGGCTGTCGCCCGCCGGGGGTCGCCTCAGTGGGCGGCGGCCCTTGGCCCGGCCGGGCGAGGGCCGTCGACCCTCGCCGGATCCGGGGCGAGGGCCGCGAGCCTCGCCGGATCCGGGCGAGGGCCGCGAGCCCTCGCCATCGGCCAGATCGGGGCGAGGGTCGCGGCCCTCGCCAGATCCGGCGAGGGCTCGCGAGCTCTCTCCGGCGGTCGGCCGGGGGTCGCCGACCCCGGCCTGGCCCGGCGACCCCGGTCGACCCTCCCCCGCCGTTGCCGGCCCTTCCGGCGGCGGCGGGACGGCGGCAACCGAGGGCCGATCCCTCGGCCCGCCTCCCCACACACCCCCTTCTTTTTTAAAAAATTTTTTAATTTTTTTAATTTTTTTAGTTTTTCTAATTTTAAAATAATTATTTTTAATATTTTTAACTAAATTTAATTTTAAAATAATTATTTTTTAATATTTTAACTAAATTTAATTTAAAATTATTATTTTTAAATATTTTAACTAAATTTAATTTTTAATTTAATTTAATTAATTTTTCATTAATTTTTTTACCACGTCGGCCCAAAACGACGCCGTTTTTGCATTATTTGGCCACGTCAGCAAGCAAAATGGTGTCGTTTTGGGCTCGCCTCGTCGGAAAAATGTCACGTCGGCGTTTTGGCCGGACTTTGGCCAGAGTGGCACTTAAGTGATCCGTTTTTTTTTCGAATGTGGCACTTAAGTGTACCTTTCGTAAGTTATGGCACTTAAGTGTCCCTTTGTGCCAAGTTATGGCACTTGAAGCGTTCTTATCCCCTCAATTATAGCACTATGTTAAACTTACCAAATTAATGTTTTCTTCTTCTATTTGAAGATGATATGCTGCTTCACCAAGAACTATACTTGCAAAACACTCCGCTGGGAAAGAGAAAAAAGTAAAAGTAAAAGACACAGCATAAAGGAAGGATATATTGAAGAAATTTTCTTTGCCAAGAAAAGAATATTTCTTTTCAATTCGCTTTCACTTTAGTCTGTGCTGTCTTTAGAAACTTGCATGATGTTATTTGATAAATTATGGTCACTTCTTTTTGCATTAGTAATGTTCTGCCTCAGCAAGGAAATTGCTCATGAAGATAGGGTTAATAAACTATACCTGATCATTAGAAATGTAAATATATATTTTGAAAAATCAAATCCAAAAGGTAAAATTATCAGATCACACAAATGTGTTTCAAATTTTAACACTCCATTGATACAATTGGATGATTTACTAACAATGTTTTTTTTTTTTTTTTTGGGGGGGAGTGGTGGTGAGGGGGGTGGGGGGCTGCGGGGGCGGAATTTTTTTTTTTTTTACCTGCAAGTATATGCAATTTTTGGACCCATGAGGTGAGGCCACCACTAGTCCCCTCCAAGGTTTGTCAAGATGTGCACAACCATCTTATCTAAAAGTCTAAACCATCATGTGAAAGGCACTTCATGCATATTAGGCAAATTGAAAACCTGTAAATAAGTAATATGGGATATTTTAATACCCCATCTCTCGTCAAAATCAAATAAAAAACGACACGTGAGATTGATGAAATAGAAGATACGATTAACAAAATACACACAAAACATGAATTTATAAATGTAGCCAAAACTTGAGTCTAATATTATGTTGAAATTCCAACTGAAAAGTCTAAGATTAGAGTATGATGGGAAGTATATTTTAAATCTTAACTTATCGCGTCTCATTTGATATATAGATAATTTACATAAATGTCTTGATGGTTTAGAGTTGTTTTTCATATCAAATTCCTGCTTACATTGAGATTTCTTTCTATTTGTGTTTTGAGTCTATATCTTTGTACTTTTGCCGTTTGCCATACGAAAAAAAGAGTAAGATTTGACCAGCGTTTCTATACTTGGACTGGTCGAAGAACTGGCTTAGCCTCCGGATTTTGGGTCAGCCAACTCAACCAATTCGCCCGCCAAGTCAATATAAACTGAACATTTAACGAACAAAATGTGTATCATATCTTAGGTATGCTTAGTTATTTAGTTAGATGGGAATGACCACCTAGCTGATTGGCTAAATCTCTCTTCTACCTTTATGAGATCATGGGGTCCATCCTCCTGTACCTCACCCTTGAATTTTTTACACACGACTCTGAGCCATAGTCAAAGATCCGGTCAAACCGGTGACGGGTCTACCAGGTTGATTGGTGTCACCGGATTTGATCGGTCTTCACCATCCAGGCCATCGGCAAAACCGGACCAAACCACGGTCTGGTTCCCAGCCCATTCAATTAAACCGTCTGGTCTGATTTGAAAACACTAAATTAAACTAAAGTTGGGTGAAAGCATTAGCACCACTTTTGGAAAAATTATCAAAAAAAAAAAAATCTTCCATTTATTGTACGGATATCAATTTAATCATAAATCTTTTAATTTAATCATATTAATCATAAGTCTTTTGAGAATTTGTCAATTCAGTCCTTCCGGTGCTAAATATCATTAATGTGGATAGTATCCATCCTATGTAACACAATTGGTGCTGTCCATTGTTTGAGTTTTTTGAACATTGGATACAGATGTGTCGTGGCCATGATCCCATCAACTTCCTTCCACTCCTAGAATATCGGCCAACAGATCGATATCAAAATCAAAAACTTTTTCACACACAGTAAATTAAATATAAGTGGAATCCAGAATTGACAAGTTTGAATAAAAGTAAGTAATCAATTTAAGATAGGCATCAGATGACTCAACACAAAACCTTTTCATTTGAAGTTTGGCAAATTTCTCTTTCAAATTTACTTTGATCGAATCCTGAAAATCAAAGTCTACTGTTTGAGGATTGATATCTCCTCTGTTTAGCATCTGCACATAAACCTTCTTATATTCTTTTGACCGAAACAACTTCCCTTTAGTCCCGGCAATTTCTGTAGCAACACTCATTTTGAATTGGAAATTCTTAAACATTATCTCATCGTCATATTCCTTTTTCCCTTCAATCTGACCCTCTGTTCTAAAATGAGGATCGGCAGGAAAGATGGTAAATTCCTCCTCTGCTCTCTCAGATCAAGCAAAAAATGAGGCCCACAACTAACAATGCGAGAAGACCTCCTCTGAGAAGACATCGAGATAGACTTAGAAGATTTTGAGGACATGATTGCGAGTGATCGAGAGACAGATTTGCAAAGAAAGTGAGAATGAATTAAGAAAAGCAAAGGTTTGAGAGAGTAGGGTTTGTGAAGACTCTGATGATGACAGAGGAAAATTTGAAGACTTATTTAAAGTATGCGAACCAGGGCAAACGAACAAGCACTAAAAAGGAAAAAAATAACTTCCATTTTGAAAATTTACAAAAGAATAACTGTAAATAATTTTTTCAAATACTAATTACGAAATCAGCGACAATATAACAATTTCCAAAAATATAAAAGGTAAGTAATAATTCGAATAAAATATTCATACTTGTTCAAGAAGGAAAGAAACTTACACTCCAAAATTTGAAATATAACTACATGAGTTATAAGAGCTTTCAGAAGGAAGTCTCTTCTCAAAGGTTAAATTGATGAGTCTGTTTTACATAGACTTTAACCAAATGTATGGGTAATATTCAACTTTTCACGAATGAATTTGAATGATCCTTTTTCCAGTGGCTTGGTGAAAATGTCTGCCAATTGATTTTTAAAATCGATGAATTGAACATTGATTTCACCATTTTGTACATGATCTCTTATGAAGTAGTGACGAATTTCAATGTGTTTTGCTCTTGAATGAAGAATGAGATTTTTGATGAGGTTGATCGAGCTTATGTTGGCACATCTGATTTCAGTGCAAGGTTCTTCTATTGCAAAGTCTTTTACTTGTTCCCTGATCCAAAGAATTTGTGAATAGCAACTTCCAAGAGCAACATATTATGCTTCTACCATTGAGAGTGCCACAGTGTTTTGCTTCTTAGAGAATCATAACAGTAACATTTGTCCCAAGAGTTGGCATGTACCAGATGTACTTTTCCTGTCAACTTTACAACCATCTAGATTGGTATCTGAGTATCCAAGTAAGGTAAAGTCTCCTCCTTTCACAAACCTAACTTTGGATTTGTCGTAATATACTTAATAATACATTTGACAGCATTGAGATGTGATTATCTAGGATCAGCTTAGAATCTGGCACACATACACATACTGAATATAATATCAGGTCAAGAAGTAATAAGATGGAGAAGAGAAAAGTTCATGTCCGATATGTCTTTTGATCTACTTTCTTTCCATCTTCATCATTGTCGAGTTTGGAAGAAATTGACATAGAAGTTTTAGTCTTCTTATAGTTTTTTATCCCAAACTTCTTGATGACATCTCTAGCATATTTCTTTTGATAGATGAAGGTTTATTCTTTTGCTTGTCTGACTTGTAGACCCAGAAAGAATGTTAACTCACCCATCATGCTCATTTTGAATGTTTCCTACACAGACTTTGAAAATTTCTTGCACAGACTTTTATTAGAAGGGCCAAAAATGATATCATCTACATATATTTGAACGAGTAGAAAGTCATTTTCTTCCTTTTTTGATAAACAGAGCTGTGTCAACCATTTATTTCTTGAAACCATTACTTACTCAGTCTCTTATACCAAGCTTGAGGTGCATGTTTCAAACCGTACAAAGCTTTTTTCAGTCTGTAAACAAAGTCTATTTTTCTGGGGTCTTTGAATCTTGGTGGTTGTTCCACATATACTTATTGGATGAAACCATTTAGAAATGTAGTTTTGACATCCATATGGGATAACCTGAAATTATGGAAACATGCATATGCAAGTAAAAATCTTATAGCTTCTAATATAGTTACCGGTGCATATGTCTCATCATAGTTTATTCCTTCCTCTTGCATATATCCTTTTGCAACAAGTCTTGCTTTGTTTTTGGTCACTTTACCATTTTCATCTATTTTGTTCCCAAACACCCACTTTGTTCCAATTACTGATTTTCCTTTTGGTTTTAGAACCAACTCCTAGACATCTTTGATTTTAAATTGCCTGAGTTCTTCTTGCATAGCATCCATCCAGCTTTTATCAGTTAAAGCTTCTTCTACTTCCTTTGGTTCTATCTCAGAAATAAGAGCTAGAGCACTTGAGTCTCCTCTTACTTTGGAATTGTTACGAATCCCTTCTTCTATATTGTCAATAATGAAATCTTTAGGATGATTTGATTTGTGCTTCCAGTTATTGTTGAACTATCATTATCAACAAGAGTTTGGTGAACCTCTGTTTCATTCGAATCTTCTAATTTCTCTTCAGCTTGACTTTGTTCACCAAAAGGCGGAGTTTGCTCAAGAGATTCAGACTTCATTAAATCTAAAACTAACTCAAACTCTTCAAGTTAAGTCTGGTCTTATTGGTTCTAGACAGCTTCTTGAAACCTGACATTCATTGATTCTTTGATAGTCTATGTATTCTTGTTGAAGACCTTATAAGCTTTGCTTGAAGTGGAGTATCCAAGAAATATCCCTTCATCCAATCTTTCTTCAAACTTGCTCAGCCAATCATTTCCATTTTTCAAAATAAAGCACTTGCAACCAAACACATGAAAATAAAAAATATTTGGTTTTTTACCTTTGTAAACTTCATAGAGGGTTTTTTTTAGGATGGACCTTAGAAATACTCTATCAATTACATAACAAGTAGTGGAAACTGCTTATGCTTAAAAGCGAGAAGAGACTCTACTTTCAATTAACAGAGTTCTAGCCATTTTTTGTAAAGATCGATTTTTCCTTTCTACAACTTCATTTTTGTTCTAGAGTGTAAGGACAGAAGAAAACATGTTGAAAACCATTTTCATTACAAAAATTTGCAAAGTTTTGATTTTCAAATTCTCTCCTATGATCAGTCTTAATACTCGAAATGCCATAACATTTCTCATTTTGAACCTTTTTAGCAAACTTTGAAAAATATGAGGAGGTTTCTGCTTTATTTGCTAAGAAAAAAACCCAAATAAATCTTAAGTAGTCGTCTACAACTTACCAAACAGTATTTCTTACCATCGATGTTTTGAGTTTTAGTTGGTCCGAAAAGATTCATGTGAAGAAGCCGTAAGACACGATTAGTGGAGACATGATTTATGGATTTAGTTAAATTTCTGACATGTTTTCCTAAGATGCATGGAGTACACAACTCAAACTTCTAGTACACCAGTCTAGGGAGACTGTGGACCAGCTTCTTGGAAGTTAGTTTAGCAATTTGTTTCATACTAAAATGTCCTAGCTTGCAGTGCCATAGATTTGCTTTGTCTTAAATTGAGATAAGACATTGAAAACTCTCTGGACTTATGTATAGAAGGTACATGTTGCCATCTCTTTGACCGATGAAAATTTGAGAAAAGTCTCAACTAACTCCAGAACAAACATTTTCTTGGAATTTGATTCCGAACCATGTATCATATAATTGGCTTATACTTAGAAAATTGTAGTTCAAATCTTTTACTAGGGAAATATTGTTGATGATCAAAGTGTCAATCCTCATTGTTCCATGTCAAATAATTTTTCCTTTACTGTTCCCACCAAAAGAAACATTTCCTCCTCTTTGTTTTATAATTTTATGAAACTACTTGAATCTCCAGTCATATGTCTAAAACAACCATTATCTAAGTACCATTTGCTTTTTCTTTTAATAGTAACCTACAATCAAAAAGATATCTCAAATTTTCCTATAGTACCCAATTTTTTTTTGGATCCTAAGGAGTTAGTTATAAGACAATTTTTATCCAATCCTTCTTTATAGGTCTCCAAACTTTAGGACATTCGTTCTCAAAATGTTCTGAGCTATTACACTTAGAACATTTAAGAGCACTTCGACTAACAGGTTTTATAAAAATTATTTCAAAATGATTTTTGCAAGCAAGTTTAAGAGGTTTTTATCTAAGTCTTTCATTGACCTTAGGAAAATTAATCAAAATATCACTTTCTCTATTTAGACCCAAACCGAATTTGTTAAAATAAGGTATTTGAGCTGAAAGAATTTGTTCTAAAGTTTCGAGCCTTTGGAGAACTTTGTAGTAATGTTTGAAATTTCCCTTTTCAAAATTTCATTTTCTTTGGAAGAGAATAAGAAGTTTCCTTTAAATCATCAAAATTACTTTTCAAACTTTCAAATATTTCTTTCTAAGAATTATCCTGTTGTCTGAGTTTAGAATTTTCCTTCTTTAATTCAGAGATCATTTTAAGACAATATTTGAGATTTAAATAAAGCTCATTTATATTTAGAAACTTTAATAGGAATTTCTGAATGACTTACCTCGATTTCCTTGTCAAATTCTAAGTTAATGTCTGAGTTAAATTATGATTTTGAGTAAGCCATCAGATTGATATTTGCAAACTCCTCTTCACTTTCCTTGCACTCGGTGTCACTCCAGGTTTCTGTTTTTAGAGTTTTCTTGTATTTTTTATTCTCGCATTTCTTCTTTTTCTGCAAGGGACAATTAAGCTTGATGTGTCCTTTCTTCTTGCACTCAAAACATATCACATCATTGTTAGATTCAACATCTTCCATTGATCTTTTCTAGAAATTATGCTTATTTTGCTTTTTCCAATTGAATCTTCTTCTTTCTTAATCAGTTTCCTGAATTTCTTTATCAAGAGAGCAAGCTCATCATCATCCATGTCATCATCTGTGTCTGTATCATCCGAATTAGCATTAGACTTAAGTGCAATTGACTTCTTACCTTTTGGATCCTCTTCGTCATTGATATGTTCTACTTTGTAAGATTTAAAAGTGCAAATTAGTTCATCAATAGAGATTGGCATAATTCTCCGTGTCTCCCGGAATGATGTTTTCATATGGCTCCAGTCCTTTGAGAGTCCTCACAGAAGTTTGTTGACCTTCAATGAGGAAGAAATTGGTTGAGCTTGATATGCCAAACCATTTACAATTTCTGTAAATCAACTAAACATTTCTCTAATAGATTCTCCAGGCTTCATCTTGAAGGATTCATATTGACGAAGCAAAATATTTACTTTTGTCTCATTTACATGATATGTTCCTTCATAGGTAACATGAAGTCTATCCCGAACTTTTTTAACTGTTTCACTTGAAGAAATTTTGCTATACTCAGCAAAGGACAAAGCACAATATAAAGAATAGATGGTATTTACATCAAGAGCTTGTCTTTTGGTAGTTTCTGCTTGATTAATTCCTCAACATCCTTATCTAGGACTTATTTTCCCTGGTTAGATGCAAAAGTTGCCTTCGGGTTAATTCTTTTTTCCACAACATAACATTCCAGAGAATTTCTAGATTTCAAGAATGCCTTCATTTTATTTTTCCACACACTATATTCTTTTCCATCAAAATAAGGTGGCCTAATGTTACTCTGCCCTTCTACAAGTCCTGGTGTTAAAATACTAGTCATAGAAGATCTTTAGCTTAGAAGTAAAAACATTTCAACGGATGAGCACAGGGCTCTAATATCAATTGATAATGCTAGTACGAACACCTAAAGGGGGGTGAATAGGTGTTTAAAAGAAATTTTGATAAATAAATGAGGAGTAAAAAAAAATTCAAACAAAGTCTGAGTAACGAACAAAATATGTTAAACAGGGCCACTAGACTTCTGGTGAATGTTCAAGATCAGATAAGAGATGGAACTGATTTTTGAAATACCTATAAGAATGCAACATATTTAAATAAGAAGAGTTAAGGAAGAGAATATTGCACATTAAATTTATAGTGGTTCAGCTTAAATTAAGCTTACCTCTACTCTCCTATGCTGACAGTCTTATGGGGAATTCACTATAGCATTAACAAAGAAATACAATTTATGAATGCAAATACTTAGTGGAAGGTCCCTTCTCAATCAATAAGTCACTATTTTTGTGATTTTCTCTCTTGAATATAATTTATAAGGACCACCAAAGAAGAACAAGTAGTTAGAAAGACTTTAGAATTTGGAATTTCAATTTTCACGTCCCTCTTCAATTAGACCGAATGACCTCCTTAAATACTTCTCCACGCCTCACTAGCTGTTAACATTTTCCAGAAGAATTTCTTCCAATCAATCCGTTAGAAAGAATTGATTAAGAAGATCTTATAGCCGTTTGAAGATTGAGATAGAAAATCCATTGATTATGGTTGCCCATACAATCAGAATCTAGATTTCCATAAGTAGATACTTCCCAAAAAGGAACTTGTCTTTAAGATTAATTTCATCAATTTTTGATTAATTCCATCAATGTATTTATAGAAGGAAAGTGAGATCATTCGCCAGAGAGCTAGATATTGTCAAATAAATTCCTAATAAGTTCATTCGGAATCCATGTCGCAAGATCAATAAATCTGAATATAATTTCATCCTCGTTCTGGACACGGTTTCAATATGAATTTTGTTAGAGTGGAGAATACTTTTGGAATGAATAAATTTTGGCAAAAGTCTTCGATATAATTTCAGAAATATTATGAACTTCAAAGTAAGAGTAAGAACTAGGAAGTTTTATCAACTTCAAAATTTGATAGGAGTTTTCTCAACACGAGGAAGACAGTTGCGGTAATCCCTACCTTGGATCTATTGCGGAAGTACATGACTATCAACAAGGTCACCCAAATTAATTTGATCTAGATCTGCCAATTGTACCTCTTCCTCTGCTTGTTGTCCTCCAAACAGTATGCAGTGATACAATCAGCACTCCCGAGGATGAGCATGAGGAACATTGCCCAGATGGGGAATCATTCGTTGCGGCACGGATCATCGCTCATGAGGCCTAGAGCATAGGTGAGTCCGTAGGTTGAGAAAGTGTAGAGGACAAAAATAACAAGTCGGAACTTTCTGCTATTGTAGAAACATCGCCACGAGCCAAAGACAACGAAGAAGAGGAGAAGGAAGCCAGCGAAGATGACAAGGAGCTCGATCTGCAAGAGCATCCCCATGGCAGTTTCCAGGGACTTCATATTGTCCAACGTGATATTGCAGTTTCTGATTGTTCCCAGCGCCATTGTCGTCTTTAGGTTCGTTTCCATCAAATTCCTCATGCCTGGTACTGATTAGTTCAGTGGCTATTCAACTTCTAATTGGAGAAAGAAATGATAGAATTTGTGAGAGAGAGAGACGGAGAGAGACAGATGGTTTCGGGGCTAAATCTTAGTTCTTATAGAGTAGTGATGCCGGGGACTAAAATGAGAATGTCAATTTTTTTCTTTCACTAACGCGGGACATCTGAATTTGTCTTGGACAATCTTCACAATTGCAGGAATTAAACTGCTCATTTTTTGTGGATCGAGTAAGATCCGATGCTAGACGTCCCTCACAAGGTTACTACATTAGAAGATGCTGCGACTTGAATGTATAACGTCCCGCATCTAAGCGAAGTACTTTAAATAGCTAAAAGTAAAATTGTTATCCCCGTTGAGACATGAAGAAATTATTGAACGGGTCGTGATGTGTTAGAACGAAATAAATGTCAATGATGAATTTATGCAAAAACAAGTTTATTTTGGGAGCTCGTTGCAAATCGCATGGTTTTCTAAAATGTTATTGACTTGTTTTTTGGATTCAATTTATTGAGGAGAGAATATTACAGTTAGCCAGTCTAGGAGAATTTAAAGTGCTTCCATATAAACAAAATATAATAATATGGGTCATTTTTGAACTTTTTTTACATTATTAAATGTGATCTCTCAATTTTTTTCTTTTGTTCAATTTATTTTTTGAAGTAATCCTTCCATTAAAGTTAATAGCACCATCAATTGATGTGACAATAATGGATTTTTCATTTTAACGTCACGAGGCTTATTAGCCCAAAAACAAAGGAAAAAAAAAAGATATACTGACCAGAGAAAACGGAGTGCACGAACTTTTTTATCCTCCTAGAAAAGAATTTTCCTTTCGATTTGCTCCCGTCGTCTACCAAGAGATAGGAAAAATAACGCACAAGGCCAGAAAGAAATCAAAAACCTCCGTACTTGCTTTATTTTCTCCCTTGTCAGAACATAATATGCTTTAGTTTGCTTTCTAAGTAGACCAGCAACGCTAAGATTGTATTTCTTATATTGTTCTAATTTTCTAAATAGTGGTATTGATGTAAGTTTTTGTAAGAGAAACAAAATCCAGAAAATTTCAACAAAATAATATTCGCATCAATAAAATCTGCACTAAAGTTTACTTGAACTTATAATCGAAGTGATTCTAAACCCTATCATGTAGATTTATCATTCGATCAAAAGAATAAATGAGATATAAGATTGCAATATCTATTGAATCGCGACATGAGAATATGAAATATTCCTAGCACGTAAAATATGAATCAATAAGAAACATGAAAGCATAAATAATAGGTTTCCTCAATTTATTGAAATCTTCATTCCATGCTCTTGGTGTCGGAAAAGCTAGCAAGTTAATTTGTCTACAATCTTCTTAAGGCTCCATTTGTTTTGTGAAATATGGATGATTTGTAAATATTTTCTTAAAAATAATTGCTTGAATCACTTGAAATAATTATATAATGGAAAATGTTTTAATTATAGATAATCATTTATGTCTAAATAATTTCAAGAATAATCAAAATATTTTTCGTTCATTTGTTTTTGTAAGGGATACAAGCGATTATTTTTTAGAAAACGTTTTCCAAATCATTTTTTTTCCTACAAAACAAACGGAGCATGGTGCGTTTGTTTCCTAGAAAACTCAATGATAAAGGAAAATGCTTTCCGAGAAAGTATTTTGTCCTAGAATACGGTTTGTTTTCCTTTATTTGGTGATGTATAATTGAAAACGTTTTCTGTCGTTTGGATCCCATTAAAAAATAATTTCACACTTCATCACAGGAAAAAAATAAATTTTTAATTTGAAAAACTTCAAATTTTTAATATTGTTGTTTTTTTATTTACTTTTATTTTCTATTTTTTATTTTCTTTCTTTTTATTTCTTTTTTTATTTTTATTTTTCTCTTTTTCCTTCTTCTTGTCCTTCACTCCTCAGCTTCCTCACGCCATCCCTTTTGCTTCCTCTAGCAGTTCGTTCCCGGCATAAGGGGTGAGCTCCGGCGGTCACTAAAGGCGGCGAGCTCACCACCGGCCGCTAGAGGCTGCGAGCTCGCCCAATCCGGCAAGGCTTGAGCCTCATCGTTGGAGGCCACGAGCTCACCCGATTTAGCGAGGCTTGAGGCTCATCGGCCTCGGGCAAGCTCAAGCCTTGTTGTCAAAGGCCAAGAGATCGCTCGATCTCGTAAGACTAGAGTTCATTGGCCGTCCTTGTGGCGGATGACGGTGAAGAAGAAACAAAAAGAAAAAGGAAGAAAAGAAAAAGAAAAAAAAAGCAAATTCGAATTTTTTATTTTTATTTTTAAAATGTTTTCCAAATTTTATTTTTTTAAAAAACAAAAAATTCAAATTCAATTTTTTTAAATATATTTTTTTAAGAATAAATGTTTGTAAACCAAGCATCAAATCTAAGTTTTGGTAGATTCAGAAAACGTTTTCTGGTCCTTTCAAAGGGGAAATTATTTTCCTGAATTTAAGCTTTGCTAGGAAAACGTTTTCGGTTGACTAGGAAAATGTTTTCCGTTTACTCATTTTCCTAAGCAACCCAAACGCTGGAAAATGAGAAAAATGTTTTCCCCGAAAACGTATTCCGCGAAACAAACGCACCCAAGTAAAATCATTTTCGCTCCTCTGTATACATAGAAAATTAGAATTGATTTCTTGCAAGATCGAACTAATTTCCATTAAGCTCATCTTCCAATCCCATATATTTTTATGGAAATTCTCCCTTTTCCTTATTAGTAACCATTTAATGTCCATATTTTTGTTTTTGACAAGAGTTGATGGATATCTCATCATTTCTGACAATGCATCCCAACGAGAATTGTGGTATGTCTTGCAAAAATTTGCAATATTTAATTTGTGATTTAAAGAAATTCGCAAAATTTCTTTCCCAAGATTGGGATTGTTTGTACTAACATGCGAGTTTCCCATTGAAAGCTATCGCTCGAGGAAGTGGAAACAAAGTTAGCTTATCTCCTCTTTAGGTTTCTTGATTTGTAACCTGACGAAAATGATGACCGATGATTATTAAGTTTATTAGCCAATGATGCTTATCCATCATTGAAAATATGACCAATACCATATTAGGGCCCTTTATAAGATCACTTGGATCAGTCAATGTGTACTTATTACTAGTGATTCTCAATATTGAATGGAAATGGATGTTTTCCAAACAAATGAATTTACCTTGATTTGCTCATGAAATCAAAGTTCTTTTTGTGATGAGACTCTTTTGATATTGTCTCTTATGACATTTATTCAAATGACGATGATCCTGCCCGGTATGCTCACGCTGCTGGTGCACTTAATTAATATATTCCGGTAGTGATCGTAGATTTTAGCTTCAGAGCCTCATCTCTATAAGTGACAGCAACTAGTAGCCTCATAATCTATTTTCAAATGGTTAGTTTATGAAATCCAAAACATCTTCATCTCTGCAAGTGATAGCAACCTATAACCTCCAAGCCCAAAGCACTCCCGACTGCCCAGCTTTCATTGCCCGGAGCATGTTTACACGGGGAGCTTTAATAATCCGGAGCGACTCATTTCCATCAAGACGCGGAATCTTCTCTTCATGGTGAACTTATGTAGCGCGGGGCACTTCATCGACCTATAGAGATTTTGCAGCCTTGGGTCTACTCATTCACACTATGAGCTTTAGTAGCCTAGAGTGACCCATTTCCATTAGATTTGTGAACACAAACGCAAAATTTTCTATGCACTGTGAATTCACGTAGCTAAGAGTAGATCAACAACTTGGCTAGCTTTCGTAGCCTAGATTCCTCTCCTTCACACAACGAGCTTTAATAGCACGGAGTGACCCATTTCCCTGGCATTTCTAAAAAAGTGGCAGTATCAATTGATTCTTTCCAATTACCAACAATTGTAAAGATTTGTCGATATTCATTTTGGTACGTTATCAATGAGTTAAAATAACTAATATTTCTCTGAAACTACCAACTTTTGTTTGAGTCTTCCAATTTAGCAACTATGCGGTGATTTACCAATATCGTATTGACTCAATTATACCGATGTATTAAGCTTACCAAATTAGTTATATGAAAACGATATGGTCAATTCACCAAAAACGATACTTGTTGGATAAATTCTTTTCAGATATTTTGAAGTCGACAAAACATTTCCATCAATCTAGTCTGAAGACTTACAGACTCTACTGGCAAAGTCTGAAGATCAAAGTCTGACGATAACAAGACTCAAGTTTCAAAGTCTACTCTCATGGACAGTTTCCAGACCGATAAGTTAAAAACTTCTATTCTGATTCTATCTAATATGGTTTTTGCTTCAACGGCTATGGAATATCTTTCGACTGGAATCAGCACTACAAGATCTTATATTCGTATTCGAATTAATATAGATTCTCTAAGATTTGCAACTTATATTTGGAAAGTTCTACTTATGGAAACCAAGATCCTGATTGTATGGGCGAGCAGGATTGATGGGCTATCTACACTTACCTTAAAGAGCTCGAGATCTCTCTAAATTGATTATGTCCAACGGGTTGATTGGAAGAACTTCTTTAGAAGGTGCCAACGATAATTAAGGCATGAAGAAGTATATAAGAGAGATGCTCAAGTTATTGAAAGGTGCAGGATAGAAGAATTCCAAAGTATGAATCTCCTTGTTATTTTGTGATCTTATTCTTCGAGCAATACATGTAATCAAAAGAGAGACCAAAGTGTGGTGAGACCTTGAGGAAGTGTAGTAGAGTTTCTACACTGTGGAAATAAGGGCGTGAGATTGTAAACACTCTTTTTGATTCTTAGTGAAATCCAGCCAGAAGGGCTGTCCATTCGGGAGAGTGGACGTAGGCTTGGACTAAGCCGAACCACTATAAATTTGGAGTCTTGATTCTCTATCCCTAATCCTTTTATCTTTTATTACGTTCATTTGCAACGATTGTTGTTTTTAATTCATTAATCTCTCATTCGGGTTAAAATTTATAAAATTGCTTAAGTCACCTATTCACCCCCTCTAGGTGCTAATTCTAGTCCTAACAATTGGTATCAGAGCTTGTGTACTCGTTTATAAGAAGTGTCTATACTTCTGAGTAAAAGATCTATGGTTAGTATGTTGCCTACAGGGTTGGTTGAAGGTCAAAGCAATACCAGACCTCTATACTTTGAAGGAAAAGACTACAGCATATGGAAAAACAAGATGAAAGCATTCCTAAGATCGAAAGATCTTTTGGAATGGGAAGTGGTCGATAAAGGAATCATTTCTGCTGCTGCATCAGAATTAGATAGAGGAAAAGAAGTTGCTAGTCCTATCGAGATGACTCAAGAAGAAATAACCAAGAGACAGACTCTTGACGCTAAAGCTATTTACTCATTATATTGTGCTTTATCCCCTACTGAGTATAACAGAATATCTTCTTGTGATACAGCAAAAGAAGTCTGGGATAGGCTTCACATTACCTATGAAGGGACTAATCGAGTGAAAGAAACAAGGATCAATATTCTTTTGGGACAATATGAAGTCTTTAAGATGAGATCAGGAGAATCAATAACTGACATGTTTAGTCATTTTATTGAAATTGTGAATGGTCTTGAATATCAGGGACATCCAATCTCAGGACATATGAAGGTCAACAAACTCCTACGTGGACTCTCTAAAGACTAGAATTACATAAAAACTTCAATAAGAGAGACACAGAGGATTGCTCCACTCTCTGTAGACGAACTGGTTGGAACTCTTCAGTCTTATGAAGTAGAGCACACCAACGAAGAGGAAGATTCAAAAGGTAAGAAATCTATTGCCTTAAAGTCTAATGATTATTCTGATGTTACAGACTCTGAAGAAGATCTAGATGACGAAGAACTGGCACTCATGATAAAGAGATTCAGAAAGCTGAACAGAAAGGGAAGAAAATTCAATTGGAAGAAACAAAGCTCACAAAGGTTTCAAAACAAATCAACAGAAGAAGATGATCCTAACAAGGAAGTAACTTACTTTGAATGCAAGAAAAAAGGGACACATCAGACCCAACTGTCCTCTGTTGAAGAAAAGAAAAGGAAAGACTAAGAAATACAGGAAGGCATTCAAAGCAGAGACTTGGAGTGATACTGAATGTGAAGAAAGTGATGATGATTATGCCAATATCTGTTTGATGGCAAAATCCGATTCAAACTCAGACCTTGATACAGACACAGACTCAAACAGTGAGCTTGAGGTTAGTAATCTAAAAATTCCTGTCAAAGTTTCCAAATATATTAATGAACTTTGTTTTAGTCTAAAAACCTCTGTTAAGAGGATCTCCGAATTGAAAAAGGAAAATTTTACATTGAAGCAACAGGAAAATCTTTGGAAAGAAAAGTTTGAAAAGTTGGAAAAGAACTTTACTATTGTGAAAGAAAACTCAGACTCTATTTCCAAAGAAAATAATCTTTTGAAAAATGATATTTCTAATATATAAAAAAGATTTACAAATGATTCTGAAAAGTTGGATAAGATTCTTTCGATACAAAGACCCTACTTTGATAAGTTAGGTCTTGGTATGACTTCTAAAACTATTTCACTGATTGATTTCCCAAAGGTGAAGGAAAGAATCAAACAAAGACCAACCAGAATTGTTTATAAAAATCATTTCCAGAAAGCCTTTGTAAAACTTGTTGGCAGAAATGCTTTGAAATGTTCTAAGTGTCAAAGCTTAGAATATTTTGAGAAAGAATGTCCTTTGGTTTGGAGACCTGTTAAAAGGAATTGGGCAAAGACTGTTTATTACTCTAACTCTTCTGGACCCAAGATGATGTGGGTACCAAAGAAAGCTTGAATTCGTTTTAATTGCAGGTCACTATCAAAAGGAAGATTAAATGGTATCTAGATAGTGGCTGCTCAAGACATATGACAGGAGACTCAAGTTGCTTCATAAAACTTGTCCAAATAGATGGAGGAAAAGTTTCTTTTGGTGGTAACAACAAAGAAAGAATTACTGGTTGTGGTACAGTAAAGATTGGAAGTCTGTCAATCAAGAATGTTTCCTTAGTTGAAGGATTAAATTACAACTTGCTTAGCATAAGCCAATTGTGTGATACTGGATTCAAGATCAATTTCTAGGAAGGAACGTGCTCAGGAATCAGTAAAGACTTTACTCAATCTTTTACTAGACGAAGACATGGAAATATCTATCTTCTGGATGTGAATCATGAAAGATCACAGTGCTTAATATCAGTACAAGATGAAGCTAATCTATGGCACAGATAGCTTGGCCATACTAATATGAAGCAAATCACCAAGATCTCCTTCAAGAAACTCGGGTTGCCCATTCTCAATTACTTAAAGTCTGATCTATGCACACCATACGTACTGGGTAAACAGGTTATAAACTCTTACAAACCAATAAGTAAAGTTTCCACTAATCGTGTACTGCAGCTTCTGCATATGGATTTATTTGGACCTACTAGAATGCAAAGCATTGGTGGAAAAATGTTCTGCCAAGTAATAGTGGATGATTATTCATGATTTACTTGGGTCTACTTTCTTTCAAGTAAGTCTGAGACCTTCTCTCACTTTTCAAAGTTTGCTAAGAAGGTGCAGAATGAGAAAGGTCACACTATCTCAAGCATTCGTACAGACCATGGAGATGAGTTTGAAAATCAAGACTTTACTAAATTCTGTGATGAATCTGGTTTTCAGCACAAATTCTCCTCTCCATACACACCAGAACAAAATGAGGTTGTGGAAAGGAAGAATAGGTCTTTACAAGAAATGGCAAAAACTCTTTTAATTGAAAGAAATATTTCTTCAAGGTTTTGGGCTGAAGCTGTTTCGACTGCTTGCTATATTATTAACAGAGTATTCTTAAGGCCAATTCTTGAGAAAACTCCTTATGAAATTTTTAAAGGAAAGAAACCAATTGTTTCTTATTTTCAAATATTTAGTTGCAAATGCTTTATTTTGCAGAATGCAAATGATCGAGTTGGTAAATTTGAAGAAAAATCAGATGAAGGATTCTTTATTGGTTACTCAACTGCAAGCAAAGCCTATAGAGTATTCAACAAGAAGACTCAGAATGTGGAAGAATCAATGAACGTCAAATTTCAAGACTCTCCACAAATTCAGCCAATTCAGACTGAAGAATCAGAATCTGTTCTAGACTCTGCTAGATCTACCTCCCATGAAGCAGTTCAAAATTCAGAAGCAGTACAATAAGTTACTGATGAAGAATCAACTCAAAAAAAAGATCAACAATTTATTAGACTGTCCAGTAACTGGAAGCACAAATCTAGTCATCCTGAAGAACTCATTATTGGAAACATTAATGAGGGAATTTGAACAAGATCGAAAAGGCGAGAAGAGTCTAGTGCTGTTGCACTTATTTCTGAAATAGAACCCAAAAACATTGAAGAAGCTTTAGCTGATGAAAGATGGATTGAAGCAATGCAAGAAGAGCTCGAGACAATTCAAAAGTATTAACGACGTATGGGAATTGACTTCTAAACCAAAAGGTAAATCTGTTATTGGAGCTAAATGGGTTTTCAGGAACAAAGTCGATGAAAAATGCAAAATGACAAGAAACAAAGCAAGACTCGTGGCTAAAGGATACACGCAAGAAGAAAGGATGGACTATGATGAGACTTACGCTCCAGTAACAAGGTCAGAAGCAATCAGATTACTACTTGCTTTTACTTGTTATAAGAATTTCAGGTTATTTCAAATGGACGTCAAAAGCGCATTCCTGAATGGATTTATTCAAGAATAAGTATATGTGGAACAACCTCCAGGATTTGAAGACTCAAAGAAACCGGACTCAGTGTTCAGACTGAAGAAAGTTTTATATGGATTAAAACAAGCTCCTCGAACTTGGTATGAAAGGCTAAGTAACTTTTTAATTCAAAGTGGTTTCTCTAAAGGAAAGGTAGATACTACCTTGTTTATAAAAAGGGAAGGTAAAAGCTTTCTACTTGTTCATATTTATGTTGATGATATTATATTCGGATCATCAATGAGATTTTGTGCAAGAAATTTTCTAAGTCCATGCAGGATGAATTCGAAATGAGCATGATGGGTGAACTATCCTTCTTCATTGGTCTATAAGTGAAACAACTGAAAGAATAAATCTTTATTCATCAAGAAAAATATGCAAAAGAACTTGTTAAAAAGTTCGGTCTGGAGAATTGCAAAAAGACTAACATACCTATGTCAAGTTCTTTGAAGATAGACAAAGACGAAGCAGGGAAGAAAATCGACCAAAAGTTATACAGGAGTATCATTGGTTCACTTCTTTATCTTTTGCATCTAGACCTCGACATATTATTTAGCGTTTGCATATGTGCTAGGTTTCAATCAGATCCTAAGGAATCTCATTTAAGTGCTGCCAAACGTATCATTAAATATGTTGCAACTACTGCTAAGATTGGTCTATGGTATCCTAAAGAAGAAGACTTTACTCTTCTTGGTTATTCAGACGCAGATTTTGCAGGTTGTAGAGTTGAAAGAAAGAGCACTTCAGGTACTTGTCAATTACTTGGAAACAGGGCAGTATCTTGGTTTTCAAGAAAGCAAAGTACTGTGGCTCTTTCAACAGCTGAAGCATAATACGTAGCCCTTGGAAGTTGTTATTCTCAAATACTATGGATAAAACAACAACTACAAGACTTTGGTATTGAAGACTCTTGCACAGAGATCAAATGTGACAATACCAGCTCAATCAATCTTACAAAGAATCCTATCCTACATTCAAGAGCAAAACATATTGAGATTCGACATCATTTTATAAGAGATCATGTTCAGAACAAAGAAGTCTTGATACAATTTATTGACTCAAAGAATCAACTAGCATACATCTTCACAAAGCCACTTAAGAAAAGTTTATTTGAGTCTATTCGTTCAAGACTCAACATTTTGTCTCTTGAAGACTACTGGAGCTCAGACTTAGAATCTAAGTCTGACAAAGTATCAGACTCAAAGATTCAGACTTGGAATAGCAATCGACACGACTGTAAGTTGTTACAATTACAGTTCATTTACTCACTTAAACTAATATCTCGAAAAGGTAAGATTGTCTGTTTATCTCTAATCGAGTTTATTAAGGCAGTTAATCTTAAAAAGGGTGGTTATCGATTTGTTTAAGGCAGTTATTTTTTAAAAGGAATTTTTTTTCTAATCGCGACGCTTCAGATACCACGATTCGATTACTTTTTATACTCCTTCTCCTTCTCTT
Organism: Eucalyptus cloeziana; assembly: GCA_014182715.1. NCBI lineage: Eukaryota > Viridiplantae > Streptophyta > Magnoliopsida > Myrtales > Myrtaceae > Eucalyptus > Eucalyptus cloeziana. The sequence continues at coordinate 19,359,030 of CM024641.1, read as the reverse complement.
TTTACTTTACCCAGAAACCCTAGTTCACAAATTTTTCACTTCCTGAGATTTCTCTCCTCAAATTCTTCTTCTCAAAGTTTTTAACTTTCCTGCGACACAAGTGTGATTCCCTCCAAGAAAGCGACAATATCTTACCAAAGGAAATCTTCAAGAATAGCAAGCAGGGGACCACAGGGCTCTGATGAGAGGCTTACGCACTTTGATCTTACAGAAGAAGGTGACTTTTCAAGTGAACAAATGCACCAACACTCTCAACAGCGCACCTCTTCAACTAGATCCCATGTTCGTCATCCTCAACATGCAGAGGAAATCATTGAAGATATCGAACCTGTAAGGTCTCTCAAGCCTGCGTTTGTTTATAGGCTTTATTCTGCATTGAAGGAAGGAGGTTCTGCAATGAATTTCATTGATGAGTTTTTGAAAGAGAAATGCTATAAGAATGAGACACATTTTCTCACTGTGATGGAGCGATCAGGCGTTGTTCCTGCTGGAACGGCAGCAAAAACATTTGCGAACTTTCCAAGTGACCCTTACTTTGGTAGTGCAAATCAGCCTAAGGTGAAGGATGATGATGAGAAGATGTATGTGCATTTTAAGCCTAGAATGGGTGTGGCTGCAACTCTTCGAGAAAAGAGGGATGAAATGTTTCGATCGGAGGAACACAAGAAAGTGTATGGAAAATTGCTGAAGCGTGGGGTGATGAACCCATGAACCGTGAATTTTGATTTTCTGGATTTGTTGAGCATCAATTTGAGGGAGAAGTTTGAGAAGCTTCAACTTCATAAATTCTATACTGAGAGCGAGGTTGCTTATTCTGAATTGATAGCCTATTTTTATTCCAACCTCAGTTTTCTTGATGCCAATAGTTTTTCGTTCAGTGTGAGAGATAGAGAGTATGTGGTGGACACAGATACTCTGTCGGATGTAATTGGTATGGAAAGAGGAGCTTTCCAATCAATCTCTGTGTCTGTGAGTCATGCAATTCTGGAACTTGCGAGAGATAGAATCGCAGAAGGTCGTCTCTCTTACTTAAGGATGAATGCTACAAACACTCTGCTTCACAAGATAGTAATCAACTATCTCAGACCGAAATCGACATTGAAGACAGATGTATCCATCTCAGAAGCCAAACTGATGTATGCAATCAAGATCGGTCTTAACTTCTCTTTGCCCCATATTATCATGTTTCACATGTACAGGTCTATGGCGAAGGACAAGGGAAAACTCCCTTATGCTGCTCTCATCACTCGTCTTTTTAGACACTTGAACATTCAACCTCCCCACATTCTCTCTGTGAAGACTATTGATCAAATGGTCATTGGGCTGAGGATGATTACAAAAATGCGTCTAAAAGAACTTAGCAAGAAGCTAGAGCAGTTCAAGGAGAAAACCCCTGTTAAGACCAGACCAGACTCTTCTGCTACTAAGAGGAAAGGAAAGGAACCTGTGACTGGTCCTATCAAGAAGAGGCAGGCAATCATCTTGGAGGATGAAGATGATGAGGATGATATGCCTATCTTTGCCTTTGTTTCTCAGTATTCTGCTCCTGTATTAGCTGAACCAGAACAACAAGTTGCAGAGGAAACTGAGAAAGGGAACCAGGAAAAGGAATCCTTGCAGGAAGAAGAAGAAGAAGAAGAAGAAGAAGAAGAAGAAGAAGAAATAGCAAAGACAGACTCACAGCAACAACCAGCAGAATCACATGTCGGAGAAGATCAAGTAGATTCTCCAGCAGAAAAGGAGGATCAACAACATTTTGCCACTGAGGAAACTCATCAGTAAGAAGAGTACTTCTCCCCTCAAGAACGAATTGAAACAGGGGGAGATGTCCAAAGAGAAAGTACTCCTCTTCTCTTGACATTTACCAGTGCAAGTGTTAGTAGATCACCTCCTCATGCAGAAGATGTTCATGCTGCTCATTTCCCTGAGGGAGAGGCAACATCTCCAAACATTGATCTCCCTGCTGATATTCACTCCACTGGCTTAACTCCACCATTAGACCGAGTTGATGCAAGCACACAAACTGACCATTCAGCTGATTTCGGAAGGTTGCTTGAAATCATTTTGGAGCTCAAATGCCAGATATATGCTATGGGGTGTGAGTTTCAGACTCTTCAGAGTGAGAATCATGCTATGTTTATCTCCTTACATGATCAGATTAAAGATGTTTAACATCAGGTTCAGGCCACTGCAAGAGGCATTGCTCTAACTCAACTACAGGAGGATTTGAGGAAACTGGAAGGAACTGTCAAGTCTATAGAGGACTTTCAACTTGTTCGCATCCTCGTGCTCCTTGATTTTCTCACCTTTTTATGATGACAAAAAGGGGGAGAAGACTTTGCAGATTTTCACTCTATTCCAAACTTTCACTTTTTATAAACACCTTTTTGGATTTAATATTTTTGTTTGGTTATGTTTGACATTTTGACTTTATCTTGAGTTTTTGAATGCTTGCTTATTACCACATTACTTTAAGCTGTTAAAGTAGATAAAGATAGTTGATTGATATCTGCATAGGATTAATTTGTTTTTTGTTGATGCAGATCTGTGTACAGGACAAATCTGAGTACAGGATAAGTCTGTGTACAGGACAACTTATACTATCTTTACTCTAATCTATCATTGTTAGCTTAAATGTTGTATTGCAGGGCAATAGTATTCAAATCTGCAATAAAGTTTTGTCTCCATCAAAAAGGGGGAGATTGTTGGATAAATTCTCTTCAGATATTTTGAAGTCAACAAAACATTTCCATCAGTCTAGTCTGAAGACTTGTAGACTCTACTGGCAAAGTCTGAAGATCAAAGTCTGACGATAACAAGACTCAAGTTTCAAAGTTTACTCTCATGGACAGTTTCCAGACCGACAAGTTAAAAACTTCTATTCTGATTCTATCTAATATGGTTTTTGCTTCAACAGCTATGGAATATCTTTCGACTGGAATCAGCACTACAAGATCTTATATTTGTATCCGAATTAATATAGATTCTCTAAGATTCGCAATTTATATTTGGAAAGTTCTACTTATGGAAACCAAGATCTTGATTGTATGGGCGAGCAGGATTGATGGGCTATTTACACTTACCTTAAAGAGCTCGAGATCTCTCTAAATTGATTCTGTCCAACGGGTTGATTGGAATAACTTCTTTGGAAGGTGCCAACGGTAATGAAGGCATGAAGAAGTATATAAGAGAGACGCTCAAGTTGTTGAAGGGTGCTGGATAGAAGAATTCCAAAGTCTAAATCTCCTTGTTATTTTGTGATCTTATTCTTCAAGCAATACATGTAATCAAAAGAGAGATCAAAGTGTGGTGAGACCTTGAGGAAGTGTAGTAGAGTTTCTACACTGTGGATTCAAGGACGTGAGATTGTAAACACTTTTTTTGATTCTTAGTGAAATCCAGCCAGAAGGGCTGTTCATGCGGGAGAGTGGACGTAGGCTTGGTCTAAGCTGAACCACTATAAATCTGGAGTCTTGATTCTCTATCCCTAATCCTTTTATCTTTTATTACGTTCATTTGTAGCGATTGTTGTTTTTAATTCATTAATCTCTCATTCGAGTTAAAATTTATAAAATCGCTTTAGTCACCTATCCACCCCCCTCTAGGTGCTAATTCTAGTCCTAACAATACCTACAAAACAAGACACGGCAGAATGGAGGAAAAAAGAGGAAAGGTAAAAAGAAAAAGTAAAAGACATAGCACAAAGGAAGGGCATATTAAAGAAGTTCTCTTAGCCAAGAAAAGAATCTTTCTCTTTAATCATTTTTCATTTTGGTTTGCATTGTCTCCAAGTACTTGTTAACACTTGAATATTCATCAACAAGTCCAAAAGGACATATGATTCAAAGACCATAACATATCAAGATTTCTAACCCAATTTCGGGATTTTGAGCTTAAACGGGTTGTCCAAAGTCCAAACACAAATTTAGGGCTATGGATAAGTATTCACAATGAAGTTAAAGAGCATGATTTAAAGCCCATTAGGCCAAATTATTTCAATTTCAATATCACTTTGGGCACAATTAGAATAATTGAAGAAATTGAGTTTAAAATGACGATTTGGGAACAATGGGGTTGGCTAGTCAACATGGCTCAGCCCAATGGGCCAAACATATGGTAATAGCCAAGTTTATAAAGTAGTTGAAGGGAAATAGGACAATTAGAAAATCTCGGATCAACCTAGTTTGACCCGTTTAACCGTTAACTTAAGTCAACCCAAAAGTCAACAAATTATAGCCCATAGACCATATGGCCAGCCCGCTCTATCCCTAATTACAAAAATGTCATTCTCTCAATTACCAAAATTAAATTCCACATCAATCTTAAACAACGTCAATTTTAGCCATTCATTTCTCCTCTAATCAAGACCTTAGAATATGCCATGTCACTTAGCTATGATCAATGTGAGTTGATTTGAGCCAATCAAATCATTTCTTACTCATCAAGCAAAGAATTTCAAGACCTTCAGATATCCATATTCTCTCAATTACTAAAATTATATTCCAAGTCATCAATCCTTAAGAACATCAATCTTAGCCATTCATTTTCCTTCTAATCAAGACCTTAAGATATGCCATGTCACCTATTCATGATCCGTGTGACTTAATTTGAGCCAATCATATCGTTTCTTATTCATTAAGCAAAGAACTTCAATCGTAGGATCATTAGGCTAGTTGTAGGGCTAAGATTAGCCCCAAATTTGAATTTTTTTCTCTCCAAAATTTCCCTCCTAACCCCTAAGTTCGAATTTAATGTTTTTTAGAAAGTCATTTTCCAAGAAAATGACAATATTTTATGGTATTTGGCTGAAACCTAAAATTGAACTCGAAATTTTTTTCCATTATTTGTTAATAAATTAGATTTTTGTAGATAGGCATATATTATTCGAACACTAGTGACTCGTGCATAGGTAGCTAAGAAACCTAGCAAGAGCATTAGGGTCTCAAGCCAAGATCCCCAGCTCTTGAGCATGAGCACTGGTCTTGGGTCCATCGAAAGCAAGCCTAAGAACTCAATACTTATGCCTAGCTCCCTCACACTGCATTCTTGGTCTACAAAGGCTAAGATGAGGTCCTCGGCGCCAGGGCCTTGGTCCATCAAGACCAAGCCCCAAACCTAGCACCTAGGACTAAGGCCCCAACACCTTATACTGGCCTAGGTTAATCGAGGCCAAGCTTAGGACTCAGGTGCCAGGGTCTAGTGTCACACCCTAATCCTCGAGCATGTGTCCATCCCTCGGTGGTCGATTGAAATGCGACGTCCCAAGACACGTCGTTGACCCATTCATTTTAATGCACATGCAGAAGCGTATAAACTAATCACCTAACCACAACAAACATGGGATAAAAAAGCAGGACAACAAATTTCAAATCATTCAACACAGCGTTTATAACCAATCTAGTTTACAAATAAAGGCCAACTCTAGGGTCTAAGTACAAGAGGTCTATCTCCAAAAGAACTACTGAGCCACGCATGCTCTTGACCCTTCCGCCTCAAGCTCCGAGTTATTCACCCTAGGGACCTGAAAAGTTAAGCCCATGACAGGGTGAGACAATGTCTCAACAAGTTCACCCCCTAAACTCCGATTAGGAAGGAAATACGCCTAAAGGCTATCTATACACGCACGAGATAAAGGACTTACATTTGCCTCAGTTCCTTCTTGCAAGTCAGTCCAATTCAAACACTCAACCAATCACTTCAATACCATCGATACCATCTATCACTCAATCCAATCAATACTATCTATCAACTCGTTTCATTGAAACGATCACTGCTCACCTAAGCTTATATATAATAAATGCTCGCCTAAGCTAATATAGATATATAGTATAGCTCACCAAAACTGCTATAGATAGATAGTATAGCTCACCGAAGCTGATATATGCTCACTGGAGCTTTATATATGTACATTATACTCCTCAACTAACCATTTCACTATTTTCATAATACCCGGTAAAAATAATTGTGTGTGGGTACACGGTAGGCTTGAGCCAAAAATATAATATCTTTAATTTATAAAATCCCAATAATCATATAGTCTATAAAAAACATTTTTGGCATTGTAAACCAACACCCGGTAATTTTCTAATTAAATAGTGAAATTATTAAATTTTGGGATAAATACCCAAAATTACAATCATCAACCAAATTGCATAAATTAGCATTCAATTAAATAAACCAATTATACCATTGTGATTAGCACAAAATTCCTGTCATCAACTATCCTGGTCTAATTAAATAAATACAAAAAATAATTAAATATATACAAATAAATGTCATAAATAGAAACTTAGGTCGGAAAAGCCTAATTAAATACCGAGACGGGCCCGGAAAATTTTTGAACCTATCTAGATAAATCTACTCGCTAATTACACTACTCTAACCACCTAATGTGCAATAACGAATAATTAAATTGCTAATCCATTCTAACTAACCACCTAAATCATACTTAGCCTAAACTAATCAACCATTAAGCATCATTAACTCCATAAGCGGAGATTAGTGAGTAAACTCATTGGCTTTGTGATCCGATGAGTTCACGGCGACGGCGTAGGAGACGGGTGACAAATTCCGAAGCGGCGACACCCAATGAGGCCCGGAAACGGCCCAAAAAGGCTACAAAGCTACATCTGGGCTGCTCGATCTTGCTCGAGTTTGGTTCGGGGGTTAATGGCTGGACACGGGGCTACGGCTGGGCTAAGATGCGAAGCTGGCAGCTGAAGTTTGGAGAGACGCGGGCTGTTGGGCTCATGGACGCTAGATGGGCTGAGCTGGGCCGAACAAACAACCGGAAGGGGTTGCTGGTTCGACTTCGTGGGGGAGACGATGGAGATGCAAATTCGGTGGAGGATTTCTCACGAACGTTGCTGCTGGGTGAGCTACTGGGTGAGCTACTGGAGTCAACGCCAGGGATTACTGGACGCTGGGCTTGACTCAACGAAGAGCTGCACGTGAGATGGTGTGTCGGTGGTGCTGGTCGAAGAAGAAACGGACGAAGGAAGCAGGCTAGTGGCGTCTTCGACCAAACAAGAGAAAGAGAGGAAAAAGCAGAAAAACAGAAAGGTCGAGGGTAGCTAGCAGGCGTGCTTGAGAAGAGAGGGAGTAGAGAGAAAGATGTCGGCAAAGAGGGGAAAGAGCAGCTGGCATTGAAGACTTCGGTCAACAATCAGCTGAAGGAAAGAAATGGTAAGCTGGCTTCGTGAGTGGGGGCTGGCACGTGGCAAGGGTGGAGGGAAAACGGGCTGGCGATCTTCAAGGCAGCTAGAGTCTTTGAAGAAAAATTTGAAAGAGAAGCAGAGGCCTTTGGTGGAGAGAGATGCATGCACGAAGAAGGAGGGGCGGCGGACTAACGTGCTGGAGAAGCCGAAGGAGAGGGGGGCCAAAGTCAAAGATAAAGATCTAAGTACTTGAGTGCATGTCCCCCTTATCTTCAGCCCATCTTCATCCAACAACATCAATTGGTCACCCTATGGCCAAATTCAACACCAACTTACACCAATTGAAGTCCAAATAAAGACCAAAATGTGATAACCCCTCTAGCCTACGATTTTTATCCAATTGGAGTTCCATTTCTTCATCAATTTCTCTAATTTGATGTCCAATTTTGCCAAGGAAGAAGCCTACACAATTTCCACAATTTCCCATTACTAAGCAGGTCACTTTGGAGGCCAAAAATCCCCTCAATTTGGCCCCTCCGAATTTCTGTTATTTTCCAAGTCGTCTGAATTGATTTTCTGTAAAAATCCCGAACTCGTCGAAAATTCCTCGAAAGATGAGTCGACGTTCCTAAAATGAATCGAGACATGACAGAACTTTCAATTTCCGAAATTGAGTTCAAATTCGCGGTTAATTTCAATTTGACGCGATTTTAGCGTGACCTAACCTATTTGGTAGCTTTTAGGAATTTTTAGTGCAATTGACCCATTGTTGATTATTTTTGAGCCACAATGTACATCTTTGACACATTGGCGACTCTCGGTTGTCATGAAAATCTTGAGATTTCAAATACGGGCACAGGCTACCAAAACGATAGAAAAATCATTATAGTACCAATCAACAAGAATTTTGCAATATGGTGGAATCATCCACACTTAGTCACATATCTCAGTCGAATCGACCTATCTCTAATCTCTGATCAATCTTTAACTATACCGTAATGATCTCTAAAGATGAGCACGGTCGAGCAATCGGTTCCTGGTTGAATTCTCAAGTTTATTGCATTAAAATCCCTTAATGGCTTCACCCGATATTCTAGTTATCTCATGAGCAGCCAACTTCGAGAAAAGAACTGTAGGCACGTCGATGAAAAGCCTAACTTATCCAATTGAAATCAGAACCTGAAAATCAGGATATCACATCTAGGGCCCAACCTCAATGGACACAAGAGCTAAGGACCTGAGCCTAACCTCGATATTATCAAGCCTAGTATCCCAAGCATGGGAACGGGCATTATTGTCCTAAGCACGGGCATGAGGACAAGGGTCTCAAGCTCGAGCTTGATGGATCTAGATTTCGACATTGGGAACCTGACCCTATTGCCAAGGGCCCAGGCACAAGCATTGGAGTTCTCATGCCCAAACACAAATTTTGATTCAAGCATCAATATCGAGTCATATTTTCAAAAATGATTTAGGACTTTTTGTAAAAGAAATTATTTTCCTTAATTTAAATTGTGGTGGGAAAACATTTTCCATTAATTCATTTTCCTAAACAATCCAAACGCCATAAAATGAGAAAAATATTTTCCCAAAGAAAGCTTTTCACAAGACAAGTGGAGTCTAAGTCTTGAGATATAGCACAAATTTAATGTATAGATAATTCACGTAACTATCGTGATGGTCGTAGAGTCCTTTTCTATATCAAATTCTTTCTTCCGATCGGATTTCTTCCATTTTATGATTTTGAATCTAAAATCTCTACATATTTTCTGTGTGCCCTGTGAGATAAAGTAAAACTTTGACCAATGTTTTTATACTTGGACTGGTCAAAAAATTGGCTTCGCCTCTTGTTTTTGGGTCAACTAATTCAACCGGTCCGACCCCCCAAGCAAATAAAATAAACATTTTACAAACAAATTATGGCATGCATCGAATAGGCCTATCTACCGAGCTAGATAGGTATGACCTCTTAGCCGATTGGATAAGGCCCTCTTCTACATTTAAGATCATGGGATCGATCCTCTTGTCCTCACCTCACCCCTTAAATTTTTTACAACGCGTTTGAGTCATAATCAAATATCTAGTTAAACCAGCAACAGGTTGATTGGGTTGACCAATTTCACAGAATTTGACTAGGTGTCTCTTTTAACAATCCAAGCTATTAACAATATCGAACCATAAAACCGTCTTCTTCCCAATCCAACGGGTTAAGCTGACTAGTCTAATCTAGTTTGAGAACACTAAATTTAACTGTGGGTGGGTAAAAGTTTTAGCACTTCTTTTTAAAGATGAGCATAATTCTAGGATAGAACCTGAAACCTGAGAACTAGACCAATGGAAATCTATTCGATTCCTAGTTTCCAACGTATGTGAGGTAGGCTCTAGGTTCCAAAAATTAGAGAACTCATTTCAACAAAGTAGGTTCTTGATCTATGCCTTTGTGTGATCCTGTGTATTCCACAACATTCGATAACGAGTGTATAATCTGGAACCACTAATCTGAGCTTCCATTTTATGATTAAGACTTTTACTTTGTTAATATTTCATATTTTTCATATATCTAAATATAAGCTATTGTTAGTGAATTGTAGTAATAAGTAATGGTTATTAAATGTGATAATTCACTGCAATCATTCAATTAATAACAGAAGTGAAATCCAAATAGATCCTAGAACCTACTTGGGAACTTGAAACATGATAGGTTTCAGGTTCCAGGATTTGCAAGGTAGGTTTTAAGTTCCAAAAAATGATAAACATGTTCCGACAAATAGATTCTAGGTTCCAAATTCTAGGTGAAACATGTATGAATATCAAATCTAAAACTATTCACCCCTCCTTTTTTTGAGGTGAAAAATGATTTTAGAGCATATGTCTTGACTCGTATATTACTATATATGATTGAATTTGGTCAGTTGGATTTTGTTTATGAAATAGGTTAGAATGGGTCTGGCAATAAGGCTCAACTAAAAAATGATCTCAATGGGTTTGGATCTACCTCATTTATGATCTATATTTATCAAAATGTAGGGGGGAAAAATAGTGCTGCGGTTGGAAAAAGATAGACAAATTTAAAGAGAAAAGAAAATCAAAACCAAAGTAGAATGGGACACTTGCCACCACCTCCGGCAGCGATCCCAACGGCCACATTGCAATCATCAGTGGAGGTAGGCATTTTCGACGTCAATCGTGCTCTCTAGTGGTTGCTAGAGTGCATGTGGATCTCGAACTATGACATTTGTTCTTTTTCAAATATTTCGATTTTCAAATCTACTTATTCAGGTTGCTTTATAACGTGATGCTTCGAGTAGGTAATATTATAAAATGAAGTTTAAATGCGTTATATGATAAGTATGGTTCAGGTTGAATATGGAACTATATAAAGGAAAATGAATCCAAACATATTATCTTGTAAAAATCTATAAACCCATTTATGACCAACTCAAATGCCACCGGGCCCAAACAATGCATTTGCTGCCTCAGGCTCTAGCTACCATCCCGACCTTTGCCATGCATCGGCGGTCTCCCTAATCACCCATCTGTATATATAACATCAAATTGGTTTCCATGATACAGTCCTGGAGATCAAAGAGAAGATCGAAAAACACCAAGGAATACCCATCTATAGACAAACTTTTGTCTTCAACGATGAGGCCCTTGATAACAAGCTCGATGTTGAGGGCTGCAACATCGTCAATTGCTCCCCCATTCGGCTCATAAGATTGAATTACACATCGGAATGCTACCATCCAAAATGCGGCTCCCCATAGAAGTTGAAGTGAACGACCCTGTGAAACGCTTAAGAAAGGTTGTCCGGTCCTTGGAAGATGTCCCTCTTAAGCGGGTGAAGCTGTATGCATATGGAACTAAATTTGAAGATGATCGTCGGACGTGCGACTACGAGCTTCAGGACAATTCCAGTGTTGATGTGCACATCAAGCCTCTAAAGTTCATGGTGATGGTGTTGCTGTGGAAAGCCAACCTCAAAGTTGCAGTATAAGTAAAACAGTCGGATAAAGTAAAGGTTCTGAGGAAACAACTTGAGAAGTTGTAGCCGAGCCTAAAGTTCAATCTTCCTTTAGAGGGGTATTTTTTCATACATAAGCAGAGTGGGATGGACGAAGATAAGTCGTTCAAATGGCATGGTGTCAAGATGGGCAATACTATTGAGGTTTTCAAGGGGACGATTTCATGATGAGACCTGGTTTTCGCATCCCATTTGCGCTTTCAATGGGAGATCTAGAGCATGATGACAATAAAGTGCTTAGTGTGAGTATAGGCTATAGGTCTAGTGCATCCCTTTAACTTTTATATTGGCATTATCAGGTTTTATAGGCTCAGTTTTTCTTTCTCCCTTTTCTATCTTTGTCGTCTTTATTACTCTCTTCTTATATAGGCGTCGTTAGGAACATCATTTTATCTTGGCACGTGATATTCTTATTTCATTTCAATTCTGTTTGCAAAATGGGGAATCACATCCACAGGTCAAGCCAATTAATTTGCGTTGAGAAATGGTGGAATCAAATAGTTTTTAGATATGGATTGATTAGCTTGCACAAACGTTGCCTCCTTAAGTACATGCTCGGATCGACAAATTTTCAGTTTATCTTTCACTTGTTCTCCTCAGCTGCTGAATCCTTTTGGCCAAATCCTCGCACCAGCCAAAGAAGCTTTAGTTGTAAAATTCACCCAAATGCAACATCTACTCTGTCATTTTCTACCAAATGAGCAATCTTGTGGAAAAGCTCTGGAGGAAAAATAGATAAATGCTATCCCACATGTTATCTTCTCTATAAAATCGGACAATCGTGTCCGAGGCAGTACTTCTTTCTTGCAAAAGATGATCAATCCAATCTGAATCAATATGATCCTAAGAGATGATCGACTAGGTTCTTTCCTTATGCAAAATATGGTCAGTGCTAGAACAACCCTATATGCTCATCCATGAGGATCTATCCTAGAAAGCGAGCCATACCAAATTAATTGGCGGGTATCAGTTTAGCAGAGATCAATCCAGATCAAGGGGAATTACTATTTAACATAATTGTTCTCAATCTTACTCATAGCAAGAATGCTATAAGTATTGTGAAACTTTGTTACATAATCTTGATTACAAAAACCACCTTCCACATTGATGTCTTTGATATATCAAAGGGATTCTAGTCATGTGTATAATGTCATCACTTTGGAATAAACTCAAGGTAAATATTCCTAGAACTATATTACAAGACCAAAAATAAGATGTCTCTACGTAATACATATGATGTAATAGTAGGAATATATTTATTGCATAATAAGAGCTGCAAGTGATGTGACCAAAGACACTGCACAGTTAACTGGCGTGAGATCCATATGAATCATACATAGGCAACCATTTACCATGGCAATCACCAGGCGCTTGCAACAAATGCTATCAAACACTGGACTAGTTTAGAAGCTATTCCTTCTTTCTAGTGCATTACGTGGTTTAGTAGGAGGAGCTCTTTCAATCCCTGCGTGAGAGAGCAAAGCCCACAGGTGAGTCACAAACTCGCCTCCTCTGGTCAAATGCTCCGCATGTGCTTTCACATTGTCCGAAGGTGCCACATATAACACCATTTCCACCCAAAAGTCAGCTAAAATCCTCCAAATCATGTCCTTGTGTCTTATATCATTAGCGAGCTGATTCCCGAGCCGAGCACCCTGGTTGATAACAGTTTCTTCACACGCAGAAGGACCACTATTGTTCTCCTTCATCTTCTTAACCCGGTCCTTCATTCTCTTGCACTTTCGAAAGAAGTCCTTGGCTTCGATGATCGCCCGATCAAACAAGTACTCCGTAATGTAAGCATGATCTAGCAATAGCGATGGAGCGAAAGAAACCAAGTAAGCTAGATACTTGGACAAGCTAGTTGCCACTAGAAAACTCCTCCTTGTTGCCGGTGAGTCTGATCTTTCCGACGGTAGTTGGCGCTCACAAAAGCTAGTGGCGATGTGCCACACTATTATGACCTGAGTTTGTGTCTCAAGCCGACATGCCCACAGTAGCTTCTTGGACTCATTGTTTACTCTTAGTGAGGCCTGTCCATTCTGCAATTTAGTACTGTAATTCGACTTTAAAGCATGAAACACCACTTGCTTGACTTCTTCAGGCAATTTGATGGGCGCACTTTGTCTCTGGCCATCCCTGGTTTGATCAATGTAGGCTGCCATTCCTTTGTTGTTCAATAACTTGCAAGGCTTATATGAGTATGACTCGAGGCATGAGTATTGATGAAGCTTTTGCTCCCAAGGCTTCATCAATTCGACCCGACAAATTGCTCCGATTATCCTCTTAATCCATGCATTTTCTTGCCATGACTTCTTCTGCACATATTTACAGATCCATATCACTTTAGCCCATTCCGAGAAACCTACAAAGAAGAACTGCATAAGCTCCACCATGGTGAACGAGATTATCATCATGCTGGTCACGACTACTTTGACACTCAACCCATTTGGCATTATCATCATGCTGGTCACGACTACTTTGACGCTCAACCCATTTGGCATAGTGCCCAGTTGATTTTCATCGTCATGTCTCTTATAATTCTTTAATATTGATGTCGTAGACCAAATGCCAAAAGTGAGATAAATAAACTCTAGCAATTTGAGGTGTAATCGGCCAGGCTGGAATATGATACTGTACTTGGTGTAGAAGAAATCGAAAAGAAATGTGAGCTCATTCTCAACGACTCGAAATGCTCGCTTGTAGCCATCTTCTTTCGAGAGCAATCCATGGTGAATCAAGTCCCATGTCTTCTTGTGAGCCTCTTGGGGCAATGTGTAGCCAGCATATCTTAAACGGAGGAGCTTGAAGAGTGCAAAAGAGAGGCATACGTCCTTTAACTTGTTGTGGGGGTCTCCTTCTGAGCTTAAGAGCCTCCCTTCACACTTCCACACCTGGGTGATGAGTTGAGCTTGGATATAAGTTTATTGCCTAGTTTATTATCTAAATGCATGGTTATAAAGTGCCTTATATGAATGTAGTCTTCCTCCATTTAATGGTTTAAGCATTTTGGTTAGACATACTAGCGTGGCATCAAACACGGATCAAGAGTTCATATGCCAGCACTTTTTTCTCAAAGTCGTTGCTCGTAGTGGGTTTAGAACAACCAACTTCCTTAAAACAAGAGCTATTTATATTTCACAAATAACTAAGCGGAGTCATACATGGGCCATGATTGCTAATTGTAATCATGATTTTCTTAAAGTTACGAGGTTATAATGTGCCTCATTTGCATTTAGTTTCCCTCTACCTTGTCGCTTAAATTTTTCATTGAATTTTACTAACGTGCAAAATGAAATCAAATGACCTAAGTATGATTAAAGATGGCATGCTGAGATAAAGAATCCAAAAAGTAATATGAGTCAAATGTAATCAGGATTGACAGGAGGAGATCCTCCGCCTTCATTTGTGTTCTTATACAGTGCGTCAGTAAGCCCAACTTTATGTCTAATTGAAGGGGGTTAATTTTGAAATCTATCACTCAACACATCAGTAACTGAGATTCATTAAAATACTGTGGCTGGTAGAGGTTCATAATGTCATTTGGTGCCTCAATAGTCCTAAACATAGATCCATGTGAAAGAGGCTAGTCTTAAAATTTATCACTCAATGCATCATGTGTGCTAGAAGACTATGTTGAGTCCAAAAAGTCATAAATCTATTGTGCTTTTACCAATCCAATCCTAAACCTTTCAAATTTGTGAATTGAGTCCTCAGCATTTTCATGTTTTGCCCATTGAATACATCCGAAAATCGTTGACGTAGATGCCGACTGTCTTATGTGGACAATTTTTTATATATTTTTTTAAAAATTTCTGAGTTTTTCTGTTTTTTTTTTTCTTTGTTTTCCTTTTTATTACTTCCAAACCCAGTCGGCTAAACCTCACTGGCCACTGGACAAGGGTCACTAGCCTTCGAATGTTGTTAGCTGGGCCTCAACTATTGTTGGCCGAGGCCGCTGGCAACCCTTGCCGGACTTGATAGAAAGAAAAGGAAAAAAAAGAAAACAAAAGAAAAAGAAAAAGAAAAAAATGATAAAAAAATTAATAAAAAATTGTGCATGTTAGTGCCAACTGCCAACTATCAACACTATCAACATCCACATTTAAAATTGGTTAGATAGATTCAAATGGCAAAACATGAAAATATTTAGGACTCAATTAATAAAATTGAAAGATTTATGACCAAATTGGTAAAAGTGCACTAAATTTAGGCTAGACAATTTTCCTAATGTCCGATCATGCTCTATCCTATGGTATCGAGTAATTTATACTTTATACTGTTATAATTTCTGTTGTATTTTTTTTCATAATTAATCGAGATTTTTTTTTTTTTTTGTGCGAGAAGATCTGTATTAAATTGAAGTTTAGGGGAAAAAAAATCGAACAGTTAAAGATATACCTTTTCAATGGTGATTAATTCATCTACGTTATCCAATGGGGTCCGATGGTCCCGTGCGAGCGCAGCCTCCTTCTTCCCAAGACACCTCTTGATGAATCGCTTAGCACGAACAATCCCATCCACCCATCTCTCCTCTTCACCCCTCACCAAATATGTGTACCCTCTCATTCGAATCGGATCGACTTCACCAGCAACGCCCCCACTTTCGTGCTCCACGCTCATATAATCAGCAATCACTTTTGTAGTCCTCTCCAAAGATTGCCGGCTCGCCGCCAACAAGGCCCGAGCCCTCTCTTCGGACTTCATGGTCAAGATGAGGAAGAGGTACAAGGTCGCGACCGCCGTGTTGGAACGGTCTTGGAATTTCCAGTCTACCAAAAAGAGCAACCAACACAATTTGATTATGACCTGCCAATTGCAGCTCTTCCACTTCTCGTTGTCCTCAAGATTGTATGCTGAGACAGAATCGGTGCTCCCGAGGACGATCGCAAGGAACACTGCCCAGACAGGGAATAACTCGTTGAACGGAGCGTCTTGCATGAGGCCTAGAGCGTAGGTGAATACATAGGTTGAGAGAGTGTAGGCCGCGAAAGTGACGAGCTGGAACATGCGGTTGCTGCAGCGGCGCCGGCATGAGCCGAAGGTGACGAAGAAGAGGAGCAACAAGGCGGTGAAGATGACTAGGAACTCGATCATCACGAGCGTCTTGGAAGTTCCCAGGAGCCGCTTGATGCCGTCTGTGACATTGTTGCTTGCGATTGGCACCGGTGCCACCACCATGTTTATGTTCGTTTCCATCAAATTGATTGAGACTTCTCTTCTCCATCACCATAGAATGGCGAGAAACTCCTCCGGATGAGTCAACAGAGAAAACTAGAAGAAACAAAGGAAAAAGAGAGTCCACTTTTATTAGTATCTTAATCAGAATAAGTAAACAAAAAATTCTAAAACTTATCATGAAAGTATAATTAAAATTTAAAATTTTTAAAAAATGTAATCAAGTCCTTTTACTAATATTGTTAATTTGACTAGCTAAGAATAGAATCAGAGTTTCCCTACCTTTGGGAGATTGCACCCCTGAGCTACTGGAAGCCGGCGGTGCATCGGCAATCGGGTTCAGCGACGTGTTTGAATCCATTAACAAGATTCCGACTTGGGTGGATCAAAAAATCAAAATCAATCTATGATCAAGCTTCAACCCA
Source organism: Eucalyptus cloeziana (assembly GCA_014182715.1). Lineage (NCBI taxonomy): Eukaryota > Viridiplantae > Streptophyta > Magnoliopsida > Myrtales > Myrtaceae > Eucalyptus > Eucalyptus cloeziana. The sequence continues at coordinate 19,342,246 of CM024641.1, read as the reverse complement.
TTTAAGGAATTAAAATGTTCTGTGAAAAGTGTTTCCATAAAAATCTAACCCAGAAAAATCCAGACCACAATTCCTTGCAAAAAAAAAAAAAATTGAGAAAACGAAGATGCGACGTGTATTCAAGAAGCGTTAAGCCTTCTAATGCGCCTCATCCTGTTCTTCACCGATCTCGATCTCCGCCATGGCGTCCGGCTGGAAGAGTGCGGAGAGGCCCGACGTCGAGCTCCGCCAGCCCAGATTCGTGGACAAGCTCTGTCATGAAGCCGAGCATCAGTCAACCCTCGCCAAGGGTCAACTGCTCTCGCCGGGAAAATATAACCGGCCACGACGCACGGCCCCATCATCTGCAATCTCTCTCTCTCTCTCTCTTCTAGTTTGAGACTTTTTTTTTTTTTTTTTTGGGTTTTCCAGTTTTTCTTTTTCGTTTCAATCTTTGTCCATATTTTGTTGGGGACAAAATTGCCCAGTTTCGGCCCCCGGAAAAATTAAGTACTCGTTATAATTTACCTTCATCAATTAGCGGTCCCTCCCTTGTGCAAATGTCTCAGATACGTTTAAGATCATGAACCCTAGTAATTGGATTTTCTTTCCATATATGTATCCATTCCACTTCTAAGACATTCACTCAATCTTGTGACAATAAGTATCTGGATTGAGCTCTTCTTCAAATCACATTTTCATGTTTTCTTTGAGCCCGAGGAAGGAAGACCTTTCTGCATTGAAATTGGTTATGATGATACATTCCTGGAGATTAAAGGGAAGATCAAAAAATAACACGAAAAATCCATCTATGGCCAAACTTTTGTTTTCGACAGCGAGGTTCTCAAAGACGAGCTCAATGTCGAGGTTGCAACATCCTCAATCATTCCCACATTTAGGTCATCATTGTGCCGGAGCCACTACCATCCACTAAATTGAACTTAGCATAGGAATGCCGCCGTCCGAAATGCATCTTCACATGAAAGTTAACATGAACGATCCTGTGAAACCCTTTAGAGAGGTAGTCTGATTCCTAGAAGATGTCCCTCTTGAATGGGGGATGCTATTTGCAAATGGAACTGATCTTGAAGTTGATCACCGGATTTGCTATTATGAGCTTCAAAAAAATTCTTGCGTCGACATTCATAGCAAGCCTCTGTTGAAGAAGTTCGTGAAGATAGTGTTGCCATGGAAGGCCAACCTGAGAGTTGTGGTGGAAGTGAAATCGTAAGATAAAGTAAAGAATATGAGGAAAGAGCTCGAGAAGTCATAGCCAAGCCCAAAGTTCGATCTTCCCTCGAAGGGGTATTTTTTTCATTCATAAACAAAGCAGGATGGATGAAGATAAGTCATTCAAACGGCGCAACGTTGAGATGGGTGATAATATTGAGGTTTTTAGGGGGATGATGTCACGGTGAGTCCTGGTTTTTGCTTCCAATATCCATTCAACGCGGTTTCCCAAGAGATCTATGGCAGGATGACAATAAGGTTCTTATTATGAGTAGAGTTTAACGGTCTAGCGACAAATGCAATCCCCTCTTATCTTCTATATTGGCAATATTAGGTTTTCCGACATCCATTTTTCATTCCTCTTTTTTTTCGTTGTTATCATCATTATTACGCTCTTCTTAGGTCTTTTTGGAACATAATTTAGTCTTCGTGCGTGAAATTTGCATCTAATTTCAATTCCGCCTGCCAAATTAATAATAAGACACTTCACTTATTAACTAATGCGTATCTAATGAGGCCCACATTTCAGATTTTTCAAAAATCAAATTTTTATATCACCTTTCCTTCTTCCATGAAAACACCACCTTCTCCCTCTCTTCTGTTGCTCTGTTCTCCTCTCTTCAACACCCCTCACATTTTCCTCCCCAAAATCACTACTACCGCCTCCTCCCACCAACAGCCGCTCCATTGTCCCAACCTCACGGAGCTTCATCTCTCCAAAGATGACGGAGCGAGTGATTGCAAGGCCTGAAGAACCGATCAAATGGCGGTCGGCTAAAGCAACAAACAGAACGAACTTGCTATCGGCTCGAAATGAATCATAGTCTCAGCATTCGCTTTTCTCTCGCTTCGGTTCATTCAATACACTCACCAGTAGTTTGATGAAATGGCACGTGAAGGACTGATCAAGTGACTCTTTTCTCTTCCTCTCTTCTCGGTCGACAGTTGTCATCTCAGCAACATCCTTCTGTTTTACTTCACCATTTAGATGAGAGAATGGAGAGGAGGTTGGGGAAGGCTCTTGAATCCTCTTTCTTCACTCTGACTGAAAGCACCTCATGGTCACCGCTAGTTCAAGCTGGCTATCATGGCATATTTTTCAGGTGATGAGGCTTGCAAGGTGTTTCACAAGCCTCTAGATAGCTGTGTATCCATGCTTGCGGCTCTATAAAAACAAAATCATTGCGGAAATGGAACTTTGTGGATGAGGCTTAAAGTGTAGGTTAGGATGTAAGTCAAAAGCATGCAGACTGTGAAAATGACTAGACCAATCGGATTGAACTGATGGAACTTGTTAAAATTGTGTCTTGAGTTTGAGCCACACAATACCCAATCTAAATTTACGGAGGTCATCTCGCTATTTTGAGGATTCGGCTGCACAAGATTTTATATTAGACAAATGAGAGAGTACTTTTTGACTAACGCCCAGAGGAGTCCTCAAAATTTTCTTCATGTTCAGGACTTTCACAAGCTATCTTCATTTGGAGTCTAGCGCGGGTTGTACAAGTTGATTGAGACTTAGCAAGTTCTAACATGCATTCAGAAGAAACGTGTGCTTTCAAGTTGGTTTTTAAGTTGAATCGGCTCAATAGCCTTTAGGAGAAACGTATGCTTTCGAATGTGCAAAAAGAAATTAATAGGAGTATGGGAACACATTCATAGCTTATTATACCATTTAGAAAAAAAGTATTACAAAGTAGGGGTGTGCATCGATCCCAGTCCAACTTGAGAAATGAACCAGAAGACAATGAATGATAAAATATTAAGTCGTCCCATATCAAATCGAAACCTTTGGTTCTTTCTAGAATTTGTGCTCCTTTATAATACATATATTATGAAACCGTGGATCGTACCAATTCAACTACTTCTTTTAAATTTTAATGAAAATGTTAGTAAAAATAAAAACATCACTAAAAGGAACAAAAGGGATCTTTTTCTATTTTTGAATGATAAAAAATCGATTGAATTAGAGAATTGAAATCAAGAAGAAAAAGAATCTGCAATTCGAGATAATCTTGAATCAGATGCACAAATCAAGCGAATCTTGGATCACTTCTCTCAAACCGATCAAAAGATATTGGAGAAGATTATGCAAGCTCCGCTATGAAAAAATGTAGAAGAAAAAACAATATAAGAGCAACACGGAAGTAGAGCTTGATTTTTTCCTAAAAAGGTATTTACGTTTTCAATTGAGGTGGGATGATTCTTCACATCAAAGAATGATCAATAATATCAAAATATAAAGTTATCTACTTAGACTAATAAATCCAAGAGAAATTGCTATATCCTCTATTCAAAGGGGAGAAAATGAGTATAGATATTTTGATTATTCAAAAGGATTTAACTCTTACAGAATTAATGAAAAAGGGTATATTAATTATCGAACCAATTCGTTTGTCTAGAAAAAATGATGGACAATTGATTATGTATCAAAGTCTAAATATTTCATTGTTTCATAAGAGTAAGCCCAAAATTAATCAAATATACCGAGAAAAAAGCTATGTTGCTAAGATTAATTTGGATAAATCCAATGCAAGACATCAAAAAAGGGCTGAAAATAGATACATAAGTGATTATGATTTGTTGTTTGTTCCCAAAAAAGTTTTATCCACTAAAGGACGTAGAGAATTAAGAATTCTAATTTGTTTCAATTCGAGGAAGAGAAATGGTATTTATAAAAATCTAGTATATTGCAACAACGTAAAAAACTAGGATGAATTTTTGGATAAAAGAAAACATTTTGATAAAAAGAAACTAATTAAATTAAAGTTCTTTCTTTGGCCTAATTATCGATTAGAAGATTTATCTTGAATGAATTGATATTGGTTTGATACCAATAATGGGAGCCGCTTCACTATGATAAGGATACATATGTATCCATGATTGCAAATTTGTTAATCATGCGTTTTTCATTTGGAACAGGGAATAATCAGTCCAGTTCCCGACTATTAGGGAGTAGCTAGATCGATTAGACCGAATGGATGGAACTTGTTAAAATTGTGTTTTGAGTTTGAGCCGTGCCATAGCCTATCTAAATCTATGGAGGTCATCTCGCTGATTTTGAGGATTCGGCTGCACGCGTTTTTATCTATGACAAATGAGACGTTTCTTTTTTACTAGCGCGCAACGGAGTCGTCAATTTCCTTCATGCGCGGGAATTTCACAATCTGCACATTTAATGAAGAAGACTTTATAGGTTCGGCGTTAAAAGTTGCCTTCGTTGGGAGTCGCACGCGCAGCGAGAACTAATGAGGAGGGGCCACGAGCTGCCCAAGTTGGTGGGGACTTCTCTTCTCCATCACTATAGAAGGGTGAGACTCCTACAGAGGAAGCAACGGAGAAAACTAGAAGAAACAAAGGATGGAGAGAGTCCCAATTTTATTAGTATTCTAATAGGAATAATTGTACTAAAAGTCTTAACATTTATCACGAAACCACGATTGAGTTTTAAAACTTTCAAAAGTATAATTATATCCTTCCATTAATATTATTCACTCTTGCCCAAGGCTAGCAATGTCCGTCAACCTGCCCTCAGGTGTTGGGCTGTAGCGGCACCCACCAGCCCTTGTGATTCCCTCTCTCTCTTCCTGCTTTGTTTTTTAAGTAAAATTTAAGCATTTTTTTTTTTTGTTTTTGAGTTTAATTTAGTAAAAATTTACTGAACAAATTATTTTAAAATGCCATGTAGGAGAGAGAAAATAATTTTAAAATGTCACAATAGCATTTTTTGTTAACCAAATTTACGGTGTTAACGGAATGATTTGATTACATAAATTTAATAAGTTTTAGGACTTGATTATACTTTTAAAAATTTAAGAACTTAATTATATTTTCATGACAAATTTTAGAACTTTTAATGTATTTATCTCATTTTAATGTAAGTGGAGGGGTCCCTTTTTGTTTGTTTTCCTCATAAGGTCTCTCTCAGTTTGGTCATACAGAAGAGACCTGTAAACACCGGAGATTTGTACAACAATTATTGAGTGTTTACATGAGCTATAAACACTCGAGATTCGGGTTGCCTAGTTTGTACACACGTTGCCTCCTTAAGTACGTGCCCCGATTGACCAGTTTTCATTCAATCGTACCCTAGTTCTCCTCAGCTTCTAAATCCTTTTGGCCAAATTCTTGCAATAGCCAAAGAAGCTTCCATTCTAAAATTCACACAAATGCAACATCTACTCTGTGATTTTCTTCCAAACTAGCAATCTTGCGAAAAAGCTCTGAAGCAAGCAAGATAGTTGCTAACTCAGATGTTATCCCCTCCGTAAAATTGAACCCTCGTGTCCCGCAAGGCACTTCTTTCTTGCAGAAGATGATCGATCCAATTTGAATCAATATGATCCTTAGAGATGAATGACTATGTTCCTTCCTTCTGCAACAATTTGGTCAGTGCTATGGCAACTCTATATACTCGTCCATGGCCATTTATCCTAGAAAGCAAGCCATACCAAATCAAGTGGCCTGGGAATCAATTTAACCAGAGTTCCTTGTTCACAGCACAATGCTATGAGCACTATGAAACTTTGTTACATAATCTTATTAACGAGAGCCATCTTTGGCAAAGAAGTTTCTTGGATATTTAAAGGAATTCCATCATGTGTGTTTTGCAATCATTTGTAAATGGTCCATGACCATTTACAAATCAAGTGGCCCGGGATTCAGTTTAAAAAGAGATCCATCCAGATCAAAGGAAATAACCTTTTGACATATTTATTCTCAATCTTACAGCAAAAAGCTATAAGTATTGTGAAACTTTATTACGTAATCTTATTTACAAGAACCATCTTCGACAAAGAAGTTTCTTGGATATTTCGAGGAATTCCAATATGTGTATTCCACAATCACTTGGGAATAACCTCTATGCAAAGCCATCCTTGTGATTATTATTACCAAACCAAAAACAAGATGTCTATGAGAAATACATATGATGCAGCTCTTCAGTAGCAATAGAATTACATTTAACACATAATGTGAGTTGCAAGTGATGCGACCAAATACATTGCACAATTAACTAGCATGACATCCACATGAATCATAAAGCAACCATATATTATCACAAACACTGGTAACTTGCAGCTGATACTATCAAACACTGGATTAGTTCATAAGCTATTGCTTCTCTCTAGTGCATTACGTGGCTTAGTGGGATAATTTCTCTTGATCCCTACGTGAGAGAGCAAAACCCACAAGTGAGTCACAAACTCGCCTCCTTCAGCCAAATGCTCCACATGTGCTTTTGCATTGTCCGAAGGTGCCACATACAACAACAGTTCCACCCAAAAGTCGGCCAGAATCCTCCAAATCATTCCCTTGTCTTTTATATCATTCTTTAGCTGATTCCCAAGTCGAACACCCCTTTCAATAACTTTTACTTCATGCACAGAATTTCCATTGCCCATCCTCTCCATCTTTGTAACCCGGTCCTCCAATCTCTTGCATCCCCTAAAGAAGACCTTGGCTTCACTGATCGCCTGATTGAACTCGTCTTCTGCAAATAAAGGGTGGTCTGGTAGTAGCCATGGAGCGAAAGCAACCAAGTAAGCCAAATACTTGGACAAGCTAGTCGCCACTAGAAAATCCCTCCTCATTTTGGGCGAGTTTGATCTTACAGGCAGTCGGTGCTCACAGAAGCTAGTAGCAATGTGCCACACCATTATGACCTGAGTCTCTGTCTCAAGCCAACACGCCCACATCAACTTTTCGGATTTAGTGTTCGGTCTCAGTAAGGCCTGTCCTTTCTCCAAATAATTATAGTCATTTCGCTTCAGAGCATGAAACACTACTTGCTTCACTTCTTCAGGCAATTGGATTGGCGTGCTTTGTCTCTGGCCATCCCTAGTTTGATCAATGTAGGCAGCCATAAATGCGTTATTCAATAAACTAGAAGGTTTATAGAAGTACGACTCGAGGAATGAGTACTGACGAAGCTTTCGCTCCCAAGGCTTCAGCAACCAGACTCCACATATCGCTTTGATCATCCTTCCAATAATCACATTCTCTTGCCATGACTTCTTCCGCACATACTTGCAGATCCATATCACTTTAGCCCATTCCGAGAAAATCATGTAGAAGAACTGGATGAGCTCCACGATGATGAATGAGATTATAATCACGTTGGTCACGAGTATGTCGACACCAATCCCATTTGGCAAAATGACGAGTTGACAGTCACTATAAGGTTGATGGTAATAATATTTCAAGAAATATATCGTAACCCAGATGACCATGACGGCATACGTTAACTCCAACAATTTGTTCAACCACCAGCTAAGCTGGAATACGGTACTGTAATTGCTGTAGAAAAAATCATAAAGGAATGTGAGCTCGACCTCAGCAAGTCGAAACGCTCGACTGCAACCATTTTCTTGCGAGAGCAATATGTTGCGAATCAACTTCCATGCATTCTCGTGAACCTTTTTGGGGCAATGAGTAGCCAGCATATCTCAAAAGGAGGAGCTTGAAGAGTGCGAAAGAGAGGCATGTGTCTTTCAGTTTGTTGTCGGGGTCTCCTGAGCTTAGGAGCTTACCTTCACAATTCCACACCTAAGTAGAGAGTTAAGCTTGCATATAAGTTCATGACCAAGTTAACCGTTAATTACATGGTCATAATGTGTCTTATTATGTGCACTCTTCCTCCACCTAATGATTTAAACCTGTTGGTTGGACATACAAAGGTCTTATCAGAGCACCAGTCAAGAGTTCAGATCTTAGCACTTCCTTCTTAAACTTATTACTAGTGATGAATTTACTACAATTAGCTCATACAATGGACCAAGTCGGGGCATACACATGTAAAAGGTCAGCTACACGAAAAGAGGAGTAGTAATTGTAATTGCACTTTACATATGTGATAAGAATATGCCCCATATGAATATAGTTTCCCTAGATCTAATAACTTAAACTTTTGCATTGGACTTTAAACATGCAAAATGAAATAAAATCACCTAAGTATAAGGAACAAAGCATGCCGAGAGAAAGAACCCAAAAGTAATATGAGTCAAAAGTAACCAAGACTTGAGACGTAAGAAGATCCTCTACCCTTGTTTGTGTTCTTATGCAATGCCTTCGTAATCCCAACCCTAGATTCATGGGGAAAAGTACCAAAAAGTAATCAACATATTGTATTGGTTCTGTCCTATTCATTGGACCAATTCAATCCATGAAAATCGTTGACGTTGACGCCATTTGTCCTACAAGGTACAATCAGCGATGACATGGACAATTTTTTTAATAATTTTTATTTTTATTTTTTTCCTTTCTTTTCTTCCCTTTTCTTTTTGTTGTTGGCAATAAGCCATACCCAACAAGGGCTGGTCTCATCTAGGCAAGGTTCACCCTTGCCAAGCCGTGCCTAGGGAGGGGCCCCTCACCGGCGCTTGCCCTCCCTAGGCAAAGTCCGGCGAGATCAACCTCACCTGTGGCCAATGGCCAGCCACCAATAAAAAGGAAAGTGAAAGAAAAAAATAAAAATAAAAAAAAAATATTTAAAAAATGATCATGTTGGAGCTTATCATGCCATGTAAGATGACCGGTGTCCACATCAGTGATTTATGACTAAATTGCCCGAACAAACTGAGTTGTTCCCAATGTGAAAAGGTTAAACACTAAGTTAGTCTAATTGAAACGTTTAAGACTAAATCAGTACCAAAGCAATAGACTTAAGACTTTTTAGTATTTTTCCCTAGATTCGTGTGAAAGAGGTTACTTTTGAAATCTATCACTCAACAAATCAATGATTGAGATTCATTGAGACACTTTGCAAGGTAGAGTACCATCTTAGAGGATGAATGTCTTATCTTGACCTATCCTCTGGTATCGAGTCTTATCTTGAATTATCAAGTGGTATCATGTCACTAATGCTTCGCTTGTTTTGCATAAATGAGCAATTTAAGAAATATTTTCTTAAAAAATGATTATTTTGATCACTTACAAAAATGAAGAAACGACAAAAAAGTTATTGTCCACGAAAAGTTGTCAATAATGAAATTTTTTATTAACTAATTATTTCAAGCATCACAATCATTCATTTTTACAAAAAAAAATAAAATCGAAATTACTCATTTTTGGTGAAATAAAGAGAGCCTAAAATGCATAGTGTCTTCATTTCTATTGTACTTTTCACGACCAATCGGGATGATTTTTTTTTTTTTGTGAGAATAAGATCCTTACTAAATGAAAGTTAAGAAAAATCTAAAAAATCGAATAATTGAACTTGAGCCTTTGCAACGGTGATCAACTCGTCTACGTAATTGACAATGTATAGTGTTACTTTTTCACACTAATGAAGATGATTTTACCCTTTTTAAACTTTTTAGCATTAGAAGAAAATCCTTATTAAATCAAAGTTCAGAAAAATAAAAATAATTAGACGATTATAGGTATACCTTTTCAATGGTGATGAGTTTGTCTTTATCCAATGTTGTCCGGTAGTTCGGTGCCAGCGTGGGCTCCTCCTTCCCTAGACACCTTTCGATAAATCGCTTAGCACGAACAAAGTTGTCCACCCATGTCTCCTCTTCACCCCTCACCAAATACGTATACCCTCTCATGTTAACCGGATCGACTTCAACACTTGAAACGCCCCCACTTTCGTGCTCCCTCCTCATATAATCAGCAACCACTCTTGTTTTCCTCTGCAAAGATTGCCGGCTCCCAGCCATTAAGGCCCGAGCCCTCTCGTCGGACTTCAGAAACAAGATGAGTGTGAGGAGCATGATTGCGCTCAACGTATCCTTAATCTTGAGGCAGTACAAGACTATCAACACGATCACCCAAATCAATTTGATTTGGATCTGCCAATTGTAGCTCCTCCACCTCTGGTTGTCCTCGAGACTGTATGTGGAGATAGCATGGGCGCTTTCAAGGAGGGCGAGCATCAGGAACAATGCCCAGATGGGGAATAAGCTGTGGCGGAACGGAGCTTCGTTCATGAGGCCTAGAGTGTAGGTGAGTGTGGAGGTCGAGAGAGTGTAGGCCATGGAAATGACCAGCCTGAAACAGCTGTTGTTGCAGCGACGTCGCCATGAGCCGAAGGTGACGAGGAAGAGGAGCAAGAGGGCGGTGAACATGACTAGGAGATCAATCTGCAAGAGCATCCCCACGGGAGTTTTCAGGGACTTCATATTGCCCGTGACATTGCAGTTTGAGAATTTCGGCCGCGCCTCTGGCATCTTTTGGTTCATTTGCATCAAATTCCTCATGTTTGGTACTGATTCATTCGCTGGTTATTCAGCTTCTGATTGGGGGAGGGAGGGAGGGAGGGGGAGAGAGAGTTTCAAAGTTCTGATTATAAGGGAGTACCAAAAACACCTTTATGAAACAAATTGAACCTTAAGAAGATTCTTGACAAATTAACTTGCTAGCTTTTTCGACATGCAATGCACGAAATGAAGATTTCAATAAATTGAGGAAAGCTATTATTTATGCTTTCATGTTTCTTACTGATTCATATTTTATGTGCTCGGAATATTTCATGTTCTCATGTCGTGATTCAATAAATATTGCAATCTTATATCTCATTTATTCTTTTAATAATGATAAATCTATATGATGGGTTTGGAATCACTTCGATTATAAGTTCAAGTAATCTTTAGTGCAGATTTTATTGATGCAAAAATTATTTTGTTGAATTTTTCTGGATTTTATTTCTCTTACAAAAATCTCACATCAATACCACTATTTAGAGCAATACAAGAAATATAATCTCAGCCTGGCTAGTCTACTTAGAAAGCAAACTAAAGCTATTTTGTTCCGACAAGGGAGAAAATAAGGAAGTACGGAGGTTTTTACTTTTTTTTTGTAAGAGGCCCTATGTGTTATTTTCCTCTTTCTTGGGAGACGACGGGAGCAAAACGAAAGGAAAATTCTTTACTTGGCACAGAAAAAAGTTCATGCACTCCCACGCTTTCACTGGCAACGTGTTATCCATGTTTCTCAGAGTGTGATTCATGTATCACATAGATGTAGAGTTAGTATCTTAATATGCAATTTTCCTTTTCGTTTTGGAGGTAATGACGTGAGGATTCTCAAAAAAAATTTCAATGTTCAATAAGGTTCATGGATATTTTCTTCGTTTAGTATGGTATATGAACTTTCTAAAATCCGACTATTGTAGCATTTTCATTTTGTATATCGCCACATCACATGTATTTTGTTATGTGGACTTCCCTGTTGGTCTTTATTGGGCTAAATAATAATGTGTATTGTCATGCCGTTTTCTCTAGTCAGTATATCTTTTTTTGTTCTCCTTTCTTGTTGGGCTAATAAGCCTCGTGGACGCTAAAATGAAAAATCCATTATTGTCATGTCAATTGACGGTGCTATTAACTTTAATGGAAGGATTACATTGATTGGATTTGTGAAAGTTGAAAAATCCAGCGTCTCCTGTCCATGTAATTCAAAGTTCTCCTTTTTTTTATTATTATCTTGGATTGTCCATATAGTCGAATTATTGTAGAGAAATTTGACTTCCACCTCTTCCACAGTGCAAATCAGAAATCAACGCCTGTGTTTGTCGACATCTTTCAGGGTGGCTGTATGGGTGCCGGTCGACCATGTGGTGGCAAGCATTCTCTCTTGCAAAATCCATTCATCTTTCAAGAATCATCTCTTGGAAAAACCATTCTTCTTGTTGATTTCCACCACGTCAAATGATTTTCGTTGAGGAGTTTCATGTTTCTTATCTTTCGTGTGAAGTAAACAAAAGCCCCCCATGCCAATTTAAGCATCAGGAACATGAATGGCCTTCCCCTTCGAAAGCGTCATGGTTCGACGGAACTCTGTAACTCAAGCCATGTGAAGCCTGCCAAAATGAAAGTCTTGAAGCACGTGTGTATAGTGAGATCTTGCATCCGACCTAGCGCAGGTTTGAGTTATAATATCAGTACTAAGTAGCACCGACATGGTTGATTGTCTGGTAGGGTTTGAGAGTATCGATCTTTTATCAGATTTTGGATTCCATATCCGTATCATCCTCATCTGCAGATACATCTAGCCAGAAACAAACTAAAGAATATTAATACGCAGTTTGAGTCATTTAATCGCACCATGAAAAGAATACAAAAGGGCAACGGTATATCTACTAATATTCTCTCCTACTCGACTGGCCTATGACAAAAGTTCAACTGCGGATGTTCCTTTATTTATCCGATGAACTAATGAAAAAACAGCCTCCACCAATTCGTGTTTAATCTGTCACGCCCGCATTATCACAATCCACGTTAAAGCTGAAAGCCCTCGCTCATCCGGCAATGGAAATGGTCATACAAATTAAACATGTAGATTATGGACACGGATAATTCAGCCGACAAATTGAGCCCGCGCGCACATTAAACTTTGTCTTTAGGACTAAAAAAAGAAAAAAAGAAAGAAGAAATATAACATCATTTTGTACGGTATACTAAATCCCTTCAAGATTCTTCAAACTCGTACATACAGCTGCCATGTTTGGGCTCATACGAAGCTCTCAAAATGGGAAAAAACATATATGCTACTTCATAAAGTCGAAAAATCCTTACATTGGTCTTAGATTTGGTTTGCTGTGCAGAATATCAAGGTCGTCCACGTCCTCTGCAATTGACAAACTCTCAGGATAAGCTTATTTCATGATGTGCGAGATCAATTGATTCTCTTCACCACATCAATAATAACTCATAAACACACAGTTACATAGACTACGAAATATTCACCTCAGAAGCTGCCGCGCCAAAGCAAGAAAGCGCCATACCTGTTCCCTTGGCCTTTCGACGGAGATTGAGGTGGAGCACGGACTCGCTGAGAACGTTGTACTCGGCGAGGGTCCATACATCGTTCTTGAGCTCCTTGCCCGCAAAGATCAGCTTCTGCTGATCCATGGGAATGCCTGCTTGATCCTGTATTTTGACCTTCACGTTGTGGACCGTCTCCGAGCTCTCCACTTCGATGATGACGGTCTTGCCCGTCAGGGTCTTCACGTGGATCTGTGTCTGCATGGATAGATGACAGTAACTAAACTTGAACATCATGATGAATATACGTTACCAAAGGCCTAAAGAGCCTTGCAAAGATCGCAAGATGTGTCGCGGCCTAAATTTCAGGTGCACTACCTAAAACTAGGTTAATGGACTACTAAGTTTTTTTTAAACTTAACTCGGGCTCTTCCAAGCCCATATCAAATCGCGACTTAAGTCTAAATTTTTAAACATGCAAAAGGTTATTAACTATGAGTCGTCACTAATCGGTTTACGGTAGGTCGATTAAACACCTAAGTAAAATAAAGGGAGACTTATTTTACTCCTATGAACTAGAGACTAAGGGAACAGGGACTTGGTTACACTAGAACTCTTTAGTGCCCTTTCGATACCATTTCTTTTTTATTTTATTTAAAAAAAAAATTGCAAGCAATTTAGATTTATTTTAACCTAAATTACTACCATGTCAAAAGGTGATTACACGGGTGCTCAACCATTATTGAACATTCAGTGAATAAGATAAATTGCATCATACAAAGAAAACATTTTTTTGGTTTTCTTGAGAGTTAGAATTCTTTTATAAAAATGCATTTTTTTAACTAAATGACCTAATTTTACTAATATGCAAATTCTAATTAAATGGGCCTATTATGCAAACTAATTGACATGCACCTCATGACCTAATTTTACTAGTGAACATATTCTAATAATCCTATTATGCAAACTAGTTAATATGCACCTAGTATTTTTGTATTTTTTATTGAAATTCGAAATTAATAAAAACCCTAATTAAGCTATCTAAAATGGAATAAGTTTCTAATTCATTTTTGGGATTAATTTGATTTAAACCCCTTTTTGTCTTAGAAAACTATTTTTTACTTTTTGTTTATTTTTTTTAAAAAATTATGAAAACATGCCAACTTTTCGAGGGGTCTCTCGAACCTCCTCTTTGCCTCAAGAGAGTCGTTTGGGATTGAACGGCTTTAGAAGAGACGGTGGTGAGAAGCAGGGGCTGGTGGGCCTTGTTTCTTATAGAGCAGCGGCGACGTTGACTCGGTCAACGGGAAAAATCAATTTCTGAAAGTGAACATGGAGACACGTGTACGTGTGGAGGTGGTTGAGGGGGCGTGTGGAGGATTGCGGATGAAATTTCCACGCGGCTTCGCATAGATGCAGCCCCCACTTTGGACTTTGGCCTTCTTCTTCTTTTTTTCAATGTTGTTGCTTTTTGTTCTAAGTGGGGGGCCCACTCGCCTGTTGCCGTCCGATTGTCCTACTCGAGGATTCCAACCGTTGAATTGAGCGACGACCTTGAGCGTGAACTTCATTGACGTCGAATGAAAAACCACCGCGGTGGACTATACAGACATGTCGACGGTGGTGGATGTCGGGGCTGAGGTTCACGGTAATGGTGGTGGCGGCATGAAAGGGAGTCAATGGGGGAGAGGAGAGGAGAGAAAGATGGATTGCGATTTGGAATATTTTGGTGGGATGCGACTTTTGATGTTATATATTTCGATGGGTGATTAGGGAAACCGTCGATGCGGGGCAAAGATCGGGACGGTAGCTAGAGCTGGGAGGCAGCAAATAGATTGTTTAGGTCCGGTAGCATTTAAGTTGGCCGTAAATGGGTCTATCAACATGTGGCCATCCTTCCAACATGGAAGGGGGAAATGAGAGGTTCAAATCCCCACCTTCTCAAGGGGATGGGGTAGGGACGCGTAAGTTTCAAAAGTGGGTTTCGATTCCCACGCCCTGCAAGAGGCAGGGCAAAAGTCTGAGAGAAAGTGTAGAATAGGAATAGAGTAGGACTGACCAAAAAAAAAAAAACATGTTTATATTTATTTTTCTTTATGTAATTTCATATTCAACCTCAACCATACTTATCATATAACGTATTTAAACTTCATTTTATAATATTACCCACTTGAAGCACCACATTAGAAAGCAACCTGAATAAATAGATTTGAAAATCGAAATATCTAAAAAAGAAAAAATGTCATAGTTCGAGATCCACGTGCACTCTAGCAACCCCTAGAGAGCACGATCGACGTCAAAGATGCTTGCCTCTAGTGATGATTGCAATGTGGTCGTTGGGATCGCTGCTGAAGTTGGCGGCAAGTGTCGCCATTCTCCTTTTGTTTTAATTTTCTTTTCTCTTTGAATTTTCTCTTCTTTTTTCAACCGCAGCATTGTTTTTCTCCCTACATTTTGATAAATATAGATCATAAATGAGGTAGATCCAAACCCATTGAGATCATTTTTTAGTGGAGCCTTATTGTCAGGCCCATTCGAACCTATTCGGTAAATAAAATGTAAATGACCAAATTCAAATATACAAGTCAAGACATGTTCTAAAATCATTTTTCCATCTCTAAAAGTAGTAGGGTTTAGCTGTCGCGACCTCTTTTTTGTTTTTTTTTTTTTTTGGCGCTCGATTAGGGCGGGCGCCTTGCAGAGGCTAATGGTTTGGCTAAATTTATTAGGCCCCGACTCTCCCAAGTCCACCAATTCACGACTTTAATAGTCTAAGTATTTAACCTGTAAGTTAATTTTTAAAACAGAGTCGTCACTAATTAATTTGGGGTGGGTTGATTAGAAACCCATGCGAAGTATTGGGAGAAATACTCGCTCCTGCATAACTAGAGAAATTAGGATCGGGGACTTGGTTATACTAGTTAATCACTAATGGCCTTTCGGTACCTAATCTTGTTTAAACCCTGAAGTTTTTTTGGATGCTTTCAGGATTTTCTATGCATTTTTGGGGAGGAAAAACATTTTTTGGGTCTTTATCTCTTTTTTGGACATAAAAGGGACTTTTTGG
Organism: Eucalyptus cloeziana; assembly: GCA_014182715.1. Lineage (NCBI taxonomy): Eukaryota > Viridiplantae > Streptophyta > Magnoliopsida > Myrtales > Myrtaceae > Eucalyptus > Eucalyptus cloeziana. Next base: position 19,326,262 of record CM024641.1, on the reverse strand, counting down.
ATTTTTTGGTATTTTTTAGAAAATACAAGTCTTTTTGGCTTTTTATAGATTTGTTGGCTTTTTTTTTTTTTTTGGCATTTTTGGAATATATGAAATATTTTTTATTTTTTATTTTTAAAAAATAAATTATTTTTTATTTATTTATTTATTATAATATTATTTAAAATTAAAAAAACGACCCGGGTTGTCCATTCGGCCCCCAACGCGGGCTTGACTTAGATTTTTTTGAAAATAAAATATATTTTTATATTTTATATTTTATTTTTTATTAAAACGTTATTACTTTTCTTTTTCTTTTTAAATTTCAAAATGCGACCGGGTCGGATCCGACCCGGTCAACCACCCAAGACCCCAACGACCCTAAAACCCTAGGGCACCGAATCTCACGCTTGACTCCGACGACCGGCAACTCGATTTCCGCCCCCCCTTCTATGCTCGAAACCCTACTCGCACAGTGGCCCGGATTCGACCCGTCTTCAACCCGGCATCTCTTTCGCAAGGCAGGTTGCTCGGAGCCCTAGGGTCGACGATTTGCAGCGCCGAAGAGGGGTTGTCGGGACATTGCCGGGGGTGACTCAATGGCCGCGACGTGGCGATCGGCGGCCAGTCTTTCAAGGGGAAAAGAGGCGACCACAATGGCAGCTGTTGGGTTCTCAAGGTAGGGCAGAGCGATAGTTACACGGGCGGAGCCAGCACGATTATTACCTGTTCGCAGCGAGGGCACGGCACGGCGGCTGTAGTCGAGGCGAGCAGCAGCAATGGCGGTCGCTCAACTCTCAGATCTAGAGCGATGGCGGTGTCGGGCACGACTCAAGGCGGCTCTCTCTGGTTTCTCTTCTCTCCAGCCCCTCTTCACGGATCTAGAACCCTCTCCTCTCTCTCGGCCTCGACTGCTCGCAGATCTGGGTTCGCTTGCCTCCCCCCCCCTCCCCCGATGTCTCTCGGTGGGAGGTCGTTTAGCTTGAGACCCGATCCTTCACCCTTGCTCGCTCTTCGAGTTGCCCAAAGTCTCTCAGGGAATCTCTCTGAGCTTGCTGGCCTCCTCTTTCTCTCCGTGTGTGCTTTCCGACGAAGGTGGAGGGCCTATTTATAAGCGAGGGGGGCGAATGGTCGACGGAGCTTCGACCGTCGATCCCCTCGCGCCGAACGGTCTCCGCCAACCGAACCGACATCCCATCCGCCACCTGTCCGCCAACTGCCCCCCATGCGTGTTGCCATCCGTCCATTCATCCGGTGTCGCGCCCTCTGCGCGTGTGTTGCAGAGGCGGACGGAGGAGGAAGAAGGAAGGGGGAAGGGTTAGGTCGCGCGGGCTGGGCCGTGAGGTGTGGCACCCCCAAAACCCGGTAGGGTCGCCACGTATACTAAGCGCTTAAAATCTAAGGCAAAAACATCTTATTTGACATTAGTAAAAGGGAGTTGTAATTTAGGCCGAGGTTTAGACGTAAATTTTTTTTTTTTTGAAAAGGCTTTAGGGATTTGCGTAGCTCACAGCGAAAATAAGAGGCGAGTCTCACCATCTCTCCGCTTCCTTAACGACAGCACAATGCACACCAACTATTGCAATTAAAAGAAAACACAAGGCCGAACCACTTTTATTTACATATATATTTTGCGAAGGGTTTCACGGGTCGGTACATCAAAAGGTAGGCCAAGACTCATCCATACGCTCGGCCTTCAACCCCAAAAAGGAACACATGACCCACTAAGAACAGCGTGTATAGACCTCCCCTCGGACTGCTAGTGTCGGCCATATCCCAAAAAGTTGCCAACTCCTACTCCTCACGTGCGGGCCATCACACCCATCCTGGTGCGTCAGGCAGTGGGGGTGGCAGCATCCCCATCATCACCCCATCGCGGCGAACGTGGATAGACACGTACTCCTGAATGACCGGGCCCCTAGACATACCCACGTCATAAGTCACGATCGCGCGAACCCGTATGAACGTTAGACCAGGTACGGTGGGACAATCGATCTCCAACAACTCGACCTCCACATCAGAAGGAAGGCCGTAAAATACTCCCCGCGTGACGATAGGGAGTGGCATCGTGCTAATCTGAAATGTTCATCCCCGAATGAGTGAGTACAACTACTCAGCAGGTAAAGGAATCCAATAACCACTCAATGCATTAAACAATACGAACAATTACATCATACATGACGTTCATGCATTCCAGCATACTTACCTCGAAGCCATGTATATGCCATCATACATCATCATCACAATCATAATACGTACATATCATAGGCCACAAATGATCATCATCATACCATATCATCCATGCATGTCATCATCATATATTATATACATATCATCATGTCATCACGTCATCATGCCATCATGTCATCATGCCATAGGTAATCATCATCATGTCATGTCACATATGCATATCATCATGCCATAGGTAATCATCATCATGTCATGTCACGTATGCATATCATCATGCCATAGGTAATCATCATCATGTCACGTCACATATGCATATCATAATGCCATAGGTAATCATCATCATGTCACGTCACATATGCATATCATCATGCCATAGGTAGTCATCATCATGTCATATCACATATGCATATCATCATGGCATAGGTAGTCATCATCATGTCATGTCACATATGCATGATTTAATTTCCACTCTTAGTTCTCAATTTGATCACCACACCACTCTTTCTCGGGATCATCCATCCCACACTTTACACTCGCACCCTATCCAAGCATTGCGAGAAAAACCTCCGGCATTCAGCCATTCATGGCCACCATGCATTCGGCACCCCCACATCCCGGGCATCTCGCATCCCAACTGGCATCACGAGGCATCCCCTCGGGCAAAGACCTCCGAGGCTTCCGGCACCCAACCATTCCGGGCATCCCGATACTCCTGTGTGGCCATCCGGTCATGTATCTCTATACATTCCGGGCATTATCATCCTCCACAAACAACTTCCCCATTTACCATTACTCATGTTTGCCAATTTAGGTCTCAAAATACCATGCACATGATGTAATGGTAAGACAAGATCACCTTCGTTCTTATACATGCTTCATTATTCATTAAGATACGTGCAGTAAAATGCAATCACTCATAGTAATTAGATCCTTATGGAATGTATGCCACTCAAAACAATTTACTTACCAAATTCATTTAGAATTTATTTAAATTCCAACTTATCCTAATTTGCAATTATTTAAATTAAATAATCACACAAATCCCAAATTCATGAAATTAAAGCATATGATAAAGTGATACAATAAAATAGTGATTTCCTACGGAAAAACACATAGCCAATCAATTTCTACACAAAAGGTAATGTTACTAAAATTACCGCATGGAATTCTCGGACAAAGGCAGAATGCGCAGTTTTCTAAGTAATTCAATTAAAATGCCCAAACGACCTCCAAAAATTATGAAATTTTACCAGGTTATAGTTAAGACATTAAATTATATTTTTTATGAAGGAATCTAGGCCAAATTCGTTTTAAATAAATTTCTATAGTCATACGAAGCCACGGGTCAGATCACCGAAACGTCCAGGGTCCTACGTCCGAAATATTGAGGTTTAACCTACCTATCCTTCTTCGTTTTCTCTGAAATTTGGATATGTTTTACTTCTAAAGGTCCCCTACAACTTTCATGAAGGAACTTAAACCAAATTTCCAAAGAATAACCTCCATATGAGTCCATGAAGTCTCGGGTGTCCTGTATCGCGTCTCCAGATTTATCATCTTCAAGAACAGGTCGATTTCCTAAGCTATACTTGTTCATTTTGCTTAAAATATGAGTATGTTGATCTTTAAGATGTGCTCTACAAGTTTCATGAAGGAGTCGAAGAGAGATTTTTGGTAAAAGCCAACATGCAGCCACAAATCTACCACAAGGTCAGCAAAGTAGATCCAGATCTAGAGCCTCCGTAGGATGGGGTTTTGACCCCTTAAATCTTCATCATTTTGCACGAAATTTTAGTATTTTGTAGTTAAAGGTGTTGGCTACAACTTTCATGAAGAGATCCAAGTCAAAATCGAACTCCAAACATGCATGCAAGCTCCCACAAGATTCTGACTCCAGTGATTCATGCGAAAACAGCAAGGTTCATCAAGAAACGACCCACCCTAGCTTCGGTTCCTAGCTTCTAAACATCCAAGAATTCTATCATCCATACAAAACACACATGCAAGAGTAGTAATGGACCCTAAACTTGCCTCAAGAGGTCGAGCTATGGATGGCACACGGACTGCACGCACGAACCTCCCTCTTCTTCTTCCTTTTCCTCCTTTCTTCCTTCCCTTCTTCTCCTTTCTTTCTCTCCGTTTCCTTTCTCTCTCTCTCTCTCTCTCTCACACCGTGCGACACACTCCCCCCTCTCTCCTCCTTAATCCAGTTGCCTTCTCTCTCTTTTCTTCCCCTAATGATTGCTTATTTGACCTCTAAGCATGAATGCCAAGTGGCCAATCCACTAAGACACATGGGGGGGCAGGCATTTCGAATTTTCCCTCCCCCACCATGCTTGTTCGTACGGCCCAATGGGCCTCATGGGCCTGGCCAAAATGGCCCACTTTAGGCCTTCTATCCATGGGCCTAAAGCCCAAGCTATTGGGCCTAAGGCCCAAGCCCAAAAGATTCCTAACTTACTTCAATAAATCCCTTGGTTCTTTCCTATAGATCTCGAATTTTAAATTTCATATGGCCAAAAATCTTGCAACATTTAATTTATAGGAAGACAGGTCTAAGAGGAGCAAAGCCAAGAATAAATTGTGATATATAAAAAATTTTAACCTATAGTACGCATCTTAAGAAAATTCAAGAACATAGGCGTGTAACACTTAGTTTTAACGGTTAATAACTAAAGCATAAGCCAAATGTAATTTCATTACCTAATTACGAGCTTTAGGACATTCTAGGGCTTATCTCAAATATTTGGGATGCCACATGAGGGCCTGCACGAGGGAGAGAAAAAAGGGGGCTGGGTGCAAAAGGCCCAGCCCCAATGGCTACTGCTTCTATTTTTTTTCTTTTGTTTTTTTTTTTTACTATTTTTTTGTTGTTTTTATTATTGATTATTTATTATCCAAAAGGAAAAAAATATTAAAAGAGACTAAAGCCTAATTAAAAACACAATAAAATTTAGGCGTTACAATTTGCCCTTCTTTGAAGGTAAGCTCGCAGAGGTTGCATTCAAAGACAAACTGATGCCTAAATTTTATCCATGCATGTGTAGCAAATTATATTTTATTTGGGACCTATTATTTTATGCAGAAAAAGAGCAATATAAATTTACATATATTAAGACAGATAAGAAGATACCTGTAGTTACTTACCGGGAGTGAGTGAGGTAGGGTGTGAACCCCGAGTTTGGTAAGTATTAAGGTGTCATTTTACCTGGTGACATGAGAAGGTTGCTTCTCCAGGACCTGGACCATTCTTTGGTCGCCTATTAGAGCAATCAGTAGTTTGTCTTGGACTCGAACCTTTCTTCCGTTGCCTTGATAGGAAATTGCTTTTCCAGGACTTGAACTTTTCTTCGGTCGCCTGTCAGAGCAGTAAGTGGTTTGTTTCGGACCCGAACCTTTCTTCAGTTGCCGTGACGAGAGATGCGTCGACCTTTCTCAGGGCATCTATTTGTAGGTGCCTGATTCGTATTGAGGACAGCAGTTGGTACCCGACATTTCTCGGAAGATGCGCCGACCTTTCTCAAGGCATCTAATTGTGGGGTGCCTGATCTTTGTCAAGGACACCTATTGGAACCCGACCTTTCTTGGGAGGATGCACCGACCTTTCTCAGGGCATCGATTTGTGGGGTGCCTGATCTTTGTCGAGGACACCAGTTGGTACCCAACCTTTCTCGGGAGATGCGCCGACCTTTCTCAAGACATCTATTTGTGGGGTGCCTAATCTTTGTCAAAGACACCTGTTAGAACCCAACCTTTCTCGGGAGGATGCACCGACCTCTCTCAGGGCATCGATTTGCGGGGTGCCTGATCTTTGTCAAGGACACCTGTTAGAACCCGACCTTTCTCAGGAGGATGCACCGACCTCTCTCAGGGCATCGATTTGTGGGGTGCCTGATCTTTGTCAAGGACACCAGTTGGTACTCGACCTTTCTCAGGGCATTTGTTCCGAAAGATACCTGGACATTCACGGGTATTGAAAGAGTACCTGGATATTCACAAGTATTGACCTAGAGGATATATGGGCCTTTGCAGGTGTCGAAGGGGTACTTGGATGATCACAAATGCGAATTCTTGGGGGATACTTGGACATTCACAAGTATCGAAGGGGTACTTGGATGACCATAAGTACAAACTCTTGAAAGATACTTAGATGTTCACAAGTATCGAAGGGGTACCTGATAATTGGGAATATCGAGGACGTACCTTGGGTATTCGTGAGGGTCTCTCACCTCATGGTAAGGGAAATATCGAGGGCGTACCTCGCATATTCATGAAGGTCTCCCACCTCCTGGCAATGGGAATATCAAAGACGTACCTAGGATATTCGTGAAGGTCTCTCACCTCCTAGTAATTGGGAATATCGAGGTCGTGCCTTGCATATTCATGAAGGTCTCGCCTCCTCGCATATTCGTGAAGGTCTCCCACCTCCTGGTAATTGGGAATATTGAGGACGGGCCTCGCATATTCGTGAAGGTCTCTCACCTCCTGGTAATTGGGAATATCGAGGTCGTGCCTTACATATTCATGAAGGTCTCTCGCCTCTTGGAAATTGGGAATATCGAGGACATACCTAAGATACTCGTGAAGGTTTTTTACCTCCTAATAGTGGGAATATCGAGGACGTACCTGAGATATTCGTGAAGGTTTCTTACCTCCTGGTAGTGGGAATATCGAGGACGTACCTAAGATATTCGTGAAGGTCTCTCACCTCTTGGTAAAAGGGAATATTGAGGACGTACCTGAGATATTCGTGAAGGTCTCTCACCTTCTAGTAGTGGGAATATCGAGGATGTACCTGAGATATTCGTGAAGGTCTCTCACCTTCTGGTAATTGGGGAATATCGAGGATGTACCTCGCATATTCATGAAGGTTTCCCACCTCCTGGAAATTGGGAATATCGAGGACGTACCTTGCATATTCGTGAAGGTCTCCCACCTCCTGGCAATTGGGGAATATCGAGGACGTGCTTGAGATATTCGTGAAGGTCTCTCACCTCCTGGAAATTGGGAATATCGAGGACGTACCTCGCATATTCGTGGAGGTCTCCCACCTCCTAGCAATTGGGGAATATCGAGGACGTACCTCGCATATTCATGAAGGTCTCTCACCTCTTGGTAATTGGGAATTTGAATGTAGCACAAGGCTTACCTAGATGGCCGCAGGCACACAGGTGTACAAAGTAGAGGAATATTTGGATGAATACAAATGTTTAATGATATAATAAGGGACCACTCAACTGGTCCAAGTGTAAGAAAGCATACCTGGGTGATCGTAGGCGCATAATGTGGTGGAATACTTGAGTAGCTACTAGCATTCAATGGCATAATTTTGAGGACAACTCGGACAGGTCGAGTGTCACGGAAATGGAGTATCCGAACGTGGTTGGTACTCAAAGACAAGAGGATATTTGGACAGTCATGAGTATCCAAATTTTAAAGACAACTTGAATAGGTCGAGTGTCAATAAAGAGAGCACTTGAGTAGCGGCAAACACTCGAAAACAGGGAGATGCTTGGACAATCGCAAATATCAATACTTGGGGACAACTCAAACAAACTGAGTGTCGATAAGAGGGAGTACTCGGCAAATAGTGGGTGTGACAGCCTGAATTTTCTGAGTTGTTTTCGATTAAATAAATTAGGCTTTTCGTCAACGTGTCTATAGTGTTATTCTCTGAGTTTGCCACTCACGAGATAACTGGTCTATCTGGGGAAACAATTAAGGAATCTAAATGCAATGGACTTGAGAATTCGAACGGGAATCGACTGCTCGACCGTGTCGGTCTACAAGGGTCATTACGGCACTGTCAGAATCGATCAGAGATCAGAGATAGGTCGATTTAGCTGATATATGTGATCAGAATGTGGGTGATTCCACTTGATTTCAAAATTCTCACCGATCGGCACTAAATTGATTTTCTGACATTTTAGGTACCCTGTGTCCATATTTGAAACCTCAAGATTTTCACGATAACTGAGAGTCGCCAATGTGTCGAAGATGTACATTGTGACTCGAGATAAATTGATCACGGGTTAATTGCACCGAAAATTCTTAAAAGTGACCCGGTAGACTAGGTCACGCTAAAAGCGTGCCGGATTGAAATTAACCGTGAATTTTAACCCGATTTCATAAATTGAAAGTTCTGTGGTGTCACGAGCTATTTTAGGGACGTCAACTCATCCTCCAAGAAATTTTGAGAGATTCCGAGATTTTTACGGAAATCCAATTCGGACGTCGCGGAAAATAAACGGAAATTCAGACGGGCCAAATTAAGGGAAATTTGGACTTCCAAGCCGAGTATTTGAGTGTCAGGGATTTACAGAAAATTGTACGGACTTTTCTTCAGCAAAATCGGACCTCGATTTGGAGAATCGGCGAAGAAATTTAAGAGAATTTAAGTGAAATTTGGAATTAAGGAGGAGGGCTGCATTTTGGCATTATTGGGTTAGTTCTTGGATTATATTTGTTAGAAAGTATTAGAGGGGGGACAAGAAGTGAATGCAATTAATTGGAGGGATAAAGATGGTGGACTTTTAGCCCTTGTTCCTTATCTTTTCTTGCAATCCTCCGTGAACGACTTCCCCTCTGCAACTTTGGCTTTCATTTATCTTCTTCCATTTTGCTTTTCATTTTCTTTCTTTATTCCTTCGAAGTTCACCCCAATTCCTCGCACCTCTGTCTCCGTCTGCCCATACTCCCCACCAAATCCATCTCTCTCTCCTTCGAGTCTTCAATTTGGCCGCACAAAAAGGATCGAGCAAGCCCACTCATGAGCACCCTCCAGCAAACTTTGTCTCCCTTCGGTCATCAACATCTCCACCGAAACAGTTTCGGTCTTGCCGCGCTGCCATCTCCAAAGCCCACCAAAGTTAGCTGAGTTCCTGCTTTGTTGACCCTACTGCTGTGTGTCTTCATTGAGCAAACGGCCAGCTCGCTCGCGCCAGCATCATCCAAGCCGCAAGTCCACCAAGTGAAGCCCATCTTTGACCCGCCAGCTGCCATCCCCGAGTGCAGCTCCATTCCACCGAAGAATCACATCAGCTTGCATCCATCCTTGTGCAATTCATCTCACCGAATCAACCGAAGCAGCAGCCTAAGAAGCCGACCCATAGTCCAGCGAACAGCCCACATTTGTCTTCAGCCCATTTGAAGCCCAACTCAGCATTTCCAAGCCCGCGTTAATTGAAGCGCGTGAAGCAACTCAAGCCCAGTCTAATTTAAAAAAAAAAAAATCTCATATTTGGGCTGAGATTTGTTGGGCCCGTTTTAGGTCCGGTCCAAGAGTTCGCCGACACCGCCGAAAATTAAGATTTCGGCCGTCGTCGCGTCGTCGTCGCGATGAACTGGTTTTCGCGATACACCGATGAGTTTATTCTCTAAACTCTTCTTAGTAGGCTTTGATGCTAAGTGGTGTTTAGATTTATTTAATTAGGAATTAGGTGGTTAGTTAGATTAAATTAGTGATTTAATTATTTAATTGAGCATGTTAGGTGGTTAGCATGGTTTAGCTAAGGCCTATTTAAATTGTATTATTTATCTAGAAGGGTTGAAGAATTTTCCGGGTCCGTATTGGTATTTAATTTAATACTTTTGGCCTAGGTTAGTATTTTTAGAAATAAAATTGAATTAATTAATTAATTTTCGAAATTAATTATTTTTTTTCCAAAAATCAGGCCGAAACAGCCGGTGATTGGAATTTCCTGCTGATTGCAATGGTGTGGTTAATTTCTACAATTGAGTATTAAATTATGCAAATTGAGTGATGATTGGATTTTTGGTATTTAATTCCAAAATTGTGAATTTTCAATATTTACTCAGAAAATCCCGGGTGTCGATTTTAACACCGAAAATGGTTTTATATACTATATAAAATAGTGGGATTTTAAAAAGGGAGAATGTCAATTTTTCTGAGTCGAGTTGACCGTGTACCCACACACGACTATTTTCATACGTATTTCTAATACAAAGAAAAATGCCAGATTCACCATTTTAATTGAAGCATTTGAGTGCAATGCATGGTGCCCTGGGCCATATTTGAGTGATCATGTGATGACAAAGAGAAATCGTCCCGGGCTGTTGAGCTGGACGTTATCCTTATTCGGGATACCCCTTGACAAAGGGAAGCCGGTCACAGTAGATTCTGGACCCTATGCTCCTTCGAGAAAGCCGTCGACAAAGTGACGTGCCGTGCTCAATGGGGTGAGACGAAGCCTGGCAATGCCAGAAGACCGCCGAACTGAGAATAGGCCATGCTATATGCCGAGATCAAAACTAAGAATGCATGATGAATTGAGTATTGTGTTCCAATTAATTGAGCTTGAGTGATGCTTTGATTTGTTATATGAACTATGCTGATCTGCAGAGTGGAACTGAGACGAGGTAAGTCTCCTTAATTGTGTGATTGCGTGCTTAGAATGCTTCTTAGCGTCTTTCCCTCCTAGCCGCAGTTTAGAGCATAGACTTGCTGAGACATTGTTTCATTGGTTATTATATAACCACTTTTGGGGTCATCGAGTGGAGGACCTGGAGCAGAGAGGAGGTGATCTGAAGCATAGGTCGGATAGGACCGCTTCTTTTTGGAGAATAGCCTTTTGTAGTATATTGACCATAGATTCTTGTACTTGGCTCGGCATATGTTTATAAAGGCATGTTTGTTTGTGAAATTATTGTTCTGTTTTTCTATCCCGAGATGGTTACTGTCAGGGGATTCTTTTTTGCTTGCACATGTGCAATAAAGTAAAAGGGTCGACGACTAGTCCTGGGAAGTCGCAAAATTTTATCGACCGGAGAGGGATGGGTATGCGCTCGGGGTTCGGGGCGTGATAGTGGGTACTCAAAGACAAGAGGATACTTAGACCGTTGCGAGCACCCAAACTCAGGGGACGACTCGAATAGGTCGAGTGACAAGAAGAGAGTACATGGACAATGGTAGGTACTTTAAGACATATAGGGATAGGGATATGCTTACCCGGCAATATCTCTAATCACTGAGAGTATGTCTGCTATTTACACAATATGCACACATGTACACAATGATTGTATATGCTGTAAATTCATAAATTCAAATGTGATTTATGCATGACAATTTTGTCAGTTTTGTACCATTTGAATTCCACTGGGGAAGATTTTGAAAGACAACCGTCATTTAGAATGTAGATGTCTTGAGCATGCTAGATGAGGGACTTTCAGTCTAAAAGAACTTTTCACTCACTCTCATGGAAAAGTTGTTTTATCTTGACCATTGATGCAGGATTTATAGGGATCACACTTCTCACTATCATCATGTCAGCAGGGGTCCGAGTATTCTTGCAAGTGGTACGACTTTACCAATGTGAGAGGTACCACTTGCGAGAGGTCTTTGTTGAAATTGTGATGAAGACTTGGTCAGCAGCTCATCAAAGGGGACCATCAAGGTCGAAGCCGATTGACTAAAATGTTGCATGATCATCTTCGGGTTTACAAGTCAAGAACCCTGTGAAAAGAGATAGAGTAATCTTGCTCGTATTTCTTTGAGCGATACTTATGCACATATGAAATCCTACATTAATTGAAGTGCCCCTAGTCTGAAGAGACTTTTACAATGGGACGCAATGTAGGCTTGACTCATGTGTAAAAGGGTGAGAGCTGGTGATTGCCTTGGCATTTGTCACCAGTCTTTCTTCTCACTGTCAGAAGAAGGCCCTATCAATCGAACCACAACAGCAACTTCTCTTGGGAATACAATTGACTAAATTTTTTTGCTGGGAGCATTGACCTTACTTTTACCAGGCACACTGCTTTTTCATGCCCCTATTTTTTTTATCCCAACTTTTCATTTATGGGCATTTGACCTTGCTTTTACCAGTACACTTTTTTTTTTATGCCCCTAGCTTTTTTTCATTTTTGTTGCTTGAGGAACTAATCGGGCGAGTTCAATCGAAGCACCATTATTTAGACTTTAAGTCTTCATCTTTAGCCAGCGCTCTAGGCTATGGCAATAACTTCTGCTTTGTCTCAATGTGAGGGTAAAATTACAGACTCACTTGGGTTGTACAATGTATACAAATGCATAGAAAAGGAATTGCTCTTTATCATTCTAAGGCACTTAAATTAACGCAAGTGTTCATATGCAATAAATACACCCGAAGATTGATGCAAGTGCGAGCAAGAAAATTTCTATCCCTTTTCTCACCTTGTGATGCTGATTTGCCTTGTCTTTGACATGCCTCAGTGTGGGGTGATTCTTGATGAGAGAAGCTTCACCAGTGTATGGGGCTCAAAAGGGGGTGAGCAATGAAATGCCTCTCACTATTTTGGTTATCATACCATTCGCGAGAGAACTCTTTACTCTGCAGTCATGGAATCTTCTGCACTCATCTCACAAGTGTATAGATGGGGGACTGTGTGTAGGATATGGCTTGCCTGTCATAATTCTGACACGCCTCATCCAACATGCTCAACTAATCTTGTATTCTTCACTTAGCTATCTATTCTAATAATTCTCAATGGAATCAGTGATTTAGACAGACCAAATTATCATGCAAAAATCCATTTGGAGAAGACAAGCAGCATTTTTTAAGTATGAGAGAGTTTGTACTCTCAAAACGAATGAATGATTTTTACTCAAGAAACCCTATTGACAACTTTAAGGGTGTTTACTTGGTGGAATTGTATTTACAAATGTGTTGAATTTTGAACATCAAAAGAGTTATTCACAAAGGGGTATCAATGGATTGTCCTTATTAACTAGGGAAATGACACAAGAAGGATCAGCTGGGGTTTGGGATCTGATCATCGATTTGACGGGCCTTTCTGCTTTTGCCCCTGCAGAAGAGAAGATGTGGAAATAGATCAATTAGTAAGGCCAAGATCACACGTGATTTGAGGCCTGAAAGGTTTCTGTCATTTGCTTTGGCGATACTTGAGACGTCATTTGGCTTGGGAGAGCTTATCATAGTCTAACATGCCTCTCATTGATTTGTTTTCTATATCTTTGACGATCAGGTGATCCTGCAACAGACAAGAGGGATCATGTTAGTCAGAAGCTCTTTCAAGAGTCGAATAACTTGGAAGCGACACAACATTACCCTTCACTAGTTTACAGATGTTTGAATAGACCTAAAGTACGAGGAGGATATGAATTCCTGTAATTTTCACTCCGTTAGGTCATTTGCTGTCTTGTAATTTGCAAGTACAAGAGAAGCAAATTTTTATTTTTTTATTTTTTTCAGCGGCTAATTGTTGCGTCGAGGATTCAAACCCCTGACTTCGAACCATTTTGCTTCTTCCCAAGTAGCACTCGGCTAGAGGCACCGACAATGTCCATAGGGGGCGCTTCCTTTTTCATTTAACCGAACCGGCTCTTGGACGACACGTCCTTTCATACCAAGTTAGGTAAATTGATATGGGTCACTTGATTTACCCAAATTTACCATTAAGCTTGTTTCTTGAATCATATGCTTCCTGTCAGTAGGAGAAAATATATTAAAAGTGAGTTCAGATACTAGGAGTATTGGAAACGATACCAAATTACTCTTTCCCAGAGTTTATATTTGCTGACTCCTAGGGATATTTGAGTGTCAATGACGGCCTTTTGTCTTTGACACGGTTCAATGTCTCTCTTGATTGGCCCTCCTCATTTGTGGCCTTGTATGCATGATTGATGGTTGTCGATTTATCTTCAACGCCTTCCTTTTGTGGAATTTTTCTTCTGTCTTTAACCATATGACCATTAGCAGCATTGGGCAAAGTCATGTACTTCAAGCTTCTATGGAATATGAGATGGACAATCAAAACCTCCAATTCTCTGATGGCGATTACTTCTTATGAGAGCATGTGTCTGGAGCAAAAAGTGAGGTTTCCGAACCCTAACGTCATCATAAAAGACAGGGGGCTAGAGACCCGCTTTAAATGTCTGGATTTTTACTATTGACAGTAGCCAATTCAAAGGGATTGAAGAAATTTATTCCTTGTTCTTCTTGGCTCATCGAAGAAAGTGTGAAGGCTGAAGGCAACATGGAGGGGGCTATCTTGCCTTTGTCTACCATGGTGCGCATGCGTCGAATTTAACTGCATGCCTATGCCTATTATGTCCGATCTTTTGTCTCCTGTAAGTAGAAGAAAGGGGACGTCATTCTCAATACTACGTTAAGGGAATAAGGCTTACCTTCTTTTGAAGCGGGATGCTCCTTCCTGTTTGCCCCTGCTTTCTTGAAAAGGTATCTTCAAATTTGGTATGTTCACATGATGTGCCAGTTTCAAATGCCTTATGTTACACTAAGTCAAAAGGGGATGATATTCTGAGACATAAAGTGAGAGAGTTAGAAAGACAAACATGGTTAAAGTTATCATCTTGTTTTGACGAAAGCTTTTGGTGATGAAATATTTTTTTATTTTCAGAATATGTCTTTGGATGAGAAAAAGCATAAGGAAGCCCAGCCCTCAATATTCTCCTTGGATGATATTTTCTTTTCATGGTTGGATAGCATCACTGGACTGGTTTGGAATACCGCCTCATGCTCTCAAAACAAAATATTATAACTGTACATTAAAGTACTGGAATGGAAAATACAACAGCAGCACACTAGATAAGAAACAAGCAAAACCGATGAAAACTCCTATGAAAAGGAGCGCTTTGATAGTGCTGGTCCTGAAGTCAAGCGTCTTTGAATTCCTCGCCTCCAGTAAACTCGAAGTATTCGCATGCGATGACTACTTTGTTGAAGCTACAGAAGTGTAACCCATGCAACCAACAGCGATGTTTGTGGGGCAAAGCTTCTATGAATTGCTTTATCGATTCTTCTTCGACCAGTTGAGGGTGGGTTTGCATCATAAAAGCCTTCCACCTCCCTGCATATGCTCATAAATCCTCCATTGATCTTCTTCTAAAGTGGGCCAAACTCTCGCAAGGCGATTCGGCCCAATCTGGTTTTGGTACTGATGCAAGAATGTGGAAGACAGCTCATTCCAATCCTTTATGAGGTAAATACTTGCTGTGACGAACCATTGCAATGCAGACCCCATAAGAGTTTCTTGGAACGCCTGAGTTGTGAATGACATCGGGCCATAGTACCGACTCATTTTAGCGTGGAGATATTGCAAATGAGCCACGGGGCAAGTCATGCCGTTATACTTGCGGAGATTAGGTATCCACATTTCTCTGGGGGATCATGCTCCTATGAGGGCAAGACGGGCCTGATATGTCTTGGTTAGGTCACTGGTTTTCCCACTACATATTCATCGTAGTAGTGAATTTTTGTGTTTCAGGGAAGCTGGACTCTACCAAGATTATCCCATTGCTTTCTTCCGGATCAAAATTATCGAACGAGGATGAGGCATTTGAGCTATCCTCATGGTCAGGTGACGAGCTTAGAAGTTCATTGGGATCATAGCGGATAAAGACGAATGTTCCTTCTTCTGACAGGCTTTCAACCCTGTGTGAGGGTAGGAAACAGTTATACGATGAATGGTTGATTTCATCTGTATAACACTGGTAGTACTTGGGATTGTATCCTAGGGACTGGAAGTCTTCAGGGTTGTACTCTAGGGGATGGTAGCCTTCAGGGTTGTATTCCAGGGAATGCTCGAAGTTTTGGTGCGGCGGCTCATCAGCTATCAAATTTCGCCTATACTCAGTGGTAGATGTTGAATTGATTTGTTTAGGCTTTCTTTTCTTGGCTCCTGGTCCAGACCTTTTGAGTAAGGCCCTTCATTTTGCCAGTTCGATTCTGTCAAGGGGAGTAAGAGATATTAGAGCTTCACTCTCTGCTTCACTTTCTAGGCTGATAGGGGTCGGTATTCTTCGAACCCTAGCTCTTGCAGTAAGCTTGGGGAGTTGTCCTGTCGTGCCCCGGTCTTGAACAGGCTCCGTGTCTTTGATCTCGTACATAGGTTCCTTGCATTTCCCAGTGGGAAACTTTTTAGTAATATGATGTTGCTTAGTCGCCCATTTATCATGCAAAGCTTCATTGACATTTTCTTCTCTTATCTCAGCGACTAACGACTCCTCGTGCTCCGCGATCATCGGTTCTTCGTAGGGCAAGGCGATGTCAAGGCTGATGTCAATATTATATTCTTGGTGGAAAACATGGATTAGTTCCCTCCAGGTTTAATCTTCCTGACAATGTACCATCGCAAGGCAAGGCCGGTCAGGTTTGATTGGTACGATTGATTCATCCTTCGGACCAAGTAGGCCTGTAAGTAGGTTTCTGGGTGGGAGGTATCAGCATACCTTTCGCAATCAGGCGTTTTGAGAGCTTCAAGGATTTCAAAACCGGCATAATTAGACAAGTCGATGGGAATCCGTCCCTGTAGCTGGCTTAACTTTTTCATGATCTTTTCAAGCTATTCACCTTGTTGGTCATCCTCTGGCAAATTTGCAGATGCCAGGAGTGTGCTTAAAGCAGTTATGGAGTCGGGTTTAGCTTGAGTGGATTCCATTTGTCTCGAGAGTTATCGAAGGACAATGGACATCTGTCCTATGCCATCTTCAATGTTGGTGATGTGATTTTGTACATTGTTGACACCTAAATTTTGGCGACCCATTTAGTCTTTAGGGATTAATTTTAAATATTATAATTCATTTGCATAACATTAATTTTAGGTGCGTTTATTTTTAATTTCCATGTTTTGCGTTTTTATTTTTTATTTATTTTATTTTATTTTTTTAGGACCGGTGGTCAATGGCTTCGAATTAAATTTTTTGAGTTTAAATTAACAGGTTAGGCTAAGCCCATGAAACGAGCAAAATTGGCCCGAGCCCATTTTCTTTTAATGACAAAAATTACCTAAACCGAGATTTGATATGATATTGCGGTGGTTTTTGAAATTTAAGAGGATTGGGTTAAAATCTTATCTTTAGTCTTTAGGTGATAAAATTGTTGAAAATATTAAGGAGATAAGGATTTTTGTGATTCGGAGGATATAAGGAATTTTCGAAATATTTTGTTAAGATCACATTTTGGTTTTGCTTATAAAAGGAGTATACGAAATTCACGAAGATGGGGGGTTCTTGGTTTTTTAGGGGTTTTTGGATTTGCTTTTTCTTTGTTGGGTGAAAAGAAAACACAAAAGGTAAAAGGTGAAAAGTGAAAAGGGAGGAAAGGGTGCGTAGGCCAGAAAAAAGGAAAAAGAAGAACACTGTTCTTCTTCTCCGGAGGTCCATCTACCTACGCCCCTTCCACTTGCTGCTAGCCTCACTTCGCGCCACCGTTTGAAGCCACCGCCGCGTCGCCTCCGGTCCGACGCCCGCCGGTCCCCTTCGTCCGGAGCCAAACCGCCTCGCGCCGCGGCAACCACTCCCGACGATTCCCGCGCGCCTCCACCTACCGCCCGCCACCGATTCGCCGCTTCGCCCTGGCCCGATCTCTGCGCCGCAACGCCGTGACGACTTGCTACTCGCCGTGCCACGATCCGGAGTCTTCTACCCACGCTGAGTGACGCCCAGCTCCACCCGACGCCCAGCTCTACCCCGATCGGTACGCGATCCACCTCCACAAATCGCCCTCGCAACTCGAAGCCGAAGACCCGAAGCCCCCCTTCAGCCCGCGCCGACCGCCGCACCACCCTGCTCCGCGCCGACCGCCACCGGCAACTCCCTTGGCCGGACCAACGAACTTGCTGCCCTCCATTTTTCCTTAGGTTGTTTTTCTTTTTATTTTTTATTTTTTTATTATTTTATGTTATTTTATTTTACTTTTAGTTAGTTTTATTATTATTGTTTAAGTTGAATATTGTGAGGTGTTTTTTAGGTTATAATTCTTATAGGCATTATCCATAGGAATTGTCCCTAAAGTTATTGTAATTATTTAATTTGACCCGTAAGACGTCGGGTCATTTTTTTAATTATGATAATTTTTGGGGTTTGTTTATGATATATTAATTGTTGAATCAATATATTTATTAATTTGATCCGTAAGATTTCGGATCAGATTTTTAATTATTTTGATTTCTTGTCGTGATGTTCATGGTTAAAAATAATCGTTAATTTGACCCGTGAGATAATGGGTTATTTTTTCGTTTATTTTAATCCTTTATTTGTTGAATATCTTGTTTGTTTAGATTTAATGTTTGTTTTAGAAAATCACTAAGAAAAATCAAAAGATGTTTGAATTTGGATTTCAATTGGTTTTAGAATATTTCTTATTATTTTGCATATCTAGACTGTAGATTTTATTTTAGATTTTAAAAAAAATATAAAACAAAAATGCATTCATTTAGGATCTTAGTTTTTTGTTTAATTTAAGTTGCATGTTTAATTACGTGGCAATTTTAAATTTCGAACATTGTTAAAAATAAAAAAATATCATGCATATGTCATGTAGAATTAGGGCATGCTCCGCACGTCATTGCATATTAAATAGATTGCATGTTAGGTTAAGATAATGTCTTAATTTAAATTAGGATTTAATATGACCTAATCCTTATTTTAAATTAGATAGAATTTTAATCTAGCTAGATCATTTTTGCATTCGAATTTCATGAAAGAAAATACAAAATTTGTCTTTGCATAAGTTAATTTCAATTTTAGGATAGATTGCATTTTTAAAAATAGAAACATCAAATGCACGTCATTTAGTTTTCATTAAGTTCATTTAATTAGAACTTTCTTGTCATTAGACTAAGTCATTCAATAAATGTCACGTGACATATAGCTCGCATATTAAGTTGCATGAGGCATGTCATTTTAGTTTAAATAATTTTGTATGTCATTGCATCGCATTGCATGTTATTATAATTAGATCATTTAGATTGCATTTAATTATTGCATTTCTTCATGTCATATAGTTTAGGTCATGTCATCATGTCATGTTAGATTATTAGCATGCATCACATAATTTTCCTTAAATAAAGTGAAAACAAAAAAATTGAAATTGCGTGTTAATTAGAAATCATATCTAGGATTGTCTATATGATTTCTGATCTAACAACGCAAATGCTTTCGTTGCTTTAAAGTATGTTTTGCATTATTTAATTGCTTTCTTGATGTGTTAAATTGGTGGTATGCGCATATGTATGATCACCTCACACGTTAGGAAGCTAAATTAAAATCAATTCAATTGCCAAACATTTTCTTAAAATTAAAAAGAAATGGTACCGAAAGGGCACTAGGATAGTCTAGTGTAACCAAGTCCCCGTACTCAAAATCTCTTATTCGTAGGAGTAAAATAATACTCTCATTATTTTACTTAGGTGTCTAATCGACCTACCCTAAACCGATTAGTGGCGACTCCTAGATAATAATCTTTTGCATGTTAAAACCCTAAGTCGCGATTTGGTATGGGCTTGGGAGAGCCCAAGTTAAGCTTAAAGGCTTAGTAGTCCATCAACCTAGTTTTAGGTGGTAAATCCGAAAAATTGGGTCGCGACATACATCATTCAAATTGGGTCCTATCACGTGAGGCCATTTGTGGGTGGCTAATAGTTGACGGTTCATAATTACCTGGTGTCGCAAAAACCATGAATGAGCACGAAAGTAAACAAAGATTGAACCATGGCAATGGTCTGCTTTTTATTTATCAAAAGAGGATTTTATAGACTGCAGACTTCTGACATCTATAACTTGAAATTAAGATGGCAGAGCAAAATACTAGATATTAAACAAAAAGTCCCTAAATAATGGGACAAAACTTTCATGATATCAACACAAGGGGACACAAGATTGCTATTTTATATGCGACGAGGAGCCTTGTTCTTGCACAAATGCTTGATTTCTTGGACTAGCTTTGAGACATGCATCCAACCCATTCCCAAATCCCCTTGCATAAATTTTGCTTGCTCGTGTTGGCTGATCTCGCTAATTGGGTGAGGGATCAATGGCTTCCATTTTGTCGGGATACAATGGTTGTGGATGTAGAACTCAAAGGCATGATGGGCCTTTTCCTGTCCCTCAAGCCCTTCAAGGACCACGATCTTTTTGCGATGGCACTTGCTCCATGTTTCCTCATGGATAGAAATTTCGACTGCATAGTCACGGCTTGTGTTGAAAAAGAGTGGAGGGGCCTTCCTCTTGAAAGGCGGTGGGATCTCTTGGAGGGTTCCATACTATCGTGCCACCCGATATAGAAAATAGGAAATGGCGCCGGTGAGACCGAGCAACGGAATTGGATGGCGGCATTTGTAAGCAAAATGAGCTTTCTTTTCATGGAACCAACCAGCACACCATTGGAATACTTCAGGAGTCGGGTCTCTTAGGCAATTCACCCAATTTAAACAGCTTTGATTGGGAATGTATGGTCCTAGAACCATAAATTTTTGTAATGGATTTTCGAAATTATTTGTTTCAGACGATCGCATGAAGCATCGAAATTCACTTAGGTGAGAAAAGAACCAGACTTGTAAAATTTCCGGGGAAACCCGCATGATTTTTTCCGTGTTTTCTTTAAAACGATTGAGGGACAAGAATGTTTCGGTTAAAATCATGTTGACATAATTTTTCTCCCTTGAGATCTAATCAACTATCCATGCCATCTTTGGACTTATGACATTTCTTTGATGGTGGAAAATGATGAACCCAAAAAAGGCCAAGAGGAAAATCTCACTTTTTTGGGTAATGGGTTGATTTTCAAAACGGGCAGTCAAAAATGCTAGGGGGCAGGTATTATGGTTGTTTTCAAGAATTTGCCTCATAACATGGACTTCAGTTCTTAAGAGTCGTGCTAACCCACGCAACGAGATAATGCCTGTTGATGGCCTAACAAGCCTATTCTCGAGAGGCATTCCAGTGATGATGCTGTATTCTTCTAGAGTTGGAGTTAGTTCGAACCCACCAAACATAAAAGTAGTCGTCTTCGGGCACCAGAAATGTGCCATGGCCTATATGACTTCGGGATGAACACGGACTTGCATCAACGATAGAAGATGATTGACTTTGGCTTTCACGTGCTCCTGGGCATACTGGTCCAATTGACCCCACCACCTGAAGAGCTCTGCTTTGGGACTGTGAATAAACTGGATGTCATCTTCTCCCATCGCATAAAAACTGGGACTCGAAAAACCTACCCTAAATTGCCATGGGCCAATAAAAAAGACTGAGTAAAAGTAAATAAATTACTTTGCTTTTAATGAAAATGGCAAGCACAAAGACATGCACATGAGATATGTGGCTCGATTTCTAACTGAGAATACTTGTTGAAATTAAAAGGGTATTCGCCCGTCGCAGTCTCACGTTAGCAGCATACCCTCCTGACCTCAGCTAGAGAAATTCAGGGAAAAGAAAGACAACCTCTACATCGCAGTCTCGTATTCGAGGTCGTATCTTTCTTGACACCATCCTAAATATCCTATGGCGGCCCAAGTCCCGCGGCTAGGTTGTGTGTGCCATGTGTAGTGTTAAAATAGTAAAACATGCACAACATTTTATAATCACAAGATAATCTATTTTAAGCAAAATTAAAATAAATTTCTAAGCTACTGACCGCATAAAGAAAAACCTAAGTTAGTAAAGAAATTAAACAAGACAAAAAATGCCTAAGTCCTCAATTCCCTAGCGGAGTCGCCAAGCTGTCGCGACCTTTTTTTTTTTTTTTTTTTTGGCACCCAATCAAGGCGGGCGCCTTGCGGAGGCTAATGGTTTGGCTAAATTTATTAGGCCTGGATTCTCCCAAGTCCACCAATTCACGACTTTAATAGTCTAAGTATTTAACCTGTAAGTTAATTTTTAAAACGGAGTCACCACTAATCAATTTGGGGTGGGTTGATTAGAAACCCATGCAAAGTATTGGGAGAAATACTCGCTCCTGCGTAACCAGAGAAATTAGGATTGGAGACTTGATTACACTAGTTAATCACTAATGCCCTTTCAATACCTCATCTAGTTTAAAACCACGAGATTTTTTTGGATGCTTTCAGGATTTTCTATGCATTTTTGGGAAGGAAAAACATTTTTTTGGTCTTTATCTCTTTTTTGGACATAAAAGGGACTTTTTGGATTTTTTGGTATTTTTTAGAAGATACAAGTCTTTTTGGCTTTTGTGGATTTTTTGGCCTTTTTTGGATTTTTGGTATTTTTTGGAAAATATGAAATATTTTTATTTTTGATTTTTTTAAATAAATTATTTATTTTTTATTTATTTATTAAAATATTATTTAAAAAAACGACCCGGGTTGTCCGCGAGCCCGACTTGGATTTTTTTTTTTTGGAAAATAAAATATATTTTTATATTTTATATTTTATATTTTATTTTATTTTATTTTATTTTTTAAACGTTATTACTTTTCTTTTTCTTTTTTTAATTTCAAAATGCGACCTGTGTCGGATCCAAGGTCGGATCCAACCCGGGTCAATCACCCAAGACCCCAACAACCCTAAAACCCTAGGGCACCGGATCTCACGCCCGACCCGACGACTCGACGACCCGGACGACCCGATTTCGCCCCTCCCCTTCTATGCTCGAAACCCTACTCCGCACAAGTGGCCCGAGTCCGACCCGTCTTCGACCTAGCATCTATTTCGCGAGGCAAGTTGCTCGGAGCCCTGGGGTTCGACAATTTACGGCGCCGGAGAGGGGTTGTCAGGACATCGCCGGGGGTGACTCAATGGCCGCGACGTGGCAATCGGCAGCCAGGCTTTCAGGGGGAAAAGAGGCGATGACGATGGCGGCGGCCGGGTTCTCGGAGGGCGGGGGTAGCTACACGGGCAGAGCCAGCACAACTGTTACCTGTTCGCAACAAGGGCACAGCACGACGGCTGCAGTTAAGGCGAGCAGTAGCGACGGTGGTCGCTCAGCTCTCAAATCTAGAGCGACGGCGGCGTCGGGCACGACTCGAGGCGGCTCTCTCTAGTTTCTCTTCTCTCCAGCCCCTCTTCGCGAATCCAGAACCCTCTCCTCTCTCTCGGCCTCGACTGCTCGCAGATCTGGGTTCGCTTGCCTCCGGCCTACCCCGATGTCTCTTGGTGGGAGGTCGTTTAGCTTGCGACCCGATCCTTCGCCCTTGCTTGCTTTTCGAGTTCCCCGAAGTCTCTTAGGGGATCTCTCTGAGCTTGCTAGCCTCCTCTTTCTCTCCGTGTGTGCTTTCCGACGAAGGTGGAGGGCCTATTTATAAGCGAGGGGGGCGAACGATCGACGGAGCTTCAACCGCCAATCCCCTCGCGCCGAACGGCCTCCACCGACCGAATCAGCGTCCCATCCGCCACCTGTCCGCCAGCTGCCCCCCATGCATGTCGCCGTCCGTCCGTTCATCCGGTGTTGCACCCTCTGCGTGTGTGTTGCAGAGGCGGACGGAGGAGGAAGAAGGAGGGGGGAAAGGTTAGGTCGCACAAGCTGGGCCGTGAGGGCCGCGCGAGGGAGAGAAAAAGGGGTTGGGCGCAAAAGGCCCAGCCCCAATGGCTTCTGCTTCTATTTTTTTTCTTTTGTTTTTTTTACTATTTTTTGTTGTTTTTATTATTGATTATTTATTATCCAAAAAAAGGAAAAACAAATATTAAAAGAGACTAAAGCCTAATTAAAAACACAATAAAATTTAGGCGTCAACATAGTTGTTTCAAATTTCGTATCCGTACAGGTTCCACTTAAAATCTAGAACCGACCCGTTGGAATGGATCTTTCATTTTTTGGAACCTGAAACCTACCTTGCATATCTTAGAACCTAGAACCTACCGTGTTACAGGTTCCAGGATCAATTCCAAGGTCTACTCGGGTTTCATTTTTATTATTAACTAATCGATTGTAGTGAATTATCACATTTAATTACCATTACTTACTGCTACGATTTACTGATGATAACTTATATTTAGACACGCAAAAAATATGAAATATTAACAAAATAAAAGTCTTAGTTATAAAGTGAAAGTTCGGATTAGTGGTTTTAGACTATAAACTCAGCATCGAACGCCATGGAATACCATAGGATCGCGTGAAGGTATAGACCAAGAAAAACACAAAACCTTAATTCGAGTTCTAGGTTCCAATGAAATTTGGAACTTGGAATCTACTCGTCAAAATAGATTCCCCAATATTTGAAACCTATAACCTACTTTGCATACCTTGGGATTTAGAACTGAATAGGTTCCCATCAATCCAGTTCTCAGGTTTCAAGTTCTACCCTAAAACTATGCTCATCCCTAAAAAGTAGTGCTAAAACTTTTACCCACCCACAGTTAAATTTAGTTTAGTGTTTTCAAACCAGATTAGACCTTTCCGCTTAACCTATTGGATTGGGAAGAAGACAGTTTTATGGTTTGATATTGTTAATCGCTTGGATGGTAAAAAAAGAAATCTAGTCAAATCCGGCAAAACCGGTCAACCCAATCAACTTGTCGCCGGTTTAACTAGATATTTAATTATGACTCGAACCAGTTGTAAAATATTTAAGGGGTGAGGTGAGGACAGGAGGATCGATCCCGTGATCTTAAATGTAGAAGAGAGGCTTATCTAATGGGTTAAGAGGTCATAACTATCTAACTCGCTAACAAGAATAGAGTTAGCACAATTTAAAAACCAAGAGAAAAAAAAAAAAAAAAAAAAAAAAAAAAGGGCTATGTCAAATGTTGCCAAACCATTTTCTATACACAAACAAATCATCGTCTAAAATCCCGTCCCCGAAGTCTTCACCAGCAGCTTCACGCTCTTCGACTTCTTCGCCGGTTTCTTCTTCACCTTCGCGGCGGCAACCTTCTTCACAACTTTCTTCCCGGGCATCGCCTTTGCAAAAGTCTTCACTACTTTTACTGAGGGCTTCAATTGGCGGTGGCAATCGGCGATGGACAGCGAAGTGAGATAGAAGCCAAATGAGTTGCCTTCCCAATACTCCCAACTTTTCTTTTCTAAAAGAAATGCCTCTTCTTGAATGCCCTTTCCCAGGCCCATCCCCAAGCTCATACTTGCCCTTGAAGAACTTCAAGAACCCTTGTCGAGGGCAGTCACCGGCCCCTTGACCTCTACTTCACTCCTTCTCGAGCGCGCGATAATGTGCTTCGTTGGCTATGGCGGGGGAATGGCCGCTTGACAAACATTGGAGAATGAACGAGCGTGGAATAGCCAAATCTGAGAGGAAGAAAGACATTCAAATTTTGAAAGTGTTTGCTGGAGAGGAAAGAGGTTTTCTTGCCTCTGTCTCAAAGATGGAACAAAGGAAAGATAATATGATAGAAATAATTGTGTGCAGACTGCAAAGCACGAGAGAGAGAGAGAGAGAGAGAGAGAGAGAGAGAGAGAGAGAGAGAGTGTGTGTGTGTGTGTGTGTGTGTGTGTGTGTGTGTGTGTGTGTGTGTGTGTGTGTGTGTGTAGGGGGCTAGTGTGTGCAGGCTAATGAGAGAGAAATGAAATTATTTTTGTGCAAAAATTCGTTTGGTTGCGAGCCAGCCCCACACCTCCACGTGTCGCTGTCGAAGACCACGCTGACATGGCGGTCCGGGACTACCTAATATTTTCTCCATTTTTTGGTGTTTGGATTGCTTAAGAAAAAGAATCACTGGAAAATGTTCTCCTAACACAATTTAAATTTAGAAAAATATTTTTTTTTTTAAATTTTAAATCATTTTTCAAAATATGACTCAATATTGATGCTTAAACACATGAGAATCCCATCGCTCGTGCCGTGCTCTTGGCGGTAGGACTCGAGTCCCTAGCCCAAGCCCGGATCCTCAAGCTCGAGCTTGAGACCTCAATCCTTGCGCCTGTGCTCAGGACATCGATGCCTGTTCCTGTGCTTGGGACATCAGACTTGATAATATCAAGGTTAGGCTTGGGTCCTTGGTGCTAGTGCTTAGGTCTATTGAGGTTGGGCCTTAGACCTTGGCACCTTGGTCCTAAGCTCAACCTCGATTGACCTAGGCCGGCATCGGGTGTTGGGGTCCTAATCCCGAGCGTTGGGTCCTAGGCTTGGCCTCGTTGGACCAAGGCCCGGGTGCAGGGGACCTGATCTTGGCCTTTGTAGACCAAGACTGGGGTGTGAAGGGAGCTAGGCATAGGTATTAAGTTATCGGGGTTGGTTTCAATGGACCCAAGACCAGTGCTCGTGCTCGTGCTCATGCTCAAGAGTTGGGAATCTTGGCTTGAGACCCCGATACTCTTGCCAGGTTCCTTAGCTACCTATGTACAAGTCATTAGCGCCCAAATAATGTATGTTTATATAGGAAAATCTAATTTCTTACCAAACGATGGAAAAATTTTCTAGTTCATTTTTATTTCTCAGCCAAATACCGAAAAGTATCATCATTTTCTTGGAAAGGGATTTCCTAGAAAACATTAAATTCGGACTTAGGGGTTGGGAGGGAAATTTTGGGGAGAAAAAAACCAACTTTGGGACTAATCTTAGCCCTACAACTCGCCTAATGATCCTATGATTGACGTTCTTTGCTTAATGAGTAAGAAATGATATGATAGGCTCAAATTAAGTCACATGGATCATGGATAGGTGACATGGCATATCCTAAGGTCTTGATTAGAGGGAAAATGAATGGCTAAGACTAATGTTCTTAAATATTGATGACTTGGAATATAATTTTGGTAATTGAGAGAATATGTATATCCTAATGAATTGAAGTTCTTTGCTTAATGAGTAAGAAATGATATGATTAGCTCAAAATAACTCACATGGGTCATAGATAAGTGACATGGCATATTCTAACGTCTTGATTAGAGGAGAAATGAATGGCTAAAATTGATGTTCTTAAGGATTGATGGCATGGAATTTAAATTTTGTAATTGAGAGAATATGACATTTTTGTGATTTGGGACAGAGCGGGTTGGCCATATGGTCTATGAGCTGTAATTTGTTGACTTAGGTTAATGGTTAAATGGGTGAAACCGGGTTGATCCGAGACTTTCTAATTGTCCTATTTCCCTTCAAACTACCTTATAAACTTGGCTATTACAATATGTTTGGCCCATTGGGCTGAACCAGGTTGACTTGCCCGACCCCATTGTTCCCAAATCATCATTTTAAACTTAATTTCTGCTTTAACATTTTCATAACCTAAAGCTGACTCACTGTAAGTGTGATGCGAATAGGGTTGCCGACTGGGCCGCGAAGGCCCACCGAAATGCTTTCTCAGCCCAGAATTGGCTTTTTAACCCCCCCTTCTGCTTTGCTTGATCTTTTGGTAGCAGATATTGTTGCCTCAGGGTGTAATTTACAGGTTATATAAATATGTAAGTTTGCTTTTGACCAAAAAAAAAAAAAAACTTAATTTCTTCAATTATCCTAATTGTGCCCAGATTGAAATTGAAATTGAATTAATTTGGCCTAATGGGCTTTAAATTATGCTCTTTAACTTCTTTGTGAATAGTTATCCATAGACCTAAATTCGTGTTTGGACTTTGGACAACCCGTCTAAGCTCAAAATCTCGAAATTGGGTCTGAAATCTTGAATCGTTATGGTCTTTGAATCGGATGTCCTTTTGGACTTGTTGATGAATATTCAGGTGTTAACAAGTATTTGGAGACAATGCAAACCAAAATGAAAGCGAATTAAAGAGAGACATTCTTTTCTTGGCAAAGAAAACTTCTTTAACATGCCCTTGATGCTACGTCTTTTACTCTCTTTTTTTCCCTTTCCTCTTTTTGCCAAAAATTCTGCCGTGTCCTGGTTTTGTAAGTATCGTTCTTGGTGAGTCGACCATATCTTTTTCATATAACTAATTTGGTAAGTTTAATACATTGGTATAATTGAGTCAATACGATGTTGGCAAATCACTAAATAGTTGCTAAATTGGAAGACTCAAACAAAAGTTGGTAGTTTCAAATAAATATTAGTCATTTTAACTCATTGATAACGTACCAATATCGAGTCATATTTTGAAAAATAATTTTCGATTTTTTAAAAAAGAAATCATTTTCCTAAATCTAAATTTTGGCGGTAAAACATTTTCTGTTGATTCATTTTCCTAAGCAATTCAAACACTAGAAAGCGAGAAAATATTTTCTAAAAAAAAATACTTTTTGCGAAATAAATAGAGCCCAAGTCTTGAGATAGCATATCATTAATGTACAAATATTTCACATAATTGTCGTGATGGTCATAGAGTTCTTTTCTATATCAAATCATTTCTTCCGATGGGATTTCTTTCATTTTGTGATTTTGAATCCAAAACTTTCACATATTTTCCGTTTGCCATGTGAGAAAAAATAAGGTCTAACCAATGTTTTTATTCTTGGACTGGTCAAAGAACTGGCTTCGCCTCCAATTTTCGGGTCAACGCTGACCGCCCAAGCCAAGAAAATAAACACTTTACAGTCAAATTATGGCATGCATTGAATAGGCCTATCTACTGAGTTAGATAGATATGACCTCTTAGGGCGAGCATAATAAAATTTATATTTCTATATTTCTTTTTTTTTCCCCGGAACAAACTTGGAACGAAAATCCATTTGGTAATGCAATTTCATTTTTCTATTTTTGGAACAAATTTCTTTTCTAGAAATATACTTGGAGCAAAAATCAAACACTAAAATTTTTAGCTTTTTTATTTCTAGCGCAATCACTCGGGAATAACCTCTATGTGAAGCCATCCCTGTGATTATTATTATCATACCAAAAACAAGATGTTTATGAGAAACACATGTGATGCAGCTCTTCAGTGCATTCAACACATAGTGAGAGTTGCAAGAGATGCAGCCAAATACACTGCACAATTAACTATCGTGTGATCCACATAAATCATAAAGCAACCATTTATTATCACGAACACCGGTAACTTGCAACTAATGCTATCAAACCCTAGATTAGTTCAGAAGCTGTTACTTCTCTCCGGTGCATTACCTGGTTTAGTAGGAGGATTTCTCTTGATCCCTGCGTGAGAGAGCAAAGCCCACAAATGAGTCACAAACTCGCCTCCTCTAGCCAAATGCTCTGCATGTGCTTTTGCATTGTCCGAAGGCGCCACATACAACACCAGTTCAACCCAAAAGTTGGCCAAAATCTTCCAAATCATTTTCTCATCTTTTATATCATTCATTAGTTGATTCCCAAGTCGAACACCCCATTCAATAACTTTTCCTTCATGCATAGAATTGCCACCGCCCATCTTCTCCATCCTTGTAATCCGATCCTCCAATCTCTTGCATCCACTAAAGAAGACCTTGGCTTCGATGATCGCTTGATTGAACATGTACTCCGCAATTAAAGGGTGATCTGGCAGTAGCCATGGAGCAAAAGCAACAAGGTAAGCCAAATACTTGGACAAGCTAACCGCAACTAAAAAATCCCCGATCATTCCTTGCGAGTCTAATTTGTGCTCACAAAAGCTAGTAGCAATGTGCCACACCATTATGACCTGAGTCTCTATCTCAAGCCTACATGCCCACAACAGCTTCTTGGACACATTGTTCATTTTCAATGAGGCCTGTCCATTCTCCAAATTACTACCGTTATTCAACTTCAGAGCTTGAAACACGGCTTGCTTCACCTCTTGAGGCAATCGAATCGGCGTGCTCTGTCTCTGGCCATCCCTAGTTTGATCAATGTAGGCCGCCATAATCGCATTGTTTAATAACTTAGAAGGTTTATAGAAGTACGACTCGAGGAATGAGTACTGACGAAGCTTTCGTTCCCAAGGCTTCAGCAACCGAACCCCACATATCGCTTTGATCATCCTTCCAATCCTCACATTCTCTTGCCACGACTTCTTCCGTACATACTCGCAGATCCATATCACCTTAGCCCACTCCGACAAAACCATGTAGAAGAACTGGATGAGCTCCACGATGACGAATGAGATTATCATCACGTTGGTCACGAGTACATCGACACTCATCCCATTAGGCATAGTGGCGAGTCGACAATTACTGTAAGGTCTCTTGTAATGCTTCAAGAGCGATGTCGTAGCCCAAATGCCCATGACGGCGTACACTAACTCCATCAATTTGTTTAGCCACCAGCTAAGATGGAATATGATACTGTAATTGCTGTAGAAAAAATCAAAAAGGAACGTGAGCTCGACCTCGACAACTCGAAATGCTCGACTGCAACCGTCTTCTTGCGAGAACAATATGTTGTGAATCAACCTCCATGCATTCTCATGAGCCTTTTGGGGTAATGAATAGCCAGCATATCTCAAACGCAGGAGTTTGAAGAGTGCAAAAGAGAGGCATGTGTCTTTCAGCTTGCTGTCGAGGTCACCTAAGCGTAGGAGCTCACCTTCACAATTCCACACCTAAGTAAAGAGTTAAGATTGCATATAAGTTTATGGCCAAGTTCATTGTTAATTACGTTGTCATAATGTGTCTTATTATGTGTGATCTTCCTCCACCTAATTATTTAAACCTTTTGGTTGGACATACAAAGGGCTTATCAAAGCACCAGTCAAACCACTGGGGGTTCGCCCCAGTGGCCACCCTTCCTACTTGGAAGGGGGAGGTGAGGGGGTTCAAATCCTCACCTTCTCAGGAGGGATTGGGATGGGGATGATTTCATTTCAGGAGTGGGTTTCGACTCCCACGCCC
Organism: Eucalyptus cloeziana; assembly: GCA_014182715.1. Lineage (NCBI taxonomy): Eukaryota > Viridiplantae > Streptophyta > Magnoliopsida > Myrtales > Myrtaceae > Eucalyptus > Eucalyptus cloeziana. Next base: position 19,295,731 of record CM024641.1, on the reverse strand, counting down.
TGCAATGAGGTGGGGCAAAAGTCTAAGAGTGAGTGTTCGAATAGGATTAGAGTAGGACCGACAAAAAAAAAAAAAGCACCAGTCGAGTTCAGACCCTGACACTTCCTAATTAAATTTATTACTCATGATGAATTTACTACAATTAGTTCACACAAGATAGGAACTGTGTCCATTTCACAAACAACCAAGTCGGTGTATACACATGTAAGAGGTCAGCTTACACGGAAAGGGAGTAGTAATTGTAATTGCACTTTACATACGTGATAATAATATACCCCTTTTGAATATAATTTCCCTATATATAATATCTTAAACTTTTGCATTGGACTTTAAACATGCCAAATGAAATCAAATCACCTAAGTATAAGGAATGAAGCATGCCAAGATAAAGGACCCAAAAGTAATGAGTCAAAAGTAACCAAGACTTGACGTAAGGAGATCCTCTACCCTCGTTTGTGTTCTTATACAATGCCTCAGTAATCCCAACCCTAGATTAATGGGGAAAAGTACCAAAAAAGTCGTAAATATATTGTATTGTGTTGTTCTATTCATTGGACCAATTCAATCCATAAAAATCATTAATGTTGACTCCATTCTTCCTACATGTATGGGTGACAACGATGTGGACAAATTTGTTTAATGAACTTTTTGAATTTATTTTCCTTTCTTTTATTCCCTTTTCTTGTTTTGGTGGCCACAAGTCATGGCCAACAAGGGTTGCCCTCACCTAGGTGAGGTTCTCTCTCGCCAAGTCGTGTCTAGGGGAGGGGGGCCTCAGCAATGCTCGCCCTCTCCCAAGCAAAGCCTGGTGAGGCCAACCCTTGCCTGTGGCCAATGGCCAGCCACCAATAAAAAGAAAAGGGAAAGCAATATATATATAATGTCCACATCAACGATTTCTGACTAAATTGGCCTAACAAACCAAGTTGTTCCCAATATGAAAAAGTTTAAAACTAAGTTGGTCTAGTTAAAAAGTTTAAGATTGAATCAATACTAAAATAATAGGCTTAAGACTCTTTTCGTATTTTTCGCTAGATTCGTGTGAAGGAGGTTACTTTTGAAATCAATCACTCAACAAATCAATGATTGAGATTCGTTGAGATACTTTACAAGGTAGAGGACCTTCTAAGAGGATGAATGTCTTATCTTGATCTATTATCAAGTCTTATCTTGAACTATCCTATGGCATCACGTCACTAATGCTTTATTTGTTTCGCGGAAAATGAGTAATTTTAAAAAAAAAATTAAAAAAATGATTGCTTTAATCGCTTACAAAAATGAAGGAACGACAAAAAAAAAAAATTATCCTCGCGAAAAGTTGTCAATAACTAATTTTTTATTAATTAATTATTTCAAGCAGTACAATCAATCATTTTTGGAAAAAAAAAATCCTAAATTACTTATTTTCCATGAAATAAACAGAGCCTAATATGCATAGTGTCTTCATTTCTATTGTACATTTTCACAACTGATCGGGATGATTTTGTTTTTTGTTTTTTGTTTTTTTTGTTTTTTTTGGGTGAGAAGAAGATCCTTACTAAATCAAAGTTAAGAAAAATCTTAAAAATCAGATAATTGAATATGTGCCTTTTCAACAGGGATCAACTCGTCTATGTCATTGACAATGTATAGTGTTATTTTTCACGACTAATCAAGATGATTTAACCCTTTTTTTTGTAACCTTTTAGCGTGAGAAGGAAATCCTTATTAAATCAAAGTTCAGAAAAATAAAAAGAATCAGACGATTGTAGGTATACCTTTTCAATGGTGATCAAATTGTCTTTATGTACCGTCTCGGCATCATCCTTCCCTAGACACCTTTTGATAAATCGCTTGGCACGAACAAAGTTATCCACCCATGTCTGCTCTTCACCCCTCACCAAATACGTATACCCTCTCATGCTAACCGGATCAACTTCACCACTTGAAACGCCCCCACTTTCGTGCTCCCTCCTCATATAATCAGCAACCACTTTTGTATTCCTCTCCAAAGATTGCCGGCTCACAGCCATCAAGGCCCGAGCCCTCTCATCGGACTTCAGGAGCAAGATGAGTGCGAGGCACACGATTGCGATCATCGTGCTGGACTGGTTGCGCCGGAAGTACAAGACTATCAACACGATCACCCAAATCAATTTGATCTGAATCTGCCAGTTGTGGCTTCTCCACTGCCGGTTGTCCTCGAGACTGTATGTGGAGATAGCATGGGCGCTCCCAAGGAGGGCGAGCATCAGGAACATTGCCCAGATGGGGAATAAGTCGTTGTGGAATGGAGCTTCGTTCATGAGGCCTAGAGTGTAGGCGAGTGTGGAGGTCGAGAGAGTGTAGGCCATGAAAATGACCAGCCCGAAATTGTTGCTGTTGCAGCGACGTCGCCACGAGCCGAAGGTGACGAGGAAGAGGAGCAAGAAGGCGGTGAAGATGACTAGGATCTCAATCTGCAAGAGCATCCCCATGGGAGTTTCCAGGGACGTCATATTGCCCGATGTGACGTTGCAGTTTGTGATTGTCGCCGACGCTGTTGCCATCGTTTGGTTCATTTCCATCAAATTCCTCATGGTTGGTTCTGATTCGTTCGCTGGTTATTCAGCTTCTAATTAAAGAGAGAGAGAGAGAGAGAGAGTGTGTGTTTCAAAGTTCTGATTATGCTGGAGTACCGAAAACACCTTTATGGACATGAACTGCTAGAGAATTGTTGGACTTTGGGAGGTCCGAGGAAAAGGAGAGAAGAAAACGATTAATCATGATGATGAAGTAGTGCCTCGGTGATCCCTACCACAGATCGTAATCCTAGCCACCGATTCATGCGAACGAGGTCACTTTTGAAATCTTTCCCTCAGTGCATCAATAATTGAGATTGGTCAAGATACTTTGCAATAAAGAGGATTCTCACGAAGGATAAATGTCTTTAATAAAGCTTAGTGTTGTCATTTTTGTCCTACTTTTTTACGACCAGCCGACATGATTTGATTTTTTTTTCCTTACTAAATTGAAATTAAGAAAAATTTTAGAAAATAAAAAGAGCTGTTTTGCTTTTCACAACTAATCAAGATGATTTTGCAGGATTTAAAAAAAAAAATTGCATGAGAAGAAAATCCTTATTAAATCAAAGCTCAGAAAAATAAATATAATCAGCCGATTGGAGGTATACCTTTTCAATGGTGATCAATTTGTCATTATCCAATGTCAGCTATTAGTCCGGTGCTGGCACGGCCTCCTCCTTCACTTAACCCCTCATGATAAATTGCTTAGCACAAACAAAGCTGTTCGCCTATGTCTCCTCTTCACCCCTCACCAGAACATCTTAAGACTCCATTTGTTCCACGGATTATGGATGATTTGCAAATATTTTCCTAAAAACGAGCAATTTTATCTATTGAAATAATTAGTCAATGAAAACATTTTATTATAGATTACCATTTATGTCCAAATAACTTTGTGGATGATCAAAATATTTTTCGCTCATTTGTTTTTATAATAAATACAAGCAATCATTTTTTAAAAATGTATTTTCTAAATTATTCATTTGGAGGTTCAAGGGAAAGGAAATAAGGAAAAGAAAGAAATTAAGTTGATGGCAAGAGCTTTAGGGATGGGTTTGTCAAAAGAAAGGGAAGTCGAAGTATCTTTGCCCTACCTGTATATGCGTCAATATATCAATGGGGTTTAGTACCGTCTACTTGGCACTTGTTAAGTATGCAGTATGAGAAATTTCTCATACATGCGATATTTTCTCTCAAAATTAAGTACAGTAGTTGGTCTCACTGTCTAGGAAGTGACATATGATTATGAACTTGTGTGGAGCCGCAGGGGTTTCAAGAAATCGGGCAATTTCATCTTGGAACTGCTCTTAAACTAAACGGTTTGATTTATTCAAGTTCGTTTTCAAGTTGAACGGGCTCATAGCCTTTACAAGAAACGTGTGCCTTCCGATGTGCAAGAAGAGGAAGATTAACAAGAGTGAGGTAACGTGTTCATAGCTTATTATACCATCAAGAAACAAGTACTATAAAATAGGGATGCCCAACAATCCTGGTCCAACCTAAAAATCGAACTAGATTAGAATCGGCTGATTAGGAGTGGTTTTTGCGATAATTGATCTGGTCCCGATTCTCAAGTTTTGAAAGCTGAAATGACCTGTATGGCTCCTAATTTTAAATAAGGAATCAAACCGATTGAACCATTGACAATACCCTAACAAAATTTACGGAAGTCATCTCGCTGATCACGAGGATTCGGCTGCACGCGTTTTCATCTAAGACAAACGAGAGGTTGCTTTTTGACTAACGCGCAGAGGAGTCCTCAATTTTTATTCACGTGTAGGAAATTCACAACCTGCCTTCTTTTGGAGCCTTGCACGAGTTGTCAAAGTTGATTGAGACTTCTCTTCTCCGTCACCATAGAAGGGCGAGAAAGTCCTCCGAATGAGTCAATAGAGAAAACTAGAAGAAACGAAGGAAAAAGAGAGTCCCACTTTTATTAATATTTTAATCAGAATATGTATATAAAAAAAACCTACTACTTATCATGAAAGTACAATTAAATTCTAAAATTTTTAAAACATATAATCAAGTCCTTTAATTAATACTGTTAATTTGACTAATAAAAAAATGTTAACATAGCATTTTAAAATTATTTTCACTCTCATATGTAGCATTTTTGTTACTTTTTTCCTTTAAATTTTTTTAGATTAGAGTAAAAAACTGAAAAGGGGGTTGTTTCATATAAATGTCTGAGATAACCAAATTAATCTCAAATAAGGGTTCAATCATATTGGCTGGCCAAATTTTCAATGACAAGCGAGACTTGATTTTTACAGCCTGTCGAAACATGGGTATCCTTCTAGCAAAGGACATGTTGGTGATTTTTTTCTTCGGCCTGGAGAGCGGCCAAGCAATCCTGCAGCATGCATCTCACTTACGTAGCTAAGAATAGAATCAGAGTCTCCCTACCTTTGGGAGATTGCACCCCTGAGCTACTGGAAGCCGGCGGTGCATCGGCAATCAGGTTATCAGGTTCAGTGACGTGTTTGAATCCATTAACAAGATTAAGATTCAGACTTGGGTGGATCAAAAAATCAAAATCAATCCATGATCAAGCTTCAACCCATTTAAGGAATTAAAATGTTCCGTGAAAAGCGTTTCCATAAAAATCTAACCCAGAAAAATCCAGACCACAATTCCTTGCAAAAAAAAAAAAAAATTGAAAAAACGAAGATGCGACGTGTATTCAAGAAGCGTTAAGCCTTCTAATGCGCCTCATCCTGTTCTTCACCGATCTCGACCTCCGCCATGGCGTCCGGCTGGAAGAGTGCGGAGAGGCCCGACATCGTGCTCCGCCAGCCCAGATTCGTGGACAAGCTCTGTCATGAAGCCGAGCATCAGTCAACCCTCGCCAAGGGTCAACTGCTCTCGTCGGGAAAATCCAACCGGCCATGACGCACGCCCCCACCATTTGCAATCTCTCTCTCTCTCTCTCTCTCTCTCTCTCTCTCTCTCTCTCTCTCTCTCTCTCCTAGTTTGAGACTTCTTTTTTTCTTTTTTGGGTTTTCCAGTTTTTCTTTTTTCGTTTTAATCTTTGTCCATATTTTGTTTGGGACAAAATTGCCCAGTTTCGGCCGTCAGAAAAATTAAGTACTCGATTAGTTGGCAAATTCAGATTCTTATTTAAAACTAACTACACCACAACCAAGCCCAAAGTTCGATCTTCCTTTGGAGGGGCATCTTTTTCATACATAAACAAAGCAGAATAAATGAAGATAAGTCATTCAAATGGCGCGAGGTCAAGATGGGTGATACTATTGAGGTTTTTAGGGGGACTATGTCACAGTGGGTCCTGGTTTTTGCTTTCAATGTCCATTAAACACGGTTTCCTAGGAGATCTACGGCAGGATGACAATAAGGTTCTTATTATGAGTAGAGTTTAACGGTTTAGCGATAAATGCAATTCCCTCTTATCTTCTATATTGGCATTATCAGGTTTTCCGAGATCCATTTTTTGTTCCTCTTTTTTTTCGTCGTTATTGTCATTATTACTTTCTTACGTCTTTTTGGAACAAAATTTAGTCTTCGTGCGTGAAATTTGTATCTAATTTCAATTCTGCCTGCCAAATTAACAATAAGACACTTCACTTATTAACTAATACGCATCTAATGAGGCCCACATTTCAGATTTTTCAAAAATCGATTTTTTACATCACCTTTCTTCTTCCATGAAAACACCCACCTTCTCCCTCTCCTCCGTTGCTCTCTGTTCTCCTCTCTTCAACACCCCTCACATTTTCCTCCCCAAAATCACTACTGCCGCCTCCTCCCACCAACAGCCGCTCCACTGTCCCAACCTCTCCTCATCTACTGCTACTGTCCCCGCCCCTGCCATCTCCTTGGCTTGTCTCGCCTCCCACCCCTCCCGTTAGCCCAATTGCTCCTCCTCCACGTGTACTCCCTTGCCTCCAAGCTCTTCGACGTCTCTCCCCCAATCGCAGCTCTCTCCGCCTTCTTTCCTTTCCTCTCAATCGCAATCTCAATCCGCTCGGTCTCTCGTCGTCCTTCATGATCCACATCTTCGCCGGAGGAGATTCTCTTTCTATTCACTTCCTTCCACACTCGCCTCTTCAAAGCACTGTACAGTGGAGAGAGAGACAAGGTGGGGGCATTCATTGAAATCTTTTTTTTTTTTTTTAAATCTGAAGTACGGCCTCCTACTAAACACGTGTCAATCTATAAATGGAGAATTTCATTATTGATTTAGCAAATCAGTTGTTTACCTAATATTTTATTACATTAAATGCATAGTGAGAGTTGCAAGTGATGCAATGAAACACATTGCACTATTATCTAGCGCAAGATCCACGTGAATAATACATAAGTAACCATTTATTATCACAATCACTGGTAACATGCAACTGACATTATCAATCACTGGATTAGTTCAGAAGTTGTTGCTTCTCTCTAGTGCATTATGTGGCTTAGTGGGAGGCTTTTCTCTTGATTCCTACGTGAGAGAGCAAAGCCCACAAGTGAGTCACAAACTCACCTCCTCTTGCCAAATGCTCTGCATGTGCTTTCACATCATCCGAAGGCGCCACGTACAACACCAGTTCCACCCAAAAGTTAGCCAGAATCTTCCAAATCTTTTCCTCATCTCTTATATCATTTACTAGTAGATTCCCAAGCCAAGAACCCCACTCAATTATAGTTTCTCTATGCGCAGAATGGCCACCGCCCACTTTCTCCATCTCCTTAATCCGGTCCTCCATTGTTTTGCATCTCCCAAAGAACACCTTGGCTTGGATGATTGCCTGATTGAACTCATGCTCCGCAAATAAAGGGCGATCTGGTAGTAGCCGTGGAGCGAAAGCAACCAAGTAAGCCAAATATTTTGACAAGCTAGTCGCAACTAGAAAATCCTTCATTCTAGGCAAGTCTGATCTTACAGGTAATCGATGCTCACAGAAGCTAGTAGCAATGTGCCACACCATGATGACCTGAGTCTCTGTCTCCAGCCGACACGCCCACAACAGCTTCTTGGACTCATTGTCCCTTCTTAGCGAGGCGTGTCCATTATCCAAATCAGTACCGTTTTTCAACTTCAGAGCATGAAACACCGCTTGCTTCACTTCTTTAGACAATTGGATCGGTGGGCTCTCTCTTTGGCCATCCCTAGTTTGATCAATGAAGGCCGCCATAATCCAGTTGTTCAATAACCAAGAAGGTTTATAGAAGTATGAGTCGAGAAATGAGTACTGATGAAGCTTTCGCTCCCAAGGCTTCAACAACCAGACCCCACATATCGCTCTAATCATACTCTCAATATGCGCACTCTGTTGCCATGACTTCTTCTGCACATATTGGCATATCAATATCATTTTGCCCATTCCGAGAAACTCATGAAGAAATATTGTATGAGCTCCATGATGATGAACGAGGTTATCATCAAGCTGGTAATGAATATGTCGCCACTCAACCCATTTAGCACATTGGTGACAGTTACGGCTATTGTTATCTCTCTGATGATGCTTCAAGAGTGATGTCATAGCCCAAATGCTAATGGCAATGGTCATTAACTCCATCAATTTGGTTGTCAACCAACCAACGTGGAATATGATACCATACTTGGTGTAGAACGAATCGAAAAGGAACGTGAGCTCGACCTCAATGACTCGAAATGTTCGCTTGTAACCGTCTTCATGTGAGAGCAATCCATTACGAATCAACTTCCATGCATTCTCGTGAGCCTTTTGGGGCAACGAGTAGCCTGCATATCTCAAACGGAGGAGCTTGAAGAGTGCAAAAGAGAGGCACATGTCTTTGAGCTTGTAGTGGGGGTCTCTTTCGGAGCTTAAGAGCCTCCTTTACAATTCCACACCTGAGTAAACAGTTGAGCTTGCATATAAGTTAATGGCCAAGTTAATTGTTCGAATACGTGATTATAATGGGTCTTAAAATGTGCAGCCTTTTTCCACCTAATGATTTAAACCGAGACATACAAACATTTTATTAGAGTGCAAGTCAAGAGTTGTCGCAACCTCTCTTTTCTGTTCAGAAGGGGAAAAGACATAGATTTAAGGGTATTGCCCAAAGTCGAGCCCATCCATTAGGCGTGAACTCTCCTGAGTCTATATATTGCACCACATTGGATTTTTCTTTTAAAGTTCCTTAAGAACTTAAAATTTCTAAGAGTTGCCACTAACTTATTTGTGTTCGACTAGAATTCGAGACGGAGGAGTGTCGTCTCGATTCCTATGCAATGAGCAACTCTAGAATCGAAGACTTGTTTATATTAATGTTTCTATTAGCGCTTTTCTAGTACCTAACTTGAGAGTGTATTATCTAAAGTGGTCATGCAATGTTGATTTTCAATTATGATCCTAAGGGCATTAGTCCACTAAGCGAGCATGCATATGTTTTTGCAAGTTTCATCATAATTTTAGACTAATCCTAGACATTCTAGAAAAGGAAAATTAAAAAATAATTTATTGAAGTGCGATACGGTAAATAGAAAAATCAAGTATTGAAATTGCAAGCATTAAACACAGAAACTTCAAACAAACAAGGCAACGTGCAAGAAAGAAAATCCGATGTTCGTGGCCTTAATCGCATTAAAAGGACAAGACAAGATACTTCATAACCATATATTCTGCATTTTTTTTTAAATTTTAAAATGTTTCTCAATATTAAAATAATATTATCATATCATATCATATCATAATGGGCGTTTGGTTCGAAGCTTTTGGAGAATGTATTTGCAAAAATGCAAATACCTTTGGGTAAAGGAGTTTTCCAAAATGCAAATAGCGTTTAGTGAATTGTAATTCTAACGTATATTAAGAAACAACTTTAACCAAAATACCGTTTAGTAAAATTTGCATTTGTAAATGACTTTTATTAAATTAAAAAAAAAAAAAAAAGAAACATTTGTATTTTTTTTTTTTTGAAGTTCGACCATTGATCGGCCAAATCTGGCCTGAGGTTGCGCAACCCTGGCGGTGGTTGCCTAACCCCAAGCAACCGGTCGCCTAGGTCGGGCGACCCCAGGCAACGGCCGCCTAGGTCACATGATTCAGGCTATCAGTTGCTTGGGTCACGCGACCCAGGCGTCACCTGAGGTCCAGTGACGGTTGCCGGGGTCGGGCAACCCTCAAGCGGCTGTCACTGGCGCGTGCGACCCTTTGGCCGGCAGTCTCAGCCTCCAATCGGCTTTTATTGGAGAAGATGAACGAGAACCGAAACTTGCATTGCAAAAATGGAAGTTAAAGGACCTCCGGGACCTCGACTTTGAATTTGGGACCGCTAGAGTCTTTTGGAGATGCAATTGTATTTTCCCAAAATTGAGTAAAAACACGAACCAAACGCATTTGCATTTGGCCAAGGGACTTTAGAGTCCCAAAGCCCATTCATAAAGCCAAACTAAACGGGGCCAATATAGCCATTCGGGTCGGATCTCCGCATTTGACTTGGGTCGGGACCAACCCGGTCACCTAACATGGGCCACAGCTAGAATAGGCTTAGCGATTGGGCCCAGTCCAAAACCCTCAAAACCAAAGGTAAAAAGATTAAGCCCGACCGGCAGGAATGGCCCGAATTCGACCAGATCCGACCCAGCTTCACCACCAACCTGACTCGACTCCCTCTCAGTGCCTCCCTGCTCCTCCCAACCTCAACAGATATGGTCCAACGAGTAGCGTCACTTGTCTCAACCTGGTCGCATGCCCACTCCAGTGACACTTCAGCCTCTTCTTGGCCAGCCACCACCACCGGCCTAGACTTGGCCTGGCCTCCTCCAAGCTCGGTTGGGATCTAACTCAGCTAGAGTTGGCTAGTGGAGACGGCTCAGCTCGAGGCAACCACGATGCCACCACTCCTAGCCCCAACACGATCACCCCTCAACACTCATCTAGGTCGCCAGTCACTAGCCTACCTTCATACCATCGGCCGAGTACCCAAAAAAAAAAAAAAATTGGCAAGGTTGAGGTGAAACGAAATCGCAGGTGGCCCCAAACAACCAGCACAAAAATCACAACAACGGGGGAAGGTGAGCATTACACGGGAATGTCGATTCAGCTAGAAATGGAGAGCACAGAAACGAAGTTGAGTCAGACATTTTAGTATACGTTGACTGAAAAGGGAAAACCGAGCCGTTCAAAACTTGAATCCACACCAATAAACAACGTAGACGAGACAACAATGCCCGATAGCATTGAGGTCACTAAGCTGGGATCCTAGGGGCAAAGGAAGTTTGGACGCAAAAAAGAAAGGACCAACCAAAGATATAGGTGTCGAGTGGGTGCTGTCAGAGGGCGACGATGGCATCCGAGTGTGGTCAAGCCAAAGGCGTGAGCCCCACCCTCCTCTCTACTCTTCATCTTTCTCTATGTCTCTCCCTCTCTGCCCTCCCTCTGTCACTCTCGATCCCTCTCTCTATTTTGCCCCCTTCCCCTCGCTAGCCGCTCTTCCCCGTTTCTTTTCCGTATTGGTCTCCTTGTTTGGCTCAGTCTCCCTCCCTGACTTTCTACCCGTGCTCTCTCTGCCACCCCCTTCAGAAATTGCAGCTAAACGCCTAGTATATAGCTCTGTCTTCTCCCAGCACGCACGAGGAAGATAGAGAGGAAAAAAGAGGTAGGCATGCGAGGGCCGGGATGAGAAGGGAAATAGGCCGGGCTGAGAAAGAAAGAAGAAGGGAAGAGGCTAGGCCGAGAAAAATGGGCCAGGGAGGAGGCTAGAGCTCAACCTCAGCGAGCTAGGCCAAATGGGTTTTTGTTTTTGGGGCTATTTTACACCTTTTGTATTTTCATAAAGAAGTTACGGCTTACTCGCCCCGACAAAAATAAGATGTCAACAAAAGTTCAAATCTTGGCACTTCACTCCTAAACTTATCACTCATGATGAATTTACTAAAGTTAGCTCACACAAAATAGGAGTTGTGTCTATTTCCCAAATAACCGAGTCAAGTCCTACACTTGTAAGAGGTTGACTCACACAAAAGGGGAGTAGTAATTGTAATCTCACGTGGCTTAAGTATGTAATTATAATGTGCCCAATATGAATAGTCCTCATCTATTTAACAATTTAAAATTTTGCATCAAATTTAGAATACGCCTGATGAAATCAAGTCACCTAAGTATAATGGAAGCATGCCGAGATAAAGAACCCAAAAGTCATATGAGTCGGAAGTAACTGGGAGTTGACAAAAGGAGATTTTCTACCCTTGTTCATGTTCTTATTTAGTGCCTCGGTAATCCAAAGATAGATTCATGTGAAAAGGTTATTTTTGAGATCTATCACTCATAGCATCGAAAATTTTAATTTTAATCGAGATACTTTGCAAGGCCAAGGATTTTCATAGAGGATGGATGTCCTGTCTTGATTCATGTTGTGGTATCATGTCATTAATAATGCATAGAGTCATCATTTTTTACTTTTTCACAACCAATCGAGATATTTTATTTTGTTCTTTTGTTAAAGAAGATTCTTACTAAATCGAAATTAAGAAAAATCTAAAAATTTAAATAATTGAAGGTGTGCCTTTTCAACCGGGATCAACTCGTCTACGTCATTGACTGATACTGTATAGTGTTACTTTTTCACAACTAATCAAGATGATTTGGCCCCTTCTTTTATAAATTTTTAGCCTGAGGAGAAAATCCTTATTAAATCAAAGTTCAGAAAAATAAAAATAATCAGACGATTGTAGGTATACCTCTTCAATGGTGATCAGTCCGTCTATAGCCCATGTCATCTGGTTGTTCGGTGCCAACGCCGCCTCCTTCTTCCCAAGACAACTCTTGATGAATCGCGTAGCAAGAACAAAGCCATTCACCCATCTCCCCTCTTCACCCCTCACCAAATACGTATACCCTCTCATGCTAACTGGATCGACTTCACCACTAAAAACGCCCCCCCTTTCGTGCCTCCTCATCATATAATCAGCAACCACTTCCACATTTTCCTCCAAAGAACGCCGGCTTGCTGCCATCATGGCCCGAGCCCTCTCAAAGAACTTCATGGCCAAGACAAAGCTGAGGCACCCGGCCGTGACCCCCACCTCGGACTCATCACTTAAGTACAAGTCCATCAACCAGACCAACCAAATCAATTTAGTCAGGAGCTGCCAATTATTTCTCTTCCACTAGTCGTTGTCGTCAAGACCATACGCGGAGATAGAATCAGTGCTCCCGAGGCGATCATCAGGAGCATTGCCTAGATGGGGAATAATTTGTTGCGACACGGAGCATCGTGCATGAGGCTCAGAGAGTATGTGAGTAAGAAGGTTGAGAGATTGGAGGCTGTGAAAATGAAAAGGCGGAACTTCCCCCTGTTGCAACGACGTCGCCACGAGCTGAAGATGACTAGTAACAAGAACAAGAAGGTGGTGAAGATGACTTGGATATCGATCTGCAAGAGCCTCCCCACGGGAGATTTGAAGGAATTCATGCGGCCCGACGTGACATTGCAATTGCTGATTGTCGCCAGCGCCATTTCTGTCTTTAGTTTTGTTTCCATCAAATTCCTCATGTTTGGTACTGATTACTTCGCTAATTATTCAGCTTCTAATTGGAGAAACAAATGTTAGAATTTGAGAGAGAGAGAGAGAGAGTTAACTATGCTAGAGTTCTGAAAATATCTTCATGGACATGAACTACTAGAGAATCGGTGCCTTTGGGAGGTCCGAGGGAAAGGAGAGAAGGAAAACAAATAATCAAGACGATGAAGTGCCTCGGTGATCCCTACCACAAATTCGTGATCTTAACCATAGATTCATGTGAATAAGGTTATGTTTGAAATCAATCCCTCAACGCATCAATGATTCAAATTCATTGAGATACTTTGCAATAAAGAGGATACTCGTGGAGGATGAATGTCTTTAATAAAGAATAGTGTCATAATTTCTGTTCTACTTTTTCACAATCAATCAACATGATTTGAAGTATTTTTTCAATCCTCACTGTCGCAACCTACCCCTTGGTATGGAGGAAAATAGGTTCGAGGATATTATTTAAAAAATGGGCCTACGACTCTCATTTTAGACGTGAGCTCTCTCCAGTTCAAATCTTGCACGACGTTGGGTATTCAAATTGATGCTGTAAGAATTTTCTAAAAAGAAGTTGCCATTAACTTATTAGGGTTAACTAGAAACCAAGCGATGTGTAGGAGTATACTTTACTTCTTACGCAACTAAAGAATTGAAGGTTGGAAACTTGATTACATTAATTAACTCATTAGTGCAATTTCGATATTTAATCTTATTAATTAAAAAAAAATTGTCAGGCAGTCTTGATTGATTTTATATTTATCTAATAATATGTGAAGTAATCATACGGATATACAAATCATTAACATAATAATCGGCAACCAAAGCGACATTGAATAAATTGCATGGAAAAGCAAGCATCTAGCACTAAGAAGTAAATAAATGCCAATCCCAACTAAGCAAAGGGAGATCATAATCATCATGTTGAAAGTGCGCAATCAAGGGCTTTTGTCTCTAAGAACCGTCAAAACTCTATAGTAAGCCATAAGGGCTTATTCAAATTTTGAGCACAACTTACGATCGAAAGGTTCCCACTTTTTAAGAGAAAACTACCCAAAAACTATTTTTTAATCTTTTCAAGGAATACTAATCTTTTGGAATTCTTTGGGATATTTAATTTTTAAAACGATTTTTCAATTCTAAAAAAGGAACTCGAATCGGGTCAGGGACCCGGTCTGGATGTGGGTCTGACCCAGACCCTAGAGGCCGGGGTTTGGTCAAGAATTCGGACCGGCCCTAAGGTCGGCCCCAATAAAACTATTTCGCTCAAACCAAACATACCTGGCCCGGCCCTTTCTTCTAACCATACTAAGCCCACTGCACAGCAATTTAAGCCCAAGTTTTCTGAAGTCAGACCAAAGCAAATCAGGCCCGAAAATAACCGGTCCAAATATAACTGGAAATAGACCCGAACTTAACAAATCCTAGTTGAGCCCAAAGCCAATAATAGACTTTGTTAAACCCATGATAACAGAAACGAACCTAAACCGACTTAAGCCCATGCTAATTAAACCTAATTAAGCCGTCCGCGCAACTTGCTCCTGGTTTGTTTATCCCTCTACTGATTGTCTTCCTCAAAGACAGGAGCAAAACCAAAATCGGAGAAAGGGTTCACGGATCTAAACGCGGTCACGAACCAAGGAAACACAAAACAACAACCAGCGTTCCGGGCGTAAAACCAAAATCAGAGAAAGAGTTCAAGGATCTACCAGAGGCATTTTCACAAACAGGTGTCGTGCGCTACCGAGGCATAAGTTTTCCCGCTCAACCGAGACTTCCAAACGGGGCTGGGATTCTCAGCACACAACCAACACCACCCAGCGCGACCTAGCTAAAGAACTACGGGGGCCGGAGTTCACATGAGCCGGACGGCCACGAACGCCGGTCCGGCGTCCCCAAAAGGGCGGCAAAGAGAGGGAAAAACGGAGGCTTACCGCTCCGGGCTCGAGGTCGACTACCTGGAGGAGTCGTCGGACGGAGCTCGCGCGTGGTCGAAGTGCCGGCCGAAGCTTCCTCTCGCTCTCCGTTCAATCTCAGCTCTCTCTCTCTCTCTCTCTCTCTCTCTCTCTCTCTCAGCCTCTATCTTTCTCGGCTCCTCTCTCTCTCTTGCTGGATTTCTCCCTCAAGAAGCCCGCTCGGTCCTTCACCGCCGTGATGTCACCTCCTCCGCTACCACTGCCGAAGATCTCGTGAATGGTCGCCTCTCTCTCTCTCGCTCGCTCTCTGGCTTTCCTTTCGAAGAAGAACCCCCCTCCACTCACGCTCCCTCTCTTGCTTTTAAGGACCTGCATGCATGCCCCTTGCCGTGCCAGCTGCCACTGCCGGCCTGTCTTCGTAGCTCCTCTCCCCGCCGTCCTTCGCTGCGTTCTTAATTAATCTTATAATTTTTTAATATGTTTTTTAATATAATAATTTTCCGAAAATTTTAATAATTAATGCTAGCAATGCAAATGTTCCTAATTTCTATATGTGATGCAATTTAAGGAAATTTATTTAATATTTAGGGGTTAAAAATTAATCCTTAATTTTTTATGCAATTAATGAATGATTAAACGGTGTGTCAAAATTTAGGTGTCAATATTTACTAAATCAAAACTAAGAAAAATCTATAAAAGAAAAAAAGCGTTGTCGAGCTTTTCACAACTAATCAAGATGATTTTTTGCATTTTTTTTTAATTTTTTAATGAAAAGGAAATCCTTATTAAATTGAAGCTCATAAAAATAAAAATAATCAGCCGATTGCCTTTTCAATGGTGATCAATTTGTCTTTTTTTACAATGTCATTTGGTAGTCCAGTGCCAGCGCAGCCTCCTCCTTCCCTCGAGCCCTCTTGATATATTGCTTAGCACGAACAAGCCATTCACCCATCTCTCCTCTTCAACCCCACCAAATTATCTTAAGACTTCGTTGTTTTCGTGGATTATGGATGATTTGTAAATATTTTTATTAAAAATGATAACTTATATCACTTGAAATAATTAGTCAGTGAAAACTATTTTTATTATAAAAAACCATTTATGTTTAAATAATTTCGTAGATGATCAAAATATTTTTCATTTTTTTATTTTTTATAAGGGATGCAAGCAATCATTTATATTAAATTAATTTTCAAATCATTCATTTTCCACAAAACAAATGAAGTTTAAAAGTAAAATTGTTTTTGGTCCTCTCTATATATAGAAAATTAGAATTGATTTCTTGAAAGATCGAATTGATTTCGTTAAGCTCATCTTCCAATGCCATACATTTTAGTTTACTTATTTTTATGGAAATTTTCCCTTTTACATATAAGTAACCATTTAATATCTATCTATTTGTTTTTGACAAGAGTTGATGGATATCTCATCATTTGTGACAATGCATCACAAAGAGAATTGCGGTATATCTCGAAAAAAAATTGCAATTTTAATTTGTATTTGAAAGAAATTCACAAAATTTCTTTTCCAAGATTGGGATTGTTTGGACTATCATGCGAGTTTCCCATTGAAAGCTAGTGCTTGAGGAAGTGGAAACAAAGTTAGCTTATCTCATATTTAGGTTTCTTGACTTGTAAACCTCGTAATAATAATAACTTATGATTATTTCGTTTATTAGCCAATGATGCTTATCCATTGTTGAAACAATGATCAAGCCCACATTGTACTAATTCATAAGACCACTTGGATTGGTCAATATGTACTTATTGCGAATGATTCTCAAAACCTTTAACACTGGTAGTACGAAGTATGATGAGTTGTCAAATTCATTTCCCATATTGATAGATGAAATCAAAAGCCTTTTGTTAAGAGTATCTGAGAAGCCTTTTTGACTAAGGAGCTCTCGTTTGATATACTTTAATAACTCCTTCGCACGAGTTAAGATTATTTTGACAATACATTTTCTCTTAGGGAATTTGATGATTGATGTCTACCAAGCTAGATGTCAATTTCATCCTATTGAATGGTAATGGATGTTTTCCAAACAAATGAATGTAGGTTGATTTGCTCATGCAATCAAAGCTTTCTCTATGATGATATTGTTTTGATGTTGTTTATTATGACATTTATTCAAATGGCCATGATCCCACCCAATATGATCATGCTACTAGTTGTTGACGCTTTAATTTTGACTAATCATTTAGTAATTAATTGCATAGAAATTATGGATTAACTTGTAACCTTTAAACAAAAAAATTAGAATTAAATTGCATAGCATATAGTTTTAAGAACGTTTATTATTTTGTTTACATTCTCATTAATTGCATTAGCATTGGGATGGTCCTGAACTTAAAAGTGAACGGATTGGGTCCACGTAGAGAGACAAAATTCTACCACCATGGGGACAAGCTTGGCCAAAAATTACATGGGAAAGATGGGCTAAATCGAGTTTAATTTAATCTAATTTTAGCTGACGTGATTTAATTAATAATAGATCTTAAGCTCAATTCAGCCCATTATCTTGATAAGACCTAAAGTAAACCCATGAGATTGAGGTTAAACCTAGGTTTACACTGTATATAGATGATTATGCCTCATAATTCGAGGTTGTCGAATTAGAATTTTCAGAGCACATTGAAAGAGCACGCTTGAGAGAGCCAAGAGAGAGCTGAGGGAGTCACGGTCTAGACCTCTTCATGGCACGGACTTTGCTGAGTTCGTGGCCGCGCCTTGATGCCGACCTTGCTGCCGATCGTCCACGGCAATGACAACGACCAGCTTGGCCACGATCCTCCCCGATGACAAAGCAGCAGCCTTCACTCCTCGCCTGGCCGTGAGCAACAAGGATAAAGTTCTGGAGGCTTAACGATTTGACAAAAAAACGGCCACATTGAGTCGGCAAAAGGAGGGTTTGGAGAGCAACACGGACAAAAATCACACGCCTCCAAGTCTTCGTCAATGTCTCACGTCTAGATCTCATTATCATGATTATTTTTGTTTTTGTTTTGGAGGATGCACACACGTGGGGAATCTACGAAGAGTTCTCCTCCATTCGCGCCGACTTTTGGAGGATATTCACGTTCCCATCAGACATAACACGCCGAAAGAGAAACGCAGAATGTTCTAGAGCGAGCTCCAGCTGTTGCCCGACGCATTCACCGAGTTCCCAGTGGCAACCTGCAGTCCCAGATCTTCCATGCGTCCACGCAAGATCCCCTCGACAACACCGAGACCTCCACCGCGACTGTCCTTGCCGACGCCACCGAGTCCGGATCGAGAGCCCCATGAACGCGACCAACGTTGATCGCAACTCCCGTCGCAGCCCAATCCATCACCGACGGCGTTCCTTTCACAGTCTGAGGTTTATTGTTTTGCACGTTTGGACCATGCTGACGGGCAGTTGTTGGCCGTGAACCACTACATCGACGAACGAACGGCGCCCCCACACGGCTAACCGCTGCACTGTCCCTAGCCGTGATCCTCGATTTCGATCCAATAGTCCTGCCGCCATCCATGCCGTCGTCAACGTCCTTGGTCGTACATCACCGCCCACCACAGTGCGAGCCATCTGTCATGCCGTTGCCATCGACCCGCCACTGTCGAGCCTCATGATCATGACTCCGATCCGATCACGGCACTTTCAAATTTGAAAAATTAGTCCCCAAATTAATAATTATCTTATCTCTAATTGGTTTAGAAAATTTGATTACCTATTTTGAGCGATTGCTATCTTCTGGTGGCTATTTAATTAAATAATGCATATCCACAGAAATCCTAAGAAATCATCATAAGCTAAGAAACTTTCCTAACTTAACAACATACTTGAATGTCGATCGTGCTCTCCAGTGGTTGCTAAAGTACATGTAGGTGTAGAACTATAACATTTCTTCTTTTATTTTTTGGCTAAGATTCCTGATTTGTTAATTGCTCCTTTATAATGTGGTGCTTGATCTAGATAATATTATATTATGAAGTTTAAATGTGTTATATGGTGAGCATGCGTTTAAGTTGAATATGGAACTGCATAAAGAAAAATAGGTCTGAATATGTTATATCATAAAAACCAATCGATATATTTACAAATGAGTCAAATCCCACCTGGCTAATCCATCCATTCGCCAAGTCGCACTGAAAAAGGAACCTCTCCTCTAATTGGTTGTGTAGGCCTCCCCAACTTTTTTGGGATTTATTATGTATTGACTCTTGTCAACAACGCTTATTTGGCATTGCTTTAGAACAAATGAAATGGTATTTATGTTGACAAAAAGAACCCATCCATTTGCCACCTCTATGCTCTAGATATTGTCCCGACCTTTGGCACGCATCGACAGTCTCTCTCATCGCCCATTTGCATATTTAACACCAAAAGTCGCAACCCCACCAAAAAATTCCGACCCTCGATCCTTCTCTCTCCTCCCTCCTTCTCTTCTACTCCCTTTCCATGGGAATATATAACGCCGGTCAAGGTCGTCGCTTGATTCAACGGTTGGAGTCCTCGAGTAGGACAATCGGACGGCAACAAGCGGGTGGGCCCCCCTCACTCAGAACAAAACAGCAAAAATATAGGCCAAAGTCCAAAGTGGGGCGGTATTTATATGAAGCTGAGTGGAAATTTCATCACAATCACCCCCACCCCACAGGAACACGTGTCCCCACATCCGCATTTCACAAGTTGATTTTTTCCCCGTTGACCGAGTCAACCTCGCTGCTCTACAAGAGTCAAGGCCTACCAGCCCCCTGCTTCTTCACCATCTCTTCTAAACCCCTTCAATCCCAAAAAACTCTCTTGAGGCAAAGAAGAGCTTCGAACAAGATCGACACTCCTCAATCTTGTTCTTCCCTCAGTGTTCTTCGGGTAACGTTTCACGATCTTCTTCGTAGGGTTCTTTAGGTCTTCGCTAATGTATACACATCACGATGTTCCACTTTAGTTACTATCATTTGTCCATACAGACGCAAATCCACATGAAAACCCTAAGGGGTAAGATCGTAATCATCGAAGTGGAGAGCTCGGAGATGGTCCACGACGTGAAGGCCAAAATACAGGATTGAGAAGGCATTCCCATGGATCAGCAAAAGCTGATCTTCGCAGGCAAGGAGCTCAAGAACGGTGTCCAGATGCTCACTGAGTACGACGTTCATAACGAGTCTGTGCTCCACCTTGATCTCTGCCAAAAGGCCAACAGGAAAGGTATGTGGCGCTTTCTCACTTTGGCAAGGCGGCTTCTGAGGTGAATATTTGGTAATCTATCTAGTTGGGAGTTGACAGATTGTTACTATATTGGTGAACAGAATCAATCGGTCTCACACATCATGAAATAAGCTTATCATAAGAGTCTGTCAATCGAAGAGGATGTAGACGATCTTGCTGTTCTGCACATGAACTCTATCTACTGCACGGAGCACCAAATCTAAGACCAATGTAAGGATTTTTTGACTATATGAAGTGACATGTATGTCTTTTTTCATTTTGGGAGCTTTCTATGATCCTAAACATGGCGGCTATATGTATGAGTTTGAATAATTTTGGAGTGCTTTAGTGTACTCCTATATAGGGTGATGTTGTGTTCTTTTTTTTATTTTTATTTTTGTCATAACGATAAAGTTTAATATACACGCAGATTCAATTTGCCTATTGAATCATCTGTGTCCAGCCAGAATCTACATGTTTAATTTGTATGGCCACTTTCATTTCTGGATGAGCGAGGGCTTTCGGCTTTAATGTAGATTGTCGCAACGCGAGTGTGACTGATTAAACACAGAATGGTAGAGGTTGTTTTTCTATTAGTGGATCGGAGAAACAAATGGACATCCGCAGTTGAACTTTTGTCATAGGCCAGTCAAGTAGGACTCGCTTAAATCATTCTTTTGTGATAGATACACGCCTTTACCAACGACCAAAGGAGAGGATATTAGTACATATAGCATTGCCCTTTTGCATTCTTTTCATGGTGCGATTAAATGACTCCAACTGCGAACTAATTATTCTTTAGTTTGTTTCTTGCTAGATGTCATCTCAGACGAGGATGATACGAATATGGAATCCAAGATTTGATGGAGGATTGACACTCTCAAACCCTACCAGACAGTCAATCATGTTTGTGTTGAAGTACTACTTAGTACTAATATTATAACTCAAACTTGCATTTAGTTAGATGCAAGATCGACACCACATCACTATACACGCGTTCTTCAAGACTTTCATGTTGGCAGGCGTCACATGTTTGGAGTTACAGAGTTCCGTCGAACCATGAAACCTTTGAAGGGGAAGGGCCATTCATGTTCCTGATGCTGAAATTGGCATAGGGGGCCTTTTATTTACATCACATGGAAAATAAGAAACATGAATCCTCCACGAAAACTTTTGATGTTGTGGAAACCGACAAGAAGAACGGTTTTTCAAGATATACTTTTGATGTTGAAAACGACAAGAAGAACGGTTTTTCAAGATATAATTCTTGAAAGGTTAACGGTTTTGCAAGAGAATTCGTGCCACCACATGGTCGATCTTGACCCATACATCCCCCAGGAAAGATGTGGACAAACACAGCTGTTGATTTTCACTTGCACTGTGGAAGAGGCGGAAGTCAATTTTGGTTTCGGACTTTGTACAACCCAAGCTCATCATTCTATTTGGTTTGCGCAAGCCAAAAATTATTCCGATGGTATGCAGGAAGATAAAAAATACGAAATTGTATCAAGAATTATCTACAAAAATAAACCAAAATCAAAGAAAGAGTTCACGGATCTAAACGCGGTCACGAA
Source organism: Eucalyptus cloeziana (assembly GCA_014182715.1). NCBI lineage: Eukaryota > Viridiplantae > Streptophyta > Magnoliopsida > Myrtales > Myrtaceae > Eucalyptus > Eucalyptus cloeziana. The sequence goes on along the minus strand of CM024641.1, from coordinate 19,274,021 downwards.
CCAAGGAAACACAAAACAACAATCAGCGTTCCGGGCGCAAAACCAAAATCAGAGAAAGAGTTCAAGGATCTACCAGAGGCATTTTCACAAACAGTTATCGTGCGTCAGACGGAGCTCGCGCGCGGTCGAAGTGCCGGCCGAAGCTCCCTCTCGCTCTCTGTTCAATCTCAGCTCACACTCTCTCAGCCTCTCTCTCTCGCTGGATTTCTCCCTCAAGAAGCCCGCTCGGTCATTCACCGCCGTGATGTCACCTCCTCCACTACCACCGCCGAAGATCTCGTGAACGGTCGCCTCTCTCTCGCGCTCGCTCTTGCCGTGCCAACTGCCACTGCCGGCCTGTCTTTGTAGCTCCTCTCCCCACCGTCCTTCGCTGCGTTTTAATTAATCTTTTACTTTTTAATATGTCTTTTAATTTTTAATTTTTAATTTTTATTATTTTTTAAAGTAATAATTTTCCGAAAATTTTAATAATTAATGCTAGCAATGCAAATGTTCCTAATTTCTATATGTGATGCAATTTAAGGAAATTTATTTAATATTTAGGGGTTAAAAATTAATCTTTAATTTTCTATGCAATTAATGAATGATTAAACGGTGTGTCAAAATTTAGGTGTCAATATTTACTAAATTAAAACTAAGAAAAATCTATAAAAGAAAAAAGCGTTGTTGAGCTTTTCACAACTAATCAAGATGATTTTTGCATATTTTTTAGTTTTTTTAATGAAAAGGAAATCCTTATTAAATTGGAGCTCATAAAAATAAAAATAATCGGGAGAAGTACACTATTGGTACCATAAGTTGTGTACAACGCTCACTTTGCGCCAAAATTCTTCGTCGGATTACTTAAGTGCCAAAAAATTTGAAAACGCTCACTTTGGTGCCAATGCCGATCTGATCAGTCGAAAATCTGACGTGGCCTTTTTTTATTAATTTCTTATGCTAATGTGGCTCACCGGAGTTTCCATTGGATCACTTAGGCCTTCAAACGACGTCGTTTTAGCATCCTAACACCAAAACGACGCCATTTGGTGTCTCCCCCAATTCAAACCCTAAATCTCCGCCAATTGCCGTCCTTGACGGCCCCCGCGCAGCCGCGGCTCCAACCCCGACCTTGACCCCGACCCCAACGATGGTCACTTGGCGACCGTAGCTCCGACCCTAACCCCAACCCCGACCCCGACCGCGATGATGGCCACTCGACGGCCGCGACTCCGACCCCCGACCCCGACTCCCGACCCCGACCTCGACCCTGACGACAGCCACTCGATGGCCAAGTTGAAGGCCGTGATCTAGCCAATGCTCGGGGAGGCCGCCGATGAGTGCGCCGCCATTGATGTCTCCCTCTCCATCTCCGATCTCCCCGACGACTGCTCAGCTAAGCGAGCGACGGCGGAGGTCGAGTGACGACGGCCGAGCAAGCTAGGTCGGAATGAATTAAACGGCGTCGTTTTTGTGAGGCCATCCATATAGGACAGCAAAACGACGTTGTTTTCTTAAGGAGGACCGAAAACGACGTCGTTTGAAGGCCTTGTCGATTTTTTTTTTTTAAAAGCCACGTAATCATTTTGGCCGAAATCTTTCACCGGTGGCACCAAAGTGATTGTTTTTCCTCTGATTTGGCACTTAAATGATCTGACATAAACTTTTGGCACCAAAGTGAGTGTCGTACATAACTTATAGCACTGATAGTGTACTTCTTCAAAAAATAATCAGCCGATTGTAGATATAACTTTTCAATAAGGTTATTCTGTAATTTGTGAATTGATCTTAGTTTCTTTCAACTTTGACTCTTGAAGATGACTTTTGAACCTTACATCCTCGTTTCAAATATTTCTCTTAATCCAAATAATGGAATTGGGTTTCTTTTTTAAAGTTCTTTTCTTATTCATTTTTTTTTAATGTTTTAGAGGAGACATTTTCTTCTTTTTAACCCGAACTCAATATATATATCCCTAAGGGGCGCCTCTCTGACAATGGTGATCAATTTGTCTTTTTCCAATGTTATTTGGTAGCGTGCGGCCTCCTTTTTCCCTCGATCCCTCTTGACATGTCGCTTAGCATGAACAAAGCCATTCGCCCATCTCTCCTCTTCACCCCCACCAAATTATCTTAAGACTTCATTGTTTTCGCGGATTATGGATGATTTGCAAATATTTTCCTAAAAACGATCATTTGTATCACTTGAAATAATTAGTTAATAAAAATATTTTTATTATAGAAAACCATTTATGTCTAAATAATTTAGTATATTATCAAAATATTTTTCGTTCATTTATTTTTTGTAACAAATACAAGTGATCATTTTTATGAATTTTTTTTTTAAATCATTCATTTTCCATAAAACAAAAGAAGCCTAAGAGTAAAATCGTTTTTGCTCCTCTCTATGTATAGAAAATTAGAATTGATTTCTTGCAAGATCTAATTAATTTCCATTAAGCTCATCTTTCAATTCCATACATTTCAGTTTACTCTTATGGAAATTCTTCCTTTTAGCTCACACAAAATAGGAGTTGTGTCTATTTCCTAAATAACCAAGTTAGGTCCTATACGTGTAATAGGTCAACTCACACAAAAGGAGAATAGTAATTGTAATCTCACATGGCTTAAGTATGTAATTTTAATGTGCACAATATGAATAGAGTCTTTATCTATTTTACAGTTTAAACTTTTGCATCAAACTTAGAATATGCATGATGAAATCAAGTCACCTAAGTATAATGGAAGCATGGCGAGATAAAGAACCCAAAAGTCATATGAGTTAGAAGTAACTAGGAGTTGACAAAAGGAGATTTTCTACCCTTGTTCATGTTCTTATTTAGTGCCTCAGTAATCCCAACAATAGATTCGTGTGAAAAAAAGGTTACTTTTGAAATCTATCACTCAGAGCATCAATAATTGAGATTCATTGAGATACTTTGCAAGGCCGAGGATTTTCATAGAGGATGAATGTCTTATCTTGATTTATGTTGTGGTATCATGTCATTAATAATGCATAGAGTCATCATTTTTTACTTTTTCACAACCAATCGAGATAATTTATGTTGTTCTTTTGTTCAAAGAAGATTCTTACCAAATCAAAATTAAGAAAAATGTAAAAATTTAAATAATTGAAGATGTGCTTTTTCAATGGGGATCAACTCGTCTACGTCATTGGTAGTGTATAGTGTTACTTTTTCACAACAAATCAAGATGGTTTTGCCCCCTTTTTTTTTTTTATAAATTTTTAGCCTGAGAAGAAAATCCATATTAAATCAAAATTCAGAAAAATAAAAATAATGAGACGATTGTAGCTATACCTTTTCAACGGTGATCAGTTTGTCTATACCCTATGTCATCTGGTAGTTCACTGCCAGCACCGCCTCCTTCTTCCCAAGACACCTCTTGATGAATCACTTAGCACGAACAAAGCCATTCACCCATCTCTCCTCTTCATCCCTCACCAAATACGTATACCCTCTCATGCTAACCGTATCGACTTCACCACTTGAAACGCCCCCTCTTTCGTGCTCCCTTGTCATATGATCAACAACCACTTCCGCATTTTCCTCCAAAGGATGCCGGCTCGCTGCCATCATGGCCCGAGCCCTCTCAAAGAACTTCACGGCCAAGATGAAGCCGAGGCACCCGGCCACGACCCCAACCTTGGACCTGTCACGGAAGTACAACTCCATCAACCAGACCAACCGAATCAATTTAGTCAGGAGCTACCAATTATTTCTCTTCCATTGCTCGTTGTCGTTAAGACCTTATGGGGAGATAGAATCAGTGCTCCCAAATCAGGAGCATTGCCCATATGGGGAATAATTTGTTGCGACACGGAGCATCGTGCATGAGGCTTAGAGAGTATGTGAGTAAGAAGGTTGAGAGATTGTAGGCATTGAAAATGAAGAAGCGAAACTTCTCCTCGTTGCAGCGACGTAGTCATGAGCTGAAGATGACTAGTAAGAGGAACAAGAAGGTGGTGAAGATGACTTGGAGGTCGATCTGCAAGAGCCTCCTTGTTGACACCTAATTTTAGCAAATCTAGGAAAATAAAGAAAATAAAAATTGCATTAGAACAAATAAAAAGAAAAAGGGGGGAATTGATATGATTGATTATGCATGGAAATTTGAAATTCTGATGAATATTTGGATTTTGTTAAATGCAAAAGCAATTTAAAAGTCAAGTGAATAAATAGCAAAAAATTTTACAAAATGAAAGAAATCGAACAAAATCGAGCGATTGCGAAATCACATTTCGATTTACAGCTTTGATTTAATGTGATAGAATAAAGCGGTCGTCCTGGAGTCACTATAAAAGAGAGCTGCATTTTTGTGACTGAAGGGGCGGGGGAGATTTTCGAAAAATTCAGAGCAAAAATTTCGGAGAAGTTCGTGCGAAAAAATTCACGCTTCAAAGAAATTTTTTTTTGCAAGAAGGCCTCGCTGTCTTGGGCCCTGCATGGTAATGTTCTTTTTTTTTTTTTTTTTTGTTTTTAAACAATTTTTGTTTTTTTGTTCCGGGGGAACCAAAAAAGAACAGTAAACGCGTTTGTTTGCGTTTTTGTTCCAAATCTATTTTTTGTTCAGGGAACACTTTCGAACAGAAACAAGAAACAAGAAAAACTTGTTTCTTGTTTCTAGAACAAAAAAAAGAAACACATTTTCTCTCTCCTCTCTTTTTCTTTTCTTTTTTTCTTTTCCTTCTCTTTTTTCTTTGGCCGGTCACCGGCCTCGGCCATGGCCGGCGACCGGCCAAAGAGGGCCGGCGACCTCGCCGGGGCATCGCCGGCCCTAGGCGAGGTCGAGCGTCGCCGGCCCCTGGCGAGGCTCGGCCTCGCCTTGGCCGGGCGAGGTCGGGCTCGCCCGGCTCGAGGCAAGGCGGGCGAGCTCGCCCAGCCACCGGCGAGCTCGCCCAGCCCACCGGCGAGGCCGAGCCTCGCCGGGCCACCTCCAGCCGGCGTCGCGGGCGATGGCCCGGCGCCGGTGGCCGGGCGAGCTCGGGCTCGCCGGATCCGGGGCGAGCCCGACCTCGCCCAGCCAAGGCGAGGCCGAGCCTCGCCCAACCATGGCGAGGCTCGGCCTCGCCGGGCCGGCGAGCCTCGCCGTGGCTGGGCGAGGTCGCGGCCCTCATCGGCCATGGCCGAGGCCGGCGACCGGCCAAAAAAAAAAAAGAAAAAAGAAAAAAGAAAAGAAAAAAGGAAAAAGAAAATAAAAATTTTTAAAAACTAAAAGAAATAAAAAAAGAATACAAATTTACCAAACGTGTTTCTGTTCATTTTTTATTCCCGGAACAAGTTTACCAAACACGTTTTTTTGTTCAAAAATTGTTCCCCGGAACATAAACACTTTTTTCTATTTCTGTTCCTTGGAACACTTTTGGAACAGAAGTGTTACCAAACGCACCCTTGGTCAAAGAGAAAGCCTCTTCTCTTTTCTTTCTCTGACAAGAAAAGAGAAAAGTCAGCTGCAGAACAGAGAAAAGAGAGAGGGAGGTGACGTGAGAGGTGAGACAGGGAAAGAAAAGAAGAAGAAAAAAAAAAAGAAGAAAGTGCACTTTGTTCTTCTCCTTTCGTGCAACACCCTCTTTGTCCACCTTTGTCGTTTCACCAGCAATCCGCGGATCACCCCCGCGCCGGACGCCGCGCGGCACCGCCGCTCGCCCCTCCCGCCGACTCTTGCCTCAGCCCAGCGTTTGCCGGTCTCTGTCCACTACTCCAGCAATGCCCTCCCCTCGCCTCTGCACCTACTCTGCATTTTGCTCGTCTGTCTCTGCCTCTGCAGCAATTGACGCCGCCGCGCCTATGCACCCGCGAGCTCGCTCCGACACCCCGCACCGGCGACCTACAACGACCCAGCGACCACCGCGCCACCACTGCTGCTGCGCCTGGTGCCCGACGCCCCTGCCTCTCTCCTTCCGGCGAACCCGCACCACCGACGTTGCTGTACCACAGGAGCACCGTCCACGACCCAGACGCCGCGACGCCCTTGCTCGAGCACCCCACACCCGAGCGTCTCCGTCCGTTGCCAGCCTCCACCTGACGACCCGCGACCACGCGCTGCCATCGTCGTTCGCCTCCCATCGCCGCCCTCCGAGCCCGGCACCGTCGTTGCCCGCCAGCTTTCATTCCGACGACCGTGCTCCTCCGCCCGCGGCTGCGCCACTATAGCGATCCGTCCTTCGCTGCTCCTTCTTCCATCGTGCAGCTTGTGAAGTCCCCTTTTAGGTAGTTTTTTATTCTTTTATTCTTTTTTTCATTTATTTTTTTTTGTTTTATTTATTTTGTAGTTTAGCTATTTAAATTGTAACATTGGGTATTCCTATTCATTTCATAAATCTTGTAGGCATTAACCGCAATAACCTTTATTTATATATATATATATAGGGTTTTAGATGATGTTTGCACATTTTACTTATCTCATTTTTCTAAAAATAGTTTTCTAAAATAGGATAGGGTTTAAGTCAAATTAATCCCTAAAATAAATTAGAAAATTATTCTTTTTTAGATAGTTTAATTAGGGTTTTTATTAATTCTGAATTTCAATAAAAAAAATACAAAAATGCTAGGTGCATGTTAACTAGTTTGCATAATAGGATAATTTAATTAGAATTTTTTATTAGTAAAATTAGGACATGTAGTTAAAAATGCATTTTTAAAAGAATTCAAATTTTCAAGAAAACCCAAAAAATGATATCTTGCTTTGTGTGATGCAATTTATTTTATTATTTTATTTGAATAGTTGTGAGCATCCGTGTGGTCACCATATTTGCATGATAGTAATTTAGGTCAAAATAAATCATAGTTACCCGCAAAAGAATATTTTTTAAAAAATAAAAAAAGGGTACCGAAAGGGTATTAGAAAAGTACGATGTAACCAAGTCCCCGTACCCTTAGTCTCGGTTCGTAGGAGTAAAATAAATCTCAAATTATTTTAGTTAGGTGTATAATCGACCTACCGTAAACCGATTAGTGGCGACTCCTAACTAATAATATTTGAACTTTAAGTCGCGAATTGATATGGGCTTGGGAGAGCCCGAGCTAAGTTTAAAGATTTAGTAGTCTATTAACGTAGTTTTAGGTGCTGCACCCGAAATTTAGGTCACGATACTCCTCACGGGAGTTTTTAGGGAATTCATGCTACCCAACATGACATTGCAGTTATTGATTGTCGCCAATGCCATTTCCATCTTTAGTTTCATTTCTGTCAAATTCCTCATGTTTGGTACTGATTACTTCACTGGTTACTCAGCTTCTAATTAGAGAAACATATGTTAGAATTTCTGTCCGAGAGGGGGAGAGTGAGAGAGAGAGAGATTCAAAGTTTTGACTATGCTAGAGTTTTGAAAACATCTTTATGGACAAAAACTACTAGAGAATCGATGCCTTTGGGAGGTCTGAGGGAAAGGAGAGTGGGAAAACAACTAATCAAGATAATGAATTGCCTCAGTGATCCCTGCCACAGATTCCTAATCTTAACCATAGATTCATGCGGATGAGGTTATGTTTGAAATCAATCCCCCAACGCATCAATAATTGAGATTCATTGAGATACTTTGCAATAAAGAGGATACTCACAGAGGATGAATGTCTTTAATAAAGAATAGTGTCATAATTTATGTTCTACTTTTTCACAATCAACCAACATGATTTGAAGTATTTTTTCAATCCTTACTGTCGCGACCTATCTCTCAGGTTTAAAGATATTACTTAAAAGATGGGCCTATGGCCCTCATTTTAAACATGGGCTCTCCCAAGTCCAAGTCTCGCGCGATGTAGGATATTCAAAATGATACCGTGAGAATTTTCTAAAAATAAGTCGCCATTAATCTATTAGGATTAACTAGAAACCAAGTGATGAGTGAGAATATACTTTACTCCTTACGCAACCAAAGAATTTAAATTTGGAGACTTGACTACACTAATTAACTAATTAATGCCCTTTTGGTATCTAATGTTATTAATTTTAAAAAATAAAATTGTCCAATAGTTATCGTGTGCTACTGAAGCATAAGCCTGGCCCTACATATCCTCTATTAAGCTCATGGATTTTTTTTTTTTCTATTTTCTATCTTTTATTCTTTTTCCTATTTTCCTTGCCCCGTCTTCTTCCTTGGGTGGTCTTCCTCAACGAGATCTTCAAAACTTCATTAAACTAACTCACGCCGGATCTCTAATTGATCCAACGTCAACACCTAATATCGTCAACTGTCACCAAGTCATCTTTGCCAGCCACTACTCCAGCGCTGTACTTATTCCTGCGACATTAATGTCACCAAAAACAAACATCATTCCAATGGACAAAACACCGAGACAAAGAAAAAGGGACTAACTGGGGCAGCCTCCTTCTGGATTAGAGATCACTTATATAGGGAGACATGCCCAAAAGAGGTTTCTAGGTTTGTATTGTTGCATTGCATGGCTATTTCTCTTTGGATCTTTGATCATTTGGATAATGTTGTTAGGCCTGTGATGCTGATAATTAGGGAAAAGCAAAAGTGAAAACAAAAGAAAGCTGAAAGTTATGGGGGTAGTGAAAGTGAACGATGCTGATATGGTTCTTGGTTTTGTAAAGTCATCCTATGCTTATTTAGGCAAAATAAATTTCTCTCCATTTCCTTTGTCATTTGTACCGTCCATTTTGAAGCAAATTTTATGGTGATTATGGGGAGTCCCAAAACTATAATGAAACGACATCGATGTTTATTTGACTGAATTCTCCAGTCCTTTTTTTATTTTTCCGTAAATGCTCTGAAATTGATATTCTTTGATGATCTTGTTTAGGTGGCCAAGGAACTGAGGATGGACTTAATTAGGAAGACGAATGTAGAGTTGGATGTCCAAAACGAACTTTGGGAACATGTGGAAATCATGCTCAATGCTACGGATGCGCCATTGAAGCTTGAAATGGATAATGCGGTGAATGACATTACGAAAAATGGATAATGTTATAAGAAACTATGGTCATAGACCCGTTGCTCTAGAAGAAACTATCAAGAAAATGATTTCCTCTATTGGTAGGTGACTGCCCCATACTTGTTATTAGCTACTTGTTTTATTTTTTTCCTTGCAGCCAGTAGCATTACAATTTTTTTTCTCCTCTTTCTTTGTTTTCTGATTAAATGAGTGAAATACATTACAATTATTTCTTGTCTTTCTTTATTTTTATATGAAATGAGTGAAATTGAGAGTCCAAATGAAAAAATACAACATATTGAAGCTAAAATCCTTGATATCCAAAAGGAACAGGTGGAGATGCGTGACAAGGCAAATGGAGTTTTGGCTGTATTTAACAATCATCTTGGGGTTTATATGACACTTTGCAAAGTCGGAACAGTGATGTTTGATATGCACTCATACATATAGTCATTTTGGATTTTGGGAACTTTTTTGGTAGGGATGACGCTCCAAGTTATGAATTCATACTCGAAGATACAAAAGATTAGTAGGAAGCGAACGAGTTTGATCAAAGAGTTGACTGAATTACATATTGAGGCTCATACATTGAGTGACTTAAGAAGATTGGCGGAAGGATTCTCGACTCTTTCTTCAACGGCATTTTCATACATTTTTGTGTCTCTTTTGATCATCCCAGTTCTATGCCTGCTTATCATATGCGGTAAGATGATTTATTACTCTTCTCAAGAAAGCGATAAGATAATCTCTTTGTACTTTTTTTTTAATTATGTTTAATTACTTATATTTGGTTTGATGTGCTTTAATAGTCAAAGCAAATGAAGTGCCGGGACTTCTCCTTAAATTCACTGAGGAAATATGAGAATTAGCAGTTAAACTTTTCTCTTGATTATATAATGCCGGAAAGAAATTCAACTTTGTATGCTATGTATTAGAGATTGGCTGGAGCTCAATTTTAAAATCAGATTGTTTGTGAGTATCGCTTTTCGCAACAGGGAATTGCCACAAACTCAATCTGCATTCTGCTGGTTGGGATTCACTTTGGTAGTTAATCTCCGTGCTAAAAAATATCAGGTCATTGTTTTTGACTGTTTGAGCAAAATGAAGGAGAGCCTCTTTTGTTCTGTTGATAGGGGCCATCAATTGACCTATAAACAATTACTGCTTTGACCGATGCTTCTCAAGCAATGAAATTATGGTTCTGTGAGGATCAATCTTCAATAGTTGAAATAGTTGCAGTTTTCATGATATCGGAGAAAAAGAGGAGAAAGAACCGGGTTCCTAAAGGCATGGGAAAGAAGAAGAAGTTGGCCAGTAGTTTTTGCAACAGATGCCATGACAAACCTCTCTTGAACTTTGAGCGGTTTAGAGTAGGAGGCCTCATCTTGTATAGCGGTTAGAATAAGAGATCTAGTATAGCGCGTATAGTAGGAGGCGGCATCATTTTTGGCATCTTGTATATTTGTACGCTAGATGTGTTGTTTATATGTCAATTCTGTATATATATAGTCTCTTTGGGATTATTTGTTACTCTTCTGAATATCTTTTCTTAGCATGGGATAGGAAATAGAGGAATGGGCACGGGACAAAGTCATGCCTGCAGTCAATTTTTCGCCGAAAATGCTTCTACGAAGAAAAGAGAAAAATTAATTGTTATCGGTATCGGATAATGAATTGAAAGGGTGACACAACATAGCAAATGGAATTGTAAAGTAAACCGATGTATGGAATGGGTACTCATGGATAGCGGTTAAGAAGGAATGAGTACCCATTCCTCTATAGAAAAGATCACTTGATCAAAATGAAACTAGGTAACATGAACTTTCAAATGCAACAAACATCACAATGATCAATCGAACACATCGAAACGACCTCTTCAAGAAGCATATACGCACAGTCCACACTCACCAACCATGAATCAATATGGATACTAATATTCTAGGAGAAGATAATTTGTTTGGTAAATTCAATATATGTAATATGTATTATCCACACTCATGTTAGTCTGTCAAGAAAATGTAAATGTGCATTATTTTAAGGATTGAGATATGTTGATTAAGGGAGATTTCGGGAGCAATCATGACAATTTTTAGGGTTTGCCTCTTGGTTTTTTGGCAGGATTTTTGCATGAAACTCCAACAAATGTTGCAATTAATGGATTTGAGAGTGCGGGATACAAGTTTTAGTAGTTGAATGATCATTAATCGAACAAGAATGGACTTGATTAGGAAGACGAATGTAGAGTTGGATGTCTAAAATGAACTTTGGGAACATGTGGAAATCATGTTCAATGCTACGCATGCGCCATTGAAGCTTGAAATGGATGATGCAGTGAATAACATTACCACAATGGATGATGATATAAGGAACTGTGGTGATAGACCTGTTGCTCTAGAAGAAACTATCAAGAAAATGATTTCCTCTACTAGTAGGTGACTGCCCCATACCTGTTATTAGCTATTTGTTTTCTTTTTTTCCTTGTAGCAAATAGTATTACAATTTTTTTTCTCGTCTTTCTGTGTTTTCTGATTAAATGAGTGAAATACATTACAATTATTTCTTGTCTTTCTTTATTTTCAGATGAAATGAGTGAAATTGAGAGTTCAAATGAAAAAATATAGCGTATTGAAGCTAAAATCCTTGATATCCAAAAGGAACAAGTGGAGATGCAGGACAAGACAAATTGAGTTTTGGTTGTATTTAACAATCATCTTGGGGTTTATATGACGCTTTACAACTTTGGAATAGTGACGCTCGATATGCACTTATACATATGGTCATTTTGGATTTTAGGAACTTTTTTCATAGGGATGACGCTCCAAGTTATGAATTCATACTCGAAGATACAAAATATTAGTAGGAAGCGAGCGAGTTTGATCAAAGAGTTGACTGAATTACATGTTGAGGCTCAAACATTGAGTGACTTAAGAAAATTGGCAGAAGGATTCTCGACTTTTGCTTCAACGACATTTTCTTACATTTTCGTGTCTCTTCCGATCATCCCAGTTTTATGCCTGCTTATCATATGCGGTGGGATGATTTATTACTCTTCTCAAGAATGCGATAAGATAATTTCTCTGTGTTTTTTTTTTAGTTATGTTCAATTACTAATATTCGGTATGATGTGCTTTAATAGTCAAAGCAAATGAAGTGCCGGGACTTATCCTTAAATTCACTGAGAAAATATGAGAATTAGCAGATAAATTTTTCTCTTGATTATATAATGCCGGAAAGAAATTCAACTTTGCATTCTATGTATTAGAGATGTGGGTGGAGCTCGATTTTAAAACGAGATTGTTTGTGAGTATCGCTTTTCGCAACAGGGAATTGCCACAAACACAATCTGCATTCTGCTAGTTGGGATTGACTTTGGTAGTTAATCTCCATGCTAAAAAAATGTCGGGTCATTGTTTTTTACTGTTTGAGCCAAATGAAGGAGAGCCTCTTTTGTTCTGTTGATAGGGGCCATCAATTGACCTATAAATAATTACTGCTTTGATCGATGCCTCTCAAGCAATGAAGTTATGCTTCTATGAGAATCGATCTTCAGTAGTTGAAATAGTTGCAGTTTTCATGATATCGGAGAAAAAGAGGAGAAAGAACCGAGTCCCTAAAGGCATGGGAGAGAAAAAGAAGTTGGTCGGTAGTTTTTGCAACAAAGGCCATGACAAACCTCTCTTGAACTTTGAGCGGTTTAGAGTAGGAAGCCTCATCTTGTATAGCGGTTAGAGTAGGAGATCTAGTATGTTAGGTATAGTAGGAGGCGGCATCATTTCGGCATCTTGTATATTTGCACGTCAAATGTGTTGTTTATATATCAATTCGGTATGTACATAGTCTCTTTGAGATTATTTGTTACTCTTCTGAATATCTTTGCTTAGCATGGGATAGGAAATAAATGAATAGGCACGGGACAAAGCCATGCCCTGCAATCAATTTTTCGCCAAAAATGCTTCTACGAAGAAAAGAGAAAAATTAATTGTTATCGGTATCGAATAATGAACTGAAAAGGTGACGCAAAATAGCAAATGGATCTGTAAAGTAAATCGGTGTATAGAATGGGTACTCATGGATAGTGGGTAAGAAGGAATGAGTACCCATTCCTCTATAGAAAAGATCATTTGATCAAAATGAAAGTAGTTAACATGGACTTTCAAATGCAACAAACATCACAAAGAATGATCAATCGAAAACATGGAAATGACCTCTTCAAGAAGCATATACGCACGGTCCACACTCACCAACCATGAATCAATATGGATGCTAATATTCTAGGAGAAGATAATTCGTTTGGTAAATTCAATATATGTAATATGTATTATCCACACTCATGTTAGTCTGTCAAGAAAATGTAAATGTGAATTATTTTATGGATTGAGATATGTTGATTAAAGGAGATTTCGGGAGCCAACATAACAATTTTTAGGGTTAACCTCTTGGTCTTTTGGCAGAATTTTATGCATGAAGCTCCAGCAAATGTTGTCATTAATGGATTCGAGAGTACGGGATACGAGTTTTAATAGTTGAATAATCATTAATCGAACAAGGATCGACTTGATTAGGAAGACAAATGTAGAGTTGGATGTCTAAAACGAACTTTGGGAATATGTGGAAATCATGTTCAGTGTTACGCATGCGCCATTGAAGCTTGAAATGGATGATGCAGTGAATGACATTATGACAATGGATGATGATATAAAGAACTGTGGTGATAGACCTGTTGCTCTAGAAGAAATTATCAAGAAAATGATTTTCTCTACTAGTAGGTGACTGCCCCATATATGTTATTAGCTACTTGTTTTCTTTTTTTCCCTGTAGCCAGTAGCATTATAATTTTTTTTCTCATCTTTCTTTGTTTTCTGATTAAAGGAGTAAAATGCATTACAATTATTTCTTATCTTTCTTTATTTTCATATGAAATGAGTGAAATTGAGAGTTCAAATGAAAAAAATACAACGTATTGAAGTTGAAATCATTGATATCCAAAAGAAACAGGTAGAGATGTAGGACAAGGCAAATGAAGTTTTGGTTGTATTTAACAATCATCTTGAGGTTTATATGACACTTTACAACGTCGAAACAGTGAAGCTCGATATGCACTCATACATATGGTCATTTTGGATTTTTGGAACTTTTTTTGTAGAGATGACACTCCAAGTTATGAATTCATACTCGAAGATACAAAATATTGGTAGGAAGTGAACGAGTTTGATCAAAGAGTTGACTGAATTACATGTTGAGGCTTAGACATTGAGTGACTCAAGAAGATTGGCAAAAGGATTCTCGACTCTTGCTTCAACGGCATTTTCCTACATTTTCGTGTCTTTTCTGATCATCTCAGTTTTATGCCTACTTATCATATACGGTGGAATGATTTATTACTCTTTTCAAGAAGGCGATAAGATAATTTCTCTGTGTTTTTTTTGAGTTATGTTCAATTACTAATATTCGGTATGATGTGCTTTAATAGTCAAAGCAAATGAAGTGCCGGGACTTGTCCTTAAATTCACTAAGAAAATATGAGAATTAGTAGTTAAATTTTTCTCTTGGTTATATAATGCCGGAAAGAAATTCAACTTTGTATTCTATGTATTAGAGATGTGGGTGGAGCTCGATTTTAAAACGAGATTGTTTGTGAGTATCACTTTTCGCAACAGGGAATTGCCACAAATTCAATCTGCATTCTGCTGGTTGGGATTGGCTTTGGTAGTTAATCTCCACGCTAAAAAAATGTCGGGTCATTGTTTTTTACTGTTTGAGCCAAATGAAGGGAGCCTCTTTTATTCTGTTGATAGGGGCCATCAATTGACCTATAAACAATTACTGCTTTGACCGATGCCTCTCAAGCAATGAAGTTATGCTTCTATGAGAATCGATCTTCAGTAGTTGAAATAATCTTAATAGTTGAAATAGTTGCAGTTTTCATGATATCGGAGAAAAAGAGGAGAAAGAACCAGGTCCCTAAAGGCGTGGGAGTAAAGAAGAAATTGAACCGTAGTTTTTGCAACAGAGGTCATGACAAACCTCTCTTGAACTTTGAGCGGTTTAGAGTAGGAGACATCATCTTGTATAGCGATTAGAGTAGGAGATCTAGTATGGCGGGTATAGTAGGAGGCGGCATCATTTCGGCATCTTGTATATTTGCAAGCCAAATGTGTTGTTTATATTTCAATTCTATATATACATAGTTTCTTTGGGATTATTTGTTACTCTTCTGAATATCTTTGCTTAGCATGAGATAGGAAATAAAGAAATGGGCACGGGCCCCGCAGTCAATTTTTCGCAAAAAATGTTTCTACGAAGAAAAGAGAAAAATTAATTGTTATCGGTATCGGATAATGAACTGAAAGGGTGACGCAAAATAGCAAATGGATCTGTAAAGTAAACCGGTGTATGGAATGAGTACTCATGGATAGTAGGTAAATGAGTACCCATTCCTCTATAGAAAATATCATTTGATCAAAATGAAAGTAGTTAACATGGACTTTCAAATGCAACAAACATCACAAAGAATGATCAATCGAACACATCGAAACAACCTCTTCAATAAGCATATACGCACGGTCCACACTCACCAGCCATGAATCAATATGGATACTAATATTCTAGGAGAAGATAATTCGTTTGGTAAATTCAATATATGTAAAATGTATTATCCACACTCATGTTAGTCTGTCAAGAAAATATAAATGTGCATTATTTTAAGAATTGAGATATGTTGATTAAGGGAGATTTCGGGAGCCAACATGATAATTTTTAGGGTTTGCCTCTTGGTTTTTTGGCAGGATTTTTTGCATGAAACTTCAGCAAATGTTGCCATTAATGGATTCGAGAGTGTGAGATACGGGTTTTGGTAGATGAATGATTATTAATCGAACAAAGATGGACTTGATTAGGAAGACGAATGTAGAGTTGGATGTCCCAAACGAACTTTAGGAACATGTGGAAATCCTGTTCAATGTTATGCATGTTCAATTGAAGATTGAAATGGATGATACAGTGAATGACATTACGACAATGGATGATGTTATAAGAAATTGTAGTCATAGACCTGTTGCTCTAGAAGAAACTATCAAGAAAATGATTTCCTCTACTTGTAGGTGACTGCCCCATACCTGTTATTAGCTACTTGTTTTCTTTTTTTTCCTGTAGCCAATATCATTACAATTCTTTTTGTCCTCTTTCTTTGTTTTCTAATTAAAGGAGTGAAATACATTACAATTATTTCTTATCTTTCTTTATTTTCATATGAAATGAGTGAAATTGAGAGTTCAAATGAAAAAATACAGCGTATTAAAGCTAAAATCCTTGATATCCAAAAGGAACATGTAGAGATGCAGGACAAGGCAAATTGAGTTTTGGCTATATTTAACAATCGTCTTGGGGTTTATATGATGCTTTACAACGTTGGAACAGTGATGCTCGATATGCACTCATACATATGGTCATTTTGAATTTTGGAACTTTTTTGGTAGGGATGACGCTCCAAGTTTTGAATTCATACTTGAATATACAAAAGATTGGTAGGAAGCAAGCAAGTTCGATCAAAGAATTGACTGAATTACATGTTGAGGCTCAGATATTGAGTGACTCAAGAAGACTGGCAGAAGGATTCTCGACTCTTGCTTCAACGGCATTTTCCTACATTTTCGTGTCTTTTCTGATCATCCCAGTTCTATGCTTGGGAAAGATCACTTGATCAAAATGAAAGTAGGTAACATGCGCTTTCAAATGCAGCAGACATCACAAATAATGATCAATCAAATACATCGAAACGATCTCTTCAAGAAGCATATACGCACTATCCAGACTGACCAACCATGAATCAATATGGATACTAATATTCCAAGAGAAGATAATTCGTTTGGTAAATTCAATATATGTAATATGTATTATCCACACTCATGTTAGTCTGTCAAGAAAATATAAATGTGCATTATTTTAAGGATTGAGATATGTTGATTAAGGGAGATTTCGAGAGCCAATATGACAATTTTTAGGGTCTGCCTCTTGGTCTTTTTCCACAATTACTCACGTTAGTCTGTCAAGAAAATATAAATATTGATTATTTTAAGGATTGAGATATGTTGATTAAAGGAGATTTCGGGAGCCAATATGACAATTTTTAGGGTTTGCCTCTTGGTCTTTTCCCACAATTACTTATGTTAGTCTGTCAAGAAAATGTAAATGTGCATTATTTTAAGGATTGAGATATGTTGATTAAGAGAGATTTCGGAAACTAATATGACAATTTTTAGGGTTTGCCTCTTGGTCTTTTCCCACAATTACTCATATTAGTCTGTCAAGAAAATGTAAATGTGCATTATTTTAAGGATTGTGATATGTTGTTTAAGGGACATTTCGGGAGCCAATATGACAATTTTTAGGGTTTTCTTCGTGGTTTTTTTCCACAGTTAATATTTTTTTGTTTTCTTTTTGTAACATAAATTTGATTCTCTCCGATCCAATCGAATAAAAAATATGCACTTCAGAGCTTCTCTTACCATCATACTCAATTAGCAAGAACTCCTTGAGTTGTCTATGTGAAACTCGCCACCCATCATGTATAGCATGACGTGATGTCTTTGCATAATTGGGCATTTCAATTATCGCTGGATGCATCTTTTAATATTGCTTTATGGGGAAGTTCTTCATATATATATATAAAGCCACGTAAACTTTGGCAGGATTTTTTGCATTAAACTCCAGCAAATGTTGTGATTAATGGATTCGAGAGTGCAAGATACAGATTTTAGTAGTTGAATGATCATTAATCAAACAAGGAAAATATGAAATACAAATTGGATTTGCTATTTAAAGGTGAAATTAATAATAGTATATTTTGTAGTAATACTGATGCTGATCAAACTACACTCGCATCAGTCCCGCCTTTCATATTTTTTCAAACTTAAGGATCGAAGAAGTACCGAAAGCAAAAGGATTGAAAGAATTGATAGATCAAGTCACACAAAAGAGACTAATTCATCATATTACAACTTCAATTTAACAAATACCAAAATACATAGATTCTCTCATTATCGTAGAATATGCTTAAATAAGAATTTCATCTACTAATATATGAGTCTGGTAAGCTAGTAAAATTAAAGTCTATATTGTGATCTACCAGCCTGTGAAACTTGGAAAAGGAAACGGACACACAATGTGACAAGTTTCACGAAACATGATCTTTCACATGGATTTTGGAGAGATTGAGAAAATATACCATTTTGGACCTATTTTCTATATGCGAAGATCCGTTTCTTCTTTCTCCCTTTTGATTTTCTTAAACTTTTTAAGCTTGACTTCCGGATTTTGCTTGTTTGTCCAAGGTCATGTAAATGTAAGTATAACCTTTTGGAGATATTTTCTATATGCGTATGCGTTAGTATCTAGGATATCAAAAAAACATCAATATTAATATTGTAGGAAAAAAATAGTTCTTCGAAAATGCTAATGACTCGAGATAATGAATGTCAAATCGCACATGTCAAATAAAAAACTAATTGGAATCATAAATTCAAGTTTAAGTTCATAGTATGAGTGGCTCAAAAACCATAAAATGAAGGGGAATCTTAGTTTAAACAGAATGAAAGGGAACCTTAGTTTCTAGGTGTTAATCGACTTTACATTATACAGACTCCACTACTGTTAAAAAAAAAAATTAATTGAACTTTTGTATGTAATAAAGGACGTAGTATAAAATCATAAAAGTTTGTTAGTTTTTGGATTTTCCGTTTTGTGTTGAACAAAATCCATAGAATGGAACGGACACAGATAGCCTATAGTAGACCACGTCAATCGAAAGAACCTAAAAGGAGAGATGCCAAATTTGGATAAAAATTTTGGGATCCATATGAAGACTTAGAATTTTTGGAAAAAAAACGAGTTCACCCCCATCAATCAGGTCTAGTTCGTGTAGACCTAACCGCGATTCCTTAAGATGCTTCCGGCCCGTGTGGGCAGCTTGGGCAACGACCCGACGGGTCGGTTTGAGTAAACAATCGTCCCTCAATAACCTGACAGCCGAAACCCGAACTTTCGGACCCAAAAATAACGAAGTACCCGAAAACCCAAGACCCGCCCCGCCCAGCCCAACAGACACGGGGCCTAGTGAAGCAGCCATTCTACGAGAGAGCCCGACCCAGCCCATTCGTTCGGCTTACGCAGGGCAGGGTCGAAAAGTCTCGAAACGCACGCTCGGCCTTGACAGCGATTCCCGAAGCAGGGGAGAGAGGGGGAATTTACTTGGAAGAGTGGGAATTCAATTCAATCCGTGTAAGACGAGAAATATATATATATATATATATATATGCGGAAAGGTTCTGTGTTGGAAAACATGGGATTGCGGAGAAGAAGTAAGTTTCTTTCGCGATCAAAAACATCCCTTCTTCTATATTATAACTCTTGTTCTGATGTAGAATTCGCGCTGTTTCGATCGTTTTTTGCTTCTCTGATGTTGACCATTGGGTTTCTTTCTCCCCGTCCGGAGACCCAAGTAGTCTGTCAATCAATCAATCGTTTCTTTAAACCCCCAAAGTCTGAATCTTGCTTTCTTTCTTTTCTTGGTTTCGTGTCTGGTATGCTACTGCAGTGCCTTTTATACGCTACGTTCTTAGTTCTCTCACTCTTTTCCCGGTTTTCAATCTATTTTTGTGCTCTTGATTGTGCGGGTTTGTGGGTTTGCTGGTGAGAGAGAGAGAGAGGGTTATTTGTGTGGGGGCACAAGCGTTATGTTTTGGTGCTTGAAATCTGCAGAGTGTAATTGGAGTTTGATAAGGTAGAAGTTTTGGGATTTTCCTTTTCCCCATTAATCTATTAATATTCTTTTAGTTCAAAGCACAAGTTGTGTGTTACTTCTATATAAATATTGGGCACAACCCGGAGAAATCAATTTTTAGCTCTTTGTTTCTAGCTCTACCTTCTTGTCACAGGCTGAAAAAGCAGCACGTATGACGGCTGAAACAAAGAAATGAACTTTGAAGACGTTTTTGTTGTCATAGCCTGGGTGTGAAAGCAGGAGATACTGTGACACTGTTTTACGACCCTGCTGAACACAGTATTGCATGGAAAGTCAGAATTTAGTTGAGATGCTCCTATAGCCGACCCACCGGAATGGGCCATTGCCGCCACAGAGAATGGTACCTGCAGAAAATGGTCCTCATGTAAAAGCCACTGGTGAGTCTTAAAAGTCAAAATGGTCTGTATGTGGGTGCCTGTACAGCTTCTCTAGAAATACAAGAACTAGTCAGTAGTATTCAGCCTGTTTCATTGTTTTTGGATCTATTAATTTCTTTCTCTTAACTTCTCGAATAAAGCTGAAAGAGAAATGATGAAATATGACAATGTGCGGGAACTCTTAAGATATTGTTTTAGCTCATCGTGATTCCAAGATGCTTGTCTCTAGGAGTGAATTTTCTAAGGAGTTATATCCTTATGCTGCTTAATAACTAATTGACTGACATACGCTAAGTGCTCTTATCAGCCAGAGTCAAAATCATTCTTACATGCAAGTTAATTAGCATGTTGACTTGCTTTGCAGTGGAAGTTCCGTTGGATGCTTACATGATAGACTTTGTGTTCTCTAAGAGAGAAGATGGAGGGATTTTTGACAACAAAGATGGCATGGACTACCACATACCTGTGTTTGGAGGATTAATAAGGGAGCCACCAATGCACACATTACACATTGCAGTTGAAATGGCTCCAATTGCAAAGGTAATCTCTATGTTGTGATTCCTGGTATTATTGTCTGTCTACTTTGCGCTCCTTTATCAGGCCGTTTTTTCTTGACACTACTGTTGGCCATTGGTTACTCCTCAAAAATACGTCCAACAACTTCAATTTCTCATTTTGTTCAGTGTGGACTTGAGATTTGATACTAAAGAGAGTGTGAGAGTGCAAGGATATCCATGTAACCAGCTCCACTTAGTTGGAGACGGATTAGTGGTTATTTTTGTTGGTAGTCATTATCCTGTTCTTGGGGCATGATTATCATATAGTACTTGAGAGTGCCAATGCTGTCAGAGTTTTAATGGACATGGATTTGATGTTTTTGCAAGTTTTATTATTCTCATGAAAAAATTGTCAAAAGCTGAAGTAGGTTTTTGCCTACTATTTTGCCTATTTGTCCTGCATTGTGGACGAACATTCACAGAAGTAGAAATATTCCATCACCATGGCCCCTTGGAGGACCCTCCAAAGTCTGTAATGTGCTGCACCATGGGGATTGGAATGAACTTGGCGGTTCTTGTTTGGCATTCCTGGACAATCAAGGCCGGGACATGATAGCGAGCTTGCTGAAATATGCCATCATATTGTAAAAGATCATTTTGCTCCTTTTTGATAGTTGGTCTAGCTTTTAAGCTAAATTAGAGGTTCAAATATCAGTACTCCAAACTTTTTATCCTTACCAAAGGAAGTTCTGCTCAGCACCTCATTGGCCTTCTTCCTTGTGGTTCTCCCCTCAGTTCCTTTGTGACCCCACTCCCATCCTTTTCTCATATTTGTTGCATGTGGAAAAAATAAGCCCAAGTTTTGCAGTTCTGACAGTATGTCATGAACATGAAACTTGCTCATCATCTCCAGCAGTAGATACTTCTCCAATATAGAAATAGTAAAACTGTCAGGATTGAAGTAGTTGGCCATGTTAAACTTCCATCTTTCAACTCCAAGCAATATGGTATGATGAAGAATCTTCTTCAATGAGAAAAGTTTGGAAGTTGAAACTGAACAAGCGTGGTGGTTGTAATTTTTGCTTTCTTAAAACAGATGATTTTTTTCTAAATATAACTAGATATGTAAACCTAAATGTTGAATTGTCATGCGATTTGCTGCAGTAGTCTGATGACGTGCAGATGCACTTGCATTGCATCTCAAGGACCAGAAGAAAAACAACTTCCCCCACCTCCCGCATTATCTTTCTTTACCTATATTGTGAAATTCCATGATAACTTCGGCTTTCGTTTGGATTCAACAACATGCCGTTCATTTTGTTACAGAATTCCTTTTACAATGTGACGCAGGTGCGAGGCCTTGGTGAAGTTGTGACTGGTCTATCCCATTCTGTTCAAGAATTAAATCACAATGTTGACATTGTTCTTCCAAAGTATTACTTTTTGAACCTTGGCAATGTGAGCTTCAATTCTGATGCTTTTGCTTTTTTAATTTATGTTGATTCTGCTGAGAGTCTTAGTCTTAGTCTTTGTGACTATTGCCTTAATTAACCCTTTATAACATGAATTAGTTAAGATCTGTGGAAAGCAGTTTGTCCAACTGCCGGGCCTAAACAGACCTAGCATTAGCAAATTTGAATTGGAATTGGAATGGCATCACATCGTTGATTCTAGACCAAGCATAAGGCAGTCCATTGTTCTCATTGGTTGGGAATGTGAAAACATCTTAGAGTTGGCATTTCAAAATAATAACTTTTAAGTTGTTCCTGATGTGCCTGTACCTCCATAGGTGAAGGAAGACCTATATCTTTACCACGTTCAGAGTTCCTTTATGGTGGATGGTGCTACATGTAATCTTGCTTCATATTGTCATTGGATGCTTTAGCTTGCTACCTAGTGTAGCGGATGGCGTAGATGGTCAGCTGATTTGGTTTTTCCTTTTCATTTTTTTTGTGGTATCTTGAGTCCTTAATATACTTTGATCTTGAGGCCTTAAAATGCTTTGTATTAGATCAGCTTTCTTGCACACGACCTTTGTTGGCAGTTTAAGTATTAGTCTTCTCTGCTGAATGATTATAAAGTAAATCAGGGTATTTTTTCTGGCTAAAGTTTCATCATGAGTTTGCATATCTTTTGAATATCTTCTGCTCTCTTAAACATTTCTGCGGAAGTGTTGGCCCTATAACTGTACTCTAATTACTTCTTGTATACATCCTTTGATTAGGTCAATGACTTCCAGCTTCACAGGAGTTATGGCTGCGGTGGGAATGAAATAAAAGTTTCGCATGGAAAGGTGGAAGGTGTTCCAGTGTACTTTTTGGAGCCACAAAAGGGTAAATATTTTCTGTAGCACCCGTTTGCTTCTTATGAGACTCATACTCTCCATTACATGGGTCCATCTTACTACAGGAGTTGTCTATTACAAGCTAACTTTTTGAGAAATGTCTAATCTGAGCTGTGTGCTTCTATATGAAATGCTGTCTTTGAAAGCTCTATGAAGGGACTCTTTTGTGGAAACTGCAGTGTCAAATTTGTTTCATAAAAGATAAAGTTGAAGGAACGGAAAATGAATGTGCCCGCTTTAATGTGGCATGTACCAGAAAGTTTACTATCTACTTGGTTTATCTTAAATATGCTGTTCTACCATGGGTCTGGAAGTTGCTTTTTGTGGCTAATTAAAGGAGGCATAGTTACTTGATTTATGGTAGGGTAGATCATAAATCCTGCTAATGGTTTGTAGATTATTATTTCAGCATAGGACTATAGATGCCTTGTGCTCTGCGTTCTGAGAG